>JAIEZT010000054.1:19197255-19255080 GCA_019594935.1 Periophthalmus modestus
AGCTCAGTTGGCAGAGGGTATGAATGTGTGTTGTGGATGGGTGAGTGATTACCTCTTATAAAAGTGCCAAGGGAGGGTGGTAGAAAAGAGATACATAAATGTGCCCATGTACATTACAAAAGAATAGACAAGTTACCAAGTACTGGTTGTCAGAATAATATGTCTCTCTCCACCCTCCTCTGCTTTTGTTCGCCCTTTCTTATCTCTTCCCCTCTTAATCTCTGCTCTCTCTCCGCCTTGTGAGCATGGGGGTTTGTAACAAATAGCCCATTTGTTACCTAGTTAAAACGCACCTTCAATATTGCACTTAAATTGAAACAAACACCCTTATAGCACAAGCACTGTATAACAATATTGGCACTTTAAATCAAAGACACATGGCACACATAAAATATTAAAGAATGTTGATTTAACTTGTCGGTCTTTAACTTCAGTTTTAGCATCTGGGGAAGCACAATTAGGCTCTTTAAGTGAAGACTGCGGTTCCTGGAAGGGAAAGAGGCCCGAAGGATTAACAACTAATTAATTGGACAGGCGGCCAAGATGAGTTGCCCAGTAGGTTTAAGAATGTTTTTAAGTGTTTGTGTGTATTGTGTAATTTGCAGTGTTTTTAGTCATAGTGTTTAAAAAATGTGTTGAACTTCAAACCTCATGTATATCTTTGGTGTCCAGGTGGTTAAAGAGGTCCCAGTGATGAACCAAGCCCCCCTTTTAAAAAGGTCCAGGGACCAAGACAGGAAAGTTGTGGGGGGGAAACATGCTGGGGCGTTTTTAATGGTTTAAGGATTTTAACTAGCTTTGGTGTTGGTTTTAGGGGTGTATTTATGTTTATATTATAAAAGTTATATGTTTATTGGCTTATTTGGTTTTATGAAGGTTAGAGTGTAAGTGTCTGTTAAATGTATCTTTTTTTTTAGAACACCCCTGGTATATGTATGGTAAAAAGGAGTCCTAAACAATTCATTCTGTGTTCTGCTGCTGGGAGGAGACTCCACGACCTCTAACCTTATTGCACTTTGCACTTTTGCACGTTTGCACTTTAATGATTGAAAAAAGAAATAAAAACTTGTTTGCTTGGCCAGGAAGTATGCTGAGGTGTCAAAGTTTTGTAATCCTGCAAAAACATGCCAGTTAACCTCAGGCAAACGCGTGTCACAAGCCCAACTACAACCACTACCAATTATTGGCACCCCATTTGAAAGAATTGGCATGGACATTGTGGGCCCCTGGAGAGAAGCTCTGCAGGACACAAATACATTTTGTGGTATGTGACTATGCTACTCGTTATCCTGAGGCCTTTCCACTTAGGTCTATCAAAGTCAAACAGGTGCCAACTTGTTTATTGCAGTGCAGCTTTTTTCTAGAGTAGGGGTTGCCAAGAGGAAATTCTTACTGATTGTGGCACTAACTTTTTGTCCAAACTCCTCCAACAAGTCTTATCAGCTGTTAGGGGTTTTAGGGTATCAGGACTACTCCTTATCATCCCCAAAAGGACGGGTTGATAGAGAGGTACAAATCAAATGCTGAAAAGTATGCCTGCGGAAGTTTTGTCTCTTACCACAGGTGCAGACTGGGACCAGTGGCTACCGTACCTCACCTGTTTGCCTACAGGGAGGTCCCCGCAGCGGCATCAACTGGCTTCTTACCATTTGAACTGTTAGAAGGACGCCAGGTGCAGGGGCCCACTAGACACTGCTAAAGGACAATGGGAGCGTACAAGATCCACGAGAGCGACAAAATTGTGGCCTGTGTCTCTGAAGATGGGAGAGAGGCTTGAGGCAATGGCAGCCCTGGCTCAGGAGAACTTAAAGGGGGCACCAGGAACGGCAAAAGACCCTGGTACGATCGCAAGGACAAAGGACAGAGTCTTCACGCGCCTGGTCAGAAGGTACTGTTGCTATTACCACTAGTGAGAACAAGTTGCTAGCTAAATGGCACCACGGGGACCTTATGAGATCACAAGACAAAATCAGCAAAGTTAACTATGAACTGTACATGCCAGAAAGACTGAAAACAGCATCAGTTTGTTCATGGTTAAATTCTGTTGAAAAGAATTTCCTCACTCGGCAAGAGCCTTTGCAGACAACTTCTGGTGCGGTGCTGTGAAGGATGGGGAAGTGACTGTTTCTTTTCTCATTTCTGCTTTACAGAGCCAGTTGCTGTTGACCTCTCTTCACCCTCTCCCTCGCAGCATGAGGAAATCAAACGTCTGCTCTGATCCCACTCTTTTTCAGGAGACTCCCGGTTTCACGTCACTGGTGCAGCACAAAAATCAGACTGGTAAAAGATGCTCCAGCGAGGCAAAAGGAGTTACCGCATACCTGAACGGTTGGTGCCAGTGCTGCAAAAGAAATCAGCTGATGTTGGAGCTTAACATGATGAAGTGTCCAAGGTAGCCGGTTGTTTCTGGTGCCACAAAAAAAAGATGGTTCTCTTCGATTCTGTATTGATTTTAGGTACCTGAATTGCAATCTTAAACTCGACCCATACCTTAATGCCACGCATTGACCTGTTGGAACGAGTCATTGGGCGGTGCTTCATACACCACAACGGCTGGAATTATCAAGGGCTACTGGCAGTTGGCTCTGGCACCTGAAGCTCGAGAACCTGACTGCCTTCCGGACGCACAATTGGTTTTGTACCAGTTCTGGGTGATGCCTTTTGGCCTGCAGGGGGCACCAGCCACTTTCCAAAGGCTCATGGACTGTGTGCTGAAGGACCACGTCTCAGACTGTTTTCTGCAGTCTATCTGGATGATGTGGTGATTTTAGCGGTCCTGGGAGGAACATCTCCACCACTCCACCACCAGGAGGTCTCCCTGCAGAAATCCGGGCCAGCAGCAGGCTGAGACAATCAAACCCCCGCAATGTGCAGTGGCCCAATCAGGAACCGGGAGTAAAGACCAGGGCTATACCATTGGTTATGGGAGGATTAGCCACGCACAGGTACAGCAAAATGGAAGCCATACTTTCCTTCATTTCCTGTGCCCACCCACAAAGAGGAAGGTCTGTGGATTTCTTGGCTTGGTAGGGTGGCTTACAGGAAGTTTGTTCCACAGTTGTGGAGAGAGTCAGCTGTCCTGAACAACCTACACCAAAGACACCCCACTCTGCCTCCCAACAAGGTGAGAGATACTCGACAGTGGAGAAGGAGTTTGGCTATATTCGGGCTATCGACTCCTAAGGTACTACCTGCTAGGACTCATTTCACCTGGGGAGACCAACCGACCATCGTGCGCTCAGTGGTTGAAACCGAATGAAAGATTGCTAATACCCGCGATTGCAGGCTGGTCTCCATCTCTTCAGCCCTACAACTTAACTGTACACAACCAACCTGGGAGAGCAACGTGGTGGCGGACTGAGGTTTCACCTTTTGAGAGGAGCCGGGGGGGAACAATGTAACAAAACAGTTCCCATTTGTCCCCGTTACCTGGGTTAAAAGAACCACCTTGTTCACTATATGCACTTTACTTAAAAATTGCACAAACACTTAATAGCACACAGCACTTTAAAAATTATTGGCACTTTAAAAAAAAGGACAATTTGCACAAAAAGATTTTAAATTGTTTATTTAACTTGTCATCTTTTACCCAGTTTTAGATCTGGAGGCACACATTAGCACTTTAATTGAAGTTGTGTGTGTCCTGGAGGGGAAAGAGGACAAGATTAACAACTAATTAAATTGGACAGGGGCAATATGAGTGCAAGTATGTTTAAGAAATGTTTAAGTGTTGTGTGGTATTGTGTTAATTTGCAGTGTTTTTTAGTAGAATAGTGTTTTAAAACAATGTTGAACTCACCTCATGTATCTTGTGGTCCAAGTGCGCAAAAAGAGGTCCCAGGTGAAAACAAGCTCCCTTTAAAAAGGTTCGGGGGCAGGACCAAGACAGGCTAAAATGTGTGGGGGGGAAACATGCTGGGCATTGTTAATGGTTTTAGGGATTTTAACTAGCTTTGGGTGGTTTTAGGGGTTATTGTGTTTATATTTATAAAGTTATATGGTTTATTGGTTTTATTTGGTTTGTATGAAGGGTTAGAGTGTAAGAGCTAATGGTTTATATCTTTTTTAGAACCACCCCTGGGTATTTAACAATGGCTTCATCCAATCAGTAGAACAGTATAAAAGGCGCCTAGACAATAGTGATGGCAAAGTGAGGCTTTCTGAATCAGTGAAGCTTTCATGCCAATTGTATTGGAAAAAGGTTCGTTCGTTCGTTCGTTCGT
Organism: Periophthalmus modestus; assembly: GCA_019594935.1. NCBI lineage: Eukaryota > Metazoa > Chordata > Actinopteri > Gobiiformes > Gobiidae > Periophthalmus > Periophthalmus modestus. The sequence goes on from JAIEZT010000054.1 coordinate 19,201,479, forward strand.
TCGTTTCGTTCGTTTCGTTCGTTCATTCAAAGCTTCAAAGACTGACCTGCTGCTGTTGAAAACTATGAGTTGCAGTGGCTTTATGCTAACTTTAAGGGGCCTACACTCTCTATGGGTTGAAGAGTGAAATGTTGAACCATAAATTGTTAAATAAATATATATTGCTTCCTGTATGAATAAAATTATTCCTCCCCCGTGTGAAATGTGTCCTTTTTTGTATTTGTATAATGTTAAATTGGGAGGGAAATGAATAAACACTTGGGTAGCCTATGTGTCTACATTGTAGTCTTATAATTAGTGACCACTATCTTAAACAAATGTTGTCTGGAGCTACTGTGTGTTCTTGGGATTATATAGGAGGTACACAAATTTGAAAGAGACAGTGAAGTGTAAGCTATGTCCAAGAATTCCTTCTGCCTATGCAGAATAAGGTGAAGTGAATCTTTTAAATGATTTTTTTGGAGAAGGTTGTTTAAACAAAGGGGGGGCTGTGGGAAAGTGATGGTGCTTGTGGACTGGTTTTTCAGGGTGAATGATGGAGGTGCTTGTGAACAGTTTTGTGGGTGGGATTGGATGGGCTATGATGAACATAGGGCATTACATTTTTTATTGAGGAAAATGATCTGTTCTACTGTATTTAGGTTTAGCCTGTTACATTTTTTTTGAAACAACTTCTCCAGCCTTGGAAAAGACCCGCTCACAAGGCACAGAAGATGCTGGAATACACAGCAAATTTCGCGCCAAGATGTAAAGATGGGGGTAGACATGCTTGTGTTTTGGACCAATACAAGTTAAAATGCTCCCACCATTTCAGAGCAACTTCTCTTTGCAACCGGTTCCATTGTTCAAAAACTAGTATCCACGCTATTCTCTGACTCGCAACACGGAACTCCTACTACAAAACCCACAAGTGCGCGCACTGTGTCGCGCCTTTAAACCTTTCGAATCGTGTCAGTGACATGCGCTGAAATGAAGCTTCAAACGTCATCAGCCACGTGATCAATAGCAAACGAATCAAGCTCCAATACATTGCTTTGCCCAGCGCTGGTTCATTTTTTTTTGACACAAGCTTCGAAGCAGAAGAGTCATCGGTAACAACACTACTAGACAATTATTCTGTGTTCTGCTGCTGGAGGAGACGCTGCGCCGCTAACCTTTATTGCACTTTAATGATTGAAAAAAAAAGAAATAAAAACTCGTGGACCACACCCGTGCTGCTGTCTTCTGTCCATGTCGGGTTATTTTTGGCAGTGTTTACGGTGCTTTAAACTCAGGAGGTCAAACGTGCAGAGCTGTGAAAGAGCACTCATCTTCATTAAACTGACAAGAACATGATGGAGTTTGTAACAGAATTTAGTACATTTTGTGATTTTTATTCCTTAAACCCTATTCACACGGGATTAGTTTTACATAGGAACCATGGGTTACAAATGCTGTCTGTGTTTCTTGTCCTGTGTGAATGATCCATGTTTGTAAAAATGATTTGGTCTATTTTTGGTTAATTTGTTGAAGCTAACACTGATTTAAAATGTCTCTACGGCCCATTTTAGGTCCAGATATGAAGTAAATTAATAATATTCAATTACCATGGACCATACTGTAATCCAGCTATTGTTTTTTTCTGCAATTTAACAGTAAAAAACAAACAGCAGTAAAGACATGACCTGGAAGTACAAACCGGATATAGTGAGAATGAGGACCAGCAACATGAAGCATGGATCTATTAAAATAATCGGATACTGTATTGCTAGCTTAGAGCTGTCTCGAGTTGGATAAGAAGCCACTCATTGGTACTACAACAAAAAAATCCCACCTGCCCAGAAAGGATTTTTCTCTTAGAGCGCAATGTGATCACAAACTGCTTGTGTTCAGGTGTCCGGGACTGACAGGGACTGATAGGGACTGATAGGGACTGACGGGACGCCTACAACTTTCACAAATATCCAGTTTTACCTATTTTCAGATCAGAAACTTTTTCTCAGCACAAAATCCATCTATTGTCTAAAAAACGTACGGCTACACTGTATGTCCACTCTAGCTAAGCTAAGCAATGCAAACAAGCTGAACTGTCATGAATGAGCCGCAGGTTTAGAAAATGGTTCAGAAGTGCCCTGGAAGCATAAACATTATGCCTCTTTCGTCTCAGGGGAAGGGCTCAGTTGCACATGGTGGATGGGTAGGGCAGGACTGGATGTACATAGTCGCTAAAGGCCAAATTTGAAACATGTGCCATTGAGCACGGCCCATTGACTTCAATGGGCAGACCTGTTTCGGCTTCGGGGCTTGGCATGGAGCCTCTTTGGAAAATTTCTGATTGTTTTGGTGCAAAGTTTGTAAAGTTTGGATGGAGTGGCCATTTAACAGAGAGAGACTGCAGCTGTTTCGTAAGGAGTGTGAGAGTGTAGAGGTCATTATACTTGACGATTGCATGATCAAAAAAAACAATGTTTGACGAGATGTAGAGGTGCATCAGGCTTAAAAACAAACTTAGAATAGAAGAATAGAGCAAATGATGGACATGATGGACAAAAATGTTATTGTCTTGTTGTGTTTATCAGTCCGCCATTTCCAGAATAAAGTCCACAAAACTGTCAGTTATTTTAAAAGAGTCATTAGATTCAGATGTGTTGTTGTTTTAATCCATGTGAATACACACAAAACCCAGATGTCGAGGGGTAATTTACATTTTACAGACATACCAAGGTAAAACTAATCCCATGTGAATGAGGCTAAAGAAACTGTTTCATTTAATGGTTCACTATGTAACTTTTCTGCTGTGGGAATGTTGTACAGTATGGCATTAAACTTTCTCCATGGAGAAAAGCAGGTGATGTCACCAGGTCAAGATACAGGTCAGATCTGTAGTGAGGCAAGACATTCAGGCTACTACAGAAGACAGCTATGTTTTCCAAGGTATTATCTGACATCGATATTGAAAACATAAAACATCGACTTGAATAAATACAAGATAGATAAGTTTAATATCACACTGGCATATTATAGACATGGAAACATGAAAAGTTACATTGCGCATCTTTAATGTGTTTTAATTTTCAAAGAGGAACAAAGGTTCCTCAGCTTCTGTCTTCATCTCTTTCTCTTGTTTCCTGCATCTACATCTCCTCCTCTTCACCTCCACCAGTGTCAAGGCCTATCCTCTGCCTTCATTATATCATTGACTTTTTATTTGTAAATACTTGTTAAAGATGCACTATGTAGCTTTTCTGTAGGAGATGACCCACCTGCTTATCTCCAGGTAATGCCATTCGACCAAGTTAAAGGTCAGATCTGTGGAGAGGTGACTCCGCTCACAGTAGAAGTGGTTTTCAATTTTATATTTTTGAGTGATAAATACACCAATACAATTGAATAAATGAAATAGATAGATAAATTTAATGCCATACTGTGGAACGTTCCAGGCAGAACAGTCTTCATGAGGACATCCTGGTGGTTGCCCCCACATCAGAAAAATGACATCTGCACCTATAAGTAGGCCTGTCACGATAACACATTTTAAAACACAAAAACTATTCTAAATCTACAATATTGTGAAAAAAAAAACAAAAATATAAGCTGCAATAATAAACAGCAGAATGAAACACTTTTACAGAAGTTACAGAACACTTAAACAGAAGTTATTAATTCATCTTTTTACGCCTTAAATTTTATTGTATAGAGAAAAAGTAACCAAAATTGTCCCAAGAAAATGTACACACAATAAATACTGACCCCAAAAATATTGTTCCATCTGTCATATACAGAACGATGAGTCGTAACTATCTTGACAGGCCTACCTTTAAGCAGCACATATATTTACAACAAGGCTCTAACTTTGAGAGAAGAACAGCCAAGTTCTGTCCATCCCACCTTCCAAATGTTAACGCTGACTAGACTTATTATCATAAAATACAATAGAAAATGATTTACACATTACAACATTATATAATGAGACATTGAATAACACATTGAAACACATTGTTGTGTTAGCTAGGGCTTTTTGCACTTTAGATCTGTTGTCACTATATAAATGTCATATGATTAATCACAGTTTACGGATTATCTGGCTCAGATGATAAAATCTAATTTTTGATTATTGAAGTAAGCTCTTTGGTCAGCTGAAGTAGTTTTAAATGTGCTATATAAATAAACTTGAATTTAACTGAATAATCATCAGTATAATAGCTGACTATTGTTCTCTGATGTAGTATCTGTAACATGTGTCTGCTGACAGAAGTTTTAATGGATCAGGCAAAGCACCAATATGAAAATGACTCACTGACTCAGATTTTGATGGGTTTTGATTCAACGCTGAATCCCCACGAGTTCAGATAGATGTGAATGACAAGTGAATTTGCCAATCAGGGACACATATGGTCTGTTTGAATCAAAACAAATATGGCTGCTCATGAGAACATAAGGAAGGGGGAAAGGAAGGAAAACATGGCAGATTTCTGCCACATCAATGAGCAAAGCACTAAAATCTGTTAATTTGAGATCGGAGAAATATCATTTTATTCAAAATTATAGCTGACTAACGAGCTTATTTGTTTCACATGCGTCACTGAAATAAACAAATGTGATTGGATGAACATGTTAGGTTCTGGTGTCACGGGGTAAATGAATTATGTGGGTTTGAATAGTGACAGTGGCCGAATGAGGGAATATTGCTGACTACAACTGAAGTGAGACCTGTACAATGGAACCAATGAGACCAGACCACTGTTCAAAATGAATTAACTTTATTTACAACAAAGGTTGAAAGGGATGTCTTTGTGTGTCGGGGCTAATGCTAATGCTAATTTCTAATAGAATGTTAAATGTAACATTACAACATTTTATTTGTTGTAAGGACGACTCAATTATTATTATTAGGTGTAGATTATTTCAGTTAGTGGCATTATTTAAATATTTATTGGGCTCAGAAATAAGCGTCAGCCCTGACACACAGAGATGTCCCTTTGTAAACACAGAACAGTCCTCCAGAAGTTTTCTCTGCATTTGTAAAGTGAGAGGAAGAAGTTCGGAAATGACCACACCGACTGTCCCTTCTCACTCTCTCACCTCATACCCCTTTTTCTCCCTCGCTTTCTCTCTGTTTCCCCCTCTCTCTCTCCTTTCCTCTCTCACTTCCCCCTTCTCTCACCCCTCGCCCTCCTCTTTTTTTCTCTTCTTCCTCTATTACTCACTCACCTCATACCACTCCCTCTTTCTCTTCTCTCTCACTCCTTACTCTCTTTTTCTCTCCTCCCCCTTATCTCATCCCTTCCTCTCCTTTCTCTCTTTCTCTCCTTATATTATACATTTAAATGAAAGCTTCCGAAAGCAACGTTCGTGTCACGATTTTGGTATTTTAGGCTCCAACAGCTGTCCTCTCTCTCTCTTTCATTCACCCTCTCTTTCTCTCCTCTGCTTCTCACCACATTCCCTCTCGCTCTTTCAGTCTCTCTCCTTTTTCACTCCTTCCTTTCCTCTCTTTATATCTTTCATCATCCCTCTATCCATGTCTCCGTTCTCTCCCTCTGCTCCCTTTATCTATACCTTTTTTCTCTCTCTCCTGTGTCTACATCCTCTCCCTCTCCTCCCTCTATCACCCTATCCCTCTCTTTCTCTGTCCATCTTTCTCTCCACTCTCTCTTCTTCCCATCTTTTTCTTGCTGTCACCCTCCCTCTTTCTCTTCACCCTCTATCTGTTACCTGCTTTCCCTCCTCTCTTCCTTCTCTCCTCTCTATCTCTCCTTTCTCTCACCCCAACCCTATCTCACTTCCTTTGTTTTCTCTCTCTATCTTTCACTCCCTTGCTTTATCTCTGTCCTCTCTCTACCTGCTTCTTGCCCTCCCTCCTCTCTCCCTCCTCTCTTCTCTCTTTATCTGTCTCTCACTCCCTCTCTGTCTCCTCTCCTCCTTTCACTCTCTCTCTCTCCTCTCTAGCTGTCTCTCTCACTTGCCCACTCAACTTTTTCTTTCATCTCTTCCTCTTCTTTCACTCTTTCTTCCATCTCCCCCCACCCACCCCTCCCCTCTCTCTCTCTCTCTCTCCGACTGCTCTCTCTGTCTGTCTGTCACTCACTCACTCTAACACCGCCACCTCTCTTTCTCTCAGTCTACATTAGTCTCTCTCCTTTCTCTTTCTCTTCTCTCTATCTGCCTCTCTCTTTTTCATCCCTCCCTACCACTCTTTCTCTTCCCCCCTGTGCCCTTCTCACCCCCTTCTTGTTTCTCTCTCCCTTTTTCTTCTCAGAGTCTTGTCTGGGGCTGTTTCCATGGCGACGGGAGTAAAGATAGTCGAAAACGTGTCGTGGATAAAATTGAACAGTAAATAAGGAAAAGAAGGGAGGTGGAAGAAGAGAGGGAGAGAGAGAAGAAAGGATGCAGAAGGAAGAGAGACAAAGTGGGATGGAGAGAGAGGAGGGAGAAACAGCAATAGAGAAAGAGAGGAAGATAGAGAGTGAGGCGTAAATATGGTAAGCAGGCAAGTAAAAAAGAGAAGAGTAGAGAGAGAAAGAGGAGGGAGAAACTGAGGTGGGGGAAAAAAAAGAAAGGGACAGAGAAAGACAGAGGGAAAGGGAGAGAGAAAACAAGGATGGGAGAGAGCGAAAAAGAGAGAGAGAAAGAAATAAGGGAGTTGAAGAAAGTGTGTGAACAAAGAGATGGAGTGTGATGGAGAGAGAGCAAGAGAATCCAATGAGAAGAACAAAAAGGAAGATAGAGAAGAGAGAGAGATAGAAAAGAGAGATGGAGAGCAGAAGGGAGAAGGGATATAGGATAGGAGAGAGACAGATGGGGAGAGAGGGTGACATAGGAAGGAGGGAAGAGGTGAGCAAAGAGTAAGGAGTGAAGAAGAGACAGAGGAGAAAGGATGTAGCCACAAGAGAGAGATGCATAGAGAGGAAGCGGGTAAGAGAGAAGAGAGAGACGAGGAACAGCAGTTAAGAGAGAGAGAAAAGAAGGAGAGAGAGAGAGAGAAAGAGAGAGAGAGAAGAAAAGAAGTGAAAGAAAGATGGATGTAGTAGAAACATAGGAAGTAGGAATGAAGGAAGAGAGATGACAAAGGAAAGAAGAGAAAAAATATTTGTAAAGAAAGAGGAAGGGAGGGAGAGGAAAAGATGAAAATAAAAGAAAGAGAAAAGCATCAGAATAAAGGAGGGAAGGAGGAAAGATAGGAGAGTTGGATAGAGAGAGAAGGTCAGTTAAAAAGAAGGGAGAAAGAAAGTATAAAGGATGTAGGAGAAAGGGATTTATAAAATAAGAGAGAGCAAAAGAGATAAAAGAAGAAAGACAAAGTGTGAGAGAAAATGAGAAAAAAAATAGAAGAAAGAGTAATAGGGGGATAGAAGAGGAGGAAAGAATGAAACATGTGAGAGGGATAGATACAGAGAAAGAAAAGAGAAGAGAGAAAAAATGAATGTAAGAGACAGACAAAGGAATAGAGGGATAGAGGAGGAAAGAGAAAAAATGGAGAGATAGAGGAAGAGAGAGATGAGGAAGAAAGACAGTGAGGTGAGAGAAGGATAGATAGAGAAAAGAGGAGGGGAGAAAAATGAATATATAAGAAAGATAAAGGAAGAGAGGGATAGAGAAGGAGAGAGAAGAATGGAGGGATAGAGGAGTAGAGAGAAAGGAGGAGGAAAGAAGAGAGTGTGAGGAAAGAAGAGAAAGGGGGGAGGCATACAAGAGCGAGAGAAAGAATGATATAGGAGAAAGAGAGAAAAATTGATTGGTAAATGAGGAGAGAGGAAAAGAATGACATAGGAGAAAGAGAAAAAATGGGTGGATTGGGGAGGAGGACAGAGAGAGGATTCATGTGGAGCTGTGAAATGAACCAAATCAGATTTCACAGCTTGCTCTGTAGAAAAAACTCAAAGGTGCGAATCAGAGGAAGTCACCTGTCCATAAACACCTGGACGATGGAGCGATCGCCAGGCAACAGCAACGCCGCGGTAACCAGGCAACAGCACTGACGCCATGGAAACAGATGAGCACGTTTACGGGAGGGAGGGGCCATCTTCAAGGTCACACCAAAATATTATCTGCGTTTGTGACTTATAGGTCTGAAAGATCAGAATTCTCCGGTGGGGTTTGCTGTGTAACTGTCAGATTACAGATTTGTTGAGCTTGTTTATGGTTAATATCTCTGTAATTACTGGGCCTATCCAAGTGAAACAAAAACTGGGCACAAAGTTCAGCATCTTCTCTGTCAGTATAAATAAACACAAATCAAATGATTTTTTTTTTTACAAGAGCTTCAGAAAGTGGAGTCATTATTCACTCCAAAAGATGTAACTGTTGTCAGAACCATAAAAACCATAAGATTAACCTGACAAGTTTGTGGAGCCAATCCCAAACTAATAATGAGAAGGTTCAAAATTTGTGCATCTGGAGTTTGGAGGTTTATTTAAAAACAGTGAACTTCCCATATAGGTATGTAGAGTTATACAGACCCCTGCTCAAACATATGAGATTTTACTAGACCAAGTGTGTGCTATTTCAGTGGTTCTTCATTTTGCTTATATTATTTAGTGATGGTGATGGGCGTATTGATACCAATTTTGTATAAATAGATACTGACAGGACGATACTGACAGGGATTCAAAAGTAGTTTTTTGAAAATATCAATACTTAAAATTTTCTCCCCAAAAATGGTTAAATCCTACAGTTTATATTTTAGTTTGACTGCACATATATTAATGTTTATATCAGTTTAAAGCCATAGTATGTAACTTTTAGTCAAAAACAGACTAAAATAAAATGTTTTTATTGCACAGAAAAACATGTGTCCTATTCTGAGCAGCTTGCATTTCCTCAAACCTGACTCTTATTTGACTTGGAGGAGGGCCTTCTGCTTGTTTCTATGGAAAATGTTCCTTAATAATATTCCACAGTATGACTTAAAACGAATATATCTCCATGGGGAATGTTAGTATGGTTTTAACTACTAAATGGAATCCTACAGGTGATGTGCCACCTCCAGAAAGTTACATACTGTAGCTTTAAATTGAGGAATACAAATAATTAAGAGTTTATTTAACAGTTTAAAATGCTTTACAGTAGTCTCAATACATTTGATTTTATACAAAAAGCATAGGTATCGGTATCGAATCAGAGTATTAATTGGTAATCGCCATCACTATATTAGTTACAGAGAGAGGTGAAACAGTTTTCAATGTAAAGTGAATTGGAGCCAGAGCCATGCTGACTTCCTATTTGGAATGCAGCAGCTAGCAGATTAGCTATGTCCATTTATATATATACAGTCTGTGGTCATGACCCTGTGAACAGTGTGAAGAGAGGTGAAAACAGAGCCAGAGTTAAAGACAAACACTTTATGTGAGTCGCTCACATCTCGGCACCTTCACTTTACACAACAGCATTTACACTTTTCTCTTTTATTTTTATTTTTTTACAGTTCAAAGTGATTTTTCCGCATGCACTTTTTCCAAAAAACAAAAATGTCTCCACGGTTACAGATTCAAACTAGAACTTTCTCACACTAAAACATACAAAACGTGTTCAAAATGGCCGACATCTGGAGACACGATGGATTAGCACGGCGTTGACTATACCATTGACACGATATACACAATCTTCTCCAAATTAAACACCTTTTTAAGTCACAACGGCATCCTATAGGATAACACAGAGAACACACCCCCCGGTGGACCCAAAGAGGAAAGCAGCGTGGTTACTACACCAGAGGATTGTGGGTAAGAGGGGTGCACTGAACAGCTTTCACATTAAAAACACAGTGGAGAGACTGACGCTACCAGATTTGTGTCGTTCACTGGGTGGCCATCTTGGACAGGAAGTGATTACGTCATGCTGTGGGGTTGCTACTCAATGCTATATAGAACTTATATATAATAATGCGTGGGCAGCTCGTTTTCACATATGTCCTGGTTTAGGATTTGGTCTGTTCTAATGTAGATTTGGTTTAGTCCTGGTTTAGTCCTCGTCTAGTCCAGGTTTAGTGGCAGGTTTAAGTTTAATCCCAGTTATCATATGTTGATTGTGTGAACGCATCCTCACTGTACCCTGCTTTTGTCCTGGTTTAGTTTGGGTTTAGTCTTATTGTAGTTTGTTGTCCCAATGATTTTGAAGGATGGGTCAAATGCAGATGATGGTAATGTACTCTACCATAACCTATGACTATGGTTTAGTTGTGATTTGCTCCATTTAGATAATGTTAGTCTGAGTTATAGTTAGATCTTAGCATGTAACTCAGGTTTGGTCTTGGTTTAGTCCTCCTTTTGTGTTAAATCTTTGCTTAATTGGTTTCGTTTTGGTGTAGTCTTGATGAAGTCTGCATGTTTGTAATTAACATTTAAGAGTCTCAACTTAGAGGTGCTTGTAGTAATATAAAGCTACTTATCTGTTCCCTATTAAACCACGTAAAAAGTGCAGATAAAACATGTACTTGCTTGTACATTGGTGTGATTACAGTAGTAGTTTTGCATATTTAGTGATTTACCAATAACTATTTGTATATACGAAGATAGTATATTGACTTCCACATATAGGCTAAAATCTTACATCATAAATCCTACTTTCCTGTCAAATATTTGTAGATTGACAAAACACATTTATCAACAGTAGACTATAGTTTGATAATATTAGTTTTGTAGATTAAGCTAAATGCCAAGAAATACAGTGTCATTAGAAGTATTAGTGCTTATCAAATATACTTATTAGTCATATCATTTAAACACACAGGTAAATATTAACAACACATATTAGCTAAGCTAGGCTAACAACCTAACAACCTGTTCAATATATACTTGCAAATGCTGTATTCATTGTAAAAGTGATACACATTTATCAGTTTAAAAACTCACAGTACTTTGCTTAATATGTCCTAGTAGTGTTGCCGTACAGTCCAAGATGGCCAACACCTGTGTGATGCGGTTCTGGTAGCGTCGCTTTGTCTCCTCAGAGCTGTGTTGCGCTCCTGGTCTCTCTTTGCTCAAATCACAGTGTGAATCGGTGCTTAGATTTTGGTGCTTATTGCAAATCCGATCTGATTGTTTGGGTTTTTTGCTACAGTGCAGTTTGTAGCCATCATAGAAGCCCCGTTTTTATCTACGTGGTCTGCTACACTTTTGCTCCTCCCCTGGCGCTGAGGGGATGTGGAAGAATAGAGTTTGCAGTAGTTTTTGAAAGTTGAGGGTTTTTTCTGCTCATAATTTGGTTTTTGGTGGTGCAGCACTAACACAGGGTCATTGCATGTTTGAATCGGGAGAGGGACTTCTACATCGGCATCTGCAGCGAGAACCAAACCGTGGAATCTAACAAAATGGCTGACTGTGCAACATGATGCTAAGAGTTTACGAGACCACAACTTAATTTTCTAATTAGTTGTATGGGTTATCATAATTAGCTTTAGCATAATATAAATCAATAAGATGTTTTTGCTGCTAGCAGCCAGTCATATGTGTACTGTCAGTGTGTGAGTGGATAACAATAGGCTCTGTGCTCAATAGCACCTGGCAACCTCACTGTTAGCATCACTACTTCCTGTCAAATTTTATCTCTGTGAGGCTTTTGCCGAGTGAGGCTAAAATGATTAAATATTTAAACATAAGGCAGTGGATAGGGAGCTGTGGGTGGATGTCACTGACAATATGTTAAACACTACACAAATAAAATGAATACTTCACCAAAGGACACTTCTGTGGTTAGAGAGGGAGATGTTTGTGTCTCAACGCTAATGCAAATTTTGAGGCATTCTACATATAAAAATAATTGGGGAGCCTTTATTTTAATTAATTTGAATTTTTAATTTTATGTTTTATGATTTTAATAAAGTGACTGTTAGCTTTGAGACACATTGAACTAGCTATCATACTGCTGTGCACAGGGCATGGATCTATTAAAATACCTGGATTGCTTAGACAGTTTAGAGCTGTCTCGAGTTGGGTTAGTGGCCACTCATTGGTACTAAAACTAAAAATCCCTCCTGCCCAAAAAGCATTTTTCTCATAGAGCACAATGTAATCACAAAGTGCTTGTTTTCAACTGCCAGGGCATTTTCAGATCATAAACTTTTTCTCAGCTCAAAATCCGTTGTTGTCTTCAATAGACTTTTTAATCGTTTGCTTCCGCTAGGCTGTATATCCACTTTAGCTAAGCTCAAGTTCTGATTGGTTAGAGTATCAAGGCTAGATTACTGTAACTCCTTACTAGTCGCTTGCCCTAAAAGCTCTATAAAAAGCTTTCAGCTAGTTCAAAATGCAGCAGCCAGGCTCTTAACAGAACTAAGAGAAGAAGAGAGCACATCACCCCAGTGCTGGAGTCCCTTCACTGGCTTCCTGTCGAGTTCAGAATCAAATTCAAAGTTCTCCTCCTGACATATAAAGCCATAAAGGGCATGGCCCCATTGTATCTGCAAGATGCTATAGTACCATACCACCCAAACAGAGCACTCCGCTCCCAAAATGCTGGACTATTGGTGGTTCCTAGAGTGACTAAAAGCACAGTAGGAGGGAGAGCTTTCACTTACCAAGCTCCTGTGCTATGGAATCAGCTTCCTTTCTATGTTAAAGAGGCCCCCACAGTCTCTACATTTAAGACCAGGCAAAAAACCTCTTTGAAATAGCTTATGGTCAGGCTAGCTAGGACCAGAAATAAACCCTGTAGTTTTAGTTAGGCTGCTAGGGATAGCCATGCTGGGGGAAGTATGGTAACCTGAGCACTATCCTCTTTTTCCTCCTGTTATCCCTATCAACTTCATTTACTATTCAGTCTGTTCATTGCTATTCACATGTGTTGTCCGCTGTCCCACTCCCCTCTGGGGAGTGTAACTGTTTCAGATGCCTGGGCCGCTGACCGCCTCCTGATCGTTGGTGATGGCTGGACCCTAGATGCCCTCCTGACCGTCTGGTGATGGCTGGACCCTAGATGCCCTCCTGACCGTCCGGTGATGGCTGGACCCTAGATCGCCTCCTGATCGTCCAGTGATGGCCGAACTCTAGATCGCCTTGCCCGAATGGACTCTGGCCCTACAGACTTGAACTGGATGCGCCTTAGTCCTGGACACATCTATAGCCTGTCCGTCCATGGGAGTGGATCTCTCCTTCACTGTGGTTCTCCTCGAGGTTTCTCCTTTTCCCAATGGGTTTTTGGAGTTTTTTCCTTGCCGAGAAGGAGGGTCTAAGGACAGGGGATGTTCTGGAACAATTTGCTTGTCTGTTTCTAATTTGCTTGTCTGTTTCTGTTTCACTGTTGATTTTCTAATTCTGTGGTTAATCAACTCTCATGTTCAGCCCTAAGAGGCGACTGCTGTCGTGATTTTGGGCTCTACAAAAATAAATTGAATTGATTGAATTGAATTGAGAGTGATCATGTGGTACGATATGAACGAGTATGTGAGTGATGCAAACGAGCCCAACTGTCATGAATAAGTCACAGGTTTAGAACATGGTTCAAAATGCCCTGGAAGCATAAACATTATAATTTATCATTTGTAATTTATTTGCCTCCTTCACGGCCGCTCCACTTGGTCTCATTGCTCAAAGTCTCATCAGAAGGCTCAGCTGCACATGGTCCATGGGCAAGACAGTACCAGACGTACCTAGCTGCTAGGCCTTGTTGAGACCCTGGGGGGCACATAGCATCTGAAGCTACAGGCTAGGCTATACATATATATATATATATATATATATATATATATATATATATATATATATATATATATATATATATATATATATATGTTACAGAAGAGTGTTTGTTTTTTTGTTTGTGGATTCATGTTCTATTTTATTTGAGCCTAAAATATGCACTCCATATGGGAGGTTAGTACATGTGATGCTCCTTCACTGTTTGTGGTAAGCATCCATCACATTGTACTGTATAGCCTAATCTTATGTACAGTGAAAATAAATATACCTAAACTACACTCACTTAACCTATGTTGAAAAAAGTAATAAGCTGCTGTTCTTTGTTACCTATTGTTACCTTATCTATGTATATTATAAAATAAACTTGTCTTTTTTGCTAACGTTATGTTATTAGCTCGATTAATAATCAATGCATATTCAGAAACCATCTTTGCACTAACATTTACATTAGTGGTTTCATTTACATTACTGGCCTGTTTTTGTTGGCCTGGTGCTTATAGGGAACATTAGCAGTAGACTTGTTTGAGATGAACAGCGCCTCGCCTGGATGATCGGCGAAAGCTGACAGTGCCGACAGAGGGCGTAGAAAAAGTTAAGTTGGTGCTATGCCATAAATTTTAAATACATTTCACACTGCAAAAAAGAGCACATCTCATCTCAAACAAGCCCAGTGTGTCAGCTATAAGTGAAGTAGGTCTATATGGTGCTGAATAAGTAGATACTGAAATATAGATAATTCCACTTTCATAGGTTAACATGTACAAGATACTAATTGTCCCCTAAACATTGGAAATAAACACATATACTATCCTTTTACATTGGTCAAAACTGCTACATAAACCACATTGCACAAGTAGCCATTTTGTTACAGCCCCACACATGGTCAGGTCTCTGGAGGGGGGAGTCCGCAACCCCAAAACTTGAACATTACTGTTACAATACAATAGCACATTTAAATCTGACCTACGCTTTTACCAAGAAACCGAAGCTTAGCACATGTCTCTCTATGGAATACTGGAGATCTTCTAAGTTCACACAGTCTTTAGTGGCCTAACATCCTAACACTTATTGCGAAGGAGGAAATCACAGCAAGTGACATGTTGACACCAATGAGCAACCAAAAAAACACTGCAAAACAGAACATCTGCTACTGTTAAAATGACAAATATTCAGAGTAATGTATTGAATAGTCGAGATATTCTTTTTTTTTTGTGGGTCTAGCCTTTTGCTAATGTTTTTACAGTGTATTAGCTATTTTACTCATTTCAGTTAAAGTTGTGACCAAAACTATTACAGACCACTTAAATTGATTGCTTTTCTGTAGCAGCTACACAAAGCAAAGGGAACTACAAGGACCATGATTCCTTTGCTCTAATTTCGTGTAGTCAACATGGAAGAATGACTGTCATTTTAAAGATTAGACGTGGGCAGATTATTGAAATATAGATTTGTGAATATTGTTTTGAGGATGTGAGAAATACTGAAAAGCTGATTGAAAAATGAAAATGAAACAAAACATCTGACTGCAGGAGCTCATTAAAGTGAGACTATAGTTGGAAGTGCATCAGCATCAGGTGCTCCTCAAGGACAAATTAGAAACATACATTTTGTAATAAAGGACTATTAATTTTTGTGCCTCTAACGATCTTTTTCAGCCCTTAAAACAATTCTGCACAATAAGATACACAATACGAGGCTTATTATGGCTTTTTAATGGGAATAGGTATGTTGTAACTTGCAAATAAGTTTGTAAAGTGTTATTTTGGGGAGAGGGGCCAGGTGATGGGCATTTGAGGGGAGGGGGCCAGGAGAGGGGAGGAGCCAGGTGGGGGAGGGCGGAGGTGGGACACAATTTCACATCTGCCATCTACTGGTGAAAACAATAAATAAACTTCCAAATTGTAGCTTTAAAATCCAAATGAATTGCTTTGGATCAACCTAAAATAATGAATTGTAGAAAGGTGATATAATTCATTTAAATAAGTGGATGTGACTTTAACAGCTTTAGATGTTGTTTTTTTGGGGGTTTTTTTTATTTATTTTTTTTGCAGTGTACAAGTGAACCTGACTCTAGAAAGACAACGACTGGATGAGCCCCATAGATGTGCTTGTGTTGAATATTTACACTGTTTGGTCCATGTAGGCTTTTGTATCCCAAAACAGCAGGGTTGAGGAAAAGATCAGTGCTGCAATTGGATTGGTTGAGCTTTTGAGTTCTATGCTCTGATTGGCTCAGTCAGTGCCGGCAGTGCGTCCGTGTTAGGTCCAAGCAGAAGGACGTATGGCTCCAAAGTGCTCCTCCTTCTCCTCCTCTTCCTTATGCTGAAGAACATGGCCGCGTTCAGAGAGGAAAGGAATAGTCTGAATGAGATACAAACAGGTCTAAATATCACAAAGCAGTACAGAGTTCAGATAACATCACAACATTCTAAAGGGTAATAATATTTAAAAAGTTTGAAACATGAATATTGATGACATCTAAAACCTCGTCAAACATGTTTTTGATGAGGGGACAACATTATAACATAGTAGAATACTCCAAAAAGTTGATTTTGCATAATACTGTATTATGTAAGGAACAGTTTTTAGGTTTAAAACAACTGGATTTTAGCACTGAATCTGCCAAACCAAATAAGACACTCCTGTGAGACTCATTCTTTCTTATTGGATAATCGAGTTGAGAACCAAAACCAAATTACAACATAAATACATGTTTTGTAATTAAGAATAAATCAGCAATAGATTATTATCAGTAAAAGTTAGATTTGATTTAAACATGTTTAGCTCGTATCTGGGGAAAAAGTTGGGTCAAACTGAAATTAAAATCACACTCTTATACAGTTCCTTCACCATTAGAGTAGTAAACACACAACAACAAAGGTAAAGTTTGCTGCATAATCGGCTTTCAGACGGTCCCTAAACATTATTGTGTCTCTGCATCTCTGGATGCTGTTGCTTGGTTGTTGTTCCTAGTTTAGTTCATGACGTAGGTTCAGGTTCCTGATCTCCACTGGTGACGTTCAACATTTCTTTTTAATAAAATGATTCTTGGACAGAGTGAGATGTCTGTCAGATTCCTTCACATGTCCCATCTTTGTGTTTGTGTGTGTGTGTGTGTGTGTGTGTGTATGTGTATGTGTATGTGTATGTGTGTGGTATATTTGTGCTCACTGCAGTTGCCAGGCGACAGTGAGACTGAAGCGCGTGTCACAACCACACCTGTTACTCCTCTCCCTGTGACGCTGCACTTTTACACAATATAAATGTTTACAGTTAGAAAAAAATGTGAATAATAAATCTAAAATTGTTTGAGAAATATTATGTCTTCTGTAGATAATTTTGTATTATGTTTTGCTGCATCGATCTGCTGAATTCCTATTAGAGCTGCAAGATTTATCGAAGCCAAATGAGCCAATCATGAAGGCTGCAGTTTTTCAAGTCCTATATTTTCCTTCACAAATGAACCAAATCTCTGGTATTATTCTGCATAAAATTATTGTATTTGATCAGAATCATCAAATTTAGGCATTTTACTGAAGTCTTGACTTCAGTAAAATGGCTAACTTTGATATAAGTTATAATATTGTCGGGGCGACAGTGGGACGGGGCGACAGTGGCTCAGTGGTTAGAGAGTTGGTTCCCCAACCTGAAGGTCGGAGGATTGCGTCCCGCTCGGACCAAGTTCTGTCGTTGTGTCCTTAGGCAAGACACTTCACCCACATTGCCTAGTATGAAAGTGGTGTCCTTTTACTTACTTTTACTTTGAGCAAATATTAATCAATAACACTTTACATTCCAAGAGTAATTTTGATCAAACAAATGTCAAAAATAAGATTTGTCTAAAGTACGGTTACTATAGCAACTTTGCTTGCGCCAAAGTATCTGGGCATACACATTCTGAAAAACCTGGTAAGGTTCCAAAACGGATAAGATAAGATAAGATAAGATAAGCCTTTATTAGTCCCACAATGGGGAAATTCCAGCATTGCACCGCACACATAGAGAATAGCAGGAAAAATGTACATGCAAGAGAAAATAATATAACAAGATAATAGATAAATAGCTACAATAATTAAAGAAATAGACTCAAAAATAAACTCTAATATACACATATACACATATAAATATACATCTTCATAAAGTGGCTTCTGTATTGCACATGGGTATGGTTGATTGTCACATGTTCCGTGTTAACAGTGTTCATTATACAGTCTGACAGCAGCAGGAAGGAAAGATCTGCGAAACCTCTCCTTCACACAGCGAGGGTGAATCAGTCTGTCACTGAAGCTGCTCTCCAGGGCAGACAGAGCGTCCTGCAGGGGGTGAGACTCATGGTCCAGCATTGAGATGACCTTAGCCAGGACCCTCCTGTCCCCCACCTCCTGCACTGAGTCCAGAGGACAGCCCAGGACAGAGCTGGACTTCTCTGATGATCTTGTCCAGCTTCTTCCTCTCCCTCTCTGTGATGCTGCTGTTCCAGCAGACCACACCGTACAGGATGGCTGATGCCACCACAGAGTCATAGAAGGTCTTCAGGAGTGGCCCTCTCACTCCAAAAGACCTGAGTCTCCTCAGGAGATAGAGCCTGCTCTGGCCCTTCCTGTACAGTGCGTCTGTGTTATGAGTCCAGTCCAGTTTGTTGTTCAGATGAACACCCAGGTACTTGTATGAGTCCACTCTCTCAATGTCCCTTCCCTGGATGTTCACTGAGGGGGCAGTAGAGTGGCGTCTGCGGAAGTCCACCACCATCTCCTTGGTCTTTCCTGCGTTGATGATGAGGTGGTTCTGCTGACACCAGTCCACAAAGTCCTGCATTAGTCATCTGTACTCCACATCGTCGTCATCCTTGATGAGGCCAATGATGGCAGAGTCATCAGAGAACTTCTGCAGGACGCAGCTGTCCGTGTTGTGTCTGAAGTCTGCAGTGTAAAGGGTGTAAAGAAGGGCGCGAGGACAGTGCCCTGGGGCACCCCCACACTGCAGGTCATGAGATCAGACACACAGTTCTTGGCTCTCACAAACTGGGGGCCGTTTGTGAGATAGTCCAGGATCCAGTCTGCCAGGTCACAGTCCCACCCCGGCGGTCTCCAGCTTGTCCCTCAGGAGCAGTGGCTGGATGGTGTTGAAAGCACTGGAGAAGTCAAAGAAGAGAATCCTCACAGTGCTGCCGGGGTTCTCCAGGTGAGACAGTGAGCGGTGCAGCAGTAGATGACGGCGTCCTCCACTCCGATGCCAGGCCGGTACGCAAACTGCAGCGGATCCATCGCTGAGCTCACGGTGGAGCGGAGGTGGCCAAGGACCAGTCTCTCCAGTGTCTTCATCAAATGAGATGTTAGAGCCACCGGCCTGAAGCTGCTGAGCTCCTTGGCCTGTGGCGTCTTGGGCACCGGTACCACGCAGGAGGTCTTCCAGAGTTTGTGGTACCACCCTCAGCTTTATGCTCATGTTGAAGACATGCTCCATAACTCCGCACAGTTCATCTGCACAGGACTTAAGGAGCCTGGAGCTGATGCCGTCTGGTCCTGCTGCCTTCCTGGGTCTGATCTTCTTGAGCTCAAGTCTCACCTGGGCTGTAGAAAATGACAGTGGCAGGCTGGGGGATGGATGAGTCCATGTGTATTGGGCTGAAGAACAGAGGCAGAGGTGTGAGGAGGTACAGGAGTTCCCCATTGTCCAGCCGGGGAGGGGAGAGCAGGCAGCTGGGTGGGGGGTAGGGGTGGGTGATTGATCAAATCTCAGGAAGTGAGAATTGAGGTCGTTCACCACCGCAGGTCCCCCTCCGTCTGGACAGGCGGTGCTTTGAAGCCAGAAATGGTCTTTAGACTTCTCCACACCCCCTGGATGTTCCTCTCCTGTAGCTGCTGCTGCATCCATCCTTCTCTTGTAGCTGGCTTGGCTTGTCCTGATTTCCCTCCTCAGCTTCTTCTGTACTGTCTTCAGCTCCTCCTTGTTCCCTGACCTAAAAACTCTCTTCTTCTCCTTCAGCAGAGCTTTTATGTCAGGGTTGATCCACGGCTTGTTGTTCGGAAAACACCGCACCGTCTGGGAGGGGACGATGTTTTCAAAACAGAAGTTAATGTAGTCCGTGATGCAGTCAGTCATTGCGTTGATGTCCTCTCCATGTGGGTCACAGAGCTCTGTCCACACTGTGGTGTGTCAAAGCAGTCTCTCAGAGCCTCCTCACTCTCAGCAGTCCACTTCTTCACCACACGGGACACCACAGGCTGCCTGTGCACAATGGGCTGGTACACAGGCTTAAGGTGGAGGATGTTGTGGTCAGCTCTACCCAGGGGAGGCAGTGGGGATGAAGAATAAGCCTCCTTGGCGTTGGCAAAAAATAAATCCAAAGTTTTATTGTCTCTTGTGGGGCAGGTGACATACTGGGTGTATGTGGGCAGAACAGGTGCAGGAGATGCATGATTGAAGTCTCCAGAGATCAGGAAGAGAGCCTGTGGGTGCCTTGTTTGGAGTGTGCTGGTACAGGAGTGCAGCGTGTCACAGGCCGTCTCAGCGTTAGCAGAGGGAGGAACATACACAGCGATGACTATCACATGTGAGAACTCCCGGGGCAGATAGTATGGCCTCATGCTAACGGCCAGCAGCTCAATGTCTTTGTGACACAGCTGTGTCTTCACTGTACAGTGTCCAGGTTTGCACCACCTCTCATTCACAAACAGAGCCAGGCCTCCTCCTTTCCTCTTGCCGCTCTCTGCCGTCCTGTCTGCGCGCAGCAGGTGAAAATTGTCCAAAGCGACAGCTGAGTCCGGGGTTTGCGGGGTTAACCAGGACTCCGTGAAAAGCATGATACTGACATCTCACATGGCTGACTCTCTTTACAGTCCAATGGTGGAGTATATATATATATATATATATATATCAGTGGTGGACCGTCAGGGCCTGCAAGGCCTTCTCTGCTGGCCTAAAAACATATCTGAATCAAAGACTGATGTTAATTATATTTTGTCCATGAATACTTATTAAATCATTCCAAATTGTCTGTCAGCTTCCTTTCACTGCTTTTCCCCTGGTTGCGCAGCTTCCAGATGTGTGTTTTCATATTTAAGCGTTTAACCAATCACATTTCAGCCATTATTTGTTGCCAGGGTCAGAAATCTACCAGGAGGCCTTCATAATCAGTTCTGCGGGCCCTGTAGCACAAAATAAGTGTCGGTAAAACTGTTGCTTTAACCAATCAGATTTGGAGTTGGCGACACCGAGGCCTTCTAGCAGGCGTACGGAAACGTCAGCGTTTTCACAGCCTATGATTGGATAGTGAGGGAGTACTAGCCAGAGCGAGCAAACCGCGGCCGTGTCTCAATTCATCAAAAAATCACCAAAGTGCCCTTAAATACGCCGGTTGAACGACGTATTTAAGTCGGGGGGGAACTTCGACCTGCACTTCGAGCAGCACATTGAACGGTGCATGTGGCGAATTGGGACACGGGGCATCTGCATCACGTCTGGATGATTTTTGAGTTTGTTTTTTTTGCTTCACACATTTAATGGCATTTTTGAGCATTCAGACGTGCTCTTTTCAATACTACAGGACAAAAAACTGGATGTACAGCTTTGTCTGGCAAGGGTAAAGGAGTTTTGTGACACAGTTGAACGAGAGAGGAGCCGATACGAGGAAATCTACGAGGCCACTGAACGCAGCGCGGGCTCCGAGCGCACGAAGAGTCAACCACAAGATCCTCGCGGACAGACAGGGCAAGCTGGCATTAGCTTTGATGGCGATAGAAAAGGACTTCTTGATGGAACTGAAACGCACGGATAATCTGTACGACAGAGTAATTGAAATCTTCTTGAGGAAAGAAAGGAGGATGGATTTTGTGTACAAATAAAACAGATTTTTGGTGAGTAAAATTTGGCTATATTCCTAAATAATATTGCAACTTTATGAGGTTATTATTGATGCTTTTTTTGTGTGTGTCCTAAAAGTTTTATGGCCATAAAATAGTTATTGAGGGTTGGACTGATTCAGGCGGAGGACTACTGAAGGCCTAGGTGTGAAATACACGGCCCGCCACTGATATATATATATATATATAGAGAGAGAGAGAGAGAGAAAGAGAGACTGTACTGGATCCTATTAAACAGATTAGAGTGTTTTTGGACTGAAATCAAAGTTGACACTTTAAGGATCAGGAGGGCACATTCACAAGCACAAGTTCTGTTCGTCATAAGCACAGCGACCATTTTCAACCGTTACAAATGGTGGTGATCGCTGTCTCATTTCATCATCGGCTTTCTCAAAACTCCACCATTGGACTGTAAAGAGAGTCAGCTCTGTGCAAAGGCCATGTAGGATGTCAGTGTGAGTTTTTGAACCTTACCAGAGCTTTTCAGAATATGTATGGGTATGGGTAACCGAACGGCGTAACAATACCAGAGGAGCCAAACACCAGCCCCTGATAGAGCGAACAGTCACCTGAAACTGCAGAACCTGTCAGACCAACCTGCGCGCTGCCTGGATTGATTACAAGAAAGACTACGACTCAATGCTACACACATGAATCACTGAATCCCCGGAGCTGTACATCAACATGACTCTAAGAGCCTTCATTGCAAACTCGATGAAGTTGTGGAAACTACCCTTGAGGCCAATATGCAAGCCACTTGCACAAGTGACCATCAAATGTGGCATATACCTAGGAGATGCACTGTCCCCGCTGCTGTTCTTCATAGATCTGGACCCCCTCAGCCAAATCATCAACAACACTGACTATGGATACTGACTCAGGAATGGGGCCACCATCAGTCACCTCCTCTGCATGGATGACATCAAGCTGTACGCTAAGAATGAGTGAGACATCAACCCACTGATCCACACCACCAGGATCTACAACACAGACATTGGAATGTCATTCGGCCTTGAGAAGTGTAGCCCCCTACATGGGATGTACCACCGGAACATAACTGAAGTGGCCATAAAGAGTGGATCAAAGCTTTTGGTCATAAAGTATTTTGAATTCATTAATTAGAATTACAGTATCCACCAAACCAAGTAAGAATTAGAAAAACATGAACTTGTCAGATGAACTTTAAGAGTCTGTCGTAATGAGGGGTGTGAGGCGGACCAAAGATGCGGGACTCGGGGCAAGTTTAAGGGTGTTTATTGACAGAACAAGACAACACAGGTGACGGGAGAACATACGAGGAGCTGGGTGCTGGGGTGCAGGTCAGGGTCCAGAGGTGCAGGGAACAACACAAGACGGGAAACACAGCCGGTACCGGGAGACAGGGTCGGAGAACACAGGCAGGACACGGGCAGGAAGCACAGCAGAGACACGGTGATGATCAGCACGCAGACAAACAGTGATGCAAACAGACGACCTGGCCAGGAGAGCTGGGTCCTGGCTCCTTTTAACCACCTGCAGGTGTGTTGATTGCCCTGATGGGCTGCAGGTGCGTGTGGGAGGAGCCAGGGCTTCGCCCAGCTCTGGAGTCAGGCAGGTGAGGGAGGGGGAGAGGAGACACAGGAGGCAGGAGCAAGCATGGATCATGACAGAGTCACAAAAAGACCAAAGTACCTGTTTATATCTGCTACACAAACACAGGGACTAGAAAAAGTAATTTCTCTGACAAACTCCAGCACTTAAATGATATGAATAAATCAGCCTCCTGAAGCCATCTGCAGCAGCACTCAGGGTCTCTGCTTTTAGTTATGTTGCTGCAAGATTCATCATGATCAAAATAACAATTTCAATGGATGGCCTATAGTTTAGATCTGTAAAAAAACATGTTCTGAAATGTGATTCTTGTATCAGTTTGTAAATTCCTATCCTATTTCAGTCCATCCATCCAAGAAAATGGATGATTTTCTTTTGTTTTATCCAGGACCAGGTCATGGGGGCAGCAGTCTAAGCAGGGACTCCCAGACTTTCCCTCACCCCAGACAAGTTCTCTAGCTCCTCCGGTGGAACCCCAAGGTGTTCCCAGGCCAACCGAGAGACATAGTCCCTCCAGGGTCCTGGATTTTTCCCGGGGTCTCCTCTTAGTGGGACCTGCCCAGAACACCTCCCTAGGGAGGCGATAAGGAGATATCCTGAAGAGATACCAAAGCCCCCTCAATTGGCTCCTCTCAATGTGGAGGAGCAGCGACTCTACTCCGAGCTCCTCTCATGTGACTGAACTCCTCACCCTATCTCTAAGGGGGCATCCAGCAACCCTGCAGAGGAAACCCATTTCGATTGCGTGTTTGTGATCTTGTCCTTTCGGTCATTACCCAAAGCTCATGATCATAGGGAAGGGTAGAAACGTAGATTGACTGGTAAATTGAGAGGTTTGCCTTTTGACTTAGCTCCTTCTTTACCACAACAGTCCGATACAGCTACTGCATCACTGCAGGTGCTGCACCAATCCGCCTGTCAATCTCGTGCTCCATCCTCCCCTCATTCGTGAACAAGACCCCGAGATGCTTGAACTCCCCCATTTGAGGCAAGGCTTCTCCACCCACTCAGAGAGGGCAAGCCACCTTTTTCTGGTTGAGAACCATGGCCTCAGATTTGGAAGAGCTGATTCTCATCCCAGCCGCTTCACACTCGGCTGCAAACCACCCCAGTGCCTGCTGCAGGTCCTGGCTTGATAAACCCATCAGGACAACACATCATATGCAAACAGCAGAGATGAGATCTTGTGGTCCCCAAAACTGGACCCCCTCTGACCCCTGGCTGTGATTAGAAAATCTGCTCATAAATGCAATGAACATACACTGGGAATAGGTCTGACTTACTGGCCAGCTCTTAGCAATGGGCTCTGGACCACATACTCCTGGAGCACCCCCCAAAGGGCTCCTCAATGAATACGGTCGAATGCCTTCTTCAGATCCACAAAGCACTTGTGGACAGGTTAGGCAAACCATGAATCCTCGAGGGGGAAATGGAGATTATAGAGCTGGTCGTGTATTCCTCGGCCAGGATGAAAACCACACTGTTCCTCGAAAATCCAAGGTTCGACAGGTCGTATTCTCCTCTCCCTTACCCTGGAATAGATCTTACCAGGAAGGCTGAGGAATGTGATTCCGTTTTAATTGGAACACACCCACTGGTCCCCCTTCTTAAAAAGAGTGACCACCACCCCAGTTTGCCAGTCTAGCGGCACAGTCCTGGACCGCGAAACCGTCCTCAGGAGGGGGAGGCAGTGCTTCACCAACAATGTTTACAGTGCGGATGGAGAGCTGCTGACCTCGACTGGGCATGTTGTTGAACGGTGGATGGAATACTTTGAGGATATCTTCAATCCTACTGTCACATCTTCCAAGGAGGAAAAAGGTGGCTTGCTCTCTCCGGGTGGGTGGCGAGTCCCTGCCTCAAGTGGAGGAGTTCCAGTATCTTGGGGTCTTGTTCATGAGTGAGGGAAGAATGGAGTGTGGTGAGATTGAGAGGTGGATCAGTGCAGCGTCTGCAGGGATGCGGTCCCTGTATTGGTCTGTTGTGGTAAAGAAGGAGCTGAGCCAAAACGCAAAGCTCTCGATTTAGCGGTCAATCGACATTCCTACCCCCACCTATGGTCATGAGCTCTGGTTTAGAGGTACCATTTTGAATACTTTTTCCCATTATAACAGATGTCATCCATATCTTATAAGGGGATGTCCATCATGTTGTAGACCTGGTTTAGTCCTGATTCCATCCTAGGTGAGTCGTGGTTTGGGACAGTGACTGTCACACCTCTAACACAGTAATTCATACAACAGTGTACATGGTGGGTAAAGTGCTTTGCCAAAGGTCTATGTGGGGTTTAACTGGCATCTTTTGGGTTGTTGGATGTTCTCTCAATAACCACTGAGTTACTGCTGGTATTCTCAGCCGTCTCCCATCCGAGTACTAACCAGGTTCAACTTTGCTTAGCTTCAGAGATCAGACGAGATCTGGCAAGGTACATTTTTCCTAGGTTAGATGTTTATTTTCTGGGCACTGTAAAATTTCTGCTAAGATCTTTTCATTTTTATGATAAAAAATATCCATGTTCAGTGAAGCTGCATGTCATCTCCAAATCAGGACCAGCCAAATATTCAAACCTCCTCCTCTTCCCTCTCCCATTAAAATCCCACTTTTCCGATCGCACAGCCTCTCACCATTAGGGCTTGTTTATCGCCCACACTCCATCAGAAATGGAAGTCTGAATTGAATTAGTATGAGTGTCGTAGGGCTAAGTGGCTGCTAATCGGACACTTCCTCTGAGCAGTACCACATGAAAGGAAATGGACCAATAACTGTTCTATCTGTCAGCACTAACACTGTGACAAAGCAAGCGCTGAATACACTTAAAGAAGACAGATTTTAAAGAGGGGGTATTAAATGCTAGCACATAACGTATTTAGATCACCGTGTTTTGAAAATATTTTTTTGAAATGCTATATTCGTCCAAAACATATTAACATGTCTTATAAGTTTCACTTTTGTTTTGAAGCTCTAAGTCTGCCCTCCCTTTGCACTCTGTGCTAAGGCACTCCTCCTTCACAGTGCTATCACAATACAATCAGCATGCATCCCACTAATGAAACTACTGCACATCACATCAGGTTTGTCGAGTTGATGTCTCTATTGTGTATTATCTATCTCAGCTGCCACATTGTTTTAAGTAGTTGACTAGCATGTGATTGGCTTGTTGTGGTCTTTGTCCACAGGTTCAAAATGGACAGAGCCCAAACATCTTGATTCCAAAAACAGTGTCCAGATGACAACCATGAAACCGTCTCTAAATTACATAGTCAACATTTAAGGGACCCATATTAGGCTATTTTCTGATGTCTGTTAAAATGTTTCCTCACCACAAACACACCTGGAGTTGTGTTTTGTTTTATTCACACATGTTTAACACACACTGCATATTTAGACTCTCAAACTGAAAATATACCATTCCACTTTATGATGTTATGTGGTAATAAAGGAAATGCTCCACTGTGTTTTTAAGCTCCAAAAGAATGAATCACATTTTTTTATTTGATTTTGTCTTAATTAATTAATTGAATTAATAACACATTCAAATGGCTTTCTATATTCACCTTCTGAACATAGACAGTACAGACTTTTAATCTGTGCCATTTTAAACAAAAAATAATCACATTTCTTCCTCCAAAGTCTTTTGTCTGCTCCAGACCTTGTGCTTTTACTGACAGAGGCCCCAAGAAGCATTGATCAACAGAAATGACAAAATTTTGAACTTGATTAAAACTGTATTCATTGCATGGCCCTGTTGGTAGTTTTCAGGTTCTATATGTGATGATGTCATTCTCCCAGATGGAGGCAGGAGAGTTTTCCCTATTGATTATATTGTACTTTGGCGTGAAATATCTAAAAGGTAAATTCACAAATGCTGAACCTGATCATTTCTTTTTGTGACTAGACTCAACAACTGTGTTGTAATACAGTGAGGTTTTGGGTCTAGTCCCTAATAGAAATGATCAGGTTCAACACTTTTAGTCTCTTTGGCCAAACCACCTTCTCTGTGAAAGCTGCCCATGACTGGAACACCACCCCCACCACAATCAGAAGTCTTCCCACTTACACCTCATTTAAATTACAGTTAAAGAAATGGTTCATTGAAAATCAGTCTTGTCACCACTAACATCCACCTCTCGATGCCCCTGTCTCCATCCTGCCTGTGTTTGAATTTTGTTGTATGTCTGTTTGTGTCTGTGTCTGTGTATGTAGACAATGGTATGTTGTGTTTGTGGCTGAAAATGAATGTATGTGGCTGAATGTGATTTTATGACTAAGAATGGAGTTGTATGCGACTGAATGATTTTAGAGTGTAAATAATAACCTTGTTTTTATTCTACTGTATTTTACTTCCAACAGGTTGGCATTTTACATCTGGCCTGGGACTACAGATGAAAAATAGCCCTCGGGCTAATTCTGGCACATTTACATGTAAATGTTTATTAATGTGCAGTGTCCCTGAAATAAATAAATAAATTAAATTAAATTAGATATTTCTTGGCAAAGTACAATGTAGTAATCGAAAGGGAAAACTGTCTTTTGCTCCCATACACTATATAAAGAAGTGGACTAAGGGAGTGTGACGTCACCCATAGCATTCGCCTCTAGTCAAATGAAGCTCATCAAGGCTACGAGTTATAGGGGTGAATCTGGAGTAGAGTTATTTGGAATTCTGACTGCAAATATCATAGTAACCAAACAGCCAATCTGGAGCGAGGCTGCACTGCTGGTTTAGCAGAGAGTGGGTACTTAGCAATGCTGTCAATCAAACCTGTTGCTAACATTAGCTTGACGGCTAGCACGTTAGCTTTGCCCATTTATATATACAGTCTATGCCTGCCCCCCATCTGGGAGTATGGCATCATCACATTCTAGAAACTGAAATCCACCAACAGAATGTTATGATCCATCTGAAACCCGGCAACGGGTGAACAGATTTTTAAAACCAAAATGTTACTTATGTTCTTTTGATAATTTGTCCCTAAAGTCTCAGAATGTGAGTACTTAAAATTCCCAAAAGAACATTTCCATACCTGTTTTCCTCAGTCCTCCGTCAGCAGGGCAGTAGTCTCTGGCAGCGAGTAGGAAGCACGTCCCCCCTCGCAGCTCTTGTTCTCGGGTACTCGAACGCCTCATGGGGTCCCTCTCCTCTGACGACATGGTGAGGTCACTGCCCCCGCTGCAGTCTCCAGACAGCACTGTGCATGGAGAGGGCAACAAAAATACCACCTGCTTTCATTTGAAATCTCAGACAAAGACAAACTTGACTAAACTAAAAATGGTTTTCATTGTTCACTGTTCACTGTTCTTTTGCAGTGTTTTAATTGCCTTTTTATTTGTGACATTAAGTGAATAAGAGCATCCTTTTTTTTCTACCTTATACCAGCGAGTATTTAGAGCTTGTGTGCCTCAGAAACATGAGTCTTTACATTCTCTGTTGGTGTTTCGTTGTGTTCCATATTTACACATTATTTTATGTTAAACAAGAATTAAAAAAATAAGTAGTGGACAGCAGTGACTGCACTATGCACCTTTGCACCTTTTGCACATTTATTGTAAAATGTTAATCAATGACTAGTACGTAGAATAAACCAGGTCTTTTGGTAACTCCCTGTGTTGGTCTCCATATTTGTTGCGACTCAAAGTCTTTTAAAACCTTATAGCCAGGTTATAATGGTTTTATGTAATCAATACTCAAGAGTATTGATTGTTTCATGAATGTTTGAATAATAGTGTTCTGTGCTGTATTTGAGGCTTGAGTGATCAGAAAATGTCTGTTTTCACCTACTCTCCACCCACTGCTCTGTACTCACAGTACCAAGACCCTTGATTAACGCATAAACATATCCCTTACCCATTTTTAATATAACTACACTGTAAATAAAATAAAAATAAAAAATTATGGTAAATGCCAGTATGAAGAGGTAGGACAAGCAGCAGTAATCTATCTTGAATAGAGTTGTTTTTATTATGACGAGATTTTATATCAATATCTACAGAACATGCGCTACGAGTCAAAAGTCTGGACACACCCCCACTTTCAGTGTTTTTTCAATTTTCAATTCAATTCAATTTTATATACAGTACATACAGAAGGCTTCAAATATATAAAGTAAGATGTGTGAAATTATGTATCAAAAAAACAACAGAACTCTACTAAATATGTATTTTTATGTTTTATATTCAAATCCTTAAAGTGGCCACCTTTTGCTTTGTTGAAAAATATTTAGAAGAGTTATTTAACTGCATCATTCCATATATACTGCATATATTCTGCTTCATATAATTGATGTCTTCCATATGTATACATAAATGTAGAAAGTAGTAAAAATAAAGACAAAAAAACATTGAATGAGAGGGTGTGACTGGTTGTATATGCCATAGTTTATAACTAAATTCTTGAAGATAAAAACAAACATATCTTTAAATAAGTGAGTCCATGTTGTCATATCTCCTTCAGTATTCTCTGGGCTCGCAGCCCTCAGGACACAGCACTGCTAAGTCTGAGCAGGTCAAAGCTCATGTACATCAGTGCAAGCTATGTCACAGAGATCCAAGAGGCCTGTGGGACCAGCCTGTTTCTATAATCTGGGACTAGTACAGTCTCTTTATGTTTAGGGCCATTTAATATCATACGGGACTAGCACACTCATACATGCATAACTTTTCTAGTGGGGTAGCCAACTGCTTCACACCATGGAGATGTTATTTCTTTCATTCAAATGTCCAACTGTATGGTAGTAAACGTACCCACTCACACTAAAAAAATACATGAGTTCAAAGGGAGCTTTTAAAGCACGCATTTGGAAAAATATGTTGAATAGATAAGTTTAACGGCATACAGTGGAACATTCCAGGCAAAGCAAAAACATCCCTATGGAGACATACAGATATCATAACCTCAGCCACAAAAGTTACATGGTGTACCTTTAAAGTGGGGTTAGATAGGGTTAGTTGAGATTATGGCTATTATATTATTATGCTACCCCCAGAACAGAACATATAAGGAGCCTTTTTTTTTTTTTCAAAACTCTCTAACAATACAAGATAATAATAGTCTGATATAGCGCTTTGCCAGACACTCAAAGCTGTTTTACAGTTTTACTCATTACACAGTCACATCACTGGTGGTAAGCTTCTTTTGCAGCCACAGCTACCCTGGGGCAGACTGACAGGAGCAATTTTGTCAGTCTGCACCATCGGCCGCTCCCACACACACCACGAACAAACACTGACAATCCATCTGAAGTAGCCTTGTAAACTCATGTCAATACTCATTTTGCTGGGGCTGATGTGCCTAAACGTGAAACAGCGTGCATAAGTATTAAGTATTGATTAAGTATCAATAAGGAGTGCAGCAGAGTGGTGTTACTCCACAAAGGGTGTTAAAACTGCAGAACACACGTCATTGTTTTAAATGAAGCTAGTACCCACATTCTACTTGATTCTACTAGAGCAGTTAAGCATTTGTTTACCCATTGCTATGGTGTGATTCATGGTAATGGCCCATATATTCTGTATAAAGGGTTAGGGTTGACTAAGGCAGTATGAAGCTCATCAAGGCTAGCAGTTATAGGAGTGAATTTGAAACAAAGTTCCACATTTGGAATTCTGAGTGCGAATATTATAGCAACCTAAGAGCCAATCCGGAGTGAAGCTGTTGAAGGAAACGCCCCTTCGTTTCCGCACCGCTGGTTTAACGGGGACCAGGCGCTTAGCAATGCTGTTAATCAAACCTGTTGCTAACGCTAGCAGGAGCAACCTTGGGAAAAAAAGAAGGTGCCTGATTTGTCTGTTATTAAAGTTCATATCTTGATTTAAGGACACAATAGTGAAATAAAACCCCCAGGATCATGTAGAGCAGGTCAATACAAATATTTCAGACCAAAAGGACAAGGCTCACCACAGCAATTACACAGAGAGTGGTGACAATTTCTCAATAAAAAGAGGGAACTGGAAGCACGTCCATGTTCACTTCCTATTTGGAACGTGGCAGCTAACAGGTTAGCTATGTCCATTTATACAGTCTATGTGATGGCGGCAGAGCAATGATATAGAATGTGATTTAACAGACTAATTGTTATGCAGTATTAATACACAGCAAGAATTCTCACTGACCCTAGTCTAACACATGTGAAAGTAGCTTCCCCCACCACCTTCAGTGTGTTGTACCTGAACGGTTGCAGTCGAGGATGCGGCTGCCCTTCATGTGGCACAGGTCTCCCTGGGTGCTGTTGCAGGTCAGATTGAGCTCAGCTTTGCAGTAGGACGGAGAGCCGCCCTGCACCTGGGGAATGTGCTTCTTACGCTTCTTCGGCAACTTCTGCTTTGCCATCGCCAATGAATAATACATCCCAAAGTTATTCACAATGACTGGCACGGGCATGGCTATCGTCAACACACCTGCCAAGGCACAGAGCGCGCCCACCACCATACCCGACCACGTCTCTGGATACATGTCCCCGTACCCCAGCGTCGTCATGGTAACAACAGCCCACCAAAACCCTATTGGAATGTTTTTGAATTTTGTGTGAATACTGGCAGTTGGGTCGTTGGGATTTGCTCCTATCCTCTCTGCGTAGTAGATCATTGTGGCAAAAATTAGCACTCCTAAAGCTAGGAAGATTATAAGTAGCAAGAATTCATTTGTGCTAGCTCGTAATGTGTGCCCCCAACACCCGGAGTCCCACAAAATGGCGAGTTAACTTGAAAATGCGAAGGATACGAACAAAGCGTACCACCCTGAGGAAACCCAGCACATCTTTAGCAGCTTTGGACGACAATCCGCTCAATCCTACCTCCAAGTAAAATGGTAAAATTGCCACAAAATCAATAATGTTCAACGCGTTTTTGACAAACTCCAGCTTGCATGGGCAAAATGTTACTCGAACCAGGAATTCAATAGTGAACCAGAAGACACAGACTCCCTCCACGTAGGTCAGCGCAGGGTCAGTCTCAATCTCATACTGAGGCCCAGAGTCCGGTATACTGGCATTGAGGAGCAGTTCGGTTTTGTTGATGATGGTGTTGAAGGCTTCGTGCGTCTCCAGACAGAAGGTGGTGATGGAGACCAGGATGAAGAAAAGAGAGGCGAACGCAATGAACTGCAAGAGAGAGAGAGAAAAAGAAAGGTAAGACTGGTGAGAAGAGGTGCGAGATATATCAAATTATAAATAATATTGTATTTGTTGTTTTGGAGACTGCACAAATATCAGTGTGTGCTTCCAAAGCAGGGTATATTGTATAAAATATCATCAGTATAATCCTAAACCATATAAAAATCACGCTGCGTTCACACTTCCACATACACCTCATTGAAAACCAGAACTAAACCAAGATTAGAAGAGGATCAAAACAAGTCTACAACAAGACTAAACGGGGGCCAAAGCAGAACCAAACCAAGAACATAGCTTTAGAGATGCTCTCCTGCTCTTGAGTGTGAAAATATGGTGTGAAGATAATTTTATGTAGTCACTCTTTGACAAAGGATCTGGAATACACAGATATTAAACATCATCTCTGGAGAGGAGTCAAAACTTAAAAAAAATTATCTGTTCCTAATCCTAACCCTAATCTTAAAGGAGCTGTACTTGATTTTTCCCATGTATTTCCCATGTTCTTTCCCCAGTACAGATGTATTGTACAACCAGCTCTTGAGATCAAAATAAGTTTATAGCGTACTGTCTGCCTCTAACTATAAAGCGTTATATTGACTGATAATCAGGAAGTGCACAGTTATCATGCTAGTTGTTGTTAGGTTTACTATGACAACAAAACTCTGCTCAAGTCTCTGAAAACTGTGGAAAAATCATCATGCTTAATAATTAGGATGCTCTGGATGCATCAGGTAAGTAAAGAATAACTTTGGATCACTGCAAATTGTTTAAAATGGACTGGTTCTCTTTTTCTAGTTCTAATATATTATCAAAAATAAACAGCTAGCTTATTCGTCAATGCCAAGTGTCTGTTTTGTGGCATAGCTGTGCTGGGAAAAAAATGTGCAATAAATACTGCTGTGTCACTCTGTGTTTGTCTGCCCCAGAGCGCCCCCTGTCAGCTGAGTGTATAACAGCGATATGACTGTAATGCTTTCAGACAGATGTACACAGCAATTTATGAGCTGATTAAAAATGCAAAGGCAGCACTCGTGCTTGTGATAGCAGTATACAGCTTTTGAATGCTAACAACGGATTCATCTCACTCTGCATTCAACACAACATGAAGCTACAGGAGGCAATCACGCCACTAATGTTTTTATACAATTATTTATATTAAACCTTAAGGTTGTTCCTGCTTTCTTTATACCCAGAGATAACAAAAGATGATGGCATGGGCAGGTACTAGCTCCCCTTAGAATGATAATAATAATAATGCCTTACACTTGTAATGCGCTTTATCAAAGCCTCTCAAAGCGCTACACTGAAGTCATTATTCGTTCACTCCACACTTGGTGATGGTAAACTACTATTGTAGCCACAGCTGCCCTGGGGTAGACTGACAGAAGCGAGGCTGCCAGTTTGCGCCATCGGCCCCTCCGACCACCACCGATCATTCACGCACACACTACTTTCATACTAGGCATTGTGGGTGAAGTGTCTTGCCTAAGGACACAACGACAGAACTTGGTCTGAGCTGGACTCGATCCTCCGACCTTCGGGTTGGGCGACCAACGCTCTAACCACTGAGCCACTGTCGCCCCGACACTGGTCATTCCCCTTAGAATGACCAGTGAATCCCCATAGCTTCCCCAAAGGTTTTTGCCCCACTTTCATAGGACATGCAAACTCAACTGTTCAGAGGTTGACCACAGAGTTCGGCATGAATCAGTACACAACACATTTAATTGGTTTAAAACAGCAACTCAAACATGTCAGGGTGAGAGGGGGGAAGGGGGCACTCTATTATTAAAGGCTCTAAATGAACATGTTAAGCACCTTAGCACCCCCTGGTGATGGGAGGGGTCGAAGGGGCAGATTGGCAGCCTCGCTTCTGTTGGTCTGTCCCAGGGCAGCTGTGCAGCTGTGACTACAATAGTAGCTTACCACTGAGTGTGGAGTGAAGGAAGAATGACTTTAGTGTAGCTCTAGACATGTCTGTGAAGAAAATGACCCCCACCAGAAAACACCTTTAATTACGTCTTAGTCTTTGTTAAATTTCAAGCTAAATTATTACTCTGACACTGCCGCTCACATAAGGATCTAAAAAGTGCAATAGGATCGTTTCTCTCAACCCAACTCTGCTCTATCTCTCTATCTCTGTGTCTGTCCTTCTCTCTGCCTCTGTCTCTCCCTCTACCCCCTTCCCTCTTTCTCTCTTGTTGAAGTTAACATAAAAACCTGTGTGTGATTAATGACATAACAGACAAAAACTCATCTCCAAAATGATCTCCATAATTCCTGCATGCCTTCAGTTTTCCAGGTATTCCCAATATCACAGAGTGTGAGGAGCAGAGCACCTGTATCTTCTACATCACATTAGGCTCACACGGCACCTTTCACTCCACACAAACACAACTCCTGGATCATTATCATTAGAATTACGCATCAGACCTGCATGGCACTTCAGACAGAGACAGAGGGTGACCGTGGAAACAAGGACCTGTCAGTGCAATGGGATGATGTCATTACAAATCCATACTACTCAAGAATGAGCTCAGAATGTACATAGCTGAAAAACTCAGACACATTTGTAGATAAAAAGGCGAGATGGAAGAAGTGTCTTGCCGATGGGCCACTATGAAACCTACCTGGACGACTGAGGAATTACACAGATATAAGGCTATATAAAAGAAAGTCCTACCATTTAATGTTGAAAATTTGTGTTTTTATTAACACTGTGGTATTGAGTCTATTCCTTAGTTTGGAAATAAAGTTTGAAATGTTAATCTAATCTCTCTCTCACTAAAAACACAGTCTCTATACCATAACATAAAGTGTGTTTCCATGACTCCTCTGCAGTCGTCTGTGGCTCATTACAGTTGAAAATCTTTCATTAGCTCAGCTCCAAACATCTCCACAAACCCAGAGCTCCACTGAGGCCCAAGGCTCCCCGTCTGTCCACACACAAGCTCTTTATCGGACAACACGCTCTCTCTCTCTCTTCTACCCTCTCAGCAAGGATCTCCCTCTCTCTCTCTGGTATTAAATCCACAGTGCTACTTTAGTTAAGCCGAGCCTCGTCACCAAGCTCACATAATTAAACCTGCCTCTCTCTATCTTTCCCTCTCCTCTATCACCCTCTCTTTCCTCTTCTCCTCTCCCCTCCTCTTTCTCTTTTCTGTCCACCACTTCTCTTCCTCTCTCTTTCTTACTCTCTTTCAGTGTTCATATAATTAAACGTGCATCTCTCTCCCTCCTTCTATCCCTTTCTTGTCCTCCTTCTCTGTCCCACTCAGCGCTCACATAATTAAACCTGCATTTCTCTTCCTCTCCTCTCTCTTTCTCCTCTATCCCTCTCTCTTTCCTCTCCTCCTTCTCTCTCCCTTTATCTCTCCTCTCTCCCTCTCTCTCAGCGCTGACATAATAAAAGTTGCTCTACTTCCTGCTTGTTGTGGTGAGACAAGCCTGGATCTGTTAAACAAAGACAAGGATAAAAATAGAGCCGTCATGAGGGACTCATCAAATACTCACAATATTACATCAAAAACTCCAATCTGACTACAGCTACGGCTCAACACTAACCCACTGACCTGAATGGGGTTCAAGAGGGGGTATTATACTTCTATGGGGTATAAAAGAGGGGGTATTTTACTTGCATGAGGTATTAAAGAGGGGGTATTTTACTTCTGTAGGGTATTAACTGCTAACACATAACATATTTAGATCACTATATTACCTTTTATTGTTATGAAAATACTATATTTGCCCCAAACAACATATTAACATGTTTTATAAAATTCACTGTTGTTTTTTTACACTCTAAGTCTCCCCTCCCTTTGCTCTTTGAGCTTAGTCAACCCCCTTCAGGTCCCTATCACAACACAACCTCTTCAGGCATGTTTTTGAGAAAACATTATAACATGGCAAAAAACAGAAAGTCAATTTTGCACAATATCTCCTCTTTATAAACTTAAACTTAGGTCCTGCTGTGACTTAATGGTAGAGTACTCACCTACTGACCTGAAGTTTGATTCTCGTTGTTGGTTAGTGGCGCTACCTATTTTTTGTTCCATTTAATGAAGTGAAAACATGCTCCAGTACAGATATATAGTAGGTCTTGAGGTCAAAATGACACAGCTGTATACTGTCTGCATCTAAAAGCATTTTTATCATCCGCAAACCAGTAAGTAAGGCTTGGCATGCTAGTTGTTATTAACAGTGGCAGTGTGAATGTTAAATTCCGCTCTGGTCTCTGAAAGCTGTGAGAAGTGCTTATAAACTCATTGTGATTCTCATTCATTGCTTTGGGTAATGACCGAAAGGACAAGATTGCGGATATTCCTGTATTCACATACATCTTTAACACCTCCCTGGAGTCATGTCACGCCCCAACCTGCTTCAAGCTGTCCACCATCGTCCTTGTCCCTAAAAAGCCCAGGATCACTGGACTTAATGAATATAGACCTGTGGCACTGACGACTGTAATCATGCAGTCATTTAAGTGCCTGGTCCTGCACCACCTCAAGTCCTTCACCGCACCCCTCCTGGACCCTCTGCAGTTTGCCTACAGCGCCAATCAGTCTGTGGATGATGCCATTAACCTGGCCCTTCACTTCATCCAACCTACACCAGGATCTGGTTTGTGGACTTCAGCTCTGCGTCCAACACCAGCCTCACTCAGCTCAACGTGCCTGACTCCACCTGAAGGTGGATAACTGACTTCCTGACGGACCGGAGGCAGCGTGTGTGGCTGGGCAAGAATGTCTCGGACACTTGGACTATCAGCACAAGATCTCCACAGGGCTGTGTGTAAGGCGTAATGAGAAAGAACTACTATAACATGGTCAAAATCTTTGAAAAGTCCAGTTTGTAGAATAGACCCGCTTTAATCCTAATGAGGCCAGAGATATTATATTTAATGTCTCCATTGCAAATATTGTCTGACACAACATCTGTGCTCCTCTCTCTCAATCCACTCTCTCTTCTCACCATCCCCCTCTCTTTACCTACTCTTTCCGCTTTCCCTCTCTCTCTCCCTCCTCAAATTTTTCTTTGTCTCCCCTCTCTCTCCACTCTCCCTCTCTCTTATCTCTCCACTCTCTTATCTCTCCACTCTCTCTCCCTATCTCACCCTCCTCACCTCTTTCCTTTTGTCTCTCCCCTCCTCTCTCTCTTCTCTCCTCTTTTCTTGTCTCTCTCTCTCTTTCTCTCTCTTCTCTTCCAGACAGTGGCCTAGTTATTTCTCTCCCCTCTCTCCCTCTGTCTCTCTTCTCTCTCCCTCCTCTCCTGTTCTCTCTCTCTCTTCCAGACAGTGGCCTAGTTTCCTCCCTCCCTCCTCCTCTCTTCTCTTTCTCATCCCTCTCGTCTCCCCCTTTTTCTCTTCTCTCCCTCTCTCTCCCTCCTCTTCTCTCATTGTCTTTCTCTTCTCTTCTCTCCTCTCTCTCTCTCGCGCCCTCTCAGTCTCTTCTCTCCCTGTGTCTCTTTCTTCATCTCCCTCCTCTCTCTCTCCCCCTCTCTCCCTCTCTTCTCCTCTCTTCTCCCTTTGTCTCTCTCGCCTCTCTCCCTCTCTCTTTTCCAGACAGTGGCCTAGTTTCTGCGTCTCCAAATTGAGGCGTGATGTTGTGGAGCGATGATTTTGGGTCCTTTTTCCTCCATCAGCGGTGCTATGGCAACCGCATCCAGCGCCTCTGACAGATGATAAGACACAAAAAGAAAGGGAGAGGGAAAAAAGAAGGAGAGGAAGAGAAAGAGGGGGACGTAAAGAGGAGAGAGATAGATACAAAGAAAGAGAAAAGAGGAGGGAGAGCTAAAGAAGAGATAGAGTGTTGAGACAGAGATGGAGAAAAGACAGAGAAAGAGGAGAGAGGGATAGAGAGCAGGAGGAGGGGAGGTGGTTGCGTCTGCTCCAAAGGGCTTCCCTCGCTACCCTCAGCACATGTTTGATGGGAGGACTGAGTCTGTTTCACATCAGTGACAGAAGGTCAAACGTCTGAGAATCATCAGAGCAACAAGTAGGGAAAATATAAAGATCTGATTCAAATGTACACACTCACATACAGCAGTGTAATGGAAAATGGTAGAATTTTAAAAGTGCACTATGTAACTTTTCTGATGGAAGCTGTGCCACCCACTTGTCTCCATTGAGATGTTGACCCTTAACCAAGTATCACCAAAGAAAATATTTAGCTTTCCGAGTACCATCAGATCTAAACCAGGTCTGTGACAGGACTATTCCAAGTCTAATCTAGTGCTAAACCATCATTCATCATTTCCGCTGTAGTTCTAAGCAGGAAATGATCCAAAGAAGACAAAAAACTTCATGAAGTGAACAGTAAATGAGTGAAACCCACAAACCCCCAAATGAGTGAAACCCCAACTGATTTTGAACCTTGGCATCCATGTCGGGTCCAGCACAAATCAGATAGCTACAATAATCAGATGACCCATAACCAAAGTACAGATAATTTAAAAACATTTACAATATTAAAAGTTTAAAATTTCATTAGTTTGTTCTTTTTTGCATCATTTTCCTCATCAAAACCTGCACAGTTCTGAACAGTCACATCACAACTGTTTACAGGGCATTTCAAGTCCAGAAACCAGATCATCATGAGATTTTGGGTGAGCATGTAAACAGACACAGTGTTAACTCTGTCTCCCATGTTGTCTCCTCCTGTCCTCATTACAGAGCCCAGCGAGAGCAAAACACGCCACTATCTCGCCACATGCCACACGCAAAACACCGCGGCTAAATATATCTGGTGAAACGTGCCGAGAGTTAGGGCTGATTTGAATAAAACATCAGGTTAAGAGAGAGGAGGTGAGAGGAGAAGTGGAGCAGACATAAGTCCTGACCATAGACTGTATTAAGAAGTCGACTAAGTGAGTGTGATGTCACCCATAGCATTCAACTCCAGTCAAATGAAACTCATTGAGACTAGCAGTTATAGGGGCCAATTTGGAGTTCCATATTTGTAATTCAGACCAGGAGTATCATAGCAACCAAAGAGCCAATCCGGAGCAAGGCTGTTGAAGGTAAAATCCTTTCCCACTCACACCGTTGGTTTAGCAGTGAGCTGCTGCTTAGCAATTCTGTCAATCAAACC
The DNA here is from genome assembly GCA_019594935.1 of Periophthalmus modestus. NCBI lineage: Eukaryota > Metazoa > Chordata > Actinopteri > Gobiiformes > Gobiidae > Periophthalmus > Periophthalmus modestus. The sequence goes on from JAIEZT010000054.1 coordinate 19,240,739, forward strand.
TGTTGCTAATGCTACCGACAGCGACCTTGGGGAAAGAAGGCACCCGATTTGTCTGTTATTAATGTTCATATCTTGATTCATAGAGACAATAGTTAAATAAAAAAAAATACCAGGATCATGTAGAGCGGGTAAATACGAACATTTTAAGGCCAAATTTGACAAGCCTGACAGCAGCAGTTACAGAGAGAGAGAGGAGCCACATCTTTTTTTAATGTATGAGTGAATTGGAGCATTTAAATCTAACACAACCTGAATATAGTTTAGTGTGAAATACTGAACGGTGCAATACAAACATTTAAGACATTTTAAGTTCAACAATGACAAAAAATGTGATTGGCAATGGACTGCTCATTTGAACTTTTCTACCTTTTTGGCACTTAAAGCATTTTATATGAAGAAACCGGTCACCAAAAGGGCAGAATAAAAGTTTGCATCTGTGGGAACAGGAATCGTACCAACAACCTGCCTCAAAAGAAAATTGAATTGTGTCAACTGGACTGGAACAATTATAAGGCCGTGTCCCAGCAGTAACCAAACCAGAAGTGAAGCTTCCGTTCTGGTCTGGTTAGCTGGCCAGCAGCCTTGGACGAGCAGCCAAACATCTTCAATATAAAACTTTTGTCCAGTTACACAGTTTTATTTTTCTTTTGCAATGGATTCTACTTAGATGGCTGAGGGATTACACAGACACCTGCAGCCTGTGGGTCAGGAGATCTGACCAACAATGCTTATGCCACAAGCAGGATTCCAAGAGTCAACCTTCAGATCACAGATCATCAAACACATGTTCTTTTTGAGCAATATCAGTACCATCATTTAGAACAGCTGGTATCAGCAGTATGCACATGAGTAGTGGTGTCTTCACAATATTAATCTGATTTACTCTCATTTGAGTACAATGTTTGGCTACTCTACCCACCTATACCTTCTTGGTACTCACCAGTAGTTTACCTTCATATGTCATGTGACAACTAAAAAAAACAACATAATTTTGCAGCATAACAATTGAAAAGATCATGCATCTGACAATTACAAAATGAATATATAACAATTTCTTCTAAATATATATAAAACTATTCTTTCTAAAAACCTCGCTACACAGTCTGACAGGTGCTTAGATTACCTGTCACCTGTCACCCGTCCTCTGTGGGACTGTACAAAGAGAAGTTGTATCTGTATTCTAATATGGCTGTAAATATCTGAAAGCCTCAGGACAGAAATAGTCCACGATTAAGTCCATGGGGAGGCAGAGTCTAAATATATCCTGTTTTTTTTTCTTGTTTATTAATATTTCAGTTCTGAGCTCAGATGCTTTATGTGGTGTATTACTCAGATGTGACAGAGGGTGGCGGCGATGATAGTTTAAAGAGCGAACGTTGCTTTTGAATCAGACGCACAAGATGAAAGAGGTCTGGAATGTAGGGTTGTCAAAAGTATCGAAAATCAGATAATAAAGGAAACGAAAACTAGCTTTGAAACTAGAAACAAACACATTTTTTGCAGGTATTGACACTAAAAAAGTCCTATTCACAGGACAGAAATGAACCTTTCCTTAATGGGTTTAGAATGATCTTGAGCTGTATCAGAACAAGTATTAGTGCCATCCGTAGTTCGACTACTTCTTCTGTTGTCCTGCTGGTCGCTATCGTAACTTTTAAATATCCCTTCAAAATATGATTCAGATAGGCCACAAATACATTTATAAAGAAAATTTTATTTTCATGAACATTTCTGAATATGGAGTCAATGTCAAGAAACCTTAATATTTCACATAGAGCTGTTTTTCTTTTAGCTTCTGCATGTTTGTGTGCTTGCTAAGACTCTTGACCACTGTCCTAACGTGCTCTGATTCTGGTTGCGAGGACCGTTCGATGCCGCTTGCTTTCTCGTGTGGCCCGGTACTAATTGATCCACGGACACACATCTAGCACAGATATAATATACTCGCCATTATATCAAATGGATTTATGTGGCAATTTCCTATCAGGATTTTCATTATATAGCTACAGACGAGGTTATTAGCATGTCATGAGGAGCGGGCAAAAGTCACTTTGGAGAAAATGCGGTCGCTGATAAATTATTTACTGTTTTTGTGCGGCCCAGTAGAAAATGTGTAACAGACTGGTACCGGTCCCTGGCCCGGTGCTTGGGGACCACTGGCCTAGAGCTAATACTCACACTCTAACAATGAGAGCGCAACTGCCACCTACTGTAGTGGATGTGCAATTACATTTACACTAGTACGGCAAAAGAAAAGCATGTTCCCCGGGGTCATTCCCCCCCCGGCATCGCAGAGGGCTGGCCCCACTATTTAAAAAACACTGATATCAATGGACATAGCTAACCTGCAAGCTACCACATTCCAAAAAGTGAGCACGGACGCACTTCTGACTCCGATTCACTTTATACTGAAAAACTGTCACCCCTCTCTCCATAACAGCTGAAATGTACCTTGTCATGTTGGTCTTAAAATGTTTTGTATTAACCTGCTTTACATGATCCTGGTATTTTTTTATTTTTATTTCGCTATTGTGTCTGAAACTTAAGATAAACCCTTAATAACAGACAAATCAGGCACCTTCTTTCAACAAGGTTGCTCCCACTAGCATTAGCAACAGGTGTGATTGACAGAGATGCTAAGGGCCCACTCTCTGCTAAATCAGCGGTGCAGGTGGGAAGGGGCGTTAACTTCAAAAGCCTGGCTCTAGACTGGCTCTTTGGTTGCTATGATACTCGCAGTCAAAATTCCAAATATGGAACTCTGCTCCAAATTTGCCCCTGTAACTGCTAGGCTCGATAAGCTTCATTTGACTGGAGCCAAACGCTATGGATGACATCACAACAGTGACGTGCAGTCAGGTGTCATTACAGAGAAAAATTAATGAAATGGTTATATTTATCCAATAATTTGTACTATAAAGTTATTTTCTATTTAACTTTGCAATTTTATTTTATTTTTTACTCAAAATCACTGAATTTTTACGTTTACCGTTGAAATCCTGAGAAGAGATGCGCGATGAGGCACAGGCTGTTCGTGCCTCACCGCGGACTGTGCTGTGCTTTAAGCCACTGTGAAAACGCACCGGTGAGGCATGTAGTTACCCTGCCTCATGTTAGGGGGCACTCGTGAGCCCAGGGATTCTTGCAACAGGGCGCGCAGAATAGGGGCCGCAAACTACAATTTAGAGTGAGCAAGTCAACTTTAGCCATTCACTTTTTTCTTCTTCTGGCCCTACTTTTTAAATGGAGGAAAGATTACATATTAAAGCTCAAGCAGTTTTCTAAACTGGACTTTCAGTCGAAGCAGGAGGTTATAATTAAAGGAAGACCAACACTAAAGGAGCTAAATGGTTTGCTCCAGACGACGGGACGAAAGACTCGCTCTTTTCAAACAGAGCGAACAAAATGCTAAGAAATTTAATGACTTCAATCCACTGAACATTGGGGAACCAGAATAAGGATAAAAAACAATACAAAACCAGCTTGCTTTTTATTTCATACTATTAGAGCTATTTCATACGGACTTTGGAACTTTTATTTTGAAATTCTTTTTTATTCCGACCCCAAGTCACTGGGAGAGAAATTGACCCGGGGCCACATGTACTGACACCTGGTTTATATGTTTGTAAATCTGATTGTGAAGATATCAGTGCCTCACCAGCCACGAACCTCACCGCACGTCACTGCATCACACTCACTTAGTCAACTTCTTTATACAGTCTATGGTGGAACCTAATCATTTCTTTTATTGACTGAACTCACTGTATTACTGTACAAAACAAATCTGCATTTCAACAATATTAATTTTAGCCAATCCCATCTGTGTTAAATATTGTCTATAGAATGTGAAACCCAGTAAGAGCTGAAAACCAACAAACAAACAATGAACAATGCTACGAACCCTCGCATCATTCCTAAATATAGCCGGTGAAGTGTTTTGCCAAAAGGTACAACAGCACATGAACTGCATGGCTAGAACTGACGCGTCCACTGTCCCTTATTTGCCTACATGAAATGAATCTTTCCTTAATAGCTTTAGAATGATCTTGACCTGTATCAGAACAAGTAAAAATACCGGTGGAGGCAGGGCGACAGAAGAAGTCGGACTGCAGATGGCACTGTCACCCTGCCTCCACCTGTAGGAAGACAGTGCCAAAAAAACATTTGGTAAATCCTGTCCCAACACTATCCCACTTCTAGGCCTTCTGTCAGATTTGAGGTTAGCAATGGTCCTCAAACCTCAGACATCAGCTCACATCCTCAGACAGATGCCCAGAGAGGAGAGGGGAGGCTGGGGTAGAGTCAGGAGAGCTCCCCTTCTGCTGCTGGAGGGCGGAGGACATGCTGAGTTAATGCGGTCTGACTCACACACTGGTTTAAGAGCCTTATTTTGATGGATGAAGCTTTATTTTGACAGGACTAGTTTTATTTTGAAAGGTGAGACATGGGAGGTTGTCATGACAGAAAAATTAAACTTGAATTATGAAAATGAATCAGAATTTGAATCATTTTACAAAGTTATTATTAGAGGAAGGTATTTTAACAGAACATTTGGGGCATTATTGGATAAGTCAGTAAAGATGTTTGGCCTCTAATTCTAAGGTTGATGGTTCAGTTTCCTCTATTTGCAATACGCATTATCTTAGTGTCATTGAGCAAAACACTTTATTTTCTTTCACTGTTTCTATGTGAATATTTTTTGGTGAAAATTGCCAGGAGAGCGGCAGTTATAATGGTAGAAAGATCATTCATTGCTGAGTAGTAGTAAAATATTATCCTCATTATTCAGGTTTTTGAAACTTTGTGAAGATCTTTTCTGTGTTTAAAAATTGGTATTCTGCAATATTGACTGTTTGTAACTCTTATAACATTCGCTCTCATCAAAAACAAGCCTGAAGAAGTTTTAAATGTTATCTATGCGTCTTTCAGTAATTAGCTATCTCTCCTGGGCCCTATTCAGAACCCTTCTATTCACAGCCCAGACCAGGCAAACATTCTGTACAAGGCTCCACCCACAAGCCTACATCACCCATGCTCCCACATGACAATCCTCCATAAATATACAAAAACATTCTACTGTAAAATTCACAAACCTGATTTTTCATTAGCAGAATGCACACTATTGTGTCGTGATTGTGCTCTGAAGGGGCAGAGACAAAGGGACTCGGGACTCAGAGCAACAAAAATGAAAGTGAAACTAGAAAACATGTTAATATATTGTTTGGGGCGAATATAGCAATTTCAAAACAATAAAAGGTAACATGACAATCTGGCAGTTAATACTCCATAGACGTAAAATACCCCCTTTTTAATACCCCACAGGAGTAAAATACCCCTCTTTAATACACCATAGAAGTAAAATACCCATCTTTAATACCCCATATAAGTAAAATACCCTCTCTTTAATAATACACAATAGAAGTAAAATACCCTCTTTAATACACCATAGAAGTAAAATACCCCCTCTTTAATACACCATAGAAGTAAAATACCCATCTTTAATACCCCATATAAGTAAAATACCCTCTCTTTAATACACAATAGAAGTAAAATACCCTCTTTAATACACCATAGAAGTAAAATACCCCCTCTTTAATACACCATAGAAGTAAAATACCCATCTTTAATACCCCATATAAGTAAAATACCCTCTCTTTAATACACAATAGAAGTAAAATACCCTCTTTAATACACCATAGAAGTAAAATACCCCCTCTTTAATACACCATAGAAGTAAAATACCCATCTTTAATACCCCATAGAAGTAAAATACCCTCTCTTTAATACCCCATAGAAGTAAAATACCCTCTCTTTAATACACAATAGAAGTAAAATACCCTCTCTTTAATACACAATAGAAGTAAAATACCCTCTTTAATACACCATAGAAGTAAAATACCCTCTCTTTAATATACCATATAAGTAAAATACCTTCTCTCTAATACACCATAGAAGTAAAATACCCATCTTTAATACCACATAGAAGTAAAATACCCTCTCTTTAATACCACATAGAGGTAAAATGCCCCCTCTTTAATACCCCATAGAGGTAAAATACCCCTCTTTAATACACCATAGAAGTAAAACACCCATCTTTAAAACCCCATAGAAGTAAAATACAGTCTCTTTAATACCCCATAGAGCAGTGATGTGTGGTGATGTTCATGGCTAGTGAGGCACTGATGTCATCACAATCAGATTTACAAACATATAAACCAGGTTTCAGTACATTTGGCCCTTGGTCAGTTTCTCTCCCAGCGACTTGGGGCCAGAATAAAAAAGAATTTCAAAATAAAAGTTCCGAAGTCCGTATGAAATAGCTCCAACACAGCGGTTCTTAACCTTGTTGGAGGTACTGAACCCCACCAGTTTCATTTGCACATTCACCAAACCCTTCTTTATTGAAAAATATATATATATATATTTTTTTCAAATTCAAGACATAGTGAAGTTAATGCACGGTTCATTTTGTGACCAGTAAAACTCACCTGTGTTCAATGAATAAAACCAATACAATGCATGAACTCAAAACAAATATAAACCTTTTCACAAAGACATGACATTTTTAATACTCTCATGTCATTTTCACAGCAAAGTCTGTTCCGTGTCTCATGCCGTGACAACTGTACATCGAGCGGTGCATTTGGCGAATTTAGACACGGCGTCAATTCGACAAATGCACCTTCGATACTGTACTGTTCAAAGTGCGGGTCAAAGTACCCGCACAACTTAAATGGGCTGTTCGAATGGCGCATTTAAGTTGGGCGGTACTTTGATAGGCACATCGAAGGGTGCATTTGTCGAACTGGGCACGGCTGGCGTCTGAAGATGCTCGCAGTCCGCGAGTCTATTGGCAGTGACAGAATCTGACGCTATAGAGTTAAGAAAGAAATCACATGACAAACCATCACAACAGTCACAAGTTGATACTGAGTCACTAAATTCTCTGCAGCACAGATTGGTCAAGCAGCCTGATCACCTGCAGCCAGTGATGGACAAGCATCTCATCACGAATCATATGAGTCGGGTGCATGTCTTGACCTCCGCTGAACCCCTAAGACTGACTCACCGAACCCCGAGGGTTCCATCGAACCCAGGTTAAGAACCACTGATCTAATAGTATGAAATAAAAAGCAAGCTGATTTTGTATTGTTTTTTATCCTTATTCTGGTTCCCCAATTTTCAGTGGATTGAAGTCATTAAATTTCTTACCATTTTGTACGTCTCTGTTTGAAATGAGCGAGTCTTTCGTCCGGTCGTCTGGAGCAAAGCATTTGGCTCCTTTAGCGTTGATCTCGGTCCTTTAATTATAACCTCCTGCTTCGACCGAAAGTCCAGTTTAGAAAACTGTTTGAGCTTTAATATGTAATCTTCCTCCATTTAAGGGCCAGACACGAAAAAAAGTGAATTGCTAAAGTTGACTTGCTAACTCTAAATTGTAGTTTGCTATTCTGCGGGAGTTACAAGAATTCCTGGGCTCACGAGCGCCCCCTAACATGAGGCAGGGTAATTGCGTGCCTCACCCGGCGCCTTTTCACAGTCACTATAATGTGCTCAGCCCTTAAAGAGTTAAAGCAGCAGCTTAGCTACAGCAAGCGGTGAGGCACGAACGGCCTGTGCCTCACCATGCGTCTTTTCTCAGGTTTTCAACGGTAAACATAAAAATTCAGCGATTTTGAGTTTAAAAAAAAGAATAAAATTGCACAGTTAAATAGAAAATAACTTTATAGTACAAATCATTGGATAAATATAACTATTTCATTTATTTTCTCTGCCATAGAGGTAAAATACCCCTCTTTAATACTCCATAGAGGTAAAATACCCTCCCTCTTCAATACCCCATAGAAGTATAATACCCAGTTAACTTTATATAATTGAAAAATAGTGAAACAAGCAGTATTGTTACTGCCATTTTTCCTGTTATAGGCATTTTTTCCCTTTCAAAAGATATATTTTGTTTGAAATTGTTAATCGCTATGGCCACAGTCCTGATTTTGCTTCATTCTGACACCCATGTATAGGCACAGTAGCTCAAATGATGATTATTCCTTTTCAGCATAGTTGCCCTGGGGCAGAATGTCTGAAGCTTAGCAACCAACCTGTATCTATAGTGTCTTCATCTAAAATCAATAAACAAAAAAGGATTATTTCAGAATAACGTGGATAAATGTTTTGCTCAAGGAGACAACTATACACTAGTGGAAATTGTACCATCACCGCTGCATTCTGATTCTGATCAATCCTTTCAAAATAATAGATTTGCACATTATTTAACTTAAGGTTTTGTTCCTCTATTTACATTCAGTTGAAATTTGTTATAAGTCAGATGCTATGTCCAGTTCTTCACAAATACTTTTATGATTTCGACGACTACTTGAGTAATATTATTTAGAAGTATCAGTACATTTCTGGTTTTCTCTTCCCTCTTCTGGTCTCCTCCCTTTGACAGCTCACTCTATTTGTTCACAAACAGAGGATTAGCTAAACCTTTCCCTCCGGACGCTAGCTTAAACGGGCTAATTTATGCTAGTCCGCTCCCCTTTGGCGGAGTTTTCAGTGACAGCACAGAAACGAGGAGCAAACAAAGGCTCTTATTGTTCTGTCCAAATTAAAACCTTTCTAGCGAACATCTGCAGAGCCTCCCAGACCTCCTCCTCACACGACTACAGCCCTGTCACCACACGGAAACACACAAGTGCGGGCAGAGGAAAGAGAAGAGGAAAAAGAGGAGGAATGAGAGAAAGAAAAAAGGAGGAAAAAGAGAAGGAACAAGTGGAGGTAAGAGAGAGAGAACAAGAGGAGTAAGAGAGAGGAGGAACGAGAGGAGGAAAGAGAGAGAAGGAACAAAAGCAGAGAAAAGAGAGGAGGAAAGAGAGGAGGAAAGAGAGGAGGGAGGAACAAGGTCAAGCAGCATGCCCAAAGGAGGGAGGGGCTGTCCTCCCGTGGACCCATGACCTGCGGGGAGAATCCATGAAGGGCCGGTGCAGACAGATCTAGGAGGCAGTCGAGGGCAGGGGCTCTCAATGACCAGATCTCCAAACACACAGAGAGTGTTGTGTCGGCCTAGGGGCCAAACGGCAGTGCAGAGTACCTGTCCTCTTTGGAGTCAGGAGACAGTGCACCGACCAGAGACTCCGTTGTTCTACTGGGGGACTTCAACACCCACGTGGGTAACAAACAGTGGCACCTGGAAGGGAAGAACGCCCTCCCTGATCTGAATCCAAGTGGTGTTTCAATATTGACTTCTGTGCTAGTCACATTTTGTTCATAATGAACAGCATGTTCAAGTACAAGGGTGTCCATCAATGCACATGGATTCGGGACAACCTAGGTCGGAGGTTGATGATCAACTTTGTTGTCATGTCTTCTGACCTCCGGCTGCATGTCTTGGATAGTCAAATGAAGAGAGGGGCAGAGCAGTCAACCAATCACCACCTGGTGGTGAGTCGGATCCGCTGGTGGAGGAGGAAGACAGACAGACCTGGCAGGCCCAAGCGTACTGTGAGGGTCTGTCGGGAATGTGTGGTGGAGCCTTCTGTCAGAGGGACTTTCAACTCACACCTCTAAGAGAGCTTCTCCCAGATCCCAGGGGAGGTTGGGGACATGGACTCCAAGTGGGCCATGTTCTCTGCCTCTATTGGGCATCTGTGGCTTATCACCACAGTTTGTAGTGACTGAAAAATGACAACAGTGTAATGCTTTACCAAGCAATAAAAAGCCATTAGGCACAGGCCATTAATGAATAACTAATAACGAATGAATAACTAGTTTATACACTTCAGCCCCCTCAGCAGAGCTTGCACTGTCCAAACTCCAAGGAGCCTTTGACCAACTACAAAAAACTTTTATTATCTCAAGCTTGTTTTTAAACTCAGACAAAAACTAAATACATGCTGTTTCCAAATCAAATCCAAAACAACACCTCAACATCTCCCCCAAATCACCACAAATTAAGGCAAACCAATTGAAAAAGTGTCAGAATATAAATATCTTGGGATTTTAATCGACGACTGTTTTTCCTTTAAGCCACATTCAAAAATTGATTCATAGACTCAAATTGAAGTTGCGCTTCTATTTTCATATTAAATCTTGTTTGTCATTTGAGGCTCGTAAAAAAAAAAACTTTTCTGTCTGTTCTCGATTTTGGTGATGTCATTTATATGAATGCCTCTGTTGAGTGTCTACATGCTCTTGACACTGTGTATCATGGTGCACTACATTTTATTACAAACATGAGGTCCCGGACCCATCATTGTGTCTTGTACGCCCGTGTGGGCTGGACTTCATTGACACTTCATAGATTGAAACATTGGTATCTTTTTATTTATAAATGTCTTGCTGGGCTGGTGCCGTCTTATCTCCAGCAGCTCATAGAGGTGAGGAGCAGCAGCATTTACAGTCTCCACTCTCAGGAGCTGCTCCTGCTCTCGGTGCCCAGAGCTCGCACAGATCTTGGAAAAAAGGCTTTTCGCTTTGCTGCAGCTCATTTCTGGAATGAACTCCAGAGGGAATTTAAACTGAAAGATCTGGGTCATTGAACTCTTTTAAGTCACTTTTAACTGAACTTGAAACAGAACTATCAATTTGTAAATGTTTCACATAAGACTCGTTTTATGATGCTTTGGTTTGGTTTGTGTGAACATTTTGTGTTATTGTTTTGTGTCCGTGCTGATGCTGCCTCGTGGCCAAGACACTCTTGAAAAAGAAATTTTTAATCTCAATGAGTTTTGTTTTTTTTAAATTCTGGTTAAATAAAGGTTAAATAAAAAAAATAAAAAACAAACTTTTAGTATCAGTTAGTTTTGATGTTTTTGACAGTAATATAGTCCACAGCTCAACAAGCTCTGTATACTATAATGTTTTGAGTGAGTGATCATGTGATGTGTGGTTTGTTGTGACTCATTTCAAGGCTGCAGAAAAGACCAGAGAAAGTGCCTATGGTCATTATTAAGATCTGCTCTGTGATATTGTCCAACTGATCTATCTCTGCTGATTCACAGTTTACAGATAAGTATTTCCTTAAAGCTCCAGGGACAATTTGGCCCCGGATTTCAATGACTTAAAGACAAGGTAAAAACATGGAAGGGGGTAACGAAGTATAAGGCAGCTCTACTCTAATCACACACCTGAACCTGTGTGTCCAGAGCCTTAACCTGCAGATAGAGAACACACACAATTTTGTCTGATTCTTAGTATAATGGACGGATCATGCCACTGATAATGTGATTGGCTGCAGGTGCTGGGGTTTTGGCTGACGATTCAACTCATTGGCTTGTCACAAATTCTTCAAATCGGCCTTGAGGCTCCGAGCTCCCTCAGCCTAAACTGGATGTGCGTCACTGTCTGCCATGTTAAGGAATGTCCGACTAATCGCTGAGTTAGGAAGGAGTTAGGAAAGAAAAATCTGCATGCTTCCTTTCATAGCTCCTTTATCATAGGAACCTCTGGAGTTTCATAACCAGCGCTAAAGAGCTATAAGGCATCCCATAATGCAGTGTGCTTTTTCCCTAAAGGATTCTGAACACGGCCAATCTCTGCACCAAGGGGTTGTAATGCATTTAAAGTGTAATTGCCTCAGACATTATACACAACAAAACTATCTGGACAAACCCAGCTTTATATAAGAGTGTAAAATAAAGCTTTAGCGTCATCACAGCTTCACACACTTTATCTGGGGACTACATGATGACATAAGGTTAGATCATTTGCAGAAAACTCTGCTGATGGAGCCCTGTGGCTGTGACTGTGCTTGGCAAACAGACAGTCTAAGGCCGTTTTCACACTTCCACTACTGGTCGCACTTGACGTAAAAGAGCATTCGCTCCGACTGCAGTGCTTGGGCTGGTGTGAACTCTGGACCACAGTAAACGGCCGGTCCGAGAGCGCTCGAAACAGGAGGTCTCAGAGTATCTCCACTTGCAGTCTGCTCGAACCACCTATCCAGTCTGCTGTGCCATTAAAAACTCTTGGAATTAGGTAAAAAAGCGCTCACAATCACGTGTATCTGTATGACAAGGCCATTTCGATCATTTAATGTCAGTGACAGTCTCCTCCTGCATCTATCTGCACAGGTGAGCCTGGGTCTGTCTGCTTCTCTTCTGCCACAGGCCTCACAGTGTATTTTGTCAAAGGCAAAAGAAAAGACCACTACTACAGGGGAAGCAAGCGTGTGCACGTGTATTCACAGGGCTCTGTCTGCTTGAAGCACATTGTCATAGAAATAAGTTAGGCAATCAGCTGATGGACTCTCATGTGGCTCATGGTGTGTGTTTGGGGTGAATGATGTATGAGAACAAGGTAAGTAAAGTACACAGAACTAAATATAACATGTGTGAAAATGACCTATAGGACAGGATTTGGTGGAATATTTGTTGTGACAGAGGACAGAGCAGAGGCTGCAGTTGGTGGGAGTCTGGAGAATATTTATTTTCTTCTGTGCATGGGCGCACATCTTATTGTTGGAGGTGGTTCATGTTTAAACTTTTCAGAGTCACAGATCTCCAGTCTGTGTTTATTACAGAGTTTTTTATTCAACAACAGCAGCTTCTCTCATGTGCAAACACTGGGGTCCTTAATGTACACTGCTATGTTGAAATTTTCAACATTTATCAGAGCCTGCAAAAGGAGTCTTATTTCCACAACCCTCACAAAATTATTTTTCAGGACTTCAGCATTTTTAGTATAAACAATATTGTCAGTATTAACATTTATTTAGAACTTCAGAAAAATATTCACAATATTATCAAGAATTCAGTACATCCTCCCTCATTCGTACGGCTGCTGTAGAACAGCCTCTCTTAGATAAGAACAAAAGATTACATCTACTCTTTCTGTTCCTCCACCCATCCTTTCCCTGTGTCTCTCTCTCCCTTCTATCCTCTTCTATCCTCTCCCGTCCCTCTTCTCTTTCTTTTTTTCTCCCCTCGTTTATATCTTTCGATCTCTCTCCCTCACTCCTCTCTCTGCAACTCTCTCTCCTCTGCCAGATCTCTCTCGCTTTACTCACCCCTCTATCCTCTCCCCCTTCTCTTTCTCTTCTCTATTTTTCTGTTCCTCTCTCTTTCTTCCTTCCCTTCTTTATCTCTGTCAATCTTTGTCCCTCACTCCATTCTCTCCTCCTCTTTCTCCCCTCTGCCATGTCTCTTTCCCTCTCCTCACCCCTCTATCCTATCCCCCTCTCTCTTTCTCTCGCTCTCTCTCTCCCTCTCTCTTTCACAAACAAGAGATGTAAAGGTACAGTTACTATGGAGATGAGCATCATGAAAAAAAGAAATATAAAATAAAAAATTGCAGTACAAAAGACAAGGCACAGATCTGACAGAGCCGGGCTGGAGGGAGCAGAATACTGATGTGCTGCGACAATGTTCTCCCACAAAGGAGAGAGGCACCTGAACGCACCGTCACAGCTGTCACCATGGGAACAATAGAGAGCCAGCGCTGTTAAGACAGGCGGGACAGTGAATGCAGGTGGCGTGTCAGCGGATCACATAAGACGGACAATAGCATGAGTCCATTAGGACATTTAGAAACGTAAAGGTAATGCTGTTATATGGACCGCTGGTGGTTTGAGACAGCTTTAAAATCACAAGAGTCCATTAAAGCTCCTATAATACGCAAAAAACGACACTTGTGAGCTTTAAGCTTATAATGTTGTTAAAATCCTCAAACAACATACCTGGAGTTATGTTTCTCCAAAGCTCAAATGTTCTGTTCCATCTTGTAACGACATGAAGCAGTAGGAGTTTAAGTTAACAGTTACTTTACTTTTTGTTTAGTAGAGATTGGAAATTCCAGGGCTGAAAATGATCCAAATGAAGGTTGTAGTACAGGGGTGTCAAACTCAAATGGACAGGGGGCCAAATGAAAAAAATTTGCTACAAGCCGAGGGCCAGACTGATCGAATGTTCATTGAAAAAATGATGAAATGACCACACATAGTATATGTGAACCTAATTGAACCCCTACTGACAACCTAACAAATACATTACTATATGATCGGATAAATGAAGCAATATTTTCGTTATGGCTCTGTCAGTAATTTTTTTATTTTCAACAGGCACAAAAGACCCAACTTGCCCCTTCTTTATATAAAAAATCCTCATAAACATGCCACACTTAAACTACTGAATGATCGCGGGATTATTCAAGGCACATACATCAGTATATTTTCTCCAGGGAAAGGCCGGCAAAAAAAATAGGATCAATTTACTTCAAAGAAATAAATAATATCAGGCAGTTTTCATCATCACTCAACTAAAAAAATCATTTCTTAAAACATAATTGGATGAAATACAATAAAAATAAAGGGCAAAAATTTATGGATGAGAGAAAAAAACAACACT
>JAIEZT010000054.1:19255180-19492680 GCA_019594935.1 Periophthalmus modestus
TTCAACAGTTTCGGAGCGGAGACGTGACTGAAGCTTTTATTCAATAATCAAACAACCCCCGCAAAGACGCCCGGTCCCCGTCCGTTGTCTCTCCTTCCACCCTTAGGGACATGTGCTGAGGGAGCTGGCTACTGTCTTCAACAGCCATCTTTAACAACGTCCCTGGAGTCATGTGCCCGTTCAAAACTGCTTCAAGCTTGTCCACCATTGTTCACTCGTAACACAAGAAGCCCAGGATCCACTGGACCTTAATGGAATACCGACCTGTGGACGCTGACGTCTGTAGTCATGAAGTCATTTGAGCGCCTGGTCTTGCTGCACCACCTCAAGTTCACTCACCTCCCCCCCCTCCTGGACCCTCTGCAGTTCGCCTACAGAGCCAAACCGGTCTGTGGACGACGCCATTAACCTGGCCCTCACTTCATCCTCCAGCATCTGGACTCCCGGGAACCTACGGCCAGGATCCTGTTTGTGGACTTCAGCTCTGCATTCAACACCATCCTCCCTGCTCTGCTCCAGGACAAGCTTGCTCAGCTCAACGTGCCTGACTCCACCTGCAGGTGGATCACTGACTTCCTGACAGACAGGAGGCAAGCGCGTGCAGAGCGGCTGGGAAAGAATTCTCGGACACCCAGACAATCAGCACAGGATCTCCACAGGGCTGTGTACTTTCTCCTCTGCTCTTCTCCCCCTGTACACATAACCTGCTGCACCTCCAGGCCCGCACTCCCGTCAAACTGGTCAAGTTTGCGGATGACACCACCCTCATCGGGCTCATTCTCGGCGGGGATGAGTCTGTCATACAGGAGGGAGGTGGATCGGCTGGTGTCGGCTGGTGCAGCAGCAACAACCTGGAGCTCAATGCTCAGCAGAAGACAGACAGGGGAGATGATTGTGTGACTTCAGGAAAGTCAACAGCCCCCCTGCTCCCCCTCGCCTTGACTGACTCCCCCCCATCACCACTGTGGATTCTTTCCCGCTTCCTGGGCCACCTGCATCACCCAGGACCTCAAGTTGGAGCCGACCATCAGCTCCCTCATCAAGAAAGCCCAGCAGAGGATGTACTTCCTGCGGCAGCTGAGAAAGCCAAGCTGCCGGTCCAGATGATGGGGCAGTTCTACACGGCCATCATTGAGTCCATCCTCACCTCCTCCATCACTGTGTGGTTCGCTGGGGGCCACTGCCAGGGACAAACAGAGACTGCAGCGCATTGTGCGCTCTGCTGAGAAGGTGATTGGCTGCAGCCTTCCATCTCTCCAGGACCTGTACGCCTCCAGGACTCGGGGGCGAGCAGGTCGTATAGCAGCTGACACCTTCTCACCCTGGACATGGACTATTTCCGCCACTTCCCTCTGGCAGGAGGCTATACGGTCCATCAGACCAGCAAACCTCTCGTCACAAGAACAGTTTTCTTCCCCTCTGCTGTTTCCCTCATGAACACTTCATAAACCTGCACTAACTTGACATTTCATAACACTGGTCACTTTTAATAACCCATGTTGCACTGTTGTTGTTGTTTTTGATGCCACTATTGTATATATTTCTACTACATGTATATATTTCTACCTCCTGCATGCCCCTATTTTGTATTTATTTAGTGTGGTTTTTGTGTGTGTGTGTTGTTGTATGTCGCACTTTTATCACCGAAGTAAGTTCCTAGTCTGTGAGCTCTGCTCACGGAAAATGGCAATAAAACTTCTTTCTGATTCTGATTCTGATTCTTATCAGAGGTCATAGGTCATACATAACAAGAACCCAGTTATTGCGAATGTGCACTAATATAACACAAACATATACTCTTAGGAAGATCTTTGGAAGTTGAGGAGGTTTATCACAAGATCAAGTCAGTGTTTGGTGAAGAAATTATGATTTTTCTGACTGATTTTCTGACTGATTTCTGATGTCTTGTTTATTGTACAGAAAACAAAGACCTCCAGCTCCTCTGTGCCATTGTCTCTAATATAATCCTCCTTATAATTGATTGGGATCCAAAAGACACACATGTTCGCCATTACAAAGATGTGAGTCTGGTCACCGCTGGTCACAGGTGGATTAGCCAATCAGGGACATGCGATGGTGTGTCTGTATCAAAACCAATATGGCTGTTTAAAAGGAAAAAAGAAGGAGAAAAAAAATCACAGGGGTTGAAAACATGGTAGATTTCTACAGAATCAATGAGTGAAGCACCAAACTGTTAATCTGAGGAGAGAGAAATGAAGGTTACCAATGAGCTCCTTCTTTTCACATGCGTCACTGAAATGAACAAATCTGATTGGACGAACATATTTGGTTCTGACTCGAGACTTGATGGAGGGAGTGTGGACGAGACTAATATCCCTCTGTTTAAAAAATACTGAGAGATATCTGTTTTGTTTTTTTCTAGGGAAACTCATAATGCAGTCCTCCTTATAATGCAGTCCTCTTAAACAGCCCAGTGGAGAGGCAGAGGAGCCCCTGTGTTTATTTGTGCTCGCGGTGCGTTCAGCAGCGCTAAATGAAGCTGTGTGATATCATCTACTCAGAGCTTATCTGCACACAGCACACACAGACCTGACATGTAATTAACACAAAACACACAGAGTGAAACGAACAAATAGAACTGAGAGAGGCTTCATTTTGTGGTTTAAAGGGTCTGTACCTGATTTTTCCCCCCTATGTATTTGAGCTAACGTGTGCCAAATTCCAGTACAGATATATGTTTTAAGCAGCTCTTGGGGTGAAAGGAGTCCACTGTGCACTGTCTGCATCTATTTATATAGTGTTTTATTGTCCAAGATTTAGGAAGTGTGTGGTTCGCATACTAGGTAGCTTTACAGTGATGGCAAGAATTGTGGAAAAAAATGCTTATAAACTCATCGTGGTGATTAGGATGTGCTGTATGCATAAGGTAAGTAAGAGTTTGGACCACTGCAAACCATAAAATGAACCAGTTCTGTTTTTTTCAGGGTTTTAAGACAGTGATTCAGGTACAGGGCCTTTAATCTAGGGATAGCCCGCAAACATTTGGACATCTTGGTAAAGGTAATACCATCTTTGGACTTGCGGGTGGCTCCTTGATCCGAAAGTTGTTGGTTCAAGTCCCGTTAGCTCAGTTGGCAGAGGGTTGAATGTGTGTGTGGATGGGGGTGAGTGATTCCCTCTTATAAAGTGCCAAGGAGTGGTAGAAAAGAGCTACATAATGTGCCCATTACATTAAAAAAAGAATAGACAAGTTACAATTACTGTTTTCAGAATAATTATGTGTCTCTCTCCCACCCTCCCTCTGCTTTTGTTCCTGCATCTCTTCTTCTTCCTCTCTTCCCCTCTTCCTCTCTCTCCTCTCTCCTCCTCGGTGAAGCATTTTGGGGGTTTGTAACAAATAGCCCATTTGTTACCTAGTTAAAAGCACCTTTCACTATATGCACTTTAAATTGCACAAACACTTTTATAGCACACAGCACTTATAACAATATTGGCACTTTAATAAAAGACAATTTGCACAAAATATTTAAAATTGTTTATTTAACTTGTCGTCTTTTACTCAGTTTTTAGATCTGGAGGCACAATTAGCACTTTAATTGAAGCTGCGTGTCCTGGAAGGGAAAGAGGACAAGATTAACAACTAATTAAATTGGACAGGGGCAATATGAGTGCAGTATGTTTAGAATGTTTTTAAGTGTTTGTGTATTGTGTAATTTTGCAGTGTTTTTTAGTAGAATAGTGTTTTAAAACAATGTTGAACTCACCTCATGTATCTTTTGGTGTCCAGGTGTTAAAGAGGTCCCAGGTGAAACAAGCTCCCTTTAAAAAGGTCCAGGGGACCAAGACAGGAAATGTGTGGGGGAAACATGCTGGGCGTTTTTAATGGTTTTAGGATTTTAACTAGCTTTGGTGTTGGTTTTAGGGTTTTTTATGTTTATATTTATAAAGTTATATGGTTTTTTTATTGGTTTATTTGGTTTTTATGAAGGTTAGAGTGTAAGTGCTGTTAAATGTTATCTTTTTTTTAGAACACCCCTGGTATATGGTATGGTAAAAGGCGCCTAGACAATCATTCTGTGTTTCGCTGCTGGAGGAGACTCCACGCCTCTAACCTTTATTGCACTTTGCACTTTGCACTTTAATGATTGAAAAAAAGAAATAAAAAAAAACTTGTTTTGCTTGGCCAGGAATGTATGCTGAGGTTGTCAAAGTTTTGTACATCCTGCAAAACATGCCAGTTAACCTCAGGCAAACGCGTGACACAAGCCCAACTACAACCACTACCAATTATTGGCACCCCATTTGAAAGAATTGGCATGGACATTGTGGGCCCCCTGGAGAGAAGCTCTGCAGGACACAAATACATTTTTGTGGTATGTGACTATGCTACTCGTATCCTGAGGCATTTCCACTTAGGTCTATCAAAGTCAAACAGGTTGCCAATTGTTTGTTGCAGCTTTTTTCTAGAGTAGGGGTTGCCAAGGAAATTCTTACTGATTGTGGCACTAACTTTTTGTCCAAACTCCTCCAACAAGTCTATCAGCTGTTAGGGTTAGGGGTATCAGGACTACTCCTTATCATCCCCAAACGGACGGGTTGGTAGAGAGGTACAATCAAATGCTGAAAAGTATGCTGCGGAAGTTTGTCTCTACCACAGGTGCAGACTGGGACCAGTGGCTACCGTACCTCCTGTTTTGCCTACAGGGAGGTCCCGCAGGCATCAACTGGCTTCTTACCATTTGAACTGTTATACGGACGCCAGGTGAGGGGCCCCACTAGACCTGCTAAAGGACAACTGGGAGCGTACAGATCCAGAGAGAGCGACAAAATTGTGGCCTGTGTCCTGAAGATGGGAGAGAGGCTTGAGGCAATGGCAGCCCTGGCTCAGGAGACTTAAAGGGGGCACAGGAACGGCAAAAGACCTGGTACGATCGCAAGGCAAAGGACAGAGTCTTCACGCCTGGTCAGAAGGTACTGTTGCTATACCCACTAGTGAGAACAAGTTGCTAGCTAAATGGCACGGACCTTATGAGATCACAAGACAAATCAGCAAAGTTAACTATGAACTGTACACATGCCAGAAAGACTGAAAAAGCATCAGTTTGTTCATGTAAATCTGTTGAAAGAATTCCTCACTCGGCAAGAGCCTTTGCAGCAACTTCTGGTGCGTGCTGTGAAGGATGGGGGGAAGTGACTGTTTCTTTCTCATTTTTCTGCCACAGAGCCAGTTCTGTTGACCTCTCTCACCTCTCTCCCTCGCAGCATGAGGAAATCAAACGTCTGCTTGATCCCACTCTTTTTCAGGAGACTCCCGTTTTCACGTCACTGGTGCAGCACAAAATCAGACTGGTAAAAGATGCTCCAGTGAGGCAAAGGAGTTTACCGCATACCTGAACGGTTGGTGCCAGTGCTGCAAAAAGAAATTCAGCTGATGTTGGAGCTTAACATGATTGAAGTGTCCAAGGTAGCCCGGTTGTTCTGGTGCCAAAAAAAAAGATGGTTCTCTTTGATTCTGTATTGATTTTAGGTACCTGAATGCAATCTTAAACTCTGACCCATACCTAATGCCACGCATTGACCTGTTGGAACGAGTGGGCGGTGTTTCATACACCACAACGCTGGAATTATCAAGGGGCTACTGGCAGTTGGCTCTGGCACCTGAAGCTCGAGAACTGACTGCCTTCCAGACGCCATTTGGTTTGTACCAGTTCTGGGTGATGCCTTTTGGCCTGCAGGGGGCACCAGCCACTTTCCAAAGGCTCATGGACTTTGTGCTGAAGGACGTCTCAGAGTTTTCTGCAGTCTATCTGGATGATGTGGTGATTTTTAGCAGGTCCTGGGAGGAACTCTCCACTCCACCACCAGGAGGTCCTGCAGAAAATCCGGGCAGCAGGGCTGACAATCAACCCCCGCAAATGTGCAGTGGCCCATCAGGAACGGGAGTACCTGGGCTATACCACCATTGGTTATGGGAGGATTAGGCCACAGGTACAGAAAATGGAGGCCATCCGCTCATTTCCTGTGCCCACCACAAAGAGGAAGGTCTGTGGATTTCTTGGCTTGGTAGGGTGGTACAGGAAGTTTGTTCCACAGTTTGTGGAGAGGTCAGCTGTCCTGAACAACCTCACCAAGAAAATCTGCCCCCAACAAGGTGAGAGATACTCGACAGTGGAGAAGGAGTTTGGACTATATTCGGGCTATCGACTCCTTAAGGTACTACCTGCTAGGACGTCATTTCACCCTGGAGACCAACCGACCATCGTGCGCTCCAGTGGTTGAACCGAATGAAAGATGCTAATACCCGCATTGCAGGCTGGTATCCATCTCTTCAGCCCTACAACTTAACTGTACAAAACCAACCTGGGAAGAGCAACGTGGTGGCGGACTGAGGTTTCACCTTTTTGAGAGGAGGGGGGGAAATGTAAAAAACAGCCCATTTGTTACCTGGTTTAAAAGCACCTTTCACTATATGCACTTTAAATTGCACAAACACTTTAATAGCACACAGCACTTTTAAAAATATTGGCACTTTAAAAAAAAGACAATTTGCACAAAAATATTTTAATTGTTTATTTAAACTTGTCATCTTTTACCCAGTTTTAGATCTGGAGGCACAATTAGCACTTTAATTGAAGTTGTGTGTCCTGGAGGGGAAAGAGGACAAGATTAACAACTAATTAAATTGGACAGGGGCAATATGAGTGCAGTATGTTTAAGAATGTTTTTAAGTGTTTGTGTGTATTGTGTAATTTGCAGTGTTTTTAGTAGAATAGTGTTTTAAAACAATGTTGAACTCACCTCATGTATCTTGTGTCCAAGTGTTAAAGAGGTCCCAGGTGAAACAAGCTCCCTTTAAAAAGGTTCCGGGGCAGGACCAAGACAGGAAATGGTGGGGGAAACATGCTGGGCATTTTTAATGGTTTAGGGATTTTAACTAGCTTTGGTGTTGGTTTTAGGGGTTTATTTGTGTTTATATTTATAAAGTTATATGGTTTATTGGTTTATTTGGTTTTTATGAAGGTTAGAGTGTAAGAGCTAATGGTATCTTTTTTTAGAACACCCTGGTATTTTAACAATGGCTTCATCCAATCAGTAGAACAGTATAAAAGGCGCCTAGACAATAGTGATGGCAAAGTGAGGCTTTCTGAATCAGTGAAGCTTTCATGCCAATTGTATTGGAAAAAGGTTCGTTCGTTCGTTCGTTCGTCGTTCGTTCGTTCGTTTCGTTCGTTCATTCAAAGCTTCAAAGACTGACCTCTGCTGTTGAAAACTATGAGTTGCAGTGGCTTATGCTAACTTTAAGGCCTACACTCTCTATGGGTTGAAGAGTGAAAATGTGAACCAATAAATTGTTAAATAAATATATTGCTTCCTGTATGAATAAAATTATTTCCTCCCCCGTGTGAAATGTGTCCTTTTTTGTATTTGTATAATGTTAAATTGGGAGGGAAATGAATAAACACACTTGGGTAGTCTATGTGGCTACATTTAGTCGTCTTATAATTAGTGACCACTATCTTAACAAAATGTTGTCTGGAGCTACTGTGTGTCTTTGGGATTATATAGGAGGTACACAATTTGAAAGAGACAGTGAAGTGTAAGCTATGTCCAAGAATTCCTTCTGCCTATGCAGAATAAGGTGAAGTGAATCTTTTAAATGATTTTTTTTGGGGAAGGTTGTTTAACAAAGGGGGGGGCTGTGGGGGAAAGTGATGGTGCTTGTGGACTGGTTTCAGGGTGAATGATGGAGGTGCTTGTGAACAGTTGTGGGTGGGATTGGAGGGCTATGATGAAACATAGGGCATTACATATTTTTTTGAGGAAAATGATCTGTTCTACTGTATTTAGGTTTAGCCCTGTTACATTTTTTTTGAAACAACTTCTCCAGCCTTGGATAAGACCCGCTCACAAGGCACAGAAGATGCTGGAATACACAGCAAATTTCGTGCCAAGATGTAAAGATGGGGGGTAGACATGCTTGTTTTGGACCAATACAAGTTAAAATGCTCCCACATTTCAGAGCAACTTCTCTTTGCAACCGGTTCATTGTTCAAAAACTAGTATCCACGCTATTCTCTGACTCGCAACACGGAACTCCTACTACAAACCCACAAGTGCGCGCACTGTGTCGCGCCTTTAAACCTTTCGAATCTGTGTCATGTGACATGCGCTGAAATGAAGCTTCAAACGTCATCAGCCACGTGATCAATAGCAAACGAATCAAGCTCCAATACATTGCTTTGCCCAGCGCTGCTTCATTTTTTTTGACACAAGCTTCGAAGCAGAAGAGTCATCGGTAACAACACTAGACAATTATTCTGTGTTCTGCTGCTGGAGGAGATGCTGCCCGCTAACCTTTATTGCACTTTAATGATTGAAAAAAAAGAAATAAAAACTCGTGGACCACACCCGTGCTGCTGTCTTCTGTCCATGTCGGGTTATTTTGGCAGTGTTACGGTGCTTTAAACTCAGGAGGTCAAACGTGCAGAGCTGTGAAAGAGCACTCATCTTCATTAAACTGACAAGAACATGATGGAGTTTTGTAACAGAATTTAGTACATTTTGTGATTTTTAATTCCTTAAACCCTATTCACCGGGATTAGTTTTACATAGGAACCATGGGTTACAAATGCTGTCTGTGTTCTTGTCCTGTGTGAATGATCCATGTTTGTAAAAATGATTTGGTCTATTTTTGGTTAATTTGTTGAAGCTAACACTGATTTAAAATGTCTCTACGGCCCTTTTTAGGTCCAGATATGTAGTAAATTAATAATATTCAATTACCATGGACCATACTGTAATCCAGCTATTGTTTTTTTCTGCAATTTAACAGTAAAAAACAAACAGCAGTAAAGACATGACCTGGAAGTACAAACCGGATATAGTGAGAACTGAGGACCAGCAACATGAAGCATGGATCTATTAAAATAATCGGATACTGTATTGCTAGCTTAGAGCTGTCTCGAGTTGGATAAGAAGCCACTCATTGGTACTACAACAAAAAAATCCCACCTGCCCAGAAAGGATTTTTCTCTTAGAGCGCAATGTGATCACAAACTGCTTGTGTTCAGGTGTCCGGGACTGACAGGGACTGATAGGGACTGATAGGGACTGACGGGACGCCTACAACTTTCACAAATATCCAGTTTTACCTATTTTTCAGATCAGAAACTTTTTCTCAGCACAAAATCCATCTATTGTCTTAAAAAACGTACGGCTACACTGTATGTCCACTCTAGCTAAGCTAAGCAATGCAAACAAGCTGAACTGTCATGAATGAGCCGCCAGGTTTAGAAAATGGTTCAGAAGTGCCCTGGAAGCATAAACATTATGCCTCTTTCGTCTCAGGGGAAGGGCTCAGTTGCACATGGTGGATGGGTAGGGCAGGACTGGATGTACATAGTCGCTAAAGGCCAAATTTGAAACATGTGCCATTGAGCACGGCCCATGACTTCAATGGGCAGACCTGTTTCGGCTTCGGGGCTTGGCATGGAGCCTCTTTGGAAAATTTCTGATTGTTTTGGTGCAAAGTTTGTAAAGTTTGGATGGAGTGGCCATTTAACAGAGAGAGACTGCAGCTGTTTTCGTAAGGAGTTGTGTGAGAGTGTTAGGTCATTATACTTGACGATTGCATGATCAAAAAAACAATGTTTGACGAGATGTAGAGGTGCATCAGGCTAAAAACAAACTTAGAATAGAAGAAATAGAGCAAAGGAAAACATGATGGACAAAAATGTTATTGTCTTGTTGTGTTTATCAGTCCGCCATTTCCAGAATAAAGTCCACAAAAAACTGTCAGTTATTTTAAAAGAGTCATTAGATTCAGATGTGTTGTTTTTTAATCCATGTGAATACACACAAAACCAGATGTCGAGGGGTAATTTACATTTTACAGACATACCAAGGTAAAACTAATCCCATGTGAATGAGGCTAAAGAAACTGTTTCATTTAATGGTTCACTATGTAACTTTTTCTGCTGTGGGAATGTTGTACAGTATGGCATTAAACTTTCTCCATGGAGGAAAAGCAGGTGATGTCACCAGGTCAAGATACAGGTCAGATCTGTAGTGAGGCAAGACATACAGGCTACTACAGAAGACAGCTATGTTTTCCAAGGTATTATCTGACATCGATATTGAAAACATAAAACATCGACTTGAATAAATACAAGATAGATAAGTTTAATATCACACTGGCATTATTATAGACATGGAAACATGAAAAGTTACATTGCGCATCTTTAATGTGTTTTAATTTTCAAAGAGGAACAAAGGTTCCTCAGCTTCTGTCTTCATCTCTTTCTCTTGTTTCCTGCATCTACATCTCCTCCTCTTCACCTCTCCACAGTGTCAAGGCCTATCCTCTGCCTTCATTATATCATTGACTTTTTATTTGTAAAATACTTGTTAAAGATGCACTATGTAGCTTTTCTGTAGGAGATGACCCACCTGCTTATCTCCAGGTAATGCCAATTCGACCAAGTTAAAGGTCAGATCTGTGGAGAGAGGTGACTCCGCTCACAGTAGAAGTGGTTTTCAATTTTTATATTTTGAGTGATAAATACACCAATACAATTGCAATAAATGAAATAGATAGATAAATTTAATGCCATACTGTGGAACGTTCCAGGCAGAACAGTCTTCATGAGGACATCCTGGTGGTTGCCCCCACATCAGAAAAATGACATCTGCACCTATAAGTAGGCCTGTCACGATAACACATTTTAAACACAAAAACTATTCTAAATCTACAATATTGTGAAAAAAAAAAAAAAAACAAAAATATAAGCTGCAATAAATAAACAGCAGAATGAAACACTTACAGAAGTTACAGAACACTTAAACAGAAGTTATTAATTCATCTTTTTATGCCTTAAAATTTTTATTGTATAGAGAAAAAGTAACCAAAATTGTCCCAAGAAAATGTACACACAATAAATACTGACCCCAAAAATATTGTTCCATCTGTCATATACAGAACGATGAGTCGTAACTATCTTGACAGGCCTACCTTTAAGCAGCACATATATTTACAAACAAGGCTCTAACTTTGAGAGAAGAAGAACAGCCGAGTTCTGTCCTTTCCACCTTCCAAATGTTAACGCTGACTAGACTTATTATCATAAAATACAATAGAAAATGATTTACACATTACAACATTATATAATGAGACATTGAATAACACATTGAAACACATTGTTGTGTTAGCTAGGGCTTTTTGCACTTTAGATCTGTTGTCACTATATAAATGTCATATGATTAATCACAGTTACGGATTATCTGGCTCAGATGATAAAATCTACTTTTTGATTATTGAAGTAAGCTCTTTGGTCAGCTGAAGTAGCTTTTAAATGTGCTATATAAATAAACTTGAATTTAACTGAATAATCATCAGTATAATAGCTGACTATGTTCTCTGATGTAGTATCTGTAACATGTGTCTGCTGACAGAAGTTTTAATGGATCAGGCAAAGCACCAATATGAAAATGACTCACTGACTCAGATTTTGATGGGTTTTGATTCAACGCTGAATCCCCACGAGTTCAGATAGATGTGAATGACAAGTGAATTTGCCAATCAGGGACACATATGGTCTGTTTGAATCAAAACAAATAAGGGCTGCTCATGAGAACATAAGGAAGGGGGAAAGGAAGGAAAACATGGCAGATTTCTGCCACATCAATGAGCAAAGCACTAAAATCTGTTAATTTGAGATCGGAGAAATATCATTTTATTCAAAATTATAGCTGACTAACGAGCTTATTTGTTTCACATGCGTCACTGAAATAAACAAATGTGATGGATGAACATGTTAGGTTCTGGTGTCACGGGGGTAATGAATTATGTGGGTTTGAATAGTGACAGTGGCCGAATGAGGGAATACTGCTGACTACAACTGAAGTGAGACCTGTACAATGGAACCAATGAGACCAGACCACTGTTCAAAATGAATTAACTTTATTTACAACAAAGGTTGAAAGGGATGTCTTTGTGTGTCGGGGCTAATGCTAATGCTAATTTCTAATAGAATGTTAAATGTAACATTACAACATTTTATTTGTTGTAAGGACGACTCAATTATTATTATTAGGTGTAGATTATTTCAGTTAGTGGCATTATTTAAATATTTATTGGGCTCAGAAATAAGCGTCAGCCCTGACACACAGAGATGTCCCTTTGTAAACACAGAACAGTCCTCCAGAAGTTTTCTCTGCATTTGTAAAGTGAGAGGAAGAAGTTCGGAAATGACCACACCGACTGTCCCTTCTCACTCTCTCACCTCATACCCCTTTTTCTCCCTCGCTTTCTCTCTGTTTCCCCCTCTCTCTCTCCTTTCCTCTCTCACTTCCCCCTTCTCTCACCCCTCGCCCTCCTCTTTTTTTCTCTTCTTCCTCTATTACTCACTCACCTCATACCACTCCCTCTTTCTCTTCTCTCTCACTCCTTACTCTCTTTTTCTCTCCTCCCCCTTATCTCATCCCTTCCTCTCCTTTCTCTCTTTCTCTCCTTATATTATACATTTAAATGAAAGCTTCCGAAAGCAACGTTCGTGTCACGATTTTGGTATTTTAGGCTCCAACAGCTGTCCTCTCTCTCTCTTTCATTCACCCTCTCTTTCTCTCCTCTGCTTCTCACCACATTCCCTCTCGCTCTTTCAGTCTCTCCTTTTTCACTCCTTCCTTTCCTCTCTTTATATCTTTCATCCCTCTATCCATGTCTCCGTTCTCTCCCTCTGCTCCCTTTATCTATACCTTTCTCTCTCTCCTGTGTCTACATCCTCTCCCTCTCCTCCCTCTATCACCCTATCCCTCTCTTTCTCTGTCCATCTTTCTCTCCCACTCTCTCTTCTTCCCATCTTTTTCTTGCTGTCACCCTCCCTCTTTCTCTTCACCCTCTATCTGTTACCTGCTTTCCCTCCTCTCTTCCTTCTCTCCTCTCTATCTCTCCTTTCTCTCACCCCAACCCTATCTCACTTCCTTTGTTTTCTCTCTCTATCTTTCACTCCCTTGCTTTATCTCTGTCCTCTCTCTACCTGCTTCTTGCCCTCCCTCCTCTCTCCCTCCTCTCTTCTCTCTTTATCTGTCTCTCACTCCCTCTCTGTCTCCTCTCCTCCTTTCACTCTCTTTCTCTCCTCTCTAGCTGTCTCTCTCACTTGCCCACTCAACTTTTCTTTCATCTCTTCCTCTTCTTTCGCTCTTTCTTCCATCTCCCCCCACCCCTCCATCCTCTCTCTCTCTCTCCGACTGCTCTCTCTCTGTCTGTCTGTCTCTCACTCACTCTAACACCGCCACCTCTCTTTCTCTCAGTCTACATTAGTCTCTCTCCTTTCTCTTTCTCTTCTCTCTATCTGCCTCTCTCTTTTTCATCCCTCCCTACCACTCTTTCTCTTCCCCCCTGTGCCCTTCTCACCCCCTTCTTGTTTCTCTCTCCCTTTTTCTTCTCGGAGTCTTGTCTGGGGCTGTTTCCATGGCGACGGGAGTAAAGATAGTCGAAAACGTGTCGTGGATAAAATTGAACAGTAAATAAGGAAAAGAAGGGAGGTGGAAGAAGAGAGGGAGAGAGAGAAGAAAGGATGCAGAAGGAAGAGAGACAGAGTGGGATGGAGAGAGAGGAGGGAGAAACAGCAATAGAGAAAGAGAGGAAGATAGAGAGTGAGGCGTAAATATGGTAAGCAGGCAAGTAAAAAAGAGAAGAGTAGAGAGAGAAAGAGGAGGGAGAAACTGAGGTGGGGGAAAAAAAAGAAAGGGACAGAGAAAGACAGAGGGAAAGGGAGAGAGAAACAAGGATGGGAGAGAGCGAAAAAGAGAGAGAAAGAAATAAGGGAGTTGAAGAAAGTGTGAACAAAGAGATGGAGTGTGATGGAGAGAGAGCAAGAGAATCCAATGAGAAGAACAAAAAGAGGAAGATAGAGAAGAGATAGAAAAAGAGATGGAGAGCAGAAGGGAGAAGGGATATAGGATAGGAGAGAGACAGATGGGGAGAGAGGGTGACATAGGAAGGAGGGAAGAGGTGAGCAAAGAGTAAGGAGAGAAGAAGAGACAGAGGAGAAAGGATGTAGCCACAAGAGAGAGATGCATAGAGAGGAAGCGGGTAAGAGAGAAGAGAGAGACGAGGAACAGCAGTTAAGAGAGAGAGAAAAGAAGGAGAGAGAGAGAGAGAAAGAGAGAGAGAGAAGAAAAGAAGTGAAAGAAAGATGGATGTAGTAGAAACATAGGAAGTAGGAATGAAGGAAGAGAGATGACAAAGGAAAGAAGAAGAAAAATATTTGTAAAGAAAGAGGAAGGGAGGGAGAGGAAAAGATGAAAATAAAAGAAAGAGAAAAGCATCAGAATAAAGGAGGGAAGGAGGAAAGATAGGAGAGTTGGATAGAGAGAAGGTCAGTAAAAAGAAGGGAGAAAGAAAGTATAAAGGATGTAGGAGAAAGGGATTTATAAATAAGAGAGAGCAAAAGAGATAAAAGAAGAAAGACAAAGTGTGAGAGAAAATGAGAAAAAAAATAGAAGAAAGAGTAATAGGGGGATAGAAGAGGAGGAAAGAATGAAACATGTGAGAGGGATAGATACAGAGAAAGAAAAGAGAAGAGAGAAAAAAATGAATGTAAGAGACAGACAAAGGAATAGAGGGATAGAGGAGGAAAGAGAAAAATGGAGAGATAGAGGAAGAGAGAGATGAGGAAGAAAGACAGTGAGGTGAGAGAAGGATAGATAGAGAAAAGAGGAGGGGAGAAAAATGAATATAAGAAAGATAAAGGAAGAGAGGGATAGAGAAGGAGAGAGAAGAATGGAGGGATAGAGGAGTAGAGAGAAAGGAGGAGGAAAGAAGAGAGTGTGAGGAAAGAAGAGAAAGGGGGGAGGCATACAAGAGCGAGAGAAAGAATGATATAGGAGAAAGAGAGAAAAATTGATTGGTAAATGAGGAGAGAGGAAAAGAATGACATAGGAGAAAGAGAAAAATGGGTGGATTGGGGAGGAGGACAGAGAGAGGATTCATGTGGAGCTGTGAAATGAACCAAATCAGATTTCACAGCTTGCTCTGTAGAAAAACTCAAAGGTGCGAATCAGAGGAAGTCACCTGTCCATAAACACCTGGACGATGGAGCGATCGCCAGGCAACAGCAACGCCGCGGTAACCAGGCAACAGCACTGACGCCATGGAAACAGATGAGCACGTTTACGGGAGGGAGGGGCCATCTTCAAGGTCACACCAAATATTATCTGCGTTTGTGACTTATAGGTCTGAAAGATCAGAATTCTCCGGTGGGGTTTGCTGTGTAACTGTCAGATTACAGATTTGTTGAGCTTGTTTATGGTTAATATCTCTGTAATTACTGGGCCTATCCAAGTGAAACAAAAACTGGCACAAAGTTCAGCATCTTCTCTGTCAGTATAAATAAACACAAATCAAATGATTTTTTTTTTTACAAGAGCTTCAGAAAGTGGAGTCATTATTCACTCCAAAAGATGTAACTGTTGTCAGAGGACTGTAAACCATAAGATTAACCTGACAAGTTTGTGGAGCCAATCCCAAACTAATAATGAGAAGGTTCAAAATTTGTGCATCTGGAGTTTGGAGGTTTATTTAAAAACAGTGAACTTTCCATATAGGTATGTAGAGTTATACAGACCCCTGCTCAACATATGAGATTTTACTAGACCAAGTGTGAGTGCTATTTCAGTGGTTCTTCATTTTGCTTATATTATTTAGTGATGGGCGTATTGATACCAATTTTGTATAAATAGATACTGACAGGACGATACTGACAGGATTCAAAAGTAGTTTTTTGAAAATATCAATACTTAAAATTTCTCCCCCAAAAATGGTTAAATCCTACAGTTTATATTTTAGTTTGACTGCACATATATTTAATGTTTATATCAGTTTAAAGCCATAGTATGTAACTTTTAGTCAAAAACAGACTAAAATAAAATGTTTTTATTGCACAGAAAAACATGTGTCCTATTCTGAGCAGCTTGCATTTCCTCAAACCTGACTCTTATTTGACTTGGAGGAGGGCCTTCTGCTTGTTTCTA
Organism: Periophthalmus modestus; assembly: GCA_019594935.1. Lineage (NCBI taxonomy): Eukaryota > Metazoa > Chordata > Actinopteri > Gobiiformes > Gobiidae > Periophthalmus > Periophthalmus modestus. Next base: position 19,271,174 of record JAIEZT010000054.1, read on the forward strand.
TGGAAATGTTCCTTAATAATATTCCACAGTATGACTTAAAACGAATATATCTCCATGGGGAATGTTAGTATGGTTTTAGCTACTAAATGGAATCCTACAGGTGATGTGCCACCTCCAGAAAGTTACATACTGTAGCTTTAAATTGAGGAATACAAATAATTAAGAGTTTATTTAACAGTTTAAAATGCTTTACAGTAGTCTCAATACATTTGATTTTATACAAAAAGCATAGGTATCGGTATCGAATCAGAGTATTAATTGGTAATCGCCATCACTATATTAGTTACAGAGAGAGGTGAAACAGTTTTCAATGTAAAGTGAATTGGAGCCAGAGTCATGCTGACTTCCTATTTGGAATGCAGCAGCTAGCAGGTTAGCTATGTCCATTTATATATACAGTCTGTGGTCATGACCCTGTGAACAGTGTGAAGAGGTGAAAACAGAGCCAGAGTTAAAGACAAACACTTTATGTGAGTCGCTCACATCTCGGCACCTTCACTTTACACAACAGCATTTACACTTTCTCTTTTATTTTTTATTTTTTTACAGTTCAAAGTGATTTTTTCCGCATGCACTTTTCCAAAAAACAAAAATGTCTCCACGGTTACAGATTCAAACTAGAACTTTCTCACACTAAAACATACAAAACGTGTTCAAAATGGCCGACATCTGGAGACACGATGGATTAGCACGGCGTTGACTATACCATTGACACGATATACACAATCTTCTCCAAATTAAACACCTTTTTAAGTCACAACGGCATCCTATAGGATAACACAGAGAACACACCCCCCGGTGGACCCAAAGAGGAAAGCAGCGTGGTTACTACACCAGAGGATTGTGGGTAAGAGGGGTGCACTGAACAGCTTTCACATTAAAAACACAGTGGAGAGACTGACGCTACCAGATTTGTGTCGTTCACTGGGTGGCCATCTTGGACAGGAAGTGATTACGTCATGCTGTGGGGTTGCTACTCAATGCTATATAGAACTTATATATAATAATGCGTGGGCAGCTTGTTTTCACATATGTCCTGGTTTAGGATTTGGTCTGTTCTAATGTAGATTTGGTTTAGTCCTGGTTTAGTCCTCGTCTAGTCCAGGTTTAGTGGCAGGTTTAAGTTTAATCCCAGTTATCATATGTTGATTGTGTGAACGCATCCTCACTGTACCCTGCTTTTGTCCTGGTTTAGTTTGGGTTTAGTCTTATTGTAGTTTGTTGTCCCAATGATTTTGAAGGATGGGTCAAATGCAGATGATGGTAATGTACTCTACCATAACCTATGACTATGGTTTAGTTGTGATTTGCTCCATTTAGATAATGTTAGTCTGAGTTATAGTTAGATCTTAGCATGTAACTCAGGTTTGGTCTTGGTTTAGTCCTCCTTTTGTGTTAAATCTTTGCTTAATTGGTTTAGTTTAGTTGTAGTCTTGATGAAGTCTGCATGTTTGTAATTAACATTAAGAGTCTCAACTTAGAGGTGCTTGTAGTAATATAAAGCTACTTATCTGTTCCATATTAAACCACGTAAAAAGTGCAGATAAAACATGTACTTGCTTGTACATTGGTGTGATTACAGTAGTAGTTTTGCATATTTAGTGATTTACCAATAACTATTTGTATATACGAAGATAGTATATTGACTTCCACATATAGGCTAAAATCTTACATCATAAATCCTACTTTCCTGTCAAATATTTGTAGATTGACAAAACACATTTATCAACAGTAGACTATAGTTTGATAATATTAGTTTTGTAGATTAAGCTAAATGCCAAGAAATACAGTGTCATTAGAAGTATTAGTGCTTATCAAATATACTTATTAGTCATATCATTTAAACACACAGGTAAATATTAACAACACATATTAGCTAAGCTAGGCTAACAACCTAACAACCTGTTCAATATATACTTGCAAATGCTGTATTTCATTGTAAAAGTGATACACATTTATCAGTTTAAAAACTCACAGTACTTTGCTTAATATGTCCTAGTAGTGTTGCCGTACAGTCCAAGATGGCCGACACCTGTGTGATGCGGTTCTGGTAGCGTCGCTTTGTCTCCTCAGAGCTGTGTTGCGCTCCTGGTCTCTCTTTGCTCAAATCACAGTGTGAATCGGTGCTTAGATTTTGGTGCTTATTGCAAATCCGATCTGATTGTTTGGGTTTTTTGCTACAGTGCAGTTTGTAGCCATCATAGAAGCCCCGTTTTTATCTACGTGGTCTGCTACACTTTTGCTCCTCCCCTGGCGCTGAGGGGATGTGGAAGATAGAGTTTGCAGTAGTTTTTTGAAAGTTGAGGGTTTTTTTCTGCTCATAATTTGGTTTTTGGTGGTGCAGCACTAACACACAGGTCATTGCATGTTTGAATCGGGAGAGGGACTTCTACATCGGCATCTGCAGCGAGAACCAAACCGTGGAATCTAACAAAATGGCTGACTGTGCAACATGATGCTAAGAGTTTACGAGACCACAACTTAATTTTCTAATTAGTTGTATGGGTTATCATAATTAGCTTTAGCATAATATAAATCAATAAGATGTTTTTGCTGCTAGCAGCCAGTCATATGTGTACTGTCAGTGTGTGAGTGGATAACAATAGGCTCTGTGCTCAATAGCACCTGGCAACCTCACTGTTAGCATCACTACTTCCTGTCCAATTTTATCTCTGTGAGGCTTTTGCCGAGTGAGGCTAAAATTATTAAATATTTAAAGATAAGGCAGTGGATAGGGAGCTGTGGGTGGATGTCACTGACAATATGTTAAACACTACACAAATAAAATGAATACTTCACCAAAGGACACTTCTGTGGTTAGAGAGGGAGATGTTTGTGTCTCAACGCTAATGCAAAATTTTGAGGCATTCTACATATAAAAAAATAATTGGGGAGCCTTTATTTTAATTAATTGAAATTTTTAATTTTATGTTTTATGATTTTAATAAAGTGACTGTTAGCTTTGAGACACATTGAACTAGCTATCATACTGCTGTGCACAGGGCATGGATCTATTAAAATACCTGGATTGCTTAGACAGTTTAGAGCTGTCTCGAGTTGGGTTAGTGGCCACTCATTGGTACTAAAACTAAAAATCCCTCCTGCCCAAAAAGCATTTTTCTCATAGAGCACAATGTAATCACAAAGTGCTTGTTTTCAACTGCCAGGGCATTTTCAGATCATAAACTTTTTCTCAGCTCAAATTCGTTGTTGTCTTCAATAGACTTTTTAATCGTTTGCTTCCGCTAGGCTGTATATCCACTTTAGCTAAGCTCAAGTTCTGATTGGTTAGAGCGATCATGTGGTATGATATGAACGAGTATGTGAGTGATGCAAACGAGCCCAACTGTCATGAATAAGTCACAGGTTTAGAACATGGTTCAAAATGCCCTGGAAGCATAAACATTATAATTTATCATTTGTAATTTATTTGCCTCCTTCACGGCCGCTCCACTTGGTCTCATTGCTCAAAGTCTCATCAGAAGGCTCAGCTGCACATGGTCCATGGGCAAGACAGTACCAGACGTACCTAGCTGCTAGGCCTTGGCCACATAGCATCTGAAGCTACAGGCTATATATATATATATATATATATATATATATATATATATATATATATATATATATATATATATATATATATATGTTACAGAAGAGTGTTTATTGTTTGTGGATTATTTTGGATTCATGTCTATTTTATTTGAGCCTAAAATATGCACTCCATATGGAGGTTAGTACATGTGATGCTCCTTCACTGTTTGTGGTAAGCATCCATCACATTGTACTGTATAGCCTAATCTTATGTACAGTGAAAATAAATATACCTAAACTACACTCACTTAGCCTATGTTGAAAAAAGTAATAAGCTGCTGTTCTTGTTACCTATTGTTACCTTATCTATGTATATTATAAAATAAGAAACTTGTCTTTTTGCTAACGTTATGTTATTAGCTCGATTAATATCAATGCATATTCAGAAACCATCTTTGCACTAACATTTACATTAGTGGTTTCATTTACATTACTGGCATGTTTTTGTTGGCCTGGTGCTTATAGGGAACATTAGCAGTAGACTTGTTTGAGATGAACAGCGCCTCGCCTGGATGATCGGCGAAAGCTGACAGTGCCGACAGAGGGCGTAGAAAAAGTTAAGTTGGTGCTATGCCAGAAATTTTAAATACATTTCACACTGCAAAAAAGAGCACATCTCATCTCAAACAAGCCCAGTGTGTCAGCTATAAGTGAAGTAGGTCTATATGGTGCTGAATAAGTAGATACTGAAATATAGATAATTCCACTTTCATAGGTTAACATGTACAAGATACTAATTGTCCCCTAAACATTGGAAATAAACACATATACTATCCTTTTACATTGGTCAAAACTGCTACATAAACCACATTGCACAAGTAGCCATTTTGTTACAGCCCCACACATGGTCAGGTCTCTGGAGGGGGGAGTCCGCAACCCAAAACTTGTACATTACTGTTACAATACAATAGCACATTTAAATCTGACCTACGCTTTTACCAAGAAACCGAAGCTTAGCACATGTCTCTCTATGGAATACTGGAGATCTTCTAAGTTCACACAGTCTTTAGTGGCCTAACGTCCTAACACTTATTGCGAAGGAGGAAATCACAGCAAGTGACATGTTGACACCAATGAGCAACCAAAAAAACACTGCAAAACAGAACATCTGCTACTGTTAAAATGACAAATATTCAGAGTAATGTATTGAATAGTCGAGATATTCTTTTTTTTTTGTGGGTCTAGCCTTTTGCTAATGTTTTTACAGTGTATTAGCTATTTTACTCATTTCAGTTAAAGTTGTGACCAAAACTATTACAGACCACTTAAATTGATTGCTTTGCTGTAGCAGCTACACAAAGCAAAGGGAACTACAAGGACCATGATTCCTTTGCTCTAATTTCGTGTAGTCAACATGGAAGAATGACTGTCATTTTAAAGATTAGACGTCGGCAGATTATTGAAATATAGATTTGTGAATATTGTTTTGAGGATGTGAGAAATACTGAAAAGCTGATTGAAAAATGAAAATGAAACAAAACATCTGACTGCAGGAGCTCATTAAAGTGAGACTATAGTTGGAAGTGCATCAGCATCAGGTGCTCCTCAAGGACAAATTAGAAACATACATTTTTGTAATAAAGGACTATTAATTTTTGTGCCTCTAACGATCTTTTTCAGCCCTTAAAACAATTCTGCACAATAAGATACACAATACGAGGCTTATTATGGCTTTTTAATGGGAATAGGTATGTTGTAACTTGCAAATAAGTTTGTAAAGTGTTATTTTGGGGAGAGGGGCCAGGTGATGGGCATTTGAGGGGAGGGGCCAGGAGAGGGGAGGAGCCAGGTGGGGGGAGGGCGGAGGTGGGAACAAATTTCACATCTGCCATCTACTGGTGAAAACAATAAATAAACTTCCAAATTGTAGCTTTAAAATCCAAATGAATTGCTTTGGATCAACCTAAAATAATGAATTGTAGAAAGGTGATATAATTCATTTAAATAAGTGGACGTGACTTTAACAGCTTTAGATGTTGTTTTTTTGGGGGTTTTTTTTTTTTTTTTTTTTTGCAGTGTACAAGTGAACCTGACTCTAGAAAGACAACGACTGGATGAGCCCCATAGATGTGCTTGTGTTGAATATTTACACTGTTTGGTCCATGTAGGCTTTTGTATCCCCAAAACAGCAGGGTTGAGGAAAAGATCAGTGCTGCAATTGGATTGGTTGAGCTTTGAGTTCTATGCTCTGATTGGCTCAGTCAGTGCCGGCAGTGCGTCCGTGTTAGGTCCAAGCAGAAGGACGTATGGCTCCAAAGTGCTCCTCCTTCTCCTCCTCTTCCTTATGCTGAAGAACATGGCCGCGTTCAGAGAGGAAAGGAATAGTCTGAATGAGATACAAACAGGTCTAAATATCACAAAGCAGTACAGAGTTCAGATAACATCACAACATTCTAAAGGGTAATAATATTAAAAAGTTTGAAACATGAATATTGATGACATCTAAAACCTCGTCAAACATGTTTTTGATGAGGGGACAACATTATAACATAGTAGAATACTCCAAAAAGTTGATTTTGCATAATACTGTATTATGTAAGGAACAGTTTTTAGGTTTAAAACAACTGGATTTTAGCACTGAATCTGCCAAACCAAATAAGACACTCCTGTGAGACTCATTCTTTCTTATTGGATAATCGAGTTGAGAACCAAAACCAAATTACAACATAAATACATGTTTTGTAATTAAGAATAAATCAGCAATAGATTATTATCAGTAAAAGTTAGATTTGATTTAAAACATGTTTAGCTCGTATCTGGGGGAAAAAGTTGGGTCAAACTGAAATTAAAATCACACTCTTATACAGTTCCTTCACCATTAGAGTAGTAAACACACAACAACAAAGGTAAAGTTTGCTGCATAATCGGCTTTCAGACGGTCCCTTAACATTATTGTGTCTCTGCATCTCTGGATGCTGTTGCTTGGTTGTTGTTCCTAGTTTAGTTCATGACGTAGGTTCAGGTTCCTGATCTCCACTGGTGACGTTCAACATTTCTTTTTAATAAAATGATTCTTGGACAGAGTGAGATGTCTGTCAGATTCCTTCACATGTCCCATCTTTGTGTTTGTGTGTGTGTGTGTGTGTGTGTATGTGTATGTGTATGTGTGTGGTATATTTGTGCTCACTGCAGTTGCCAGGCGACAGTGAGACTGAAGCGTGTGTCACAACCACACCTGTTACTCCTCTCCCTGTGACGCTGCACTTTTACACAATATAAATGTTTACAGTTAGAAAAAAATGTGAATAATAAATCTAAAATTGTTTGAGAAATATTATGTCTTCTGTAGATATTTTTGTATTATGTTTTGCTGCATCGATCTGCTGAATTCCTATTAGAGCTGCAAGATTTATCGAAGCCAAATGAGCCAATCATGAAGGCTGCAGTTTTTCAAGTCCTATATTTTCCTTCACAAATGAACCCAAATCTCTGGTATTATTCTGCATAAAATTATTGTATTTGATCAGAATCATCAAATTTAGGCATTTTACTGAAGTCTTGACTTCAGTAAAATGGCTAACTTTGATATAAGTTATAATATTGTCGGGGCGACAGTGGGACGGGGCGACAGTGGCTCAGTGGTTAGAGAGTTGGTTCCCCAACCTGAAGGTCGGAGGATTGCGTCCCGCTCGGACCAAGTTCTGTCGTTGTGTCCTTAGGCAAGACACTTCACCCATATTGCCTAGTATGAAAGTGGTGTCCTTTTACTTACTTTTACTTTGAGCAAATATTAATCAATAACACTTTACATTCCAAGAGTAATTTTGATCAAACAAATGTCAAAAATAAGATTTGTCTAAAGTACGGTTACTATAGCAACTTTGCTTGCGCCAAAGTATCTGGGCATACACATTCTGAAAAAACCTGTAAGGTTCCAAAACGGATACTGACATCTCACATGGCTGACTCTCTTTACAGTCCAATGGTGGAGTATATATATATATATATATATATATATATATATATATATCAGTGGTGGACCGTCAGGGCCTGCAAGGCCTTCTCTGCTGGCCTAAAAACATATCTGAATCAAAGACTGATTAATTATATTTTGTCCATGAATACTTATTAAATCATTCCAAATTGTCTGTCAGCTTCCTTTCATTGCTTTTCCCCTGGTTGCGCAGCTTCCAGATGTGTGTTTTCATATTTAAGCATTTAACCAATCACATTTCAGCCATTATTTGTGTTGCCAGGGTCAGAAATCTACCAGGAGGCCTTCATAATCAGTTCTGCGGGCCCTGTAGCACAAAATAAGTGTCGGTAAAACTGTTGCTTTAACCAATCAGATTTGGAGTTGGCGACACACGAGGCCTTCTAGCAGGCGCACGGAAACGTCAGCGTTTTCACACCCTATGATTGGATAGTGAGAGAGTGTACTAGCCAGAGCGAGCAAACCGCGGCCGCCGTCTCAATTCATCAAAAAAATCACCAAAGTGCCCTTAAATACGCCGGTTGAACGACGTATTTAAGTCGGGGGGGAACTTCGACCTGCACTTCGAGCAGCACATTGAACGGTGCATGTGGCGAATTGGGACACGGGGCATCTGCATCACGTCTGGATGATTTTGAGTTTTGTTTTTTGCTTCACACATTTAATGGCATTTTTGAGCATTCAGACGTGCTCTTTTCAATACTACAGGACAAAAAAAAACTGGATGTACAGCTTTGTCTGGCAAGGGTAAAGGAGTTTTGTGACACAGTTGAACGAGAGAGGAGCCGATACGAGGAAATCTACGAGGCCACTGAACGCAGCGCGGGCTCCGAGCGCACGAAGAGTCAACCACAAGATCCTCGCGGACAGACAGGGCAGGCTGGCATTAGCTTCGATGGCGATAGAAAAGGACTTCTTGATGGAACTGAAACGCACGGATAATCTGTACGACAGAGTAATTGAAATCTTCTTGAGGAAAGAAAGGAGGATGGATTTTGTGTACAAATAAAACAGATTTTTGGTGAGTAAAATTTGGCTATATTCCTAAATAATATTGCAACTTTATGAGGTTATTATTGATGCTTTTTTTGTGTGTGTCCTAAAAGTTTTATGGCCATAAAATAGTTATTGAGGGTTGGACTGATTCAGACGGAGGACTACTGAAGGCCTAGGTGTGAAATACACGGCCCGCCACTGAGATATATATATATATATATATATATATATATATATAGAGAGAGAGAGAGAGAGAGAGAGAGAGAGAGAGAGAGAGAGAGAGAGACTGTACTGGATCCTATTAAACAGATTAGAGTGTTTTTGGACTGAAATCAAAGTTGACACTTTAAGGATCAGGAGGGCACATTCACAAGCACAAGTTCTGTTCGTCATAAGCACAGCGACCATTTTCAACCGTTACAAATGGTGGTGATCGCTGTCTCATTTCATCATCGGCTTTCTCAAAACTCCACCATTGGACTGTAAAGAGAGTCAGCTCTGTGCAAAGGCCATGTAGGATGTCAGTGTGAGTTTTTGAACCTTACCAGAGCTTTTCAGAATATGTATGGGTATGGGTAACGAACGGCATAACAATACCAGAGGAGCCAAACACCAGCCCTGATAGAGCGAACAGTCACCTGAAACTGCAGAAACCTGTCAGACCAACCTGCGCACTGCCTGGATTGATTACAAGAAAGACTACGACTCATGCTACACACATGAATCACTGAATCCCCGGAGCTGTACATCAACATGACTCTAAGAGCCTTCATTGCAAACTCGATGAAGTTGTGGAAACTACCCTTGAGGCCAATATGCAAGCCACTTGCACAAGTGACCATCAAATGTGGCATATACCTAGGAGATGCACTGTCCCCGCTGCTGTTCTTCATAGATCTGGACCCCCTCAGCCAAATCATCAGCAACACTGACTATGGACACTGACTCAGGAATGGGGGCCACCATCAGTCACACTCCTCTGCATGGATGACATCAAGCTGTACGCTAAGAATGAGTGAGACATCAACCCACTGATCCACACCACCAGGATCTACAACACAGACATTGGAATGTCATTCGGCCTTGAGAAGTGTAGCCCCCTACATGGGATGTACCACCGGAACATAACTGAAGTGGCCATAAAGAGTGGATCAAAGCTTTTGGTCATAAAGTATTTTGAATTCATTAATTAGAATTACAGTATCCACCAAACCAAGTAAGAATTAGAAAAACATGAACTTGTCAGATGAACTTTAAGAGTCTGTCGTAATGAGGGGTGTGAGGCGGACCAAAGATGCGGGACTCGGGGCAAGTTTAAGGGTGTTTATTGACAGAACAAGACAACACAGGTGACGGGGAGAACATACGAGGAGCTGGGTGCTGGGGTGCAGGTCAGGGTCCAGAGGTGCAGGGAACAACACAAGACGGGAAACACAGCCGGTACCGGGAGACAGGGTCGGAGAACACAGGCAGGACACGGGCAGGACACGGGCAGGACACGGGCAGGAAGCACAGCAGAGACACGGTGATGATCAGCACGCAGACACAAACAGTGATGCAAACAGACGACCTGGCCAGGAGAGCTGGGTCCTGGCTCCTTTTAACCACCTGCAGGTGTGTTGATTGCCCTGATGGGCTGCAGGTGCGTGTGGAGGAGCCAGGGCTTCGCCCAGCTCTGGAGTCAGGCAGGTGAGGGAGGGGGGAGAGGAGACACAGGAGGCAGGAGCAAGCATGGATCATGACAGAGTCACACAAAAGACCAAAGTACCTGTTTATATCTGCTACACAAACACAGGGACTAGAAAAAGTAATTTCTCTGACAAACTCCAGCACTTAAATGATATGAATAAATCAGCCTCCTGAAGCCATCTGCAGCAGCACTCAGGGTCTCTGCTTTTAGTTATGTTGCTGCAAGATTCATCATGATGATCAAAATAACAATTTCAATGGATGGCCTATATAGTTTAGATCTGTAAAAAACATGTTCTGAAATGTGATTCTTGTATCAGTTTGTAAATTCCTATCCTATTTCAGTCCATCCATCCAAGAAAATGGATGATTTTCTTTTGTTTATCCAGGACCAGGTCATGGGGGCAGCAGTCTAAGCAGGGACTCCCAGACTTCCCTCACCCCAGACAAGTTCTCTAGCTCCTCCGGTGGAACCCCAAGGTGTTCCCAGGCCAACCGAGAGACATAGTCCCTCCAGGGTCCTGGATTTTTCCCGGGGTCTCCTCTTAGTGGGACCTGCCCAGAACACCTCCCTAGGGAGGCGATAAGGAGATATCCTGAAGAGATACCAAAGCCCCCTCAATTGGCTCCTCTCAATGTGGAGGAGCAGCGACTCTACTCCGAGCTCCTCTCATGTGACTGAACTCCTCACCCTATCTCTAAGGGGGCATCCAGCAACCCTGCAGAGGAAACCCATTTCGATTGCGTGTTTGTGATCTTGTCCTTTCGGTCATTACCCAAAGCTCATGATCATAGGGAAGGGTAGAAACGTAGATTGACTGGTAAATTGAGAGGTTTGCCTTTTGACTTAGCTCCTTCTTTACCACAACAGTCCGATACAGCTACTGCATCACTGCAGGTGCTGCACCAATCTCGTGCTCCATCCTCCCCTCATTCGTGAACAAGACCCCGAGATGCTTGAACTCCCCCATTTGAGGCAACCCACTCAGAGAGGGCAAGCCACCTTTTTTCTGGTTGAGAACCATGGCCTCAGATTTGGAAGAGCTGATTCTCATCCCAGCCGCTTCACACTCGGCTGCAAACCACCCCAGTGCCTGCTGCAGGTCCTGGCTTGATAAACCCATCAGGACAACATCATATGCAAACAGCAGAGATGAGATCTTGTGGTCCCCAAACTGGACCCCCTCTGACCCCTGGCTGTGATTAGAAAATCTGCTCATAAATGCAATGAACATACACTGGGAATAGGTCTGACTTACTGGCCAGCTCTTAGCAATGGGCTCTGGACCACATACTCCTGGAGCACCCCCCAAGGGCTCCTCAATGAATAATACGGTCGAATGCCTTCTTCAGATCCACAAAGCACTTGTGGACAGGTTAGGCAAACCATGAATCCTCGAGGGGGGAAATGGAGATTATAGAGCTGGTCGTGTATTCCTCGGCCAGGATGAAAACCACACTGTTTCCTCGAAAATCCAAGGTTCGACAGGTCGTATTCTCCTCTCCCTTACCCTGGAATAGATCTTACCAGGAAGGCTGAGGAATGTGATTCCGTTTAATTGGAACACACCCACTGGTCCCCCTTCTTAAAAAGAGTGACCACCACCCCAGTTTGCCAGTCTAGCGGCACAGTCCTGGACCGCGAAACCGTCCTCAGGAGGGGGAGGCAGTGCTTCACCAACAATGTTTACAGTGCGGATGGAGAGCTGCTGACCTCGACTGGGCATGTTGTTGAACGGTGGATGGAATACTTTGAGGATATCTTCAATCCTACTGTCACATCTTCCAAGGAGGAAAAAGGTGGCTTGCTCTCTCCGGGTGGGTGGCGAGTCCCTGCCTCAAGTGGAGGAGTTCCAGTATCTTGGGGTCTTGTTCATGAGTGAGGGAAGAATGGAGTGTGGTGAGATTGAGAGGTGGATCAGTACAGCGCGTCTGCAGGGATGCGGTCCCTGTATTGGTCTGTTGTGGTAAAGAAGGAGCTGAGCCAAAACGCAAAGCTCTCGATTTAGCGGTCAATCGACATTCCTACCCCCACCTATGGTCATGAGCTCTGGTTTAGAGGTACCATTTTGAATACTTTTTTCCCATTATAACAGATGTCATCCATATCTTATAAGGGGATGTCCATCATGTTGTAGACCTGGTTTAGTCCTGATTCCATCCTAGGTGAGTCGTGGTTTGGGACAGTGACTGTCACACCTCTAACACAGTAATTCATACAACAGTGTACATGGTGGGTAAAGTGCTTTGCCAAAGGTCTATGTGGGGTTTTAACTGGCATCTTTTGGGTTGTTGGATGTTCTCTCAATAACCACTGAGTTTACTGCTGGTATTCTCAGCCGTCTCCCATCCGAGTACTAACCCAGGTTCAACTTTGCTTAGCTTCAGAGATCAGACGAGATCTGGCAAGGTACATTTTTCCTAGGTTAGATGTTTATTTTTTCTGGGCACTGTAAAATTTCTGCTAAGATCTTTTCATTTTTATGATAAAAAATATCCATGTTCAGTGAAGCTGCATGTCATCTCCAAATCAGGACCAGCCAAATATTCAAACCCTCCTCCTCTTCCCTCTCCATTAAAATCCCACTTTTCCGATCGCACAGCCTCTCACCATTAGGGCTTGTTTATCGCCCACACTCCATCAGAAATGGAAGTCTGAATTGAATTAGTATGAGTGTCGTAGGGCTAAGTGGCTGCTAATCGGACACTTCCTCTGAGCAGTACCACATGAAAGGAAATGGACCAATAACTGTTCTATCTGTCAGCACTAACACTGTGACAAAGCAAGCGCTGAATACACTTAAAGAAGACAGATTTTAAAGAGGGGGTATTAAATGCTAGCACATAACGTATTTAGATCACCGTGTTTTGAAAATATTTTTTTTGAAATGCTATATTCGTCCAAAACATATTAACATGTCTTATAAGTTTCACTTTTGTTTTGAAGCTCTAAGTCTGCCCTCCCTTTGCACTCTGTGCTAAGGCACTCCTCCTTCACAGTGCTATCACAATACAATCAGCATGCATCCCACTAATGAAACTACTGCACATCACATCAGGTTTGTCGAGTTGATGTCTCTATTGTGTATTATCTATCTCAGCTGCCACATTGTTAAGTAGTTGACTAGCATGTGATTGGCTTGTTGTGGTCTTTGTCCACAGGTTCAAAATGGACAGAGCCCAAACATCTTGATTCCAAAAACAGTGTCCAGATGACAACCATGAAACCGTCTCTAAATTACATAGTCAACATTTAAGGGACCCATATTAGGCTATTTTCTGATGTCTGTTAAATGTTTCCTCACCACAAACACACCTGGAGTTGTGTTTTGTTTTATTCACACATGTTTAACACACACTGCATATTTAGACTCTCAAACTGAAAATATACCATTCCACTTTATGATGTTATGTGGTAATAAAGGAAATGCTCCACTGTGTTTTTAAGCTCCAAAAGAATGAATCACAATTTTTTATTTGATTTTGTCTTAATTAATTAATTGAATTAATAACACATTCAAATGGCTTTCTATATTCACCTCCTGAACATAGACAGTACAGACTTTTAATCTGTGCCATTTTAAACAAAAAATAATCACATTTCTTCCTCCAAAGTCTTTTGTCTGCTCCAGACCTTGTGCTTTTACTGACAGAGGCCCCAAGAAGCATTGATCACAGAAATGACAAAATTTTGAACTTGATTAAAACTGTATTCATTGCATGGCCCTGTTGGTAGTTTCAGGTTCTATATGTGATGATGTCATTCTCCCAGATGGAGGCAGGAGAGTTTTCCCTATTGATTATATTGTACTTTGGCGTGAAATATCTAAAAGGTAAATTCACAAATGCTGAACCTGATCATTTCTTTTTGTGACTAGACTCAACAACTGTGTTGTAATACAGTGAGGTTTTGGGTCTAGTCCCTAATAGAAATGATCAGGTTCAACACTTTTAGTCTCTTTGGCCAAACCACCTCTCTGTGAAAGCTGCCCATGACTGGAACACCACCCCCACCACAATCAGAAGTCTTCCCACTTACACCTCATTTAAATTACAGTTAAAGAAATGGTTCATTGAAAATCAGTCTTGTCACCACTAACATCCACCTCTCGATGCCCCTGTCTCCATCCTGCCTGTGTTTGAATTTTGTTATATGTCTGTTTGTGTCTGTGTATGTGTATGTAGACATGGTATGTTGTGTTTGTGGCTGAAAATGAATGTATGTGGCTGAATGTGATTTTATGACTAAGAATGGAGTTGTATGCGACTGTATGATTTAGAGTGTAAATAATAACCTTGTTTTTATTCTACTGTATTTTACTTCCAACAGGTTGGCATTTTACATCTGGCCCGGGACTATGGATGAAAAATAGCCCTCGGGCTAATTCTGGCACATTTACATGTAATGTTTATTAATGTGCAGTGTCCCTGAAAAAATAAATAAATTAAATTAAATTAGATATTTCTTGGCAAAGTACAATGTAGTAATCGAAAGGGAAAACTGTCTTTTGCTCCCATACACTATATAAAGAAGTGGACTAAGGGAGTGTGACGTCACCCATATCATTCGCCTCTAGTCAAATGAAGCTCATCAAGGCTACGAGTTATAGGGGTGAATCTGGAGTAGAGTTATTTGGAATTCTGACTGCAAATATCATAGTAACCAAACAGCCAATCTGGAGCGAGGCTGCACTGCTGGTTTAGCAGAGAGTGGGTACTTAGCAATGCTGTCAATCAAACCTGTTGCTAACATTAGCTTGACGGCTAGCACGTTAGCTTTGCCCATTTATATATACAGTCTATGCCTGCCCCCCATCTGGGAGTATGGCATCATCACATTCTAGAAACTGAAATCCACCAACAGAATGTTATGATCCAACTGAAACCCGGCAACGGGTGAACAGATTTTTAAAACCAAAATGTTACTTATGTTCTTTTGATAATTTGTCCCTAAAGTCTCAGAATGTGAGTACTTAAAATTCCCAAAAGAACATTTCCATACTGTTTTCCTCAGTCCTCCGTCAGCAGGGCAGCAGTAGTCTCTCTGGCAGCGAGTAGGAAGCACGTCCCCCCTCGCAGCTCTTGTTCTCGGGTACTCGAACGCCTCATGGGGTCCCCTCTCCTCTGACGACATGGTGAGGTCACTGCCCCCGCTGCAGTCTCCAGACAGCACTGTGCATGGAGAGGGCAACAAAAATACCACCTGCTTTCATTTGAAATCTCAGACAAAGACAAACTTGACTAAACTAAAAATAGTTTTCATTGTTCACTGTTTGTTCTTTTGCAGTGTTTTAATTGCCTTTTTATTTGTGACATTAAGTGAATAAGAGCATCCTTTTTTTTCTACCTTATACCAGCGAGTATTTAGAGCCTGTGTGCCTCAGAAACATGAGTCTTTACATTCTCTGTTGGTGTTTTGTTGTGTTCCATATTTACACATTATTTTATGTTAAACAAGAATTAAAAAAAGAAGTAGTGGACAGCAGTGACTGCACTATGCACCTTTGCACCTTTTGCACATTTATTGTAAAATGTTAATCAATGACTAGTACGTAGAATAAACCAGGTCTTTTGGTAACTCCCTGTGTTGGTCTCCATATTTGTTGCGACTCAAAGTCTTTTAAAACCTTATAGCCAGGTTATAATGGTTTTATGTAATCAATACTCTTGAGTATTGATTGTTTCATGAATGTTTGAATAATAGTGTTCTGTGCTGTATTTGAGGCTTGAGTGATCAGAAAATGTCTGTTTTCACCTACTCTCCACCCACTGCTCTGTACTCACAGTACCAAGACCCTTGATTAACGCATAAACATATCCCTTACCCATTTTTAATATAACTACACTGTAAATAAAATAAAATAAAAAAAAAATATGGTAAATGCCAGTATGAAGAGGTAGGACAAGCAGCAGTAATCTATCTTGAATAGAGTTGTTTTTATTATGACGAGATTTTATATCAATATCTACAGAACATGCGCTACAAGTCAAAAGTCTGGACACACCCCCACTTTCAGTGTTTTTTCAATTTTCAATTCAATTCAATTTTATATACAGTACATACAGAAGGCTTCAAATATATAGAGTAAGATGTGTGAAATTATGTATCAAAAAAAACAACAGAACTCTACTAAATATGTATTTTTATGTTTTATATTCAAATCCCTAAAGTGGCCACCTTTTGCTTTGTTGAAAAATATTTAGAAGAGTTATTTAACTGCATCATTCCATATATACTGCATATATTCTGCTTCATATAATTGATGTCTTCCATATGTATACATAAATGTAGAAAGTAGTAAAAATAAGACAAAAAAACATTGAATGAGAGGGTGTGACTGGTTGTATATGCCATAGTTTATAACTAAATTCTTGAAGATAAAAACAAACATATCTTTAAATAAGTGAGTCCATGTTGTCATATCTCCTTCAGTATTCTCTGGGCTCGCAGCCCTCAGGACACAGCACTGCTAAGTCTGAGCAGGTCAAAGCTCATGTACACCAGTGCAAGCTATGTCACAGAGATCCAAGAGGCCTGTGGGACCAGCCTGTTTCTATAATCTGGGACTAGTACAGTCTCTTTATGTTTAGGGCCATTTAATATCATACGGGACTAGCACACTCATACATGCATAACTTTTCTAGTGGGGTAGCCAACTGCTTCACACCATGGAGATGTTATTTCTTTCATTCAAATGTCCAACTGTATGGTAGTAAACGTACCCACTCACACTAAAAAAATACATGAGTTCAAAGGGAGCTTTTAAAGCACGCATTTGGAAAAATATGTTGAATAGATAAGTTTAACGGCATACAGTGGAACATTCCAGGCAAAGCAAAAACATCCCTATGGAGACATACAGATATCATAACCTCAGCCACAAAAGTTACATGGTGTACCTTTAAAGTGGGGTTAAGATAGGGTTAGTTGAGATTATGGCTATTATATTATTATGCTACCCCCAGAACAGAACATATAAGGAGCCCTTTTTTTTCAAAACTCTCTAACAATACAAGATAATAATAGTCTGATATAGCGCTTTGCCAGACACTCAAAGCTGTTTTACAGTTTTACTCATTACACAGTCACATCACTGGTGGTAAGCTTCTTTTGCAGCCACAGCTACCCTGGGGCAGACTGACAGGAGCAATTTTGTCAGTCTGCACCATCGGCCGCTCCCACACACACCACGAACAAACACTGACAATCCATCTGAAGTAGCCTTGTAAACTCATGTCAATACTCATTTTGCTGGGGCTGATGTGCCTAAACGTGAAACAGCGTGCATAAGTATTAAGTATTGATTAAGTATCAATAAGGAGTGCAGCAGAGTGGTGTTACTCCACAAAGGGTGTTAAAACTGCAGAACACACGTCATTGTTTTAAATGAAGCTAGTACCCACATTCTACTTGATTCTACTAGAGCAGTTAAGCATTTGTTTACCCGTTGCTATGGTGAATTCATGGTAATGGCCCATATATTCTGTATAAAGGGTTAGGGTTGACTAAGGCAGTATGAAGCTCATCAAGGCTAGCAGTTATAGGAGTGAATTTGAAACAAAGTTCCACATTTGGAATTCTGAGTGCG
Source organism: Periophthalmus modestus (assembly GCA_019594935.1). NCBI lineage: Eukaryota > Metazoa > Chordata > Actinopteri > Gobiiformes > Gobiidae > Periophthalmus > Periophthalmus modestus. The sequence continues at coordinate 19,288,973 of JAIEZT010000054.1, forward strand.
AATATTATAGCAACCTAAGAGCCAATCCGGAGTGAAGCTGTTGAAGGAAACGCCCCTTCGTTTCCGCACCGCTGGTTTAACGGGGACCAGGCGCTTAGCAATGCTGTTAATCAAACCTGTTGCTAACGCTAGCAGGAGCAACCTTGGGAAAAAAAAGAAGGTGCCTGATTTGTCTGTTATTAAAGTTCATATCTTGATTTAAGGACACAATAGTGAAATAAAACCCCCAGGATCATGTAGAGCAGGTCAATACAAATATTTCAGACCAAAAGGACAAGGCTCACCACAGCAATTACACAGAGAGTGGTGACAATTTCTCAATAAAAAGAGGGAACTGGAAGCACGTCCATGTTCACTTCCTATTTGGAACGTGGCAGCTAACAGGTTAGCTATGTCCATTTATACAGTCTATGTGATGGCGGCAGAGCAATGATATAGAATGTGATTTAACAGACTAATTGTTATGCAGTATTAATACACAGCAAGAATTCTCACTGACCCTAGTCTAACACATGTGAAAGTAGCTTCTGTAACCCCTTCCACCTAGGGTTACCCTGACCTGCTCCGTTTCTCCCTGTTTGCGCACTCCTAATTGGTTGATGGATAAATAGCTGGAGCGGCTCTGTGACAGTCTGCTGCTCCTCCGCCCCGCCCACTCTACTCCTGCTGTGTCTGTGCGTTTGGACGGCTACCGCTCGGTTTTGGCCTTATTCTCCACACTCTGGTTTACATATAACTCAATGGTGAGTGTTGCAAAAGAGTTATCACTTTCATGTATCATTACAACCCACTAAATGTAAAATTAATGCGGTGTTTAGAGCACAGAGCTATATTAAAGCACAGTTCATTTCCGCGTATCCGCGGACTGAAGTCCGCTAACAACGCGAGCGCTTTTGAGTTTGTTTTCTAATACGTCAGACATGAGCCAAAGTTATGAATGGAACGCCACGTGCCAACTTACGTGAGCATGTTTACTTTAATTCGGCAGCACTATTACGCTGTTTTAGTACATTTTGGTTAACTATCTGATGTATATTGAGAGTCATGGGCCTATGTTGATCTTTGTAATGTGTATTGTAAAGAAGATTTTGATTTCTAAATGTATGTTGCGCAACTGATTTAAGTATGATTTAATGATGAAATGTGAAACTGAGATCTTGTTTTGACCTTATTTTCAGGTCAGGTTTTTCATGGGACTGAACAGATCATGGGACATAACAGATCTCTCTACTACTGATGGCGAGCTAGTAAGATTAATGATTTTGTCTGTGGAATATGGACTTGCATACGAATGGAATTTGCGTTACCTGAACTCTTACAGAAAGTCAAAGTATTTGACCTGGGACTGTATTTCTTTTGTTATTGTTGCTTTAAGAATTTTGAATGTGTTCAATTTAAGTTAATTAAATAGTATGTCACTTTTTGTTTTGGCTTTTTCCAAAATATATTTTATTATCTTTAAATCCAATCTGTTGTCTGTCATTCATGCGCAAGCTCCCTGAGCGGCCCGGTTCTTCTGTGTGTGTGTGTGCGTTAATTGCTATAAACAAATAGCCAACAAATCAACTAAAAATACTATCGGGGTTACATTTGGCGAGCTAGCCAGGAGCTTGTGGTTATGAATGACTTATGGTTTTGTGAATTTACATTTCTGTGAACTTTGGGTATATAATTTGAACTTTGGGTCCAATCATGAATTTATCTGAGATGAATGCTGCAAAGTGCGTTATGGTTTCTGGTGTTACCAGTACTGTGAAAGATGATGAATTAATTGATTTTCTAAAACAATACGGGTCCATTGAAAAAAGTTTCTATGTTAATGATGTATCAAGCCCATACTTTAAAAACCTGATCATTGAATTTTCCGACTCCGCTGCTTTAACTGCTCTTGAACCGCTATTGCCATATGATTACTGCCTCAAAGAAGAATCAGACATTAAATTTCGTATACAAACTTTCCCTGTAGAATGCACAGACACAGTGGGAGGGGCAGCCTACCCTAACTACCTGGATGAGCTGAGATACTTGGCTCGAAGAAGTGGACAGAACTTTGAACTTGTGCTGAAAGATGTCATGACTCAAATCAGTCAACACTTGGACACAGTTGAAATAAACCCGGATATGGGGAATGATGATGATGATGATGATGATGAGGATATTGAAGAGGATGGAGATGTTCAATTTGTGGATCTGTATGCTCCCTTGCCTGGCCAGCAGGGGGCAGCAATCCACACACACCACATCTGACCAGCAGGGGTCAGTGCCTGCATCACAACGAATCTCACTCTCCAGTACACAACTGAACCCCCCAGAAGTCCAAAAAGTGGTGGTGGAGCATATTGTCAAAACAAGTGAAATGTCAGCTCACTCATTACCTTCTGTGAGACTTCGCACATTTTCTGGAAAAAACACCCAAATCTGCAAATGAAAGTGAATATGAAGCATGGAGAGCACAAATTGAATCATTAATGGCAGATCCTGCTTTGTCCCCTCTGTATGTGACACGAAGAATTTTGGAAAGTTTGTTGTCTCCAGCGGCAGATGTGGTCAGAGCATTGGGACCAAACACTCTGCCTACAGTCTATTTGAAAGTGCTGGATTCTGCCTATGCCACTGTACAAGATGGAGAAGAGTTATTTGCTCAGTTTCTGAACACTCTACAGGACCCTGGAGAAAAACCCTCTACTTACCTGCAGCGCCTGTCACTTACCTTGAACACAGTGGTGAAGCGTGGAGGTGTTTCTGCTCAAGATGTTGACAAACATTTATTAAAACAATTTTGCCGCGGATGTTGGGACAATGCCATGATTACCAAATTACAGCTGGAACAAAGAAAAGCAAAACCTCCTGTATTCTCTGAGCTGTTGTTAATGTTGAGGACAGAGGAGGATCGACAAACAGGCGAAAGAAAGCCTCATGAAAAAAACACTTGGGCTCATCCAAGCAACGAGTGCAGCTGCACACTCAAAGCACATGTTCTTGTGGCCACAGCGATGCTGAACGTGCTACTATTGCTGAGCTGAAACAGCAAATGAGAGAGCTTCAGCAACAAATGTCTGCCCTTCTCTCACAACAAAGTAAAGCTTCTGTTGGAAAAAAACGTCAGCCGCAAGGTGGAGCCAAAGGTCAACCATCATGGCCCAAGCCAGGGTTCTGCTTTAAATGTGGAGAGGATGGGCATATTGCCCCTAACTGTACCAACTCAGCCAATCCGACTGTGGTTCAACAAAAGAAAAAGATGTTGCAGCAAAGACAGGAAGCGTGGGCCAAGAATAAGAACACTGCACAGTTAAACTAGAAGCAGTCTCTGAGGAGGGACGAGCTGAGACTGCTGCTATCCAATGTCCCAAAATCCCATCACAAGGTCGTCAACTACCAGAAGGACTTATTGGTACCAAGTGTACAGGTCAGATTATTATTGATGGAATCGCTGTCAACTGTCTGCTGGATACAGGGTCGCAGGTTACCACAGTATCAAAATCTTTCCACTCTGTCCATTTGTCTGACCAGAAGATCCAACCATTGAACGATCTGCTGGAAGTCGAGGGAGCAAATGGCCAGGCTGTGCCCTACCTGGGCTATATCGAACTCACCATCACCTTCCCGTCTGAGTTCCTGGGTGCTCCTGTCGAGGTGGCCACGCTTGCCCTGGTGGTACCAGATTTAAAGACATCTACACCATCCATTCTCATTGGAACTAATGCCCTTGATCAAGCGTATCAACAGTTCAGCAAGCTTGAGGTTGGTTTCAGACCTGTTTCAGCATGGTTATCAGACAGCCTTGAAGGTTCTAGCGCGACGGCATAAATTGTCTCAAGATGGATTTCATGGTGTTGTCAAGCTGAATACCGCTGAACCTCGAACAATTCCTGCAGGACAGACTGTTGTTCTGGAAGGTACAACTGTCGCCTGCTGTTTGCAAGGAGAGAAGTCTGTGATGGTTGAGCATCCCACCTCATTTCCACTGCCTGGGGGTCTGATGGTCAAATCTTGCCTGGTCGACTTCAACAGCCATTTGCCATGTGTTGTCCCTGTGCTTATCCACAATGAGTCGGAGCACAATGTCACTTTGTGCCCCAGAGTTGTCATTGCTGAAGTAAGTGCCTTCCAGTCCGTGTCTAATACTCACCAGCGTACCGCTGACATTTCTGAAGGGATGCCATCTGATGAAACAAGGCCAAAATATGAGTATAACTTTGGCAATACCTCTCTGTCCCCTGAATGGAAAGACAGAATTATCAAGAACTTGAACAGCATCCCAGAGGTTTTTGCACAGCATGACATGGATTTTGGCAGAACGGACAGGGTAAAGCACCAAATCAAGCTCTCTGAACCAACTCCCTTCAAGCAAAAGACCTCGGCCTATCCATCCTCAAGACCTTGATGCTGTTCGCAGACATCTGCAAGAACTCCTGGAGTCCGGAGTCATCAGAGAGTCTGAGTCACCATTTGCATCTCCTATTGTTGTGGTCAGGAAGAAAAATGGAAATGTCAGACTGTGCATAGACTACAGGAAACTCAACCTGCAAACAATCAAAGATGCATATGCCTTACCAAAACTCGAAGATACCTTCACAGCCTTATCTGGATCACGGTGGTTTTCTGTATTGGATTTGAAGTCCGGATACTACCAGATTGAAATGGAGGAAACTGACAAGTGTAAAACGGCTTTCGTATGCCCTCTTGGATTCTTTGAATTCAACCGAATGCCTCAGGGAATTACAAATGCACCAAGCACTTTTCAACGGCTGATGGAGAAGTGTGTTGGAGAGATGAACTTGAAGGAAGTGCTGGTCTTCATTGACGATCTCATTGTGTTTGCTCCAACCCTAGAGGAACATGAGAAGAGGCTCATGAAAGTGCTACACAGATTAAAGGAATTTGGATTGAAACTGTCGGTTGAGAAGTGCATGTTTTTTTCAGAATTCGGTGCGATATTTGGGGCATGTGGTTTCTCAGAACGGTGTGGAGACTGATCCAGACAAGATTGAGGCCTTAAAATCCTGGCCTGTTCCAAACAATCTCAAAGAACTCAGATCGTTTCTTGGATTTGCAGGATATTATCGGCGCTTTGTTCAAGGCTACTCCACGATTGTGAAGCCTCTTAACGAACTTACATCTGGTTACCCCCCACTTCAGAGGCGACTGCGGAACTCCTTAAAGTCAAATTTGTATTTGGATCCCAAGCAGTCGTTCGGTGCTCGTTGGAATGCGGTTTGTCAGCAAGCATTTGATACTATCAAGGAAAAGCTCACTACAGCTCCAGTGCTTGCTTTTGCCGACCCGCAAAAACAATACATCCTGCACACTGACGCCAGTGCCACCGGCTTGGGAGCCATCTTATATCAGGAGCAAGAAGGACACAACCGAGTCATCGCCTACGCTAGTCGGGGCTTATCACGATGTGAATCCCGATACCCAGCCCATAAGTTGGAATTCCTAGCGCTGAAATGGGCTGTGACTGAGAAATTCCACGACTACCTCTATGGCACAACATTTACGATAATAACTGACAGCAATCCACTCACTTACCTGCTTACCTCTGCTAAACTGGATGCCACCAGTTATAGGTGGTTGTCAGCACTATCCACCTACAGCTTCAAAATCCATTACCGAGCAGGCAAAGCAAATACAGATGCAGATGGTCTTTCCCGCAGACCCCATGGTGAGCTGTCAAATGATCTGATGTCTCAGAAAGAGAGAGAGCGGATCCTGAGGTTTACTCAGCAGCATTTGGGGAAACCTACTTTGATTACCATTGACCAGCACACAGTTCAAGCACTTTGTGACCGCCACCTGATCTACAGTTTGCCTGACTCATACCCTGAACATGCACTCATTCATTCTTTGTCTACTAATGCCACCAGCCTCCCTGACAGTTTCACTGCTGACACTCAGTTTACTTCCACTGTTCCGATGTTGAGTCCTGCTGAGATCGCTACCAAGCAGAGAGCTGACCCAGCCATCCGACATGTTATTGTTCAGTTGGAGACTGGAGCATCCCCCCCCCCTCCTTAAGGGAAGAATATCCTGAACTGCCACTTCTCCTAATAAATCGAATGGAGCTCCAAATAACATCCTTGTTCGGAGAAGGCGGCTGGGGAATCGGACTCAATACCAACTAGTCCTACCTGAGGAGTGTCGAGCGGGTGTTCTGGGCAGTTTTACATGATGGCATGGGGCATATGGGCATCGACCGCACCTTGGATCTGGTCCGCACACGTTTTTTTTTTCTGGCCAAGAATGGCAAATGACATCACTATAAAGTGAAGACATGTGAGCGGTGCATCAAGAGGAAAGCCCTGCCGGAGAAGGCTGCCCCATTAATCAATATCAGAACATCACATCCATTGGAATTGTTGTGCATAGACTTTCTGTCATTGGAACCGGATCGCAGCAAGATAAAGGATGTTTTGGTCATGACGGATCACTTTACCAAATATGCCGTTGCCATTCCTACTCCAAATCAAAAAGCTAAGACTGTTGCAAAAACTCTCTGGGACCACTTTTTCGTACACTATGGTATACCTGAAAAGATACACAGTGACCAAGGGCCAGATTTTGAGTCAAGAACCATGAAGGAGCTATGTGACATGGCAGGGCATACGGAAAATCCACACTACACCGTACCACCCCCGTGGTAACCCAGTTGAACGGTTCAACAGAACTCTACTTAACATGCTCGGCACACTCTCCACAGAAAACAAATCTCATTGGAAAGACTTTGTTAAGCCACTTGTCCATGCTTACAATTGCACCCGTAATGACACCACTGGATTCTCTCCCTATGAGTTGATGTTCGGCCGGCAACCACGATTACCTATTGACTTGGCCTTTGGACTTCCTGTGAATGAATCAGATCAAACACATTCTGAATATGTCCAGAAACTACGCGAAAATCTGGAAAAGAGCTATAGACTAGCAACAGAAAATGCAGAAAAGGTCATGTCCCGAAACAAAAGCGGTTTGACAAGCATGTCACCCCTTCACAGTTGGAGATTGGCGATCGAGTGCTCGTTCGTAATGTCAAGTTGCGAGGAAAACACAAAATTGCAGACAAATGGGAGTCCGATGTCTATGTGGTTGTAAAACGGGCTGAAGAGCTTTCCAGTGTATACAGTTCGGCCAGAGCACAAAAGCAAACCCTTACGAACTCTTCACCGGGACTTGCTCTTGCCCTGTGGGTATTTACCAATTGACAGCAAACACAAGGTCAAGCCAACACCCAAAGTAAAACCACCTCAGATTGCGTCCACTGATCAACCTCTCCTGATGATGATTCCGACTTTGTGCCAGATGATTTTGTACCCAGTCATTGGTACAATCCATATCTGAACCAGTAAAATTCACTACCACCGTGGACATCGCTCCAGCAAGAGTTTGAGCCGGTTTGTGTAGATCCTCCACAGAAAAGCCCACCTATCCAGTCAAATGAACTCCCTCTAAATCCATCTGACTCTATGGACAGCGAGATTGAATCCTTGGCTGGAGATTGGGACTCACTCAGGAGCTGATTCAACTGAAGCTGACCTATCATCAAACTTACCTGATCCTATTGCGGATATTCCCGTATTGAATGCTACATCTAATTCAGAACCTGGGGAAGAAGAAAAAGAACTGGATGAATTGACCTCCTTGGCATCTGACATAAAGAACCACTCACCTTCTGCATCATCAAACTCTGATTCATCAATTCCATCTGACAATGAACAACCAATGGGCCGCCCCACCAGAACAAGGAAACCTCCGGATCGTCTGCATTACAGCAAATTGGGTACTCCATGGATGAAGAGTCTTCAAGCGATTTTCCATGGCCTGAGCACCGCTTTTAGTTATGAACTGGAAGATGCTGGAGTTACAGTTGGTGTTGCTTCATCTCCATCTGCTATCTGCAGCCAACCCGGTCAATGTACGAGGACATACATTGAATCAAGGGGGGACCCTGTAACCCCTTCCACCTAGGGTTACCCTGACCTGCTCCGTTTCTCCCTGTTTTGCGCACTCCTAATTGGTTGATGGATAAATAGCTGGAGCGGCTCTGTGACAGTCTGCTGCTCCTCCGCCCCGCCCACTCTACTCCTGCTGTGTCTGTGCGTTTGGACGGCTACCGCTCGGTTTTGGCCTTATTCTCCACACTCTGGTTTACATATAACTCAATGGTGAGTGTTGCAAAGAGTTATCACTTTCATGTATCATTACAACCCACTAAATGTAAAATTAATGCGGTGTTTAGAGCACAGAGCTATATTAAAGCACAGTTCATTTCCGCGTATCCGCGGACTGAAGTCCGCTAACAACGCGAGCGCTTTTGAGTTTGTTTTCTAATACGTCAGACATGAGCCAAAGTTATGAATGGAACGCCACGTGCCACTTACGTGAGCATGTTTACTTTAATTCGGCAGCACTATTACGCTGTTTTAGTAGTACATTTTGGTTAACTATCTGATGTATATTGAGAGTCATGGGCCTATGTTGATCTTTGTAATGTGTATTGTAAAGAAGATTTGATTTCTAATGTATGTTGCGCAACTGATTTAAGTATGATTTAATGATGAAATGTGAAACTGAGATCTTGTTTTGACCTTATTTTCAGGTCAGGTTTTTCATGGGACTGAACAGATCATGGGACATAACAGATCTCTCTACTACTGATGGCGAGCTAGTAAGATTAATGATTTTGTCTGTGGAATATGGACTTGCATACGAATGGAATTTGCGTTACCTGAACTCTTACAGAAAAGTCAAAGTATTTGACCTGGGACTGTATTTCTTTTGTTATTGTTGCTTTAAGAATTTTGAATGTGTTCAATTTAAGTTAATTAAATAGTATGTCACTTTTTGTTTTGGCTTTTTTCCAAAATATATTTTATTATCTTTAAATCCAATCTGTTGTCTGTCATTCATGCGCAAGCTCCCTGAGCGGCCCGGTTCTTTCTGTGTGTGTGTGTGTGCGTTAATTGCTATAAACAAATAGCCAACAAATCAACTAAAAATACTATCGGGGTTACACTTCCCCCACCACCTTCAGTGTGTTGTACCTGAACGGTTGCAGTCGAGGATGCGGCTGCCCTTCATGTGGCACAGGTCTCCCTGGGTGCTGTTGCAGGTCAGATTGAGCTCAGCTTTGCAGTAGGACGGAGAGCCGCCCTGCACCTGGGGAATGTGCTTCTTACGCTTCTTCGGCAACTTCTGCTTTGCCATCGCCAATGAATAATACATCCCAAAGTTATTCACAATGACTGGCACGGGCATGGCTATCGTCAACACACCTGCCAAGGCACAGAGCGCGCCCACCACCATACCCGACCACGTCTCTGGATACATGTCCCCGTACCCCAGCGTCGTCATGGTAAACAACAGCCCACCAAAACCCTATTGGAATGTTTTTGAATTTTGTGTGAATACTGGCAGTTGGGTCGTTGGGATTTGCTCCTATCCTCTCTGCGTAGTAGATCATTGTGGCAAAAATGAGCACTCCTAAAGCTAGGAAGATTATAAGTAGCAAGAATTCATTTGTGCTAGCTCGTAATGTGTGCCCCAACACCCGGAGTCCCACAAAATGGCGAGTTAACTTGAAAATGCGAAGGATACGAACAAAGCGTACCCACCTGAGGAAACCCAGCACATCTTTAGCAGCTTTGGACGACAATCCGCTCAATCCTACCTCCAAGTAAAATGGTAAAATTGCCACACAAATCAATAATGTTCAACGCGTTTTTGACAAACTCCAGCTTGCATGGGCAAAATGTTACTCGAACCAGGAATTCAATAGTGAACCAGAAGACACAGACTCCCTCCACGTAGGTCAGCGCAGGGTCAGTCTCAATCTCATACTGAGGCCCAGAGTCCGGTATACTGGCATTGAGGAGCAGTTCGGTTTTTGTTGATGATGGTGTTGAAGGCTTCGTGCGTCTCCAGACAGAAGGTGGTGATGGAGACCAGGATGAAGAAAAGAGAGGCGAACGCAATGAACTGCAAAAGAGAGAGAGAAAAAGAAAGGTAAGACTGGTGAGAAGAGGTGCAAGATATATCAAATTATAAATAATATTGTATTTGTTGTTTTGGAGACTGCACAAATATCAGTGTGTGCTTCCAAAGCAGGGTATATTGTATAAAAATATCATCAGTATAATCCTAAACCATATAAAAATCACGCTGCGTTCACACTTCCACATACACCTCATTGAAAACCAGAACTAAACCAAGATTAGAAGAGGATCAAAACAAGTCTACAACAAGACTAAACGGGGGCCAAAGCAGAACCAAACCAAGAACATAGCTTTAGAGATGCTCTCCTGCTCTTGAGTGTGAAAATATGGTGTGAAGATAATTTTATGTAGTCACTCTTTGACAAAGGATCTTGAATACACAGATATTAAACATCATCTCTGGAGAGGAGTCAAAACTAAAAAAAAAATTATCTCTGTTCCTAATCCTAACCCTAATCTTAAAGGAGCTGTACTTGATTTTTCCCATGTATTTCCCATGTTCTTTCCCCAGTACAGATGTATTGTACAACCAGCTCTTGAGATCAAAATAAGTTTATAGCGTACTGTCTGCCTCTAACTATAAAGCGTTATATTGACTGATAATCAGGAAGTGCACAGTTATCATGCTAGTGTTGTTAGGTTTACTATGACAGCAAAACTCTGCTCAAGTCTCTGAAAACTGTGGAAAAATCATCATGCTTAATAATTAGGATGCTCTGGATGCATCAGGTAAGTAAGGAATAACTTTGGATCACTGCAAATTGTTTAAATGGACTGGTTCTCTTTTTCTAGTTCTAATATATTATCAAAAATAAACAGCTAGCTTATTCGTCAATGCCAAGTGTCTGTTTTGTGGCATAGCTGTGCTGGGAAAAAAATGTGCAATAAAATACTGCTGTGTCACTCTGTGTTTGTCTGCCCCAGAGCGCCCCCTGTCAGCTGAGTGTATAACAGCGATATGACTGTAATGCTTTCAGACAGATGTACACAGCAATTTTATGAGCTGATTAAAAATGCAAAGGCAGCACTCGTGCTTGTGATAGCAGTATACAGCTTTTGAATGCTAACAACGGATTCATCTCACTCTGCATTCAACACAACATGAAGCTACAGGAGGCAATCACGCCACTAATGTGTTTTATACAATTATTTATATTAAACCTTAAGGTTGTTCCTGCTTTCTTTATACCCAGAGATAACAAAAGATGATGGCATGGGCAGGTACTAGCTCCCCTTAGAATGATAATAATAATAATGCCTTACACTTGTAATGCGCTTTATCAAAGCCTCTCAAAGCGCTACACTGAAGTCATTATTCGTTTCACTCCACACTTGGTGATGGTAAACTACTATTGTACCACAGCTGCCCTGGGGTAGACTGACAGAAGCGAGGCTGCCAGTTTGCGCCATCGGCCCCTCCGACCACCACCGATCATTCACGCACACACTACTTCATACTAGGCATTGTGGGTGAAGTGTCTTGCCTAAGGACACAACGACAGAACTTGGTCTGAGCTGGACTCGATCCTCCGACCTTCGGGTTGGGCGACCCAACGCTCTAACCACTGAGCCACTGTCGCCCCGACACTGGTCATTCCCCTTAGAATGACCAGTGAATCCCCATAGCTTCCCCAAAGGTTTTTTTGCCCCACTTTCATAGGACATGCAAACTCAACTGTTCAGAGGTTGACCACAGAGTTCGGCATGAATCAGTACACAACACATTTAATTGGTTTAAAACAGCAACTCAAACATGTCAGGGTGAGAGGGGGGGAGGGGGCACTCTATTATTAAAGGCTCTAAATGAACATGTTAAGCACCTTAGCACCCCCTGGTGATGGGAGGGGTCGAGGGGCAGATTGGCAGCCTCGCTTCTGTTGGTCTGTCCCAGGGCAGCTGTGCAGCTGTGACTACAATAGTAGCTTACCACTGAGTGTGGAGTGAAGGAAGAATGACTTTAGTGTAGCTCTAGACATGTCTGTGAAGAAAATGACCCCCCACCAGAAAACACCTTTAATTACGTCTTAGTCTTTGTTAAAATTTCAAGCTAAATTATTACTCTGACACTGCCGCTCACATAAGGATCTAAAAAGTGCAATAGGATCGTTTCTCTCAACCCAACTCTGCTCTATCTCTCTATCTCTGTGTCTGTCCTTCTCTCTGCCTCTCTCTGTCTCTCCCTCTACCCCCTTCCCTCTTTCTCTCTTGTTGAAGTTAACATAAAAACCTGTGTGTGATTAATGACATAACAGACAAAAACTCATCTCCAAAATGATCTCCATAATTCCTGCATGCCTTCAGTTTTCCAGGTATTCCCAATATCACAGAGTGTGAGGAGCAGAGCACCTGTATCTTCTACATCACATTAGGCTCACACGGCACCTTTCACTCCACACAAACACAACTCCTGGATCATTAACAGAGGATTACGCATCAGATCTGCATGGCACTTCAGACAGAGACAGAGGGTGACCGTGGAAAACAGGACCTGTCAGTGCAATGGGATGATGTCATTACAAATCCATACTACTCAAGAATGAGCTCAGAATGTACATAGCTGAAAAAAACTCAGACACATTTGTAGATAAAAAGGCGAGATGGAAGAAGTGTCTTGCCGATGGGCCACTATGAAACCTACCTGGACGACTGAGGAATTACACAGATATAAGGCTATATAAAGAAAGTCCTACCATTTAATGTTGAAAATTTGTGTTTTTTTATTAACACTGTGGTATTGAGTCTATTCCTTAGTTTGGAAATAAAGTTTGAAATGTTAATCTAATCTCTCTCTCACTAAAAACACAGTCTCTATACCATAACATAAAGTGTGTTTCCATGACTCCTCTGCAGTCGTCTGTGGCTCATTACAGTTGAAAATCTTTCATTAGCTCAGCTCCAAACATCTCCACAAACCCAGAGCTCCACTGAGGCCCAAGGCTCCTCGTCTGTCCACACACAAGCTCTTTATCGGACAACACGCTCTCTCTCTCTCTTCTACCCTCTCAGCAAGGATCTCCCTCTCTCTCTCTGGTATTAAATCCACAGTGCTACTTTAGTTAAGCCGAGCCTCGTCACCAAGCTCACATAATTAAACCTGCCTCTCTCTATCTTTCCCTCTCCTCTATCACCCTCTCTTTCCTCTTCTCCTCTCCCCTCCTCTTTCTCTTTTCTGTCCACCACTTCTCTTCCTCTCTCTTTCTTACTCTCTTTCAGTGTTCATATAATTAAACGTGCGTCTCTCTCCCTCCTTCTATCCCTTTCTTGTCCTCCTTCTCTGTCCCACTCAGCGCTCACATAATTAAACCTGCATTTCTCTTCCTCTCCTCTCTCTTTCTCCTCTATCCCTCTCTCTTTCCTCTCCTTCTTCTCTCCCTTTATCTCTCCTCTCTCCCTCTCTCTCAGCGCTGACATAATAAAAGTTGCTCTACTTCCTGCTTGTTGTGGTGAGACAAGCCTGGATCTGTTAAACAAAGACAAGGATAAAAATAGAGCCGTCATGAGGGACTCATCAAATACTCACAATATTACATCAAAAACTCCAATCTGACTACAGCTACGGCTCAACACTAACCCACTGACCTGAATGGGGTTCAAGAGGGGGTATTATACTTCTATGGGGTATAAAAGAGGGGGTATTTTTACTTGCATGAGGTATTAAAGAGGGGGTATTTTACTTCTGTAGGGTATTAACTGCTAACACATAACATATTTAGATCACTATATTACCTTTATTGTTATGAAAATACTATATTCGCCCCAAACAACATATTAACATGTTTTTATAAAATTCACTGTTGTTTTTTTACACTCTAAGTCTCCCCTCCCTTTGCTCTTTGAGCTTAGTCAACCCCCTTCAGGTCCCTATCACAACACAACCAGCGTACATTCTGCTACCACACATCATATCAGGCTTGTCAAGTTCCTGTGGAAAGTTTTGGATCGTGCTTTTGTATATTTATGGAGATTTATCGTGTGGGAGCATGAGTGATGTAGGCTTGGGGGCGGAGCTTGTACTACTAAGTAGGGTTCATATGAGAGATCGCTAAAATACTTAAACATGCATGGATGACATCTAAAACCTCTTCAGGCATGTTTTTGAGAAAACATTATAACATGGCAAAAACCAGAAAGTCAATTTTGCACAATATCTCCTCTTTATAAACTTAAACTTAGGTCCTGCTGTGACTTAATGGTAGAGTACTCACCTACTGACCTGAAGTTTGATTCTCGTTGTTGGTTAGTGGCGCTACCTATTTTTTGTTCCATTTAATGAAGTGAAAACATGCTCCAGTACAGATATACAGTAGGTCTTGAGGTCAAAATGAGACAGCTGTATACTGTCTGCATCTAAAAGCATTTTTATCATCCGCAAACCAGTAAGTAAGGCTTGGCATGCTAGTTGTTATTAACAGTGGCAGTGTGAATGTTAAATTCCGCTCTGGTCTCTGAAAGTTGTGAGAAGTGCTTATAAACTCATCGTGGTGAATAATCAGGATGTTCAGAATGCATAAGGTAAGTGAGGAATAACTTTGGACCAATGCAAATCGGTGTTGCCCATGGGGAAAGGCGGCGAGCTGGTGTGGGCTTGCTCATTGCCACACAGATCCGCCGCCACACGTTGGAGTTCACCCCGGTGATCAAGAGGGTCGTGTCCCTGCATCAGCCTACGGGCTGAACAACAGTGCAGAGTACCTGGTCTTCTTGGAGTCACTGGGAGGGGTACTAGACAGTGCACCTACTGGGGACTCCATAGTTCTACTAGGGGACTTCACGTCCTAGTGATCGGACGAAAGCAGAGACTGAAGACTCAGAGGCGGACTCATCCATCACCCTGGCTGAAGTCATTGAGGTGGCTGGCAAGCTCCTTGGTGGAAAGGCTCTGGGAGTGGATGACATCCATCCTGAGTATCTTAAATCTCTGAATGTTGTGGGGCTGTCTTGGCTGACACTCGTCTGCAACATCACGTGGTGGTCAGTGACAGTACTTGTAGAATAGCAGACCAGGGTGGTGGTCTCTCTATTTAAGAAGGGGGACCAGAGAGTGTGTTCCAACTACAGGGGAATCAAACTCCTCAGCCTTCCTTGGAGAGGAGAATCAGACCGATAGTCGAACCTCGGATCCAGGAGGAGCAGTGTTCGACCCGGTCACGGAACACTGGACCAGCTCTATACTCTCCATCAGGTGCTCAAGGGTTCATGCGAGTTTGCCCAACCAGTCCACATGTGCTTTGTGGATCTGGAAAAGGCATTCAGCCGTGTCCCTTGTGGTGTCCCTTGGGGAGTGCTCCGGAAGTATGGAGTCCGGGGCCCTTTGCTAAGGGCTGTCCAGTCCATGTATGACCGAAGCAGGAGCTGTGTTTGCATTGCCGGCAGTAAGTTAGACCTGTTCCCGGAGCATGTTGAACTCTGCCGGGGCTGCCCTTTGTCACCGGTTCCGTTCATTGTTTTTCTAGAATTCTAGAATTCAAAATTTCTAGGCGCAGTCAGGGGCCGGAGGGGTCCAGTTCGGGGACCACAAGATCTCATCTCTGCTGTTTGGAGATGATGTTGTCCTGATAGCTTCTTCAAGCCAGGACCTGCAGCAGGCAGGGGGGCAGTTTGCAGCCGAGTGTGAAGTGGCTGGGATGAGAATCAGCACCTCCAAATCCGAGGCCATGGTTCTTGACCGGATAAAGGTGACTTGCCCTCTCCGGGTGGGTGTAGAGTCCTTGCCTTAAGTGGAGGAGTTCAAGTATCTCGGGGACTTTACGAGTGATGGAAGGATGGAGTGTGAGATTGATGAGTGGATCGGTACAGCATCTGCAGTCATATGGTCGGACCACTGTCGTAAAGAAGGAGCTGAGTGGAAAGGCAAGGCTCTCGATTTACCGGTCAATCTACGTTCCTACCCTCACCTATGGTCATGAGCTTTGGGTAATGACCGAAAGGACAAGATTGCAGATATTCCTGTATTCACATACATCTTTAACACCTCTCTGGAGTCATGTCACGCCCCAACCTGCTTCAAGCTGTCCACCATCGTCCTTGTCCCTAAAAAGCCCAGGATCACTGGACTTAATGAATATAGACCTGTGGCACTGACGACTGTAATCATGCAGTCATTTAAGTGCCTGGTCCTGCACCACCTCAAGTCCTTCACCGCGCCCCTCCTGGACCCTCTGCAGTTTGCCTACAGAGCCAATCAGTCTGTGGATGATGCCATTAACCTGGCCCTTCACTTCATCCAACCAACACCAGGATCTGGTTTGTGGACTTCAGCTCTGCGTCCAACACCAGCCTCACTCAGCTCAACGTGCCTGACTCCACCTGAAGGTGGATCACTGACTTCCTGACGGACCGGAGGCAGCGTGTGTGGCTGGGCAAGAATGTCTCGGACACTTGGACTATCAGCACAAGATCTCCACAGGGCTGTGTGTAAGGCGTAATGAGAAAGAACTACTATAACATGGTCAAAATCTTTGAAAAGTCCAGTTTGTAGAATAGACCCGTTTTAATCCTAATGAGGCCAGAGATATTATATTTAATGTCTCCATTGCAAATATTGTCTGACACTTCACAACATCTGTGCTCCTCTCTCTCAATCCACTCTCTCTCTTCTCACCATCCCCCTCTCCTTACCTACTCTTTCCGCTTTCCCTCTCTCTCTCCCTCCTCAAAATTTTTCTTTGTCTCCCCTCTCTCTCCACTCTCCCTCTCTCTTATCTCTCCACTCTCTTATCTCTCCACTCTCTCTCCCTCTCTCACCCTCCTCACCTCTTTCCTTTTGTCTCTCCCCTCCTCTCTCTCTTCTCTCCTCTTTTCTTGTCTCTCTCTCTCTTTCTCTCTCTTCTCTTCCAGACAGTGGCCTAGTTATTTCTCTCCCCTCTCTCCCTCTGTCTCTCTTCTCTCTCCCTCCTCTCCTGTTCTCTCTCTCTTCCAGACAGTGGCCTAGTTTCCTCCCTCCCTCCTCCTCTCTTCTCTTTCTCATCCCTCTTGTCTCCCCCTTTCTCTCTTCTCTCCCTCTCTCTCCCTCCTCTTCTCTCATTGTCTTTCTCTTCTCTTCTCTCCTCTCTCTCTCTCGCGCCCTCTCAGTCTCTTCTCTCCCTGTGTCTCTTTCTCCATCTCCCTCCTCTCCCTCTCCCCCTCTCTCCCTCTCTTCTCCTCTTCTCTCCCTTTGTCTCTCTCGCCTCTCTCCCTCTCTCTTTTCCAGACAGTGGCCTAGTTTCTGCGTCTCCAAATTGAGGCGTGATGTTGTGGAGCGATGGTTGGGTCCTTTTCCTCCATCAGCGGTGCTATGGCAACCGCATCCAGCGCCTCTGACAGATGATAAGACACAAAAAGAAAGGGAGAGGAAAAAGGAGAGGAAGAGAAAGAGGGGGACGTAAAGATGAGAGAGATAGATACAAAGAAAGAGAAAAGAGGAGGGAGAGCTAAAGAAGAGATAGAGTGTTGAGACAGAGATGGAGAAAAGACAGAGAAAGAGGAGAGAGGGATAGAGAGCAGGAGGAGGGGAGGTGGTTGCGTCTGCTCCAAAGGGCTTCCCTCGCTACCCTCAGCACATGTTTGATGGGAGGACTGAGTCTGTTTCACATCAGTGACAGAAGGTCAAACGTCTGAGAATCATCAGAGCAACAAGTAGGGAAAATATAAAGATCTGATTCAAATGTACACACTCACATACAGCAGTGTAATGGAAAATGGTAGAATTTTAAAAGTGCACTATGTAACTTTTTCTGATGGAAGCTGTGCCACCCACTTGTCTCCATTGAGATGTTGACCCTTAACCAAGTATCACCAAAGAAAATATTTAGCTTTCCGAGTACCATCAGATCTAAACCAGGTCTGTGACAGGACTATTCCAAGTCTAATCTAGTGCTAAACCATCATTCATCATTTCCGCTGTAGTTCTAAGCAGGAAATGATCCAAAGAAGACAAAAAACTCATGAAGTGAACAGTAAATGAGTGAAACCCACAAACCCCCAAATGAGTGAAACCCCAACTGATTTTGAACCTTGGCATCCATGTCGGGTCCAGCACAAATCAGATAGCTACAATAATCAGATGACCCATAACCAAAGTACAGATAATTTAAAAACATTTACAATATTAAAGTTTAAAATTTCATTAGTTTTGTTCTTTTTTGCATCATTTTCCTCATCAAAACCTGCACAGTTCTGAACAGTCACATCACAACTGTTTACAGGGCATTTCAAGTCCAGAAACCAGATCATCATGAGATTTTGGGTGAGCATGTAAACAGACACAGTGTTAACTCTGTCTCCCATGTTGTCTCCTCCTGTCCTCATTACAGAGCCCAGCGAGAGCACAAAACACGCCACTATCTCGCCACATGCCACACGCAAAACACCGCGGCTAAATATATCTGGTGAAACGTGCCGAGAGTTAGGGCTGATTTGAATAAAACATCAGGTTAAGAGGAGGTGAGAGGAGAAGTGGAGCAGACATAAGTCCTGACCATAGACTGTATTAAGAAGTCGACTAAGTGAGTGTGATGTCACCCATAGCATTCAACTCCAGTCAAATGAAACTCATTGAGACTAGCAGTTATAGGGGCCAATTTGGAGTTCCATATTTGTAATTCAGACCAGGAGTATCATAGCAACCAAAGAGCCAATCCGGAGCAAGGCTGTTGAAGGTAAAATCCTTTCCCACTCACACCGTTGGTTTAGCAGTGAGCTGCTGCTTAGCAATTCTGTCAATCAAACCTGTTGCTAATGCTACCGACAGCGACCTTGGGGAAAGAAGGCACCCGATTTGTCTGTTATTAATGTTCATATCTTGATTCATAGAGACAATAGTTAAATAAAAAAAAATACCAGGATCATGTAGAGCGGGTAAATACGAACATTTTAAGGCCAAATTGACAAGCCTGACAGCAGCAGTTACAGAGAGAGAGGAGCCACATCTTTTTTTAATGTATGAGTGAATTGGAGCCATTTAAATCTAACACAACCTGAATATAGTTTAGTGTGAAAGACTGAACGGTGCAATACAAACATTTAAGACATTTTAAGTTCAACAATGACAAAAAATGTGATTGGCAATGGACTGCTCATTTGAACTTTTCTACCTTTTTGGCACTTAAAGCATTTTATATGAAGAAGAAACCGGTCACCAAAAGGGCAGAATAAAAGTTTGCATCTGTGGGAACAGGAATCGTACCAACAACCTGCCTCAAAAGAAAATTGAATTCTGTCAACTGGACTGGAACAATTATAAGGCCGTGTCCCAGCAGTAACCAAACCAGAAGTGAAGCTTCAGTTCTGGTCTGGTTAGCTGGCCAGCAGCCTTGGACGAGCAGCCAAACATCTTCAATATAAAACTTTTGTCCAGTTACACAGTTTTATTTTTCTTTTGCAATGGATTCTACTTAGATGGCTGAGGGATTACACAGACACCTGCAGCCTGTGGGTCAGGAGATCTGACCAACAATGCTTATGCCACAAGCAGGATTCCAAGAGTCAACCTTCAGATCACAGATCATCAAACACATGTTCTTTTTGAGCAATATCAGTACCATCATTTAGAACAGCTGGTATCAGCAGTATGCACATGAGTAGTGGTGTCTCCACAATATTAATCTGATTTACTCTCATTTGAGTACAATGTTTGGCTACTCTACCCACCTATACCTTCTTGGTACTCGCGAGTAGTAGTTTACCTTCATATGTCATGTGACAACTAAAAAAACAACAACATAATTTTGCAGCATAACAATTGAAAAGATCATGCATCTGACAATTACAAAATATATAACAATTTCTTCTAAATATATATAAAACTATACTTTCTAAAAACCTCGCTACACAGTCTGACAGGTGCTTAGATTACCTGTCACCTGTCACCCGTCCTCTGTGGGACTGTACAAAGAGAAGCTGTATCTGTATTTTAATATGGCTGTAAATATCTGAAAGCCTCAGGACAGAAATAGTCCACGATTAAGTCCATGGGGAGGCAGAGTCTAAATATATCCTGTTTTTTTTTCTTGTTTATTAATATTTCAGTTCTGAGCTCAGATGCTTTATGTGGTGTATTACTCAGATGTGACAGAGGGTGGCGGCGATGATAGTTTAAAGAGCGAACGTTGCTTTTGAATCAGACGCACAAGATGAAAGAGGTCTGGAATGTAGGGTTGTCAAAAGTATCGAAAATCAGATAATAAAGGAAACGAAAACTAGCTTTGAAACTAGAAACAAACACATTTTTTGCAGGTATTGACACTAAAAAAGTCCCATTCACAGGACAGAAATGAACCTTTCCTTAATAGGTTTAGAATGATCTTGAGCTGTATCAGAACAAGTATAAGTGCCATCCGTAGTTCGACTACTTCTTCTGTTGTCCTGCTGGTCGCTATCGTAACTTTTAAATATCCCTTCAAAATATGATTCAGATAGGCCACAAATACATTTATAAAGAAAATGTTATTTTCATGAACATTTCTGAATATGGAGTCAATGTCAAGAAACCTTAATATTTCACATAGAGCTGTTTTTCTTTTAGCTTCTGCATGTTTGTGTGCTTGCTAAGACTCTTGACCACTGTCCTAACGTGCTCTGATTCTGGTTGCGAGGGCCGTTCGATGCCGCTTGCTTTCTCGTGTGGCCCGGTACTAATTGATCCACGGACACACATCTAGCACAGATATAATATACTCGCCATTATATCAAATGGATTTATGTGGCAATTTCCTATCAGGATTTTCATTATATAGCTACAGACGAGGTTATTAGCATGTCATGAGGAGCGGGCAAAAGTCACTTTGGAGAAAATGCGGTCGCTGATAGATTATTTACTGTTTTTGTGCGGCCCAGTAGAAAATGTGTAACAGACTGGTACCGGTCCCTGGCCCGGTGCTTGGGGACCACTGGCCTAGAGCTAATACTCACACTCTAACAATGAGAGCGCAACTGCCACCTACTGTAGTGGATGTGCAATTACACTTACACTAGTATGGCAAAAGAAAAGCATGTTCCCCGGCATCGCAGAGGGCTGGCCCCATTATTTAAGAAACACTGATATCAATGGACATAGCTAACCTGCAAGCTACCACATTTCCAAAAAAGCGAGCACGGACGCACTTCTGACTCCGATTCACTTTATACTGAAAAACTGTCACCCCTCTCTCCATAACAGCTGAAATGTACCTTGTCATGTTGGTCTTAAAATGTTTTGTATTAACCTGCTTTACATGATCCTGGTATTTTTTTTTTTTTTTATTTCGCTATTGTGTCTGAAACTTAAGATAAACCCTTAATAACAGACAAATCAGGCACCTTCTTTCAACAAGGTTGCTCCCACTAGCATTAGCAACAGGTGTGATTGACAGAGATGCTAAGGGCCCACTCTCTGCTAAATCAGCGGTGCAGGTGGGAAGGGGCGTTAACTTCAAAAGCCTGGCTCTAGACTGGCTCTTTGGTTGCTATGATACTCGCAGTCAAAATTCCAAATATGGAACTCTGCTCCAAATTTGCCCCTGTAACTGCTAGGCTCGATAAGCTTCATTTGACTGGAGCCAAACGCTATGGATGACATCACACCAGTGACGTGCAGTCAGGTGTCATTACAGAGAAAAATTAATGAAATGGTTATATTTATCCAATAATTTGTACTATAAAGTTATTTTCTATTTAACTTTGCAATTTTATTTTATTTTTTACTCAAAATCACTGAATTTTTACGTTTACCGTTGAAATCCTGAGAAGAGATGCGCGATGAGGCACAGGCTGTTCGTGCCTCACCGCGGACTGTGCTGTGCTTTAAGCCACTGTGAAAACGCACCGGGTGAGGCATGTAGTTACCCTGCCTCATGTTAGGGGGCACTCGTGAGCCCAGGGATTCTTGCAACAGGGCGCAGAATAGGGGCCGCAAACTACAATTTAGAGTGAGCAAGTCAACTTTAGCCATTCACATTTTTCTTCTTCCTGGCCCTACTTTTTAAATGGAGGAAGATTACATATTAAAGCTCAAGCAGTTTTCTAAACTGGACTTTCAGTCGAAGCAGGAGGTTATAATTAAAGGAAGACCAACACTAAAGGAGCTAAATGGTTTGCTCCAGACGACGGGACGAAAGACTCGCTCTTTTCAAACAGAGACGAACAAAATGCTAAGAAATTTAATGACTTCAATCCACTGAACATTGGGGAACCAGAATAAGGATAAAAAACAATACAAAACCAGCTTGCTTTTTATTTCATACTATTAGAGCTATTTCATACGGACTTTGGAATTTTTATTTTGAAATTCTTTTTTATTCTGACCCCAAGTCACTGGGAGAGAAACTGACCCGGGGCCACATGTACTGACACCTGGTTTATATGTTTGTAAATCTGATTGTGAAGATATCAGTGCCTCACCAGCCACGAACCTCACCGCACGTCACTGCATCACACTCACTTAGTCAACTTCTTTATACAGTCTATGGTGGAACCTAATCATTTCTTTTATTGACTGAACTCACTGTATTACTGTACAAAACAAATCTGCATTTCAACAATATTAATTTTAGCCAATCCCATCTGTGTTAAATATTGTCTATAGAATGTGAAACCCAGTAAGAGCTGAAAACCAACAAACAAACAATGAACAATGCTACGAACCCTCGCATCATTCCTAAATATAGCCGGTGAAGTGTTTTGCCAAAAGGTACAACAGCACATGAACTGCATGGCTAGAACTGACGCGTCCACTGTCCCTTATTTGCCTACATGAAATGAATCTTTCCTTAATAGCTTTAGAATGATCTTGACCTGTATCAGAACAAGTAAAAATACCGGTGGAGGCAGGGCGACAGAAGAAGTCGGACTGCAGATGGCACTGTCACCCTGCCTCCACCTGTAGGAAGACAGTGCCAAAAAAACATTTGGTAAATCCTGTCCCAACACTATCCCACTTCTAGGCCTTCTGTCAGATTTGAGGTTAGCAATGGTCCTCAAACCTCAGACACCAGCTCACATCCTCAGACAGATGCCCAGAGAGGAGAGGGGAGGCTGGGGTAGAGTCAGGAGAGCTCCCCTTCTGCTGCTGGAGGGCGGAGGACATGCTGAGTTAATGCGGTCTGACTCACACTGGAGTTAAGAGCCTTATTTTGATGGATGAAGCTTTATTTTGACAGGACTAGTTTTATTTTGAAAGGTGAGACATGGGAGGTTGTCATGACAGAAAAATTAAACTTGAATTATGAAAATGAATCAGAATTTGAATCATTTTACAAAGTTATTATTAGAGGAAGGTATTTTAACAGAACATTTGGGGCATTATTGGATAAGTCAGTAAAGATGTTTGGCCTCTAATTTTAAGGTTGATGGTTCAGTTTCCTCTATTTGCAATACGCATTATCTTAGTGTCATTGAGCAAAACACTTTATTTTCTTTCACTGTTTCTATGTGAATATTTTTCAGTGAAAATTGCCAGGAGAGCGGCAGTTATAATGGTAGAAAGATCATTCATTGCTGAGTAGTAGTAAAATATTATCCTCATTATTCAGGTTTTTGAAACTTTTGTGAAGATCTTTTCTGTGTTTTAAAAAATGGTATTCTGCAATATTGACTGTTTGTAACTCTTATAACATTCGCTCTCATCAAAAACAAGCCTGAAGAAGTTTTTAAATGTATCTATGCGTCTTTCAGTAATTAGCTATCTCTCCTGGGCCCTATTCAGAACCCTTCTATTCACAGCCCAGACCAGGCAAACATTCTGTACAAGGCTCCACCCACAAGCCTACATCACCCATGCTCCCACATGACAATCCTCCATAAATATACAAAAACATTCTACTGTAAAATTCACAAACCTGATTTTTCATTAGCAGAATGCACACTATTGTGTCGTGATTGTGCTCTGAAGGGGCAGAGACAAAGGGACTCGGGACTCAGAGCAACAAAAATGAAAGTGAAACTAGAAAACATGTTTATATATTGTTTGGGGCGAATATAGCAATTTCAAAACAATAAAAGGTAACATGACAATCTGGCAGTTAATACTCCATAGACGTAAAATACCCCCTTTTTAATACCCCATACAAGTAAAATACCCCCTTTTTAATACCCCATAGAAGTAAAATACCCCCTTTTTAATACCCCACAGGAGTAAAATACCCCCTCTTTAATACACCATAGAAGTAAAATACCCTCTCTTTAATACCCCATAGAAGTAAAATACCCTCTCTTTAATACACAATAGAAGTAAAATACCCTCTTTAATACACCATAGAAGTAAAATACCCCCTCTTTAATACACCATAGAAGTAAAATACCCATCTTTAATACCCCATATAAGTAAAATACCCTCTCTTTAATACCCCATATAAGTAAAATACCCTCTCTTTAATACACAATAGAAGTAAAATACCCTCTTTAATACACCATAGAAGTAAAATACCCTCTCTTTAATACCCCATATAAGTAAAATACCCTCTCTTTAATACACAATAGAAGTAAAATACCCTCTTTAATACACCATAGAAGTAAAATACCCATCTTTAATACCCCATATAAGTAAAATACCGTCTCTTTAATACCCCATATAAGTAAAATACCCTCTCTTTAATACCCCATATAAGTAAAATACCCTCTCTTTAATACACAATAGAAGTAAAATACCCTCTTTAATACACCATAGAAGTAAAATACCCTCTCATTAATATACCATATAAGTAAAATACCCTCTCTCTAATACACCATAGAAGTAAAATGCCCATCTTTAATACCACATAGAAGTAAAATACCCTCTCTTTAATACCACATAGAGGTAAAATGGACCCTCTTTAATACCCCATAGAGGTAAAATACCCCTCTTTAATACACTATAGAAGTAAAACACCCATCTTTAAAACCCCATAGAAGTAAAATACAGTCTCTTTAATACCCCATAGAGCAGTGACGTGTGGTGATGTTCATGGCTAGTGAGGCACTGATGTCATCACAATCAGATTTACAAACATATAAACCAGGTTTCAGTACATTTGGCCCTTGGTCAGTTTCTCTCCCAGCGATTTGGGGCCAGAATAAAAAAGAATTTCAAAATAAAAGTTCCGAAGTCCGTATGAAATAGCTCCAACACAGCGGTTCTTAACCTTGTTGGAGGTACTGAACCCCACCAGTTTCATTTGCACATTCACCAAACCCTTCTTTATTGAAAAATAAAATATGATTTTTTTTCAAATTCAAGACATAGGTGAGTTTTACTGGTCACAAAATGAACCGTGCATTAACTTCACTGTGTTCAATGAATAAAACCAATACAATGCATGAACTCAAAACAAATTACATACAAACATTTTCACAAAGACATGACCTTTTTAATACTACCACACTGAAATTATTTTAATTTTTAACCTTATGTATTCAAAAAATGAACTGATTGTATTTATGCTGTTATTTATTTATTTTTTAATTTTAACACACACCCATCACATAATTTCCATCAGGTACAATAATAATGAATATTTACTGCAAATCAGTGACTTCTGCTGTTGCCTTTGAGAGACCAGTTCAGAAAAGCGGCTTCACCTTGTGCCACTCTCATGTCATTTTCACAGCAAAGTCTGTTCCGTGTCTCATGCCGTGAGAACTGTACATCGAGCGGTGCATTTGGCGATTTTAGACACGGCGTCAATTCGACAAATGCACCTTCGATACTGTACTGTTCAAAGTGCGGGTCAAAGTACCCGCACGACTTAAATGGGCTGTTCGAACGGCGCATTTAAGTTGGGCGGTACTTCGATAGGCACATCGAACTGGGCACGGCTGGCGTCTGGAGATGCTCGCAGTCCGCGAGTCTATTGGCGGTGACAGAATCTGACGCTATAGAGTTAAGAAAGAAATCACATGACAAACCATCACGACAGTCACAAGTTGATACTGAGTCACTAAATTTTCTGCAGCACAGACTGGCCAAGCAGCGTGATCACCTGCAGCCAGTGATGGACAAGCATCTCATCACGAATCATCGGGAGTCGGGTGCGTGTCTTGACCTCCGCTGAACCCCTAAGACTGAATCACCGAACCCCGAGGGTTCGATCGAAGCCAGGTTAAGAACCACTGATCTAATAGTATGAAATAAAAAGCAAGCTGAATTTGTATTGTTTTTTATCCTTATTCTGGTTCCCCAATTTTCAGTGGATTGAAGTCATTAAATTTCTTACCATTTTGTACGTCTCTGTTTGAAAAGAGCGAGTCTTTCGTCCGGTCGTCTGGAGCAAACCATTTGGCTCCTTTAGCGTTGGTCTCGGTCCTTTAATTATAACCTCCTGCTTCGACCAAAAGTCCAGTTTAGAAAACTGTTTGAGCTTTAATATGTAATCTTCCTCCATTTAAGGGCCAGACACGAAAAAAAGTGAATTGCTAAAGTTGACTTGCTAACTCTAAATTGTAGTTTGCCATTCTGCGGGAGTTACAAGAATTCCTGGGCTCATGAATGCCCCCTAACATGAGGCAGGGTAATTGCGTGCCTCACCCGGCGCCTTTTCACAGTCACTATAATGTGCTCAGCCCTTAAAGAGTTAAAGCAGCAGCTTAGCTACAGCACAGTCAGTCCGCGGTGAGGCACGAACGGCCTGTGCCTCACCATGCGTCTTTTCTCAGGTTTTCAATGGTAAACATAAAAATTCAGCGATTTTGAGTTTTAAAAAAAGAATAAAATTGCAAAGTTAAATAGAAAATAACTTTATAGTACAAATCATTGGATAAATATAACTATTTCATTTATTTTCTCTGCCATAGAGGTAAAATACCCCTCTTTAATACTCCATAGAGGTAAAATACCCTCCCTCTTCAATACCCCATATAAGTATAATACCCAGTTAACTTTATATAATTGAAAAATAGTGAAACAAGCAGTATTGTTACTGCCATTTTTCCTGTTATAGGCATTTTTTCCCTTTCAAAAGATATATTTTGTTTGAAATTGTTAATCGCTATGGCCACAGTCCTGATTTTGCTTCATTCTGACACCCATGTATAGGCGCAGTAGCTCAAATGATGATTATTCCTTTTCAGCATAGTTGCCCTGGGGCAGAATGTCTGAAGCTTAGCAACCAACCTGTATCTATGGTGTCTTCATCTAAAATCAATAAACAAAAAAGGATTATTTCAGAATAACGTGGATAAATGTTTTGCTCAAGGAGACAACTATACACTAGTGGAAATTGTACCATCACCGCTGCATTCTGATTCTGATCTATCCTTTCAAAATAATAGATTTGCACATTATTTAACTTAAGGTTTTGTTCCTCTATTTACATTCAGTTGAAATTTGTTATAAATCAGATGCTATGTCCAGTTCTTCACAAATACTTTTATGATTTCGACGACTACTTGAGTAATATTATTTAGAAGTACCAGTACATTTCTGGTTTCTCTTCCCTCTTCTGGTCTCCTCCCTTTGACAGCTCACTCTATTTGTTCACAAACAGAGGATTAGCTAAACCTTTCCCTCCGGACGCTAGCTTAAACGGGCTAATTTATGCTAGTCCGCTCCCCTTTGGCGGAGTTTTCAGTGACAGCACAGAAACGAGGAGCAAACAGGCTCTTATTGTTCTGTCCAAATTAAAAACCTTTCTAGCGAACATCTGCAGAGCCTCCCAGACCTCCTCCTCACGACTACAGCCCTGTCACCACGGAAACACACAAGTGCGGGCAGAGGAAAGAGAAGAGGAACAAGAGGAGGAATGAGAGAAAGAAAAAAGGAGGAAAAAGAGAAGGAACAAGTGGAGGTAAGAGAGAGAGAACAAGAGGAGTAAAGAGAGGAGGAACGAGAGGAGGAAAGAGAGAAGGAACAAAAGCAGAGAAAAGAGAGGAGGAAAGAGAGGAGGAAAGAGAGGAGGGAGGAACAAGGTCAAGCACTGCCCAAAGGAGGGAGGGGCTGTCCTCCCGTGGACCCATGACCTGCGGGAGAATCCATGAAGGGCCGGTGCAGACAGATCTAGGAGGCAGTCGAGGGCAGGGGCCTCAATGACCAGATCTCCAAACACAGAGAGTGTTGTGTCGGCCTAGGGGCCAAACGGCAGTGCAGAGTACCTGTCCTTCTTGGAGTCAGGAGACAGTGCACCGACCAGAGACTCCGTTGTTCTACTGGGGGACTTCAACACCCACGTGGGTAACAACAGTGGCACCTGGAAGGGAAGAACGCCCTCCCTGATCTGAATCCAAGTGGTGTTTTAATATTGACTTCTGTGCTAGTCACATTTTGTTCATAATGAACAGCATGTTCAAGTACAAGGGTGTCCATCAATGCACATGGATTCGGGACAACCTAGGTCGGAGGTTGATGATCAACTTTGTTGTCATGTCTTCTGACCTCCGGCTGCATGTCTTGGATAGTCAAATGAAGAGAGGGGCAGAGCAGTCAACCAATCACCACCTGGTGGTGAGTCGGATCCGCTGGTGGAGGAGGAAGACAGACAGACCTGGCAGGCCCAAGCGTACTGTGAGGGTCTGTCGGGAATGTCTGGTGGAGCCTTCTGTCAGAGGGACTTTCAACTCACACCTCTAAGAGAGCTTCTCCCAGATCCCAGGGGAGGTTGGGGACATGGACTCCAAGTGGGCCATGTTCTCTGCCTCTATTGGGCATCTGTGGCTTATCACCACAGTTTGTAGTGACTGAAAAATGACAACAGTGTAATGCTTTAGCAAGCAATAAAAGCCATTAGGCACAGGCCATTAATGAATAACTAATAACGAATGACTAACTAGTTTATACACTTCAGCCCCCTCAGCAGAGCTTGCACTGTCCAAACTCCAAGGAGCCTTTGACCAACTACAAAAAACTTTTATTATCTCAAGCTTGTTTTAAACTCAGACAAAACTAAATACATGCTGTTTTCCAAATCCAAAACAACACCTCAACATCTCCCCCAAATCACCACAAATTAAGGCAAACCAATTGAAAAAGTGTCAGAATATAAATATCTTGGGATTTTAATCGACGACTGTTTTTCCTTTAAGCCACATTCAAAAATTGATTCATAGACTCAAATTGAAGTTGCGCTTCTATTTTCATATTAAATCTTGTTTGTCATTTGAGGCTCGTAAAAAAAAACTTGTAAATGCCACTTTTCTGTCTGTTCTCGATTTTGGTGATGTCATTTATATGAATGCCTCTGTTGAGTGTCTACATGCTCTTGACACTGTGTATCATGGTGCACTACATTTTATTACAAACATGAGGTCCCGGACCCATCATTGTGTCTTGTACGCCCGTGTGGGCTGGACTTCATTGACACTTCATAGATTGAAACATTGGTATCTTTTTATTTATAAATGTCTTGCTGGGCTGGTGCCGTCTTATCTCCAGCAGCTCATAGAGGTGAGGAGCAGCAGCATTTACAGTCTCCGCTTTCAGGAGCTGCTCCTGCTCTTGGTGCCCAGAGCTCGCACAGATCTTGGAAAAAAGGCTTTTCGCTTTGCTGCAGCTCATTTCTGGAATGAACTCCAGAGGGAATTTAAACTGAAAGATCTGGGTCATTGAACTCTTTTAAGTCACTTTTACTGAACTTGAAACAGAACTATCAATTTTGTAAATGTTTCACATAAGACTCGTTTTATGATGCTTTGGTTTGGTTTGTGTGAACATTTTGTGTTATTGTTTTGTGTCCGTGCTGATGCTGCCTCGTGGCCAAGACACTCTTGAAAAAGAAATTTTTAATCTCAATGAGTTTTGTTTTTTTTAAATTCTGGTTAAATTAAGGTTAAATAAAAAAATTAAAAAAATACTTTTAGTATCAGTTAGTTTTGATGTTTTTGACAGTAATATAGTCCACAGCTCAACAAGCTCTGTATACTATAATGTTTTGAGTGAGTGATCATGTGATGTGTGGTTTGTTGTGGCTCATTTCAAGGCTGCAGAAAAGACCAGAGAAAGTGCCTATGGTCATTATTAAGATCTGCTCTGTGATATTGTCCAACTGATCTATCTCTGCTGATTCACAGTTTACAGATAAAGTATTTCCTTAAAGCTCCAGGGACAATTTGGCCCGGATTTCAATGACTTAAAGACAAGGTAAAAACATGGAAGGGGTAACGAAGTATAAGGCAGCTCTACTCTAATCACACCTGAACCTGTGTGTCCAGAGCCTTAACCTGCAGATAGAGAACACACACAATTTTGTCTGATTCTTAGTATATGGACGGATCATGCCACTGATAATGTGATTGGCTGCAGGTGCTGGGGTTTGGCTGACGATTCAACTCATTGGCTTGTCACAAATTCTTCAAATCGGCCTTGAAGCTCCGAGCTCCCTCAGCCTAAACTGGATGTGCGTCACTGTCTGCCATGTTAAGGAATGTCCGACTAATCGCTGAGTTAGGAAGGAGTTAGGAAAGAAATCTGCATGCTTCCTTTCATAGCTCCTTTATCATAGGAACCTCTGGAGTTTCATAACCAGCGCTAAAGAGCTATAAGGCATCCCATAATGCAGTGTGCTTTTTCCCTAAAGGATTCTGAACACGGCCAATCTCTGCACCAAGGGTTTGTAATGCATTTAAAGTGTAATTGCCTCAGACATTATACACAACAACTATCTGGACAAACCCAGCTTTATATAAGAGTGTAAATAAAGCTTTAGCGTCATCACAGCTTCACACACTTTATCTGGGGACTACATGATGACATAAGGGTAGATCATTTGCATAAACTCTGCTGATGGAGCCCTGTGGCTGTGACTGTGCTTGGCAACAGACAGTCTAAGGCCGTTTTCACACTTCCACTACTGGTCGCACTTGACGTAAAAGAGCATTCGCTCCGACTGCAGTGCTTGGGCTGGTGTGAACTCTGGACCACAGTAAACGGCCGGTCCGAGAGCGCTCGAAACAGGAGGTCTCAGAGTATCTCCACTTGCAGTCTGCTCGAACCAACCTATCCAGTCTGCTGTGCCATTAAAAACTCTTGGAATTAGGTAAAAAGCGCTCACATCACGTGTATCTGTATGACAAGGCCATTTCGATCAATTTAATGTCAGTGACAGTCTCCTCCTGCATCTATCTGCACAGGTGAGCCTGGGTCTGTCTGCTTCTCTTCTGCCACAGGCCTCACAGTGTATTTTGTCAAAGGCAAAAGAAAAGACCACTACTACAGGGGAAGCAAGCGTGTGCACGTGTATTCACAGGGCTCTGTCTGCTTGAAGCACATTGTCATAGAAATAAGTTAGGCAATCAGCTGATGGACTCTCATGTGGCTCATGGTGTGTGTTTGGGGTGAATGATGTATGAGAACAAGGTAAGTAAAGTACACAGAACTAAATATAACATGTGTGTGAAAATGACCTATAGGACAGGATTTGGTGGAATATTTGTTGTGACAGAGGACAGAGCAGAGGCTGCAGTTGGGTGGAGTCTGGAGAATATTTATTTCTTCTGTGCATGGGGCAGTCTTATTGTTGGAGGTGGTTCATGTTTAAACTTTTCAGAGTGATCTCCAGTCTGTGTTTTATTACAGAGTTTTTTATTCAACAACAGCAGCTTCTCTTATTGTGCAAACACTGGGGTCCTTAATGTACACTGCTATGTTGAAATTTTCAACATTTATCAGAGTGCAACAGAGTCTTATTTCTGTGTTCACAAAATTATTTTTCAGGACTTCAGCATTTTTTAGTATAAACAATATTGTCAGTATTAACATTTATTTAGAACTTCAGAAAAATATTCACAATGGGGTCCTTCAGTACATCCACTGCTATCGTACGGAAATTTTCAACATTTATCAGAGCCTGCAAAAGGATTACTCTCTACTCTTTCTGTTCCTCTCACCATCCTTTCCCTGTGTTTTTCAGGACTTCAGCATTTTTAGTATAAACAATATTGTCAGTATTAACATTTATTTAGAACTTCAGAAAAATATTCACAATATTATCAAGAATTCAGTACATCCTCCCTCATTCGTACGGCTGCTGTAGAACAGCCTCTCTTAGATAAGAACAAAAGATACATCTACTCTTTCTGTTCCTCCACCCATCCTTTCCCTGTCTCTCTCTCCCTTCTATCCTCTTCTATCCTCTCCCGTCCTCTTCTCTTTTTTTTTCTCCCCTCGTTTATATCTTTCGATCTCTGTCTCCCTCACTCCTCTCTCTCTCAACTCTCTCTCTCCTCTGCCAGATCTCTCTCGCTTTACTCACCCCTCTATCCTCTCCCCCTTCTCTTTCTCTTCTCTATTTTTCTGTTCCTCTCTCTTTCTTCCTTCCCTTCTTTATCTCTGTCAATCTTTGTCCCTCACTCCATTCTCTCCTCCTCTTTCTCCCCTCTGCCATGTCTCTTTCCCTCTCCTCACCCCTCTATCCTATCCCCCTCTCTTTCTCTCGCTCTCTCTCTCTCCCTCTCTCTTTCACAAACAAGAGATGTAAAGGTACAGTTACTATGGAGATGAGCATCATGAAAAAAAGAAATATAAAATAAAAATTGCAGTACAAAAGACAAGGCCAGATCTGACAGAGCCGGGCTGGAGGGAGCAGAATACTGATGTGCTGCGACAATGTTCTCCCACAAAGGAAGAGGCACCTGAACGCACCGTCACAGCTGTCACCATGGGAACACAATAGAGCCAGCGCTGTTAAGACAGGCGGACAGTGAATGCAGCGTGGCGTGTCAGCGGATCACATAAGACGGACAATAGCATGAGTCCATTAGGACATTTAGAAATAAAGTAATGCTGTAATATGGACCGCTGGTGGTTTGAGACAGCTTTAAAATCACAAGAGTCCATTAAAGCTCCTATATTACGCAAAAACGACACTTGTGAGCTTTAAGCTTATAATGTTGTTAAATCCTCAAACACATACCTGGAGTTATGTTTTCTCCAAAGCTCAAAATGTTCTGTTCCATCTTGTAACGACATGAAGCAGTAGTTTTAAGTTAACAGTTACCTTTTACTTTTTGTTTAGTAGAGATTGGAAATTCCAGGGCTGAAATGATCCAAATGAAGGTGTAGTACAGGGGTGTCAAACTCAAATGGACAGGGGGCCAAATGAAAAAATTTGCTACAAGCCGAGGGCCAGACTGATCGAATGTTCATTGAAAAAATTGAAAATGACCACACATAGTCTAGTGAACCTAATTGAACCTACTGAAAACCTAACAAATACATTACTATATGATCGGATAAATGAAGCAATATTTTCTTATGGCTCTGTCAGTAATTTTTTTTATTTTCAACAGGCACAAAAGACAAACTTCCTTTATATAAAAATCCTCATAACATGCACATTAAATGAATGAAGCGGGATTATTCAAGGCACCATCAGTATATTTTCTCAGGGAAATGGCAAAAGTAGGATCAATTTACTTCAAAGAAATAAATAATATCAGCAGTTTTCCATCAGTCACTCAACTAAAATATTTCTAAAACATAATTGGATTGAAATACAATAAAATAAAGTGCAAAAATCTATGGATGAGAGAAAAACAACACTTTCTGTGCCTCTTACAGAGTCGGTTTGGTTTTAAACACCTTCACTGTCCTGTACATATCAGAGACACGACCTGCAGCTGCAGGTTCATCACATTCAGACTCGTGATGTCACAGAAAACACATTTCACACACAAACGTTTCGTCTCAGAGTTGTGTTTCCCAGAACAGACAAATTTCCTCAAGCAGCTCAAACATCTTTGCAGCACCTTTCCCTGGTTTATCCATCGCACCTCAGTGTGACAGGGCAAATCACCAGCTCCGTTTGTAACTCGCTCAGAAATGTTTTGAACTGGAGATAATTTAAACCTATGGCTCTGATAAAGTTAACTGCGCGCGCAATGATCTCATTACATGTTCCATTTTCAAGGCTTTATCACACAACACAACTGCCGTGTCCCATTTCGCCAAATGCACCGCTCAATGAACTGTTCGAGGTGCGGATCGAAATGCGCGAGCAGCGCATTTTAGGGCAAATTGGGACATGGCCATCGACTCCTGGTGTATGATACAATAAGAAGCTGTCAGCTCACCTGTGACGTTTTCCTCCTGATCTTCTCCCATGTCCTCGCCACCAGTCCACTCCTGTGTCCACCGGTCCACTCCAGTGTCCTCCAGTCCACTCCTGTGTCCTCCAGTCCACTCCCGTGTCCACCAGTCCAGTCCACTCCCGTGTCCAGTCCACTCCCGTGTCCACTCTCCGTGTCCTCCAGTCCACTCCCGTGTCCACCAGTCCACTCCCGTGTCCTCCAGTCCACTCCCGTGTCCATCAGTCCACTCCCGTCTCCACCAGTCCACTCCTGTGTCCACACATCGCAGGTGCTCCGTCTGTTGTCAAACCCACGAGTCCTGTAGTTGTGCCACGACATAACGCCAAAAACTCCTCTGTCATGCTCAGGCAGATTTAAGACCTCGTTTTAATTCTTCTATCTTCTGCAGCCTTTGTTCCATGTCCCTATTCTTGTCATTACCCATTTCCCATACTACATTGTGGGAAATGTAGTATTGGTGCGTGTAAAACACCTGCGGTGTCATGATCCCTGCCTGCTTCTGCCTCCTGTGTCTGCTCTGCCCCTCCCTCACCTGCCTGTCTCTGGTGCTGGGCGGAGTTCCTGGCTCCTCCCGCTTGCACCTGCTTCTAATCAGTGCAATCAATGCACCTGCGGGAGGATAAAAGGAGCCAGGATTCTCTTCTCTTTGCCAGATCGTCTGCTCGACTCACTGCACGTCACCTGCCTGTTCGCCTCACTGTTGGTCCTCGTGTCTCTGCTGTGCTACCTGTCCGTGTCCTGCTGGTGTCTCGCTGGAGTCCTGTTCATCATTGCTCATCACTGCTGTGCTTCCTGCCCATGTTCGTCTGCATGTTGTCCTGCTCGTGTCCTGCATGTGTTCCCGCTCCCTTAAACTTGCCCCGAGTCCCGCATCTCTGGTCCGCCGCACACCCCACATTACGACATGTGGGCTGCTGGCCTGCTGTGGGCTGCTGGCCTGCTGTGGCCTGCGGTCTGTGTCTGACACATGTGCCATAGACGCTACTGACACAGAGGAGGGGGCGTGTCTGCCTCTGTGCTAATTGACGCGCCAAAACAACAGCAGAGCATTATGGGATTTGTAGTATAAACGGTGAATGCAGTGTTACAGCGCTGCCACTGTATAATACTGGCGGGCCAGCTCTAATATTAATTTGAAATTGCCTTGTGGGCCAAATATAATTACACTGCGGGCCAAATTTAGCCCGCGGGCCAGAGTTTGACACCTATGGTGTAGTAGGTGGAGTTTACAAGCACAGTACAGCACTTCCTGTATTACCACATGACATCTCAAGGTGGAACAGTGTTTTCAGTTTGAGAGAGGAACTTTAGCCTAAATATGCAGGGTTTGTGTGTTAAACGTGTGTAAATGAACAAAACACAACTCCAGGTATGTTTGTGATGAGAAAACAACATTATAACATAGATCAGAAAATAGAGCAAAATGGGCCCTTAAGTGTCATATACTGAGGACACATTTTGGGTTTGTGACAAACTGTAGCTATGTTTGACAGTTCTGAAGATGCAAACACAACATGAGAAAGCAAATATGGCTCACTGACAACTATAAAAGAAATCAAAGATAACCAGGAGACAAGATAAATGGTCTTTAAATGGTTATTACAATCTGGTTTTACTCCCTGTTTTCAAATGGACATGATTGACAGGTGGATTAGCCAATCATGGTCCGTCCTTATCCAGAAATAATAAAGGAAAAAAATATCAGAGGACTAAAAAACCATGGTGGGTCGAAGCACTAAAGTCTGTTCATCTGAGAGATAACTTTGATTTTTATTATAAACCATAAGTGACCAATGATCTCCTTCATTTCACATGTGTCACTGAAAAAAAATGTATCTCATAGGATGATCGCGTTTTTGACCAAGTTTGAGACGCAAAGGTGGCCGTGGGGACCAGACTGATCGATCTGTATAAAAAAAATACAGAGAGATATCAGTCTGAATTTGACTGGCTACATTATGAGGACACAGATATGCTAAATGCAGAATAAAACCTGCATGACTCCCTTTGAACAGTGCCCACATTCAAAGCCAAAGTCAATTCATATATATATATATATATATATATATATATATATATATATATATATATATATATATATATATATATATACTCCACCATTGGAAGAGATACAGGTGAGACATTGAAGCCAGATGAATAAACCATCTGTTTGCAACAAAACTGGCGAAAATGTACACTCAATGGCAGGGTAATAGCACCAGAGCAGACCCACCAAGGCTAGAAACTGAATGATACTGGAAAGGCATGGAACAGCGATGCATAGTGGCTGGTGGCTCTGAGAGAAGACCACAGCAACCTCCCTGAATAGAATCCAGTCACCATCACAGTGGCAGCCATCCAGGAGAGATTCTCAGGTATGAAAAACTGCACCATACTAGGCCCTGACATGATCCACTCCTACTGGCTAAAGAAACTCACGACTCTCCATGAGCGCCTGGCTGCACAAATGAACAAGTGGCTAAGCGATGGGACACCCTGAATGCCTAGTGGAAAGGCGTACAATCCAGAAGGATCCCCCAAAGGGTACAGTCCCATCCAACTGTCGGCCAATAACGTGTCTATGTAAGCTTATGTCAGGCATCATTGCAGCTAAGATGGCACATGGATCAATACATGAGCACAGCACAAAAGGGCATCAGAAAAGATACCAGGGGAGACAAACACCTGCCCAAGACTGGAGAACCAGTCAGACCAACCTGTGCACTGCCTGGGTTGATTACAAGAAAGCCTATGACTCAATGCCACAGACATGGATCACTGAATGCCTGGAGCTGTACAACATCAACAGGACTCAATGAGGTTGTGGAAAACCACCCTTAAGGTCAATGTCAAGCCACTTCAATTCAATTCAATTTATCTCTGTAAAGCCCAAAATCACACCAGTTAACAGAAAGTTATAAAAATCAATAATGAAGCAAATAAGACAAGCAAATTAATAACCAGAAAACAAGCCAATGGATAACTGTACCAGAACATTCCCCTGTCCTTAGACCCTCCTTCTCAGCAAGGAAAACTAAAAAAAAAAAAAAAAATACTGTGAGAAAAAGAGAAAGGAAAGAGAGATATACTCCCATGGATGGGCAGGGCAAAAGCTCTCTAAACTATTCTGTACCTCTGTGTATCAGACCTAAACTGGACCTGCAGGGGAAGTTCATGCAAAAAACGCTATTTATGGAGCAAAATGTATTAGAAAAAAATAAAAATAAAAAAGACATAAAGACAGATTAAACTCCTCCTGTCTGTTGTTGTCCCATGTAAATCCTTATTATCTAAATAAAATGGTTAGTTGATTAATAAACAGTTTGATCTACTAAGACTCCATTGACTGATTAATCGTCTAAACGACAAAAGCCCTACAGCTCTACTCTGTAAAAATCTGCATTTTAGCAATATTCATTTTAGCTTATCTTTATTAAATATTATTGGGCTTTAGAATGTGGTGATGTCATCTGAAACTAGCTATGCCTTGTTAGATTGCCAAGTTTGTTTGAGATCCGCCTCAGGTTGGAAGCACAAAGGAGTGAGAGTGTCTTTGAGTTTGGTCCAGGTCTGAATTTAGATCCAGGTCTGGAGCCAAAACCACAAACTCCTCCAACGAGCAGATCAGGCTAAAAAACTCTGTGACTCTGTGAAGGAGAGATTGTACAATTTCTACAGTTTGGACACTGTAAACCAGAAGATTAATCTAAACTGGCTAGAAATTGTACATGTCTAATAATACTCTAAAATTACAACATAGTGATCCAAGAAATTACACAAGTAAGAGTAAAAAACTATGTGAAAAGTACTACTCAAGTAAGAATAACTTAAAGAGTAACTTTTGGGATGTTACATCTGGTTTATAATTTTATAATTTTAAAATATTAAATAATGCACAGATCTGGTCTTTTCAAACAGACACAAGAATGTGCCAAACTAAATCATATCTTAAGGAGTGCTGCAAGAAACACAAATGTTCAAGGAACCACAACTTTTACTCTGGTAAGATTGTCACTAGAATAAAAATATTTCTCAAGTAGGAGTAAAAGTATGCTGTTAGAAAAGTACTCTACAGTGTATTTAAAAAGTTATTCAAGTATATGTAACTGAGTACTACCCACCTCTGAAAAATACTTACATATTCAGTATTTGTTGAAATTAACACAATTTGAAATGCTCAGGACAAATTATATATGGATTTAAAACCAGAGCAGGATTTCTACCTATGGGTGACACAGTAGGGTTTAAAATTTGAAATTTAACACAATTTGAAATGCTTTTACCTCACCTCCAGGTATGTATTTGACTATTAGGAACAGTTATTACATGGCAAAAAGAACATTTGCATATGTGTCCTTAAAGAATATAGAACTCATGTTATGTTGCTGGGAGATTTCATTATTTCATTGTTGTCACAATACTAAAATTTCAAACTAGATTTCGATACAAAGGAATGCACTCAATACTCAATACCAATTTAAGTTTAGTCTTTATTTTTATTTTTTTTTTTTTTAGTTTACTTTAGTCTTTATTTGAAGGGACAATGTACAGAGACATTATGCTCATAAAACAGAGATGATCTGCACCAGATTACAGCTAAACAGCTAGTTTCCATCTGCAGTCCCTGACAAACAATAAAAAAAATTACACAGTGGAAATTATAGCATAGTCAATAATATAAAACAATTTCTCATTGATTCCTATTAGTCAGTGCATGCAAATTTGTGGTATTTTTATACCACAAACTTCAGAAAGAGTTTTTTTTTTTTTTTTAT
This sequence comes from Periophthalmus modestus, assembly GCA_019594935.1. Taxonomy (NCBI): domain Eukaryota; kingdom Metazoa; phylum Chordata; class Actinopteri; order Gobiiformes; family Gobiidae; genus Periophthalmus; species Periophthalmus modestus. Next base: position 19,327,680 of record JAIEZT010000054.1, read on the forward strand.
TTAGACAATAGAATGTGATTTTCAACATTAAATAGTAGTACTTTATTTTATATTCCCATTGGCCTTATATCTGTGTAATACCTCAGTCGTCCAGGTAGGTTCTATAGTGGTCCATGGACGTGTACTAGTCTATGTGTCTTATTCTTGTTCTGATATAGCTGAAAATCATTCTAAAGCTATTCAGGAAAGGTCTATTTCTATTTTGTGAATGGAACATTTTTAGTATCAATACCTGCTCAAATGAGTATCAACTTTCAATACTAGTTTTAGTATTGATTAGTATCTGATTTTAAAATTCTAGTCTATGTTTGATCTGTAAGCTAATCATTTTAAATGCAACTCACTGTAATGAAGCCATTTTCATGTTTTAAATGCTGCGGAACTTTGTAATTTGTTATAGAGATACCAACACAACAGCTCATAGTAAAGATTGGGATTAATCTAATAGTTAATGCAGGGCTCCCAACTTTTCAACTTGGCGCTTGGAGAGAGACTTTGTCTGGGCCCAATCCCGGTGAGATCTATACGGTTACTGTCAGTTGATCTGCACTTCTTTCATGGGGGTCACACAGCAGGAAACCATCATTTGGCACCAAGTTCTGAGAGACTTCAGCTACAATCTGCAATTTGAAGTTGTACTGTGAAGTTACAGAATTGTCCAGCAGCTATGTTATAGTTGAAAAAGATAAATGAAGACTTTGTCAGCACCAGCTAAATACAAAGACAAAATCATGATGGCAAGGAAAGGGAAGTTTATTTATATAGCACAATTTGTATACAAAGTAATTCAAAGTGCTTTACAGAATAAGAAAGACATTAAAATCACAATACAACAAATCAAAACATAAATAATCACAAATAATCACAAATAATCATCATAAAATTAACATTAAAAGAGAAGAGGTTTTAGGTTTTAGCTGCATACAACTAAAACGCTGATTCCCCATATCTAGTCCCCATATCTAGCAGGGACTCCCAGACTTCCGTCACCCTAGACCAGGGGTCACCAACCTTTTTGAAACCGAGGGCTACTTCATGGGTACTGAGTCATATGAAGGGCGACCAGTTTGATTCGCTCTTCTGAAATGACAAATATGCCCAGTTTGCCCTTAGTTATACATTATTAATAATAATTAATGATAATCATCTCTGAAAACACTGATCACGTTCATGATTTCTCACAATCAACAATGAGCAAGGTGGGAAACAGATATCAGTATTCAGCACTTTAACTTTATAAATCTCAGTGCTTGTTAAATTTTCAGTTGATCACTTCATCTCAGTCCCATTTTCACAGGCCACTGACAAACCTTTTTAACAAAAAAAACTATGTTGCACCATGTTTCAAAAAGTTATCAATTATGTAATGTTAAAGAAAAATCAACTTACATATTTTTAAATAAATCTCTGTTGCTTTTTATGATTTTTTTTTTCTTTTCTCTGGTCTCGTGAAAAAAAAAAAGTTGTTTACCTGAAGCTGCCTTTAGCTGATGTGCCTTTCTGCCCGTAGTTTACGTCATGGTGGTAGTTTACGTCCTGGTGGTAGTTAGCGCAGTAACTTTTGTGACACGTAGTGAAATGTCCCTCCACATTGTGCCGCTTTGCCATCGCCACAGTCGCAGATGAGACACACGCAGGTTTATTTTACAGTCGTGAAACTACATTCAGAGCTAATCTTCACAGCGCTCGCGAGCGGAGCACTGGTTTTGTCACGCGCACAATACTGACCTTTGAACTGAGGAGGTCAGAGTTCACCTTAAACTTTCTAAACTTCATGTATAATGAATATATTTTTAAGATGTTGTCATTTTTTAAATCTATATAAATGTAAGGGTAATAAAAAAAAAAAAATAGCAACAGAATAAAATAAAATTTTAGATGCAGCTCATTAGTGAGTTGTGCTATTTTTAGAAGCGGCCTGCGGGCGCCTCATGTAGGCCTTGCGGGCGACCTGGTGCCCGCGGGCATAGGGTTGGTGACCCCTGCCCTAGACACATCCTTCAGGTCCTCCGGTGGGACCCCAAGGTGTCGTGTCAGCCAAGACAGCCTCACAACATCCAGAGACTTAAGATACTCAGGACAGATCTCATCCCCTCCTGGAGCCTTGCCACTGAGGAGCTACCAACCACCTCAGTGACATCAGCCAGGATGACAGGATGATGGATGAGTCCGCCTCCAGGTCCCCAGTCACTGTTTCCTATTCAGAAGGGATGAAAGTGGGTTTGAGAAGATCCTAAAAGTATTCCTTCCACCATCAAAGGTCGAGGTCCCCATTCGAGGTCAGCAACTATCTGCCTGCATTGTGAACAGTATTGGTGAAGCACTGCTTCCCCCTCCTGAGGCGTCAGATGGTTTGCTAGAATCTCTTTGAGGCCTAGGAGATAGTCCTCCTCCATGGCCTCCCGGACTCCTCCCAACCCCAAGTTTTTGCCTCTGTGACTGCATAAGCCATGGCACGCTTGGCCCACCCGTATTCAGGCTTGCGTATTCTGCAAGCCAACAAGACCCGATAGAACTCCTTCAGCCTGACAGTATCCCTTCCTTCCGGTATCCACCACCAGGTTCAGGAGTTGCTGCTGCGACAAGCACTGCATAACCACAGCTATGAGCAGCCACATTAACAATAGAGGCGGAAAACATGGCCATTCAGAATCCATTTCCCCAGCCTCTAGGAGAAACTCTCCCGAAGGGGTGAGTTGAAGACCCCACTGAGAGAGGGCTCCGTTAGATGTTCCCAACAGACCCTCACAGTATGCTTGGGTCTGCCCGGTCTGTCCAGCTTCCTCCTCCACCAACGGATCCAACTCACCACCAGGTGATGATCGGTTGACAACTCTGCCCCTCTCTTCACCCGTGTGTCCACGACAGGTCAGGCAACACAACAACAAAGTCTATCATCAGCCTCCGACTTAAAGTGTCCTGGTGGCATTTAGTGAAATCCCTTTTCAAGATTTCAGTCTTTTGAGATGAGATTTTCACTCACGTGCACAATCAGCTGTTTAACTGCTCAGTGTGTTGACAAAATGTTTGGCAGGAGTTTTGTAATCTCAGAAACAGTGTAACTGGGATAGCAACAATTTTGGATTCCTCTGTGGCTCACATCTCTGATAGCACCGTCTCTTAGCTCTCTGACCTTGACATTTGGCACATATCGCTCATCTGCCTGCAGTCTTTTGCCAACTTCATTGCTCTTGTTTGGTGACAAAAATCAATTTTCTGTTTGTATGTTAACGTCAGTGTAAGCTGTATTTTGGGTGATATTACTATATTAGCATTGTCTTCTTTCACTGGTTGCGTTTGCTTAGCATTATTGTCTTTGCAAAGAAAAGACACAGTGTCTTTAGGTTGAAAGTAACAGTTTTTTCACTCTCTTCACAGTCAGGGTCCAGTAAAGTCCTTTTTCAGATTGTAAAACAAATATCCGTCCTTGTAGCTCTTAATAATAATAATAATTTGTTGTTGATAGTTTCGACAGTGTTCACAGAATTCCTTTGGTTTCTTCTCCTGGACATGTCAATGGCTCATCAGAAAGTTTGTTAAAAAATGTAATAATAGTTTAAAAGGCTTGGCTTATTTAAAAGAAAATAATAACTAAACACATTTTCCTGCACTGGAAAAGATAAAATGATTAAAAACACAGTAAAGAAGGAAGAATTAGGAGCAAGCAAGGTTTGCGTCTGCACTCTTCTGAAGTAGAAAGCTTTAACAGTTTATGGCCACAGCATGTCCACATGCACAGCAACAGCAGTTTTTTATTCCATATTATCAGCTGCTCAACAAACTCAATACTGCCTCATGTCCAAATAAACCAAAACTGCAGCACAACAAAAGCACACACATATTAGTTATTGTGCATGAGTTGGGCAGTATGGATATCTTACAGAAGCATGTGGATGGACTAAAAGAACAGACTATCAGCTTCCCTGTAGTTTATTTTATATTGATGGTTTAAAAATTGCGGATGTATTTAAACGTTTACATTAATACATTATATTAAGCCTATTTCCATGTGCATTTGAGGTAGGTGCAATAATGACATTTAACGGAAGAGCACTGCCTTTGCACCCTTTTAAAAGTCAGATGCACCCATGGGCAGTTTGGTCTGCATCCGGACTCAGAAAAAAAGTCAGAAAAGGGCTGTTTAGTTTCCATAAATTAGATTTTATTCTGAAAGAAGTACAAGATACAAAATGGGAGGCAGAGAAGAGCCGAGAGATGAGCAGAGCCACACGAGCGAAGCAGAGAGAAAGAGCAAGAGGGGGAACCACACACACGCCACATGGTCAATAGGAGAGAGGGAGAGGTCGGACTTTTAGCCAAATAAGAAATAATTTTAAGTGAATAAATAGATGGGTTGGATTTTTTCTTTTTTAAAATATTTTTTTAATATCAGGAGTGTGAATGCTTGAGAGTGAGAATGCGTGAAAGTTGGCAGCCCTGGTTAATGCATATGTAGGCTTTGGAGTTTACATTTTATGATACTAGATTCAATATGGCGGTGAGTATGTTTTTGTCACGCGTCTGGCAAAAACAATGTAGAAAAATAAAATGCCTGAACATGTATCTATGCCCAAACAAACACATGTAATGCAGTGAAAAGTTAGTCTCAGTTTGTCTGGGATCAAACACAACGCAGATGAAGCAGATGGTGGGGTTGGCCAACAGCGGTCGAGCTAACACCCATTAGCCGCTAACAGCTGTGAAACCTCAGCTACAGTCTGTGCTGATGCTAACCTACTACAGAGCCAAAAGGATTCTTGGAAGTTTCTTAATAAAAACATTTGTTTAAAGGACACATTCTGCAAAAGTGATTTTTAAAAGCTTATAACTGTTACGATGGTTTCCATTCATGACTACAGGGCCAAGTTGCAGGTCGGATCTGTGCAGAGGGAGATCCCACACTCAGCACATGTACGTGGATATGGGAAGTGGACCTTTCAGCAGAAAGGTTACACAGTGCACCTTAAAATGCAGCCAACATTCAATTAACTATTTATTAAGTTGGGTTCATGTGATGGTGAACCAAAGACAAACTTCCATTGTGTTAAGTTTATGTGACATTTAAGTGAAGTTAAGTTTAAGCTTAGATTAAAATGACGTTTAAGTGAAGTTTAAGCTTAAGTTAAAGTCAAGTTTAAGTGAAGTTTAAATGAAGCTTAAGCTAAGTTTAGGTGAAGTTAATTTTAAGTGAAGTTTAAGTGAAGGTAGTTTAAGCTTAAGTTTAACTGAAGTTTAAGTGAAATTTAAGTTAAGTTAAGCTTAAACTTTACTTTAAGTTTGAGCTTAAATTTACGTTAAGTTTAAGTTACATTAAACTTTAATTTATGTTAAATTTAAGAGCAGACCAGAACAAAGTGGAGGCTTTCAAACCTGAAATCCGGTCTACATACATGCTTTGTGGACACAAATTAAATTAAATCATAGTTTGTAGGTATTTACAGATTATTAATCAAAATCTTTAGCATTTTAATACACCCAGCAGCAGTGATCTAACCTGACCAACAACATAAACTGTCATATTTGAAAATCGCTGTAGTGATTGGGCTGGGCCACTAGTGCTTCAGCCCGATCACAGAGCAGTGTTGGGGTTTGGGTGGAGCCAAAGGTTAAGCACCCAAACAAAGCAAACATGGCGACAACAGGAGCTACACCTTACCCCATTTTAGTGAAAATATGGTCTAGTTTGTTGTGCAGAGGGAGGAGCTTTGTGGAAGGCGTCGTTAATTTTCTCTCAACGGGATGTAACAAAAGTTTTATTTTTCCGTCTTGTTCCACTGTTGTGACACTTCAGTCAATCAGATTAGTCAGAATGTTCTGCCTTTTCCTGATCACTTTCAAAGATAAGATAAATGTGTAGAACTCAAATCAGACCACTTCACTTATCAGTCTGGTGTTATTAACGGTTATCCACAACTAAAAGTAATAAGTGAAACCAGCATCCACCCACCAATATTTTAGTTTATGAATGTTTTTGTCTTGAGCCCAATTACCACATTGTACTAATGTGTCTACTCAATTTGTCCTTCTACTTCCTGTTTTGCTCGCAGTTTGAATACACAAACATTATTCTCCATTAAAAGTCATTAGGTTCATTATGAGAAAATCTGACTCAGAGCTGAATGTGCCCGCAGCACCTGTAATTATGGATAAATGTAAGATATGTTCGCAGACGCTTTGACCTCTGACCTCTGGCACTGATGGGAAATGTAGTCCATCACAGCTGGGATTTGTAGTTCATGCACTGTAAAAAATGGATCAGTGGCATTTTTCTTCTATGTGGTATTAAAGAGGGGGTAGAGAGCACTAACACAACACAATCAGCACTATCACAACACAATCAGCATGCATCCTGCTAATGAAACTATTGTATATTTTTGTATATGTTTTTAGAGAATTGCCGTGTGGAAGCATGAGTGATGTAGGTTTGTGGGTGGAGCATTAGACAGAATCTTACAGCTAACTGTAAGGAGGGTTCAAATAGGGCCCGGGAGAGGTCTCTAGATTACTCAAACATACATGGATGACAGCATGATTTTGATGAGGGAACAACATTATAACATGGTAGAAAGCCACAAAAAGTTCACTTTACAAAATATCATCGCTTTAACAAAGGTGCATGACCTTTGACGCTGGGGTAATACTCAGTATTGTATATTCAATTAATTTCTTGTGTTACAGTGCATGTCCACAGTCATTTTGACCTTTTGCACTGATGGGAGTTGTAGTCCAACACAGCTGGGATTTGTAGTCTTTGAAGGCCAAGACTTTGTGAATATGGATGTTTGCATAGAGGTGATGGGATTGTGTGGGTTGTTGGGACCCCCGGGCTCCTGGTCAAACACACAGTTTAGGCTCTGCAGAGGAGGTTATGAGCTCAAATGCATTATGTATCACACTGAGATGTTCAAGGTTTTATTTAGACAGAGAACTACCAAAAATCTGGAAAAACAGGACTCAACAAAAATTGAACCACTGCACTGGTGATATGACTTATTTAAGTTTCATATGTAGTCATGGGTTTCAACTTCCTACTGTAGTTTTGACTACTTTTCACACGTCAGTATTTATTTGTTTTTGAATTGTTAATTGCTATGGCAACTGTGCTGAATTGTCCATGAACATACAGCAAATAGAATAAAATGGAATGATGTCACTTCTGTAAAATCATGAACAGCAGGGTGACACCTGTTTTGTCCCCCCTCCTCACCTTTTTCAGGCTCATCTGTCACTCACCACCCACCACTCCACAGACTAGGCATTCAATGAATATAGGAAAATGGAACATTTGGAACACAATACCCCCAGCGGCACACACCCACTGTGATGTACGCACTTTCTTCCCGTTTTATTTTTTAAATTGATGATACTTGTAGGATTCAGCAGTGTCATGTAGTCATTTTGGTATAAATTAAAAAAAAAAAAATAAATAAATAAATGTGTGATGTGCAGCTATCCATAGGAAGGGCCGACAGCATGCCGCGCTTTGGTTTATGTTATGTTTATGTATTTACGTTGATGGTGACGTCAGCTCCCATCACAGTTTTCTAAGTCAGCAGACTTGTTAAAGTCCTTTTATATGAATATTGTAATTTAAAATGTGCAAATTATAACATAATGATCCACGGGTGTCATAGATTATAACTATAGAGCAGACTTTAAACAGCAAATTCCTCCTGAGATTTCTGACCCATCTCCAGATTAAACTGCAGGGGCAAATTCTAGTATTTGTTGGTGGTGTTTTAGTTTACGAAATACATTTGACCTGAAGAATCTAAAAGTGAGATCTGAACCTGCGCAGACACAGAGCTCACATTTTTCAGTGGCCCTGATCATAATGGAACCGTTTCATAAATCATTCAGAACTAGGTCTTTTTCTACAATAGCTCACAATTTATCTAAAAGGGAAAGAGAGAGATGAGAGGGAGAGATGAGAGGGAGAAATGGGAGAGGGGGGAAAATGAGAGTGGTGTAGAGAGAGAGGGAGAAATGAGTGAGGGTGAGAGAAATGAGAGAGGGAAAGAGAGAGGGAGAGAGAGAGAGAGAGAGAGAGGGGAGAAAGAGAGAGAAAAGAGAAAGAAAGAGCGAATGAGCGTGTTTCCCATTGTGCGTGAGCGTGCTTCATCTCGATTGGTGTAAAGCTATTATTTATATTTGTAGCAGGTTTTATCTACTAGATTAAATAGAAATGAGATAATCACTAGAACCTGTCACACAAACTTTAATGCCTCCATCTTAATGAAGAGAAGCATAACACCTGACACTTGTACTGCTCTTTACAGACTCATCCAAGCTTCTCACAGCACTGTATCACTATCCATTCACTCCACACTCAGAGGTGGTAAGCTGCCATTGTAGCCACAGCTGCCTTGGGATAGACTGCTGGAAGTGAGGCTGCTAATCTGCACCATTGACCACCACTTTGACTGTTGTCTCATGACTGACTTAATAAAACTGGATCAGAGACAAAGTTTAAGTTGTGTTCGTGTTTTACAATTTGTCTCTTCAGGAAGACTGTTCCAGGTTTTAGCTGCTTAAAACTGAAATGCCAATGCCCCATGTTTAATCCTGACTCTGGGCACCAGCAGGAGGCCTGTCCCTGAAGTCCTCAGAGTGTGAGATGGTTCATATGGCACTAACATGTGGGAGATGTACTTTGGTCCTAGGCCATGGAGAGAATTGTACATTGCAGAGCTGCTTTAAAGTCTATTCTCTGAGCTACAGAAGCCAGTGTAGAAATTTCCTGGTTCTAGTCAGGACCCGAGCAGCAGCGTTCTGGATGTACTGCAACTGTGTTAACGCTCGTTTGGAGAGGCCAGTGAGCAGGTCATTACAGTCGTCTAACCTACTGGAGACAAATGCATGGATAAGTCTCTCCAAGTCTGTTTTTAACTGTATACTTTTGATCTTTGCAATGTTTTTAGAAGCTGCGGATGTTATTGATTTGATGTGGCTGTTAAAGTTCAAGTCTGAGTTCATTATTGCACCTAGATATCTAGCCTGGTTTTAGAGAAAGAGACTGGAGGTGACTGCTGACACTGTGTCTATGTTCATGTGGGCCAAAGACTATGACTTCAGTCTTGTCTTAGTGTAGCTGGAGAAAGTTGTGTTAAACCCTGGCACTTATAGAATGTGTTAAATTCTAGCAGCTATATTTACAAGCACAAAATCATTTAAGTAGGGAGAGAAGTCAATTCATCTTACTTTTAAGGCTTATAAATCATCTTTGCAGTCTTAACACAACCTAAACTAAGGCTTAATCTCTAATTAAAAGTATACAAGTATACAGTGTCTCTATGGAGATGTTATGTTTTTGCCTCAAATGTTTCACAGTATGGCATTAAACTTATTTCCAAGCAAATAAGAAGAAGCCACAGTAAGAATGCATGTTTCTATGTATTTGAAGTTATAAAAACTCTTGCATCTGAATAAATGCATATTAGACAAGTTTAATTCCAGACTGTGGAACATTTCAGGCAAAGCAATGATATTGCCATGGAGAGGCATGTGACGGATCCTCCATTAAGTTACATAGTGCAGCTTTAAAGGGGGAGAAATTGGATGATAGTTTTAGTGCAAAAAGATTCTCTTCTCCCTCATGCAGACTTGGGACTGAGCAAAATATATAGTTTTTTGTGTTTTGACCCAGATTTCAGTGCTGGGAGGCATGCCCACTGCCCCAGAGAGGAAGACACGAGCACAAAGCATTCTGGGAGATGCAGTTTCAGATGGAGGCGGGGCCCCCTTCAGGGGCCACACATTAGAGACCACTAAACTAGAATACTAAAGTGAGAGGGCCAGAAACGAACAAGGTTTTTTTAAAGGTCCTATATTACACAAAATTGACTCTTGTATTTTAATGTGGTTACCTCATCAAAATATACCTGTGTTTTGTTTCCTTCTTTATTGGTCTATTACATCTCCAAAGCTCAAAATGCTTTGTTCCACCTTGTGATGTCATGAAGTGGTAGTTTTCAAATTAACAGCTCCTTTTAAATTTAGTTCAGTAGAGATTGGCAGTTCTAGGGCCGAAATGATCTAAATGATTCTAGTGAAGGTGTATGGGGTTTAAAAAGACAGTGGAGTACTTCCTGCATTGCCACATGACATCACAAGGTCACAAGGTGGAGCAGAGTGTTTTCTGTTTGAGAGAAGAACTCTCTCACTAAATCTGCAGGGTTTGGGTGTTGATCGTGTGTAACTGAAACAACACACAACTCCATGTATGTTTGTGATGAGGAAAGATTATAATGGAAATCAGAGAATCGAGTAAAATGGAACTTTAAGATGCTCTATTGTTTAGAATCCAAACTTTTTAAAAGGGAGAGAAGGAGAGAGGAAAGAGAGGGGGGAGAGAAAGGAGGGAGGTGTAGGGAAAGACAGGGAAGATGGAGGAAGAGAGTGCAGAAAAGAGGGAGAGAGGATGAGAGAAAGGAGGAAGGGAAGGGAGGAGGGAAAGAGATTGGAGGGTGGGAAGGAAAGAAAGGAGGGAGGTAGAGAGAGGATAGGAAAGATAGGGATTGGTGTAGTGTTAACATGAAATGAATTGCCTCAGGAAAAGAGAGAGGGGGAGAGAAGAGAAGGAGGAGGGCAGAGAGTCCCTGGTCCAGTGTGTGGCAGTATTATGTACACTGCCACACACTGTATTATTATAACCCCCAGACTGTGAGCTCCATAACACATGTTTCTCCATGGAAACAAGCAGGAAGGTTATGCAATATATCTTTAAGTATTTTGTGGAATCTCATGTAATAAAAGTTCCATTGTGTTTTGGCACTGATCCTAAGACTCAGATTCAACAGAATTTGAATCATGAATAATGAAATAATAGTCCGTCCGTCCAGGAAGCAGAGAGAAACTGTGACAATGATCCAAAATATAGTCTGGTTTTGTGTTAGATTAAAGTCCAAACATCCCGAAATCCAAGAGAGTGAGACATGATCCAACTACAGGTCTGATCTCTGTGCCCTCTCAAGGTCAACAAGTCTACAAGCATCACAAGCACCAAACATATATACAGAGAGAGAAAGGAAAGAGAGGGGGAGTATCACCACAAACATATACAGAGAGAAAGAGGGAGAGAAAAGAGGAGAAGAGAGGAGGCTAGGAGGGAGAGAGATCACCACAATCACTAAACCACATATACAGAGCAAGAAAGAGGGGGACAAGAGAAAAGGCAGAGTGAACAACTAAAGATAAAAAAAAACAAACACTGACTGACATATCAGTTGGCATTTAGTAATAACTAGCATACCAGTTTACATTTAGTTAGCAATGAATATGTGATCCTTAAAGAGTTGATCTAGCCACTCCTTCAGTCTGAGTACAGCGTACGATGAATGCAGCCCTATTAAAGCCCTGTCATCCTCCCTTTGACCCAGCCGACTCACGCAGAGCATCTTTGGGCTTTCTGGATGCTGTTACCATAGAAACTGATCACTATGCCAACCCAGCCTCCCATGCACCATCACCTCCTCCAAAAACGCTCCACTGTCTACTACACAAGCCACAATTACAAAGACGTTTCCATTCTGGGATCCAACAAAAATGATCAGCCTCCTAGTTAGTCATTTTGATACTGAGCATGTTCTAAACCAGATGCCCTCCCTGACATATTGCATTTTACATATTTATAAAAACTTTTCCAGTTTATACCAAGAAAACACATTATTATTATATTATAATAATAATAATGATAATAATAATGATAATAATAATAATAATAATAATAATAATAATAATAATAATAATAATAATAATAATAATAATAATAATAATAATTCGCAATTCATCTCCATCCAATTTACATCCACAGTTGTCATGTTTATTTAAAGAGGGGGTATTATGTAAACTTTACTTTTTGGAGCTCTCTACAATGTTACAAAGTTGTTCCCTTATCAAAGAGATGCGTGAAGAGGTTTTAGATGTCATCCATGCATGTTTCAGTATTTTAGCGATGTCTCCCAGGCTCTATTCGAACCCTGATTATGGTTAGCAGTATGAGCATATACAAGTCTCCGCCCACAAGCCTACATCACCCATGCTCCCCCACAACAATTCTCCATAAATATACAAAAACACAATACAAAACTGTACACAGCAACTTCACAAACCTGTGTGGGCAATAGTTTCATTAGTGGGATGATTGTGTTGTGATAGCGCTGTGAAGGGGGAGTGACTTGAAACTTGAAACTTATAAAACATGTTAATATGTTGTTTTGGGCAAATATAGCATTTTCAAAACAATAAAAGGTAACATGGTGATCTAAATATGTTGTGTTGCTGTTAATATCCCAAAGAGGTAAATTACCCTATCTTTAATACCTAGAAGTGTAACAGTGACATTTCAGGCATAACATCTCCATGGAGACAAGCAGGTGGCGGACTACCACCAGAAGGTTACATAGTGCCCCTCCTGCTACTTCTATAATCTATACCATCCTATATATGAACACATTGCTTTCAAAAAGAGTACCCGGCAGCATTTCTATTTTGGTCCACCAGTTCAGACTCTACAGGACACCTGCAAACGCCCGACCAAAAAGACAGTATTTTCTTTTCACATTTTTGCCCAAGGCTGGTTTGTGCAGCTAAGGGACCATGCGCACCCTTAAATCCCTCCCCACCACACAACCAAGGCCATGCGCATCAACTAAATCCCTCCCCAGCACACGGACAACGCCGGGAGCGGAACCAACGACATGTACAGGATATATTTATGTTCCTATATCGAGCGGACAAGGCCTGGGGGAGCACATGCACAGATGAAGGAGGAGCGGGCGCAGATGGAGAGCCAGGTTTAAAACAGTATGGTCTCATAATCTAGGCCCCCTCTGTACACTGCAAAACAAGTTTAAAAATCAACCTAAAAAAGCCTGTTCTAAAATAATGAAGCATGAATGTGAATGGGATATCTCGGGACTAAGAATTACATTCAATTAGGAAGTTATCTGAAGTAAAATTACAATTCAGAACTCAAATATTATATTTTGTGAATGGTCAAAAGTCCTCAAAGTCCAGTCTGGTCACAGTCTAGTCTTGCTATTTTTCCACTGTAGGGAGTATTATACCTCTGATGTTACAGGCCAAGAGAAAAAGGACTGAGCTGAGTGGATGTGCTCGGTACAGTACAGAAGTACAGTGGACACAGGTCTGTCTGTAGATTGGTGGGGACAATTTAGTCACCTCTACTGAATGTGATAAGCTCCTATTCTAGCCATGGCTGCCAGAAGTGAGGCTGCCAATCTGTGCCGCTCTGATCACCCCCAACACTCACACCACAATCAAACTCTGGGGTACCTTTTTTTCCCCAGTGGTCTCCCATGCAAGTACTAACCAGCCCCAGCTCTTAGCTTCAGCGATCAGACGAGATCAGGCTTTGACAAGGAAGTATGCGGCACAGTTATGCAGTAAGATGTTTATAAGGTTTTAAAATGCTAATAACCCAAGCAAATGTACCAAATATTACTACGGTGCTATTACAGATTTAGAAATTGCACCCATATGCATTAAAATTACAGCATATTCTCAATCACAATAATTATTCTTTAAAGAGGGGGCATTTTACTTCTATAGGGCACACATAACATATTCAGATCACCTTGTTACCTTTTATTGTTTTGAAAATACTAAAAACTACATATTAACATGTTTTACTTTTCTTTTTGACGCTCCCCCCTCCCTTTACTTTCCATGCTAAGTCATTCCCTCTTCAGAATGCTATCTCAACACAATCAGCGCGTATCCCACTAATGAAACTACTGCACATCGCATCAGCTTGTCAAGTTGCTGTGTACAGTTTTGTGTCATGTTTTGGTATATTTATGGAGAAATATCATGTGGGAGTGTGGGTGATGTAGGCATGTGGGCGTAATCTTGTACTGAATTGCACTGCTAACCATAAGGAGGGTCCGAATAGGACCCAGTATGAATGTCATTGCAGCATAGACATCTAAAACCTCTTCGGGCACATTTTTGATGGGGGAACAACCTTATAACATGGTAGAAAGGTTTAAAAAAAAAAAAAAAAAAAAAGATTTTGCATAATACTCTCTCTTTAATGTGACTCCTAAATTGTCCCTGATGTCATTTGTGAATGTCCTTTCTCATGTTTGTCCTTCAGACCAGTGCAGCGTGTCCCCCTCTCCTCCACAGTCTGCACATGTCTGAGCCAGGCTATTTATAGAATACTAATGAATCAATGAGTTTAGACACAAAATGGCTGCCACAGGAGGTCAGTCGCTGGTCATTTGTCAAACAGACCATGAGCCCCCAAACACTGTTACACTACCACCAGCTCAAAACAAGCCAGTGTTACACTACTACAAAGGTCACACATTTTAGATGCTGTTTAAAGGTGCTGTATCTGATTTTTATTGTCTTCAAAACCTGAAAAACAAAACCTAGTTCATTCTACTTTGCAGTGATCCAAAATTATTCTTCAGTTATTTTATGCATTCTGAGCATAGGCTAATTACTCATCACTCACCAGTTTATGCACACATTTCACAACTTTTAGAGACCAGAGTTTTGCAGTGATGGTAAAGCTAACAACTAGCATGCAAACTTGTATGTAGATGCAGACAGTATATAGCTGATTATTTTGACCACAAGAGCTGCTTGTACAATATACTTCTACTGGAAGACATATTCTGCTAAAATGCATGGGGGAAAAAATCAGGTACAGGACTTTTAAATGGGGTGGACTTAGGAATCATTCACACATACATCTCATAAAAAATATCAAACTGGGACTAAACTTGGTTTAAGCCAGGTTTAAACCAAGACTAGAACAGGACCAAACCAAGTCTACATCATCAAATCTTAATTGTGAACGCACATAAACAGAAGTAAGACTGCCGCTGCCTATCTGCTCCTACTGTCAGTCACACTCACATACTACATTCATGCATAGACAAAGTGAGAAAGTGTCTTGTCAAAGGACACAACAGCAGTTTGCACCTGCAAAGGAGTATTCAGGTCAAAGTCAGACTGTTCCAGAGCCACATGCTCTTCCAGGAGTCTGCAGCGGCTTTTATGAATGAGACCAGACGCAAATATGACCTCATTGTTCTCTGTCTTCTCTCTCTCTCTGTCTTCCCTCTCTTTATGTACTCCTCTCACTCTTTCTTCACTTCCTAGACCTCTCTCTAGCTTTCCCTTTTTCTCTAATTCACTCCTTCTATCTCTCTATAGCTCACTCTCTCTCCCCCTCCCACTTCTCTTGGTCCCTAACTGTCTCCTCTCTTTCTTTTTCTCTCCCTCTTGCTATCTACCTCTGTCGTTCCCAGCTGCTGTTGTGAAATATTTGTGTCTTGTTCTAAATGAGAGCAGATATAATACGAACCCCATAACTCACGTTTTTATGAATTACTCTGAATTTTCAGTGTCAGGACAGAAATAACCGTTGCCCCAGATTTACCCATTCAAAAAGTAACCAAGGATGCGGAGGAGGGGGCCAGAGGAGGAGAGGATGCAGAGGGGTCAGAAGAGGGGGTCAGAGGAGCAGAGGAAGAAGTCAGAGGTCAGAGGAGCAGAGGGTGCAGAGGAGAGGGTCAGAGGAGTAGAGGATGCAAAAGAGGAGGCGTCAGAGGAGGAGAGGATGCAGAGCATGGGGTCAGAGGAACAGAGGATGGGGTCAGAGGAACAGAGGATGCAGAGGGGGTGTCAAAGGAGCAGGAGATGCAGAAGAAGGGGTTAGAGGAGCAGAGGATGCAGAAAAGTTGGGCAGAGGAGCAGAGGATGCAGAGGAGGGGTTTAGGGGAGCAGAGGATACAGAGGAGAAGCACAGGATGCAGATGAAGTTCTTTGGTCCAAACTTTTGTGCTTGGTCATTGTTGTTTGTCTATTTCCAGACGACTTTGATTTGAAACCAAACTCCAACTCAAAAGAGAGATCCTAAAGGTCGCTGTTGTCGATTTTCTATTTCAGGGAAGAGAGAGAAAAGAGAAGGATGAGGGAGGGAAGGAGGGAGGGAGGGAGAAAGAAATAGAAAGAGAGTGAGAAGAAAGAGAGAACAGTGACAGGCAAAATAGAGAGGTATTGGGGCAGATAGGCAGAGAGAAGAGGGAGAGATAAAAAGATAGAGGGTGGGAGGAAAGGAGGGAGAGAAACAAAAGAGAGGAGAGAAAGAGAAGAGGGGGAAAAGAGAGGGGGCAAGAAATGGGGTGGGAGGGAGAGCAAAAGGGAGGAAGAGAGAGAAAGAGAAGAGGGAGAGGATTGGGAGAGGCAAGACAGAGGGATATTGGGGCAGATAGAGACTGAGGGTGTGAGTGATAGAGATATATGGAGGGAGGGAGAAAAAGAAAAGGGAGAGATAAAAAAAGAGGGAGTGAATGGTGAAAGGAGTCAGTTAAATAGGGGGATAAAGAGGATAGATGGGTGAAGGGGTGAGAAAGGAAGAGAAAAAGGGAAAGAGGCATGGCAGGGCTATAGAGAGAAGAGGGGAGACAGAAAGAAGAAAGGGGAGAAAGTTAAGAGAGGGAGTGGTAGAATAGTTAAATGTTGACAAATAAAGCACTAAAAAGCCAAATGAAGTCAATTTAAAGGTGCACTGTGCAACTTTCTGGAGATCCCCTCCAGGTCTCCATGTAAATGTTATTACTTTGCTTGGAGTATTCCACAGTATGGTATTAAACTTATCATTCTTGATTTATTCACTTACATGGGTTTTAATTTCTCAGATATCTTGAAAAACATGCATTTTTATTGTGAGTGGGGTCATCTCTCCACAGACATGATATGTGACTTGGCTTTATGATGTCTGTGGGACATGCAGATAAAACAATAACATCTACTTGGAAAGAAGCATGTGACGGACTGCTCTCCCAGTCACAAGATGGCCGCTGGACTGGGATGTCTGTTACTATAGGTTACCATGGTGATGACTTCTCTAGTTCTATTGGGTGTTGTGGGGAAGCTGACCCAATGTGGTTAAAGTAGGAGGCAGACGTGTATAAAAAGTGTCTTTTACTGGATGAAATTTATTTAAAAGATGACTTCGGTTGAATGCAAAATAACTCAAGGAAACAAGATAAATCATTCCCACAAAAACAGAAAACAAGCTACTTAAATTCTTAAAATCTCATAGACGTGCAGGCAACTACACTGAAGTCCCCCAATGAACTAACTGACTACTTTTATACACTCAGGAAGGAAGGAACTCCCCAAGTTAAGTACTGATTACATAGCTGTCAAATACATTTTAACTTTAGTAGTATTCCAATATAACTTCTTAATTATGACAGCAGCTGACACGGATTCCAATTCTATTGAAAAAACATGTATATAAAGAGGTCGAGATAGGATGAGATAGCTCCTCTCCCCTTTTTTAGGGATAAAGTTGTGTTGCCTTCTATACTATACACATGTTCCTAACGTGATCCCACGCTCCCTCATCCCATCCCTCCATTTCTCTTTCTATCCTGTAGTGAAAGAGAGAGCGAGGAGGAACCACAGAATACAAAACTAAATGTGTGGACTGAGACTGGAGCAGGGAACGCACAGTTGGAGGAGCAGATGTGAGACTGATATAAACCATTAAAGCCATTATGGATACAGTCTGAGGCTCTGTACTTCATCCCTCGCTCTTAATCTCCCTTATTTTCTTTTTCTTTTTTCTTTCTTTCTCTCTCCTGTTCCTCTTTCCTATCCATCTCTCTCTCCTCTTACATCTCTCCTTCCTTCTCTCTCCTGACCCGCAGTTCCCTCGTTCTCTCTGTCTCCTCTTCTCTCTCTCCTGTACTGTATATATTCCAGAATAGTCCAGTATAAATAGTTCCACCTGAGCCCATCACAAGGACATCTGAGTCCCAGGACACTGATATTGCTCCAGACTCAGACCAGTGTCACAGGTGAGAGAGGGGGAGAGAGGGAGAGAGGGGAGAGAGAGAGGGGATACTGCTCCAGAATCAGACTAGTGTCACAGGTGGGAGAGGGGGAGAGAGGGAGAGAGGGGAGAGAGGGAGAAGGGGGTAAGAGAGAGCAAGAGGTATAAGAGAAAGAGGGAGAGAGGAGAGAGAAAGAGAGATGAGAGAGAGAGAGAGAGAGAGAGAGAGAGGGAGAGAGGAGAGAGAAAGAGAGATGAGAGAGAGAGAGAGAGAGAGAGAGAGAGAGGGAGAGAGGAGAGAGAAAGAGAGATGAGAGAGGGAGAGGGGAGAGAAGAGAAAGAGAGGGAGGACACAGCTGGGACAATTTCTTTATAACCAAATTCCCATTTAATTTCCCATAAACCTGTTCTCCACAATTGATCTCAGACTCTCGCCCCAGAACAACTCCAGGGTCAATTCATCTTTATTACAATACAAACAGTAAACATTTATGTTTTAAACAATCAGACAAGACAATCACATCAGTGTCTCCACATCCTGGACTGACAGCGGATCGCACGCACCGCATCTTATGTTTGTGAGTAATATTATTATTTCATTCTCTGATTTGTTCAGCCTGTAAATAAAACTGTACTTTAAAGTTCTTAGTACAGCTTGCAACGTGTTCACTCGTGTATTGACAAATATCCCGGTCGCACTAGTCCATCACAGCATTCCTCAAGAGCACCCGTAAAGCCAAGCCACCTGAGGCCTTTGAAGACTGGCTTTTTTGTAATGAATCCAGAGGTGTATGTAAGACACTGCTTCTCAATTATTTTCTGTTATGCCCCCCCCTATGAAGAAGAAAAACTTTCACGCCCCCCCTACTCTCCACAACAACTATAATAGTACAATTTGTCTAATTTATTTTTTATTTATTTGGCTTCATGCTGTCCACTGCCAACATTTTTAGACACAGTAAGCACACTGGTCTTTGCTCGTCTCCCACCGTAGTCACGGTGAAGCCCAGTGCTAAATACGCTTCGTTATACCTCCTCGTCTTAGCTTTCGGGTGACTTTAACTTATCTCAGTACCTCCATCCATCTCCGCCTTTCTTTTCATCCCTGTTAAATACTTTTCCATCATCTCCCCTTGCAGGGTTTGTTCTGCTCTCTGTTCACTATCTCCTGCTCTTTGCTGTGTAGGCACGCAAACCTTACACCTTTGTGTGTGCGTGTGTACACAGAATTAATTCTATGGCCTAGAGCTAATACTCACACTCTAACAATGAGAGCGCAACTGCCACCTACTGTAGTGGATGTGCAATTACACTTTGCTCTAGTACGGCAAAAGAAAAGCATGTTCCCCAGGGTCACGCCCGGGGTCGCGCCCCCCCCCCCCCTGGCATCACACCGCGCCTCCCCTAGGGGGGAGGGCCCCACTATTTGAGAAGCACTGATGTAAGAAAAGTGACATGAAATGTCTCTAAAGCGCATGAAAATAAACACATGATTAATATTTTTAGATTTCAAATATGAAAATAGACAAAAGCCAGAATCCTGCTTTTGTAGACTACATATAGACTTGACAAACAGTGAGGTCAGAATACAACTGTCAAACTGTCAGACTTTGAAATAATTAATGTTTTATATTTAGAATGATAAAAAGATGACAGGCCTTTAACTTAGGATCAGTACTGTTGTGATCCAAGGCTTGTCTAATGATTTTCAACATAAAGACTCTGGTGGAGAATTGTGCTAAATCACAAACTTAAAGCCCCACTATGTAACTTTTTTAATCGAGGGCTAAAGTTGCTGATCACCATGGAGATGTTATTGCTCTGCCTGGAATATGTATGCCATTAAACATATCTATCTAGTCCAGGTTACAGGTCAGATCTGTGGAGATGAGACTTAGCTTAATAAGAATGCACATCTTTCCAAGGTGTTATTTGGGAATCGAAAACACCTGCAATTAATTAATGCAAGGCAGGTTTAATGCCATATTATGAGCAAAGTAGTGTTTTCATGGAGATGCATTTCCAATAGATAATTCCAATAAATGCTCATCATTTTGGTCTTAAAATGTTCGTATTGACCCGCTCTACATGATCCTGTTTTTATTTTGCTATTGTGTCTCTCACTCAAGAAATGAGCATTAATAGGAGACAAATCAGATGCCCCGAGGTTGCTCTCGCTAGTGTTAGCAACAGGTTTGACAGCGTTGCTAAGCACCTGCTCCTTGCTAAACCAGTGGTGTGAATAGGAAGGGGCGTTACCTTCTACAGCCTCGCTCCAGATTGGCATTTTGGTTGCTATTGCTATATTGGTTGCCAAACACTATGGGTGACGTTACACTCACTTAGTTCACTTCTTTATACAGTCTACGATCAAGAGCACGGTTTAAGTTCAGTTCAGATCTGGGTCAAAATAGGTCAAGATTGGAGTTTAGGGTAACATAAGGCAAATGGTGACAATTATTAAAGGCGCTGTACCTGATTTTTACTGTTTTAAATGTGTAAAAAACAGAACTAGTGCATTTGAAACAGTTTGCAATAGTCCAAAGTTATTCTTCACTTACCTCACTCATTTGAATTCATGGCCTTTATGGTCAGTGAATGTAATAAGATGTGTGTGTATACAAAGATAGGAGCAGATGGATAGAGTGATGCCTCCCGTCGAGAGTCTCCGTCTGTTGCCAAAGATCAAAACAGTTCAAATCACACACCTCAGACAGGACCCCAAATCTGTCCATGCAACTCCAATGTAGTTCAACTTTTAAAGAGAGGATATTCTGCCAAATTGACATTTTACCAGGTTATAACATTGTTCCCTCATCATAAACATGCCTGAAAAGATTTTAGATGTCACCCATGCATGTTTGAGTAATCTAACAATCTCTCCCCAGCCAAACACTTCTTAAACTTAGCAGTACGATTTTGTACAAGGCTCCACCCACAGGCCTCCAGTGTCATCTGCAGTTCGACTTCTTCAGAACTATATCCCAGGTGTGTCGGAGTTGGTACCTCTCTTCATCCCGAATTACAGTCTCGTGGGCAGTTTCCAGATTTCAATAGCCTCCCTGATCCAACGATGGGACTGTAAATCAGCATGAGGGGATGTGTCTGCTCTCTCACACCTGGGATTATAGACTATACATATAAATGGACATATCTGTGTAATCCCTCAGTCGTCTAGGTATGATCCATAATAAAAGCAAAATGTTAAATCTGTCAACTGGACAAAAAGTTGTAGAAGTGAAGACGGTTGGCTGCTGATCCAAGCTGCTTCATCAGTTCTGGTCAAATCACTGGTGGACACTGCCTTATGTCTAAAGGGAAGAGCTAACTACACTGAAACGAAAGACATCTATTGTGTACAGCTTCTGTTTGTAAGCCCTAAAGGGTGCTTTCCCAAGTATCCCATCCTGGCTAGTCCTGTTGTTTTCTTTGTTTTGATTTAGGTCTGAGGATGAGTTATGGATGGGGGATAGATGATGTCTAAGGCCCCCATTCCTGTTCAAGGAAGAATTGTCTTTTCTAACAAAAATCGCTTCTTTAAGTTCCCTCGCCAAACCATTTCTTTTTCTCTGGCTCTCTGGATCTGTACCTCACTATTTTCAAAGGAGTGGTTAGTGGCTTTAAGATGAAGATGTACAGCAGGCTGGGGTCCAGAGGAGCTCTCGCAATGGGGCTAGTACAGTCTCTTATGGAGTGGCTGTTTAGTTTCTCCAGTATAACTTTACTGGAGCAGACTACATTGCTTTGTTTATGGCTCCGGGTTTTGTCCTTTGAGTGAATCACTTTCTGTCCTAAAGTGTTTGTAGGTTTGAAATAAACCAGAATTTCATACTGGCTGAAAATTCTCTGAAGCTTTTCAGACACACCAGCTGTGTAAGAAATGGTTACACCTTTCCTTCTAGGTTCAGATTCCCTGTTGTCCTTTTTTTTTTTTTTAGCTTTCTTAGACCTATTGAAGGCCCACGTGGAAAAAGAGGGCTTTCTCCACGTTTTTTCCCTCTGTGTTTGTAGCCACCACTTGAGCTCTGTGTTGGAATGTATGGTGTGAATCAAACAGCAGGTATTAGTCGGTGCTCTCCTATAGTTACTGCACAATCTAAGAAGGCCAGTTTGTTCTCCATGGCCTCTTCCCATGTGAACTTGATGTCTGGATTCACAGATTTTAATTTTAGTCCAGTTGTCATCGGCATATCAATACCTTTGCATGGCTGGAGTGCCTAGAAATGAGGCCAATACATCCTGTTCAAATTGTTCCATGTATATGTTAGCCATCATAGAAGAGACCGGTGAGCCCATAAATGCAAGGAATGGAGTCACCAGGATACAGCCTGTAATACAACTGTATATCAATGACTTCTTCCTTCTCCAGGTTCTTTAAGCAGTCTGTGATTTTCTTCTTGTAGGGGAGTTAAAGAAGCAATTTTGTTGGGAAAGACAATCCTTCCTTGAACAGGAATGGGGGACTTAGACATAATCTATCTCCCATCTATAACGCCATCGACCAGAAATGAAAAAGCAACTTGGATCATCTTGGATCACTCATTTGACATGATACTGGCATTTTTATTTTGTTCTTTTGTCAGCAAATCAAGATATGAACATTAATAAGAGACAAATCAGGCACCTTATTTCCCTGAGGTTGCTCCTGCTAGCGTTAGCAAGAAATTTGATTGACAGGGTTGCTAAATGTCCGCTTCCTACTAAACCAGCAGTGCAGGCGGGAAGTGGCGTTACTTTCAACATCCTCGCTCTAGATTGGCTGTTTGTTTGCTATGATACTTGTGGTCAGAATTCCAACTGGAACTTGGCTCCAAATTCGCCTCTATAACTGCTGGCCTCAATGAGCATCATTTGACTGGAACCAAGCGCTATGGGTAATGTCACACTCCCTAAGTCCACTTCTTTATACATTCTATGCCTGGGATACACTTCTGAAGAAGTCAAACTCCAGGTGGTACTTATGCCTATTCCAAAATAAACCTTTAAGTGCAATATAGAAGTAGGAATAAGTATGGGGTCTGAAAACTACTACTACTACTACTGTTACTACTAAGACAAAATGTACAATGTAAGTAAACCCTCATGTACTCCTCTTTCTGTGTCTCTGTAGCTCTCTCTATCTCTGTCTCTCTCTTCTTCTCTATCGCCATCTTTCTCTTTCTCTAGCTTAGAGGTAAGATCGGGCCTAAAAAATCCAGCCCGACCCGACCCGGCCCGCGGGTATTAAAGCCCGACCCGGCCCCAGCCCGACCAATTAACTTGATTTGCAGGCCCGAGCCCAAAGCAAACCCAAAATTTCATATTTTATTTGTGAGGAGGAGGGGGGGAGGAGGGGTGATTTATGATAACAAGTCCACGCACTTGTCTGTGATGGCCTGCTTAGCGCGTCGAGGGGCGTTTTTTGTAACAAATGATAATATAGATGTTTGACGATCATCAATTCTGCCAGTACAGCTGTTTAAATGCTGCTCAGCATCGAGCTGCCAGTCTTTTTACTCTCGTATGAAAGCAAAGCGCCACATTGACACATTCAGTGAAGCCAACGCAAGTTTCTGTTGCATTTTCTACAATTAATGTGAAGCTTTTCCACACCTCACTCTTACCGGTGCGTGTTTGTCTTTTCAGTTCTCCTGTCTTTAGTTTATCCTTAACTTCTTGTTCCTCCATATTGGGGATACCAGGTCAAAATAGATGCGGACTTGCGGAGGGTAAGATTATTAAGAGGGCGGCGTTCAAGTGCGCAGAGCTCTGGCTCCTGTTTAGTAGTTAAATAGCAATTACATTACAGCGCCTTCTCTGTTTTATCCAAATGATTTATTTTAAAACAAGTATTCCTTAGTTTAGTATCCACACATCGTTTTAGTATACATTTTTATAAACATATATTTATTTTAAAAAAAAGTCAGCAAGCGAGAAGCCCGACCCGACCCAAAGCAATGATTGACATTTTAGGCCCGAACCCGACCCGAATTTCGGGTCGGGCTCGGGTCGGGCTCGGGCTTAAGATCTTACCTCTACTCTAGCTCTCTCTGTCTCTCTCTATCTCTCTCTACCTCTCTGTCTTTCTTACTTTCTCTTTTTCATCACTTTCTCCAATTTCTCATTTTCTCTTTCTCTACTTTACTCCACCCACTTTCCCCTTCTTGCTCCTCCCTCTCTCCTTTTTGTTCTCTTCCCTTCTCTCCATCTTTCTCCGTCCTCTTCTCTGTCCTCCCCCTCCGCCCCAGTTCTATCTCTATCTCATTTATCTCTCCCATCTTCTTTCCCTCCTCTTTGCTCTCCTTCCTTGTCCCTATCTCTCCCCTCTCTCACTTTTCTTCCCCCTCCCTCCTTTCTCTCTCTATTCATGCTCTCAGTCTCTCTCTTCTCTCTCTCTCTCACCCCTCAACCCTTACTTCTTATTTCCCTCTTTCTTTCTCTCTGTCTTCTCACCCTGATCTTTTCTCTTTTCCGCTCCCTCTCTAGCCCCTCTTCATCTCCTCTCCCTCCTTCTTTCTCTCCCTCCTCCTCCTCTCTCTCTTGTCTGACATTAGACTTTGACAGGGGGATGATGGCCTCCCGCTGCACCAAACAAAAGTTGCCCAAATCCGTCTCATTCAACGACATGGTGTTTTGAGGAGCAACTACAACATGACGCTCTGAAGAGTAACTATGATACAACGCTTTGAGGAGTAACTACGAGTCGATGCTGTGAAGAGTAACTATGACACAACTCTGTGAAGAGTAACTGCGACATGACGCTGTGAAAATTTACTACGACACAATGCTGAGAGAAGTAACTACAACATGACATTGCGAAAAGTAAGTACGACACGACGCCATAAGGAGTAACTACAACATGATGCTATGAAGAGTAACTGCAACACGACACTGTGAGCAGTAACTACGACATGAAACTGAGAGGAGTAACTGCAATACGACGCTGAGAGGCGTAACTATGACACAACACTGTAAAGAGTAACTGTGACACGAAACTTAAAGGAGTAACTATAACACAACGCTGGGAGGAGTAACTACGACATGACACTTTAAGGAGTAACTGCAAACTGCAAATGTTCCAATAATACAAGATATGACCTCCTCTGCATCTTCTGACCCTCAAATCTGTATCCTCTGACCCTCTCCTCTGTATCCTCTGACCCTCTCTTCTGTATCCTCTGACCCTCTCCTCTGTATCCTCTGACCCTCTCCTCTGTATCCTCTGACCCTCTCCTCTGTATCCTCTGACCCTCTCCTCTGCATTCTCTGACCCTCTTCTCTGTATCCTCTGAGCCTCTCCTCTGTATCCTCTGACCCTCTCCTCTGTATCCTCTGACCCTCTCCTCTGTATCCTCTTACCCTCTCCTCTGTATCCTCTGACCCTCTCCTCTGTATCCTCTGACCCTCTCCTCTGTATCCTCTGACTCTCTCCTCTGTATCCTCTGACCCTCTCTTCTGTATCCTCTGACCCTCTCCTCTGTATCCTCTGACCCTCTCCTCTGTATTCTCTGACCCTCTCTTCTGTATCCTCTGACCCTCTCCTCTGTATCCTCTGACCCTCTCTTCTGTATCCTCTGACCCTCTCCTCTGTATCCTCTGACCCTCTCCTCTGTATCCTCTGACCCTCTCCTCTGCATTCTCTGACCCTTCTCTGTATCCTCTGACCCTCTCCTCTGTATCCTGACCCTCTCCTCTGACCCTCTCCTCCTGTATCCTCTGACTCTCTCCTCTGTATCCTCTGACCCTCTCCTCTGTATCCTCTGACCCTCTCCTCTGTATCCTCTGACCCTCTCTTCTGTATCCTCTGACCCTCTCCTCTGTATTCTCTGACCCTCTCTTCTGTATCCTCTGACCCTCTTCTCTGTATCCTCTGCTCTTCTGACCCTCTCCTCTGTATCCCCTGACCCTCTCCTCTGCATTCTCTGCTCTTCTGACCCTCTCCTCTGTATCCTCTGACTCTCTCCTTTGTATCCTCTGACCCTCTCCTCTGTATCCTCTGACCCTCTCCTCTGTATTCTCTGACCCTCTCCTCTGTATTCTCTGACCCTCTCCTCTGTATCCCCTGACCCTCTCCTCTGCATTCTCTGCTCTTCTGACCCTCTCCTCTGTATCCTCTGACTCTCTCCTTTGTATTCTCTGACCCTCTCCTCTGTATTCTCTGACCCTCTCCTCTGTATCCTCTGACCCTCTCCTCTGCTGATGATCCTCTTCTCTTCATTCTCTGCTCCTAAACAGGTTTTAACCAGAACTCAACCAGGAAACTCAAACTAGGATTAAACCAGGACCACACAAGGAGTCTACCAGGACTAAACCATGAGCAAATCAGAACTAATACAGAACTAGGATTAAACTGGGATTATACTGATAATCCAGGGGTGGGCAAACTTTTTGACACATGGACCAAAATGGGTTTGAAAATTTGACAGAGGGGCCGGGCCATGTATATATTACATTCGAGATTTGGCCTGTAACATGTAGCAAAGCGTGAATATGCATGGCTAATTGTTTCCAATGCATTAAATGTATTAAATTTCAGGTAAATAAACCCAGCAGAAAACTTTGACCACGGTCGTAGTTTGCCTAATCTATGCAATCTATAGCAGCATTTACAAGACTAAACCAGGGCTAACGCTGGTCCAAAACAAGGGCAAAACCAGGTCAAAACCATGACTAAACCAGAACTAAACGAAGACCACCTTTACCAGTACTAATCCTGGTCTAAAGCAGGAGAAATTTAATCCTCTTGTAGTTAAACGGCTGATATAGAAAAGGCTCGTATATAATCGATCCAAACCAGCAGAGGTCTATGGACGGTAATAAGAGAGCTACAGACAGACTCCATAAACCATGTGATGTGACCTCTGTGTCTGCTCTTCTCAAAATAACAACAAGGATTACATCATTTGGACTGTTGCTTATTGTGGTTAAAGTCTATGTAATCTTAAAAACATGAAAAACACAAGTAGTTCATTTTAAACAGTTTGCTGTGGTCCAAAGTCATTCCTCACTTACCTTGTGCATTCTGAGCATCCTTTAATTTTTCGTTTGTGTGTGACATCAGATACAGAGGCTGGCTTGTTTCTCCTTAGTTTGTGACGTCAGAAGCAGAGGCTGGCACAGGTTCATTTCTTGTTAGTAAGTGATGTCAGACGCAAAGGCTGGCAGTTTTGTTTCCTGTTAGTGTGTGATGTCAGACACAGAGGCTGGCACAGTTTGGTTTCATGTTCGTGTGTGACGTCAGACGGAGAGGGTGGTGCATGTGCGTTGTTCTAGAGCTGAGATTTTGAATTTTCTGTGTCTGCCATTTTGTCCTTCTCATTTGTGAATATCCTCTATTCACAAACTTTTTCAAGACGGGTTAAGTGTTTTTCAACTTGGATGGCGTAAACTTGGAGTATTTATATTTGATTTGGTATTTTTGTTTGACACTACCTGGCTTGATGTGGCAACAGAGCTTGGAAGGCCCGATGTCCTGCTCTGTTAAAGAGTATAGAATGGGGGAAAAGACTCCTTTTGTAGGCACTGTTGAATGTTGAAGCAAAGACGAAGAATTTATTTCTTGTAGGAAATAGGTCCAACAGAACAACCAACAACTTCTCCCTCAAAAGTCAGACCTCAAATGATCCAAATCACAAAGTTGATATAGTCTGAGATGACAGAGGACATACATATAAAGTAAGAATGTTACAATTCCTACTGAGGTATGGCCAGACATGCTCTTGGTGGCATTCACACGCTGGTTCGCCTCAAAAATTTTGAGTTAAAATAATACAGGGTGTGATATACTTCAAAGGAGAGAGATCTGAAAAAACAACTGTTTGGTCTGATTGCATCAATATTTAAATACTAACAAACAAAAATGTACAAACACATCTTAACAAGATTAACAGCTAAAAGGGAACAAAAGGGTTTACATAGAAGGTTCTCCTAACACTGTCTTTGACCAAACCAAATAAGTTTCAAAAAAAATTTACATAGAACATTTTCTGTCCTTCTGCTTTATCATCTTATTTTCTTCTTCTCACCCAGCCCTTCTCAACACCACTGCTTTGTAATAATACATTCATAAATATGTTCTAGTTTTATTTGAAGCTGTGAAGAGAAGACAATACAGGAACACAATGCCTGTGGTTTCTTGAGTTTATATGGAAGTTTGTGGCTTGTGTTGTGTTTGTACAGGGTTTGTTTGGGGCCTGGACGTGGATGTGTGCGGTCTGCTGATGAGGTTCTCCTCATGCCTTGGAGGTAGGCCTGTCACTATAATTACTATATCGATTTATAGAAGCTGGAACAATATTTTTTGGGGTCAATATTTACAGTGTGAACACTACTATTTATCATGTTTTTTGCACTACAGGGAATTTTTTGGTTATTTTTCTGGCTATAGGATTAGACTTAAACTGTAGAAGACTGAATAAATAACTTCTATGACCCATTACAGTTGAAAACTAAGTATTAAATTGTTTCATTCTGGGGTTTTTTTTAATTGCAGCTCATGTTTTTTTTAACAATATTGTAGATTTAGGATATTTTTTTTATGGCTTAAATCTGCTCTTAGATTATTGTGTCAGTGGCATAAATTTATTTCAATATTATCGTTTATTGTCTATATTTTCTTCAGCAATATAGCGAACTTCAACATGTGTTTGTGATGGACACGTGGAGGATGCTGAGATAATCAAGCAAGTGTTGGTCAGTATGTCTGTGGTTTTACCTGGTTGTGTCTCTACTTTTTCAGCCCCCATCCATCTTATTTTCAGTGTTTTATCCTTTCTTCTTATGCCATCTCTTAAGCCGTGAACCCTGATCAGGCCCACCTCTCCCAGGCCTACAGCTCTTCAGACCTTTTCTTCTGTCTTCTGTGTGTTCTGCTTGGTCTTCCTGTCCTTCTATTTAATAATTTATTCATTACTTTTCATGAATATGAAAAGTGTATATGTTAAGTGTGCACCCTCATCAGAGAACTTAGCTCCCCCATAGCTCCTCCAACCAAAACTGTGTGGTGCTCCCCTTGGAGCTGACAATCACATAGTTTTACCAGATGTATTTAATTACATATTTGAATTGAGGACACAACTCCTTAAATAAAACTAAGGGAACTGTCATTAAACATTCAGTGTTTTACACAGCTTCAAAACTATCCTCAGCCTATTCACTGGATAAATCCAAAGCTCCCTTGCCCAGAAAAATGTCATCAAATGAAACTTAGCATCAAAAACAGGTGATGTCAGGACATGTAAAAAAATTATGGTATGGTCCTGCTGCTTGAGAGAAGAACTCAGTCAAAATATGCACAAAACACAACTCCTAGTATGTTTGTGATGAGGAAAAAACATTATAACATAGATCAGAGAATAGTGCAATATGGGCCCTTTAACTGAAAAATAGGTTTAAATTTTCTGAAAGAGGAGACGCTCTGACCACATGCACCTTCAGCACATTTTAACCCAAAGTAAAGTTTGTTCTTAAAAACATGAAAAACAGAACTAGTTCATTTTTAACAGTTTGCAGCAGCCCAGAGTTATTCCTCACTTACCTTATGCATTCTGAAAATCCTACTTATTCACCATATTTGGTCAGTATTCCAGACACACCCCTTCCATCAGGTCACAAAACAAAGTAACAACAGCAATAAGTTTAAGAACTAATAGATGAAAATAAAGAAAATGATAAGTGCAAACAAAGTGATTTCCCATTTATCTATACTACAGGAAAGATAGTTAGTAAAAAGTTTTCTGGTGGAGGGTCCACCACCTGCTTGTCTTCATGGAGAAGTTAATGCTTTGGCTGGAATGTTCTAAACATGGCATCTATCTCCATGGAGACGTGTCACCTATGATACCAGACCAGGTGGTCAGATCTGCGGAGAGGCTGCCCTCACATTATTAAATTCAATTCAAGTGTATTTATATAGCACATGTAAAACAACTTCATCTGATCAAACAAATACAAATACAGATATGTACAATAAGATTTTGAATTTATGAAGCAATATAAAGACCTGTAAACGAAAAGATGCAAGATTGATGAGTTTAATGCCTTATTGCGGAACATTCCAGGTAAAACACTAACATGTCCATGGAGCTCAATCACCTGACTCTTTTAAGACATGAACCCAAAAAAAAAAAGGAGCACCTGTCACCAGTGAATGTGGAGACCAGGGACATGAGACTGAGAGGAGGAGAGACATGCTGTACTGACATAATCCAGCTAAGTTAAGGGATGAACCTGTGTTGCTGTTTTGCGTGTGTGTGTGTGTGTGTGTGTGTGTGTGTGTGTGTGTGTGTGTGTGTGTGTGTGTGTGTGTGTGTGTGTGTGTGTGTGTGTGTGTGTGTGTGTGTGTGTGCATCTGATTTATTCTGTTTATGCTGTTTATGCCCTGCAGCTTCTTCTCCAGCTCTAATCTGCCGGTTGCTGTGAGGACGGGGTGTGACCAGGGAGAGGATTGCGGTGGTGGCGACGTGCTGCTCAGGAGGATATATACAGCGCACATGCAGCTAAGTAAAAGGACACATGTACTCTGTAGCTGCCTGCTGGGGCTGAATTACATCCCACTTGCCAGTCCACCGACAGCTCCTTTTTTTTTGTAGCCCTACGACCAGGTGTTGTGAGGGACTGAGGACCTGGCACCACTGGTTGGCCCTGCATGGGACTGGATGATCTTGGATTTGCACCAGTGAACTTGTGCACTGCTCAGAAAGACTGGAACTTTTACCATGGGTTTATCCATTTTATTTTTCTACTAGATTTCAAATTTGGACAGTTTGGCTTGTAATAAACTCCTATAAATTTCAACTGTGCATTGTATTGTGAGGCCCAAGCTCCATACTTACTTCAAACTGTGACATGAACAAATAAAACAGAAATATTAGAGAACTGTAAACCACCAAAACCGGCATTTCCTCCAATAGAACCTGCACCATAATTTGAACAGCACTGCTTCAAGAAAAGAATGACCACTATCTCGTCTGAAACCTGATGCTGCTGTTCTCCTATAGATAATATTTACCCTGCTTCTTCTGAATCTGATCTTGTTAAGTGTGTAGATCTTTGGTTGCAGAGGAGCAGAGATCCAGGGGGAGGCTCTTGTTTCTCAGAGCGTTGTAGTGTCTGTCACCAAAAAACTCAATACAACTCAAATTTTCATATTTTATTTTACCTTCATGAGTCATATTTTATTACTGATCTAATTACAGCGTTTAACTGCCTTTAAAGAGGAGGTATTATTACAAAATCCATGCATGTTTGAGTATTTTAGCAATCTCTCCTGGGCCCTTTTCTAACCTTCTTATGGTTAGCTGTAAGACTCTGTACAAAGCTCTACCCACAAGCCCCTGCCACCCATGCTGCCACGTGACAATTCACCTGTTGTGATGTGCAGTAGTTTCATTAGTGGGATGCACAGTGTTGTGATAGTGCTCTGAAGGGGGAGTGACTTAGCACAGGGAGTAAAGGGAGGGAGGTCTCTGGACTTCAAAAATGTAAGTTATTTTACTACTTTGTTTGGGTTGAATATAGCATTTTCAAAACAATAAAATGTTGATCTAAGTATGTTGTGATAGCAGTTAATACTCGATAGTGTAATACCCCCTCTTTAATACCCCATAAAGCACAATACCCCCTCTTTTATACAAATAAAAAATGGCTTTGGATAATAATTTCATGAATATTAAGAGTCCATTGTTGTTTGATGTAGGATATAGTCAGATGTGTTCCTCTAAAGTTTGCTCTAAACCACACGTGTGCACTGGCAGAGGAGGCTGTAGACCTGCACAATACAAACACCGAAGCTCATCACTTATGTTTAGAAATGAGTCTCTATTCAAATGTCATTATTGCACAGCCTCGATTCAGAATGCATATGAAAAAGCAGCAAATCTCTAAGTTATATAACAATATGAATAGTTAAGGTTCTGGGTCCTGGTTTTCACTTCACGTTTGGGACCAGCTGTCAGAGAGACAGATGTATTCTGTGAAGAGCATTTAAATTATGAACCAGTAAAATGAGGAACTAAGCAGACAGAGCAGAGGATGCAGGAGAGGGTCAGAGGTGCAGAAGATGCAGAGGAGCGAGCCAGAGGAGCAGAAGAGAGGGTCAAATGGAGCAGAGGAGAGGGTTAGAGGAGCAGAGGAGAGGGACAGAGGAGCACAAGAGGAGCAGAGGAGAGGGTCAGAGGAGCAGAGGAGAGGGACAGAGGAGCAGAGGAGAGGGACAGAGGAGCAGAGGACACCCCCTTCCCTACTCTCCCCCCTCTGACTCTCTCCTCTTCCTCTCTCCCTCTCTCAGCTGCTTCCTTGTCATATCTCTTCTCTATAATCACGTCTGATTGGTTCTTGTGTCTTTTGTGAACTCCTCCCATGATTAGATCACTTTTCTATTTTCACTCTCCTCTTTCACACTTCTGCTCTAAACACAGCATGCATCTCTCTCCCACTCTCTCCTCTTTTTCCTCCTCCCTCCCCCTCTCATCTCTCCTACTCGGTCCTCTCCTCCTCCTTCCCTCTCTCCTCTTTTCAGTGCTATCTTCTCTTTTTGTTGTATCTCTTTCTCTCCATTCCTCCTCCTTACGTTTTTCTCCCCTCTCTCCCAGTCCCTCATCCTTTCTCTCTCTCTCTCTCTCCCTCAATCTTTTTCTCCCACTCCCTCCTCTGTCCCTCTATTTATTTTTCTCTGACTCTCCCTTCTTTCCCCCATTTCTCTCTCTCCTATCTCATCCCTCCCTCTTTCTCTCTGACCTCTTCCTCCTCTTACTCTCCTCTCTCTTTCTGTCTTCTTCTCCCTCCTCCCTCTCTTCCCTCTCGACTTTATCTCTTTCTCTTATTCTTCCTCTCCTCCTCCCACTCCTCACTCTCTTGCTCTCTCTTCCTTTATCACTGTCTCTCTCCCACTCCCTGCTCTCTCCTATCCTCTCCTCCTCTTCTTTCGCTCTCCCTCTCACCCCTTTCTCTTTCTCTTTCTCTCTCTCTCTCTCTCTCTCTCTCTCTCTCTGTCTCTCCCTCTCTCAGTGATTCATGAGTCAATGTGAGCTCAAACACTTGTGTAAAATCTCCAGAGTATTTTCACATTAGCCGAGACTCTGCGGGTGAAAAGTACAAAAACATTATTGTACCTTCCAATTCAAACTGATCTGAGCCTGAACCCTCTGGAGAGCAAACTAGTGCTGGCATGAGGCCAACATTTCAAACTCAGCTTCGATACTAAGGAATAGACTTGATACTTGATACTGATTCTAATACCACGATGATAATAAAAGTCTTTATTTAAACAATAGATTTTAATATTACCATGTGGCCTTATATCTGTGTAATCCCTGAGTCGTCCAGGTAGGTTCCATAGTGGTCCATGGGCGTGTACTAGTCTATGTGTCTTATACTCAAGATCATTCCAAAGCTATTCAGGAAAGGTTTTTTTTTCTGTCAAGTGAAAGGGACTTTTTTAGCATTGATATCTGCTCAAATGAATATCTAGTGCTGATACAAGTTTAAATATTGATTAGTATCTGATTTTCCCCTAGTACAGACAAATGGCTGGGCTCTTTGTGAAGCTGAGACTCTAGTTTTCTCTGTCTCATCTACTGTTGTTATAAAAGTTTGATCTACTCTCATTATAAGTCTGTGATCTACTCTCCCCCTCCTCTCTCTCCTCTGTTGTAGTTGTACAAACAGCAGGTGAGTATTTGATTGGCAGCTGCTTTAACTCGACTGACACACACAGTCTAAACAGCACAGCAGTGGTCCACACACACGCAGACACACTCACGCACACACACAGACGCACACACGCAGGCAGACACATGCACATGCAGACACACACACATGCACACTTAATAATAAAGGATTTACGTCGGAAAAGGGGCAGGTCCCGTGTATGTGTGTGTACAGACTTAGTTTGATGAATAAATACCTGCCCACACACACAGGGTCCACCGCTGCTCAATATAAACAACATAAACCTGTAAATATAAACGATAATAGGGATTTGTGATTCCAGTTTCTTTGCTTTTGATTCATACCAAATTATTTCAAGGCCGGAATCAGCAATACTAATACTGCCAATACTGATTTGAATTATTTATGTTATGATATGATGAAGCTTCTTGAAATATCAATTATTTTAAATCAGTATTGATACTATAATTGTTGCTTGGCAAATCCAGGCTGATGTCTCTCTGTACTTTTATACAGAGGAATAGCAGTCTGGTCCCCAAACAAAATCAAATTTAGATGGACCATGTGTGTCCCTGATTGGCTAATTCACTTGTCACTCACTCCCATCTGAACTGGAGGAGATTCACCGCTCACCAGACTCACATCTTCTGGATCCCAGGCAGATACGTTAGTCTAGCTAGTGTCAAAAGTATTCATGGCAATGTGGCTTTGTCCAGTAAATACATCATAAGGACTCCTGAACTTGTTTCTAACTGCGATTAGAACAACATGAAGCAGAGTTAATCACGATGCATAGACTTAGAGTTTAAACATTTGTTACATGCAGAGCTCTTTAAAGGGTTTCAAACATGTGATGTGTAAATCTACTGTCAGCTCTCCCATGATGTTTCTAGTCCTCAGTGCTTTTATATTTGTTGACACATGCTCCGAGCAATCTGTTCCTCTTCATTTTAGCAAAAAACATGCAGCAAAATCTATGGCATCGACCACTAGCAGACCACATGCAATTCAAATCTCCACCTGTAAGTATGGAGACTTTAGCTCATATTTACCACTGTTAGAAACTCTGAGGTCATTTCTTTACTGGGCTGCAGATGATGTCACAACATTATATGTATCTATAGTGTAGGCAGGCAGATGACCCTTTATGACAACTTCTTCAGTAGATCTTTAATACCTATTTAGGAGCCTAAAGGATTGTTATGTGTGATGTCACTTCCAGGTCCAAAGTCTTTTAGCTCATTGAAAAGAATGGACATATTTACAATGTGCTGTTTTCTTTTCAGCAATGATACAACTCACGTGAAGAAGGGGTTGCAGTCGTTTAAAGCTAACAAGGCTATAACTGTCATAGAAAGTGATGTTGAGAGATGTTGAGGTAAGAAGCTAGGCTAGACTGAGCTAAGATAGTTTTATTTTATTTTATTTTATTACTAAATTATATTAAATTATTACAGTTATATTATTTGAAATTCCGAGTATCGTAGCACCAAAGAGCCAATCCAGAGTGAGGCTGTGGAAGGTAATGCTTTTTCCCAGTGAGCGGGTACTTAGCAACGCTGTCAATCGAACCTGCTGCTAATGCTACGAGATCGACCTTAGAAAGAAGGGAAAAAAAGAACAACCCTGATTTGTCTGTTGTTAATGTTCATATCTTGATTTTATGAACACAATAGCAAAATAAAAACACCAGGATCATGTAGAGTGGTTTAACGCAAACATTTTAAGACCAAAAGGACGAGTCTGACACCAGTAGTTACAGAGAGAGGGGCAACAGTTTTTCAATGTAAAGTGAATTGGAGCCAGAGATGATGGAGCCGGAAGTACACCCATGCTCATTTCCTATTTGAAATGCAGCAGCTAGCAGGTCTATGGGTTAAACATACACTTTTGAAAGGTAACTGTCTCTTGTTTTGATGAATAAGGATCAAAAACAAAGCTAAAGATCAACTGTGAAGTTTCTGGTTGGAATTTTGATGATAGTGACATCACCACATAACAATCCCATACAACTCACATAGAGATGAACTTTTTAAAAGAAATACATAAATTTATGATTTCCAAATGTTGAGCCTTATCATTATTTGCTTAGGACTGGAAACATCCAAAACATTTACCATAGCTTCTTTACCACGCTGTACTAAATTAAAAGATAAATTGCATCTTGGTACATTTAAACTGATAGAGAAGGCGTGGATAGGCCCAGGGGATAGGCCCAGGGGATAGGCCTAGTAATTACAGATGTATCAACCATAAACCAGGACAAAAGAAAATAAAAAATGGTAGCATAGAATTCAGCCCTGTCCTCCAGCTCAGTGTTAAGTCATTCTCATAGTTTAACTCTTTCGGAGGCACAAAGCAGGCAGCAAACTCCAATGGGACTGTTCATATGCATGTGGAAGTATGCAAAAATATATACACAAATACACGTGTTAACATGACTTCAAGTTTACAATTTAAGTGTATTGGATTTAAGGTGGTGTTTATCATTTCATTTCATTTTTCATACTTCAAGAAAACGTGTATATACTGTAGTTAAAGAGACACTATGTAACTTTTCTTATGGAGGGTATATACTAATGATTTGTCTCCATGCAAACGTTTTTGATTTGCCTTGAATGTTTGTATGGCATTGTGACATTAAACTGATATAACTTCACGTAGACAAGCTGATGACATCACTAAGTTATCACCATGCTAACAGTAAGAGTAAGAATGCATGTTTTTTTTTAGATATTGTTGAGCATAAAAACACCTGTAATTGGACATGTTTAATGCCATACTATGAAACATTCCAGACAAAGAATTAATATCTCCATGGAAACAAGCAGGTAGTGGATCTCCAACCAGAAAAGTTACATAGCACTTTTAATTAGTTCACAACTCATATGTGGCCTCTTCCTGCTTGTTTCCATGGAAATGTTGTTCATTTGGCAATAATATTCCACAGTATGGCATTGAAAATCTTTTGTCTTATATTTCCATGGAGAATGTTCTGTAGTATGGTTTTAACTTTTCATTTCCATAGAATCATACAGGTGATGTGCCGCCTCCACAGAGTTACATACTGTAGCTTTAAAGACAATATTTTTCACAGTCCAAAGTAAAGTAAAGTAAATGACTCAAGTATTCTGAACTGAAGTCATTTTAACTCATGTATAAATTGTGTTTTGTAATGTAGAGGACTGGGAGTTGTGCCATTGAGCAAGCATTTTGGATGAATCATGAAAGAATGAGAAAGGTGGGAGGTTAATGCAGGTTTACCATCACAGTCCAACGGCCAACTACAGAGACACGAGAGGGACAAACATTTAGTACAAAAACACAAAACCTCTACTCAAAGTGATACGCTTCATTTGATTGGATTCTACATGACACTCTGAGGTTTTTCAGATCATTTTAGTTTATTGTAAACTTTCAGATTTCAGTAACTCTTCTACAGTTGCAGTGCCACTTAACAATAACTACACCTTAATTAGCCTTATTAAAGCATGAAGCAAGACATAATTCATAAAAAGAATGATGAACGGTTCAGGTTCAGTAAATACTTAAAAGTCTCTGTACCTGATCTTTACTGTCTTAAAAACGAGAATAAAATCATTTATTCTCATCGTCCAAAGTTATTCCTCACTTACCTTATGTATTCAGAGCATCCTAATGATTCACCACAATGAGTTTATAAGCACTTTTTACAACTCTCAGAGAGCAGAGCGGACGGTAAAACTAACAACAACTAGCATGCTAACACACATTTCCAGATTATCAGACAACAGCATGCTTTATAATTAGCTGCAGACAGCACACAGTGGACTTATTTTGACCTCAAGAAGTGCTTTTATAATATATCTGTACTTGGGCAAGACACATTTAGCTCAATTACACGGGGAAAAAAAACAGTTGTTCATGCTTTATGTGGGCTAATTATGTTATTGTAGAGGGTTTTTTTTTTTCGCTTTTTTTTCTCTTTTTTTTCTTTTTTCGTTTACAATTTTGTAAAACTTTATGTACATCACTTTGTGTATACAGACCACAGTACATTGTAACATGAGCACAAATAAGCAATATAGGTTTGGCACAGACATGCAGCCAGCTCAGAGGGACAATATTTAACTGTGTGAGGAAAGTGAACACAACATCCCTCTTTTACACAGGTTCTTATCAGGACTCTCAAAATACTTCTCTTAACATTGACTGCTTTACAATATGCTCGAGTGTGGTCATGATTTTACAATTTCAAACTCCATTTCAATACTAAGG
The DNA here is from genome assembly GCA_019594935.1 of Periophthalmus modestus. Lineage (NCBI taxonomy): Eukaryota > Metazoa > Chordata > Actinopteri > Gobiiformes > Gobiidae > Periophthalmus > Periophthalmus modestus. The sequence continues at coordinate 19,365,409 of JAIEZT010000054.1, forward strand.
AATAAACTCAGTACTCAATACCAGTTCTGATACCACAATGATAATAAACAATATTCTTTATTTAGACAATAGTGTGTGATGTGATTTTCAATGTGATGATTGATTGTAAGGTGATTTTCAGCATTAAATTCTAGTACTTTCTTTTCTTTTCCCTCAGTCGTTCAGGTAGGATCATTCTAGATCATTTCCTGCTATTCAGGAAAGGTTAATTTCTGTCCTGTCAATGCGACTTTTATATCTGCTAAAATTAGTATTTAGTTTATATATGAGTTTTAGTATTGATTAGGATCTGATTTTCAATCATTTTAACAGCAGTACCCTCTACATTTTAAATATTAATTTAGAGTCAATAGTATCCACTTTTTGGCTATATGCCTAAGTAAGTAAGTAAGTACCACACAATGTGTGTGTGCTCCTTGAATGCAGGACAATAAAGATTTCTCAGGGTGGACTACATCGCACAGAATACACTCTCAGCATTTGGTTCTGTCCAGGTTTGTGATTGACATACTACTACTACTACTACTACTACTACTACTACTACTACTACTACTACTACTACTACTACTACTACTACTAATAATAATAATAATGATGATGATAATAATAACAATAATAATAATAATAATAATAATAATAATGATCATCATCATCTCATTATCATCATCATAAATGAATAATTAAAAATCCATCTTTATAGATGCAGATGAGCTGATGTTGTCTGATGCTCTTTTGCCCACAGGGAAAAACTACAGAGATCAAACTGTCTCATTTACAAGAATAAAGCCAGACAGCTCTCCTTCAAACTACAGCAGATTTATACAGACACTGGACAGAAACGTAATTTTTGCTCTTGAAACAGATTTGGCACAGAGCTACAGGTCGTTATTTTTTGTTGCTATACATTCTTAGCAGTTAATACAGCCCCACTTCAAGTTTGGACAGTTTGAATCAAATCTAGTCTTGATTTTTTTTTCCCTCTCCTAACTACTAACAGAAACTCATGAACCACAGAGCTCTTTGAAATGATCCAAAGACTCACATTAAATATGTGTAAAGGATCACAATATATATGTGTGTGTGTGTAAAGGACTGCATTATATATGTGTAAATAAAATGAATTATACTAACACCTCTGATCCACACATGTGTGTCTCTGTGTCAGTGTTTGAAATGAGCCAAAAAACTGCATGCTGGGAGTGTTTGCCCCTTTGTCCAGGTGCTGCATACGCACGTGTTCTTCAATGTTTTCATGTCAAATCATTATAGCTGCAATGAGATAAACAGTACCAGAACAAAAATATCTAAATGATGGCAAAGATTTGTCATAATTTATTGCGCAATCGTGGACATTTTGTATTGCCATAACTGGGCTGTATATGCGGATATAAGAAGACATAATAGTGCGCATTTAACTGACCCTAAACCCAAATGTGCTATTGGCCAATAAGGACGTGCCAAAAACCGCCCAACGTCAGGAACAAAAACCATAATTACGCTCACCTAAACCAGCCCAAACCAGGAGCACTCAGCCTTACACGAGTGCGGGAGAGACGAGGTGTATGTGCCAAACGAACAAGAGGCAGAGCCGCGAAACTCTCCAAGTAATTATAGTATCACACAGCGCACTAGAACGGAATATTCAGTGTCAAATCCCACTCAGCGCGAGCTCTGCGCGAGCTCAGCGCGTGAGTGGGACAGAGCCTCCACGAGCTCCCACAGAACCCACTACACCGGGCTCATACCAGGCTCATACCGGGCTACCACAGACATCCGCTCAACAGGTGGGGATCCGGACTACTGTAATTTCCCTAAAGTCCAGATGAAGCACACATTTATAACACACATGTATAACACACAAGGGTCACCGGAGTGAGCCGTGCGTCAGAGCCGCGCGCTTACCCGTGCCGCGCGGGAGGAGTATGGATCCTCAAACAGGTTCCAAATAACGGGCTGCCACTTGCGCCACTGGCTCACGCTGCCGTCCGCTGCCACGTCCTCGATGCCGAGCCGTTTCCCGATGTCGTCGTCCTCCTCGCCGTTATCCACGTTCAGCTCGAACACGTCCAGCGCTTCTTCCGCGTCGCGGTGCTGGCGGTACGTCATCCAGCAGCACGGCTCCACGTCCGTCTCATCGATGCCCCAAAAGGACAGCTCCTCCTCAAACAGCGGGCCGCACACGTCCGCGGGGCAGTGCAGTTTCCCGGTGCGGTAGTAGTTGAGCACATAGGCGAAGACTCCAGGGTGGCGGTCAAAGAAGTACTCGTTGGTGCGCGCGTTGTACTCGATAAAGCCCGGGACTTGTTGCAGCTGATCCAGAACCGAGTCCAGGTCCGAGTCCGAGGCAAGCAAGGCCAGACGCGTGCCCGGGAGCGTCTTCAGGGTGCTCTTGTACGTCTCGTGTCTCGTGCCGCCGACGTTGAGGATTATCCTCTCGTTGTCATCAAACTTCCCCATCGCTCTGGCTCCGACATGACTCGGTCACCGCGCGCGGTCCGGGAGAAAGCGCGCTCAGCCGACGCTCGGTGCGCGGAAGCGGTGAGCGCGGTCCATGGTCCGTGCGTGGTGTCCGATTGGCGTGGGGAGCTGTGTGGAACGCGTGGGGATGCGATGGTGCGTGGATCCAGACTGAACTCGCCTCGTGCTTGCCTCTCTCCAGACGCACAGCCGCGTCAGCTTCAGACGCGCGCGGTGCCGCCCTCCAAACAGGCGGTGAGGCGCGAGCGCCACACGCGCTCAAAAGATGCTCAGGGCCGGGGCTCGTGCGTGTGCGCTCATTCTAAAACACAAGCAGAGGGAGAGGCTGTGGTGACGTCAAGCTCCTAAGAGCGCACCTGCCGCTCAGGAGACGGAGAGGTCATGCACTCACGCAAACGTCTGCACAAGGATCAGGAGTTTATGGTGAATGACAATTTAATTAAGCTCCAGTTTCAGCCCTATTCTCCGCAAAGACAAAAGAATAAACCAATCACGCATCTGCGCGTGATCTCATCTGTTTGTGTCTGTCAGAGTCAGACGGACAGTTTCCGCGCTCACTGAAACGTACGTGTGTGCTGTTCAGTGTGTGTCTCGTCCTCTTCGCGTGCTCCCAAACATAGAAACAGGTCTCTCCTCACGTGAGACCTTTGAGCGCTGTGCGTGCGATGGACACGCAGGGAGGAGCGGTGTCTCCCGGTCAAAATGCACGTCTCAGTCTAAGCCAACAGGAGGCAGTATAATTACACGACTCATCTCCGTCAGTGGATTGATGAAAGTGGAGTGTGACAGGAGCAGGAGGCGTCACTCCGCACCTGCTTCTGACACAGACAGGTGCACAGTGGCAGAGTGGTTAAGCACTCAGGACCACAAGGTCAACTCTACTGCCATGAGACCAGTGTAGTCTGAACTGTCAATGTGCTTTTCTGTAACAACTATGAACGCAGATTTCTGCCCTGCCTTTGGTATCTTGGAGACAACAATATAAGCAGGGATAGAACCACCAACTTTGAGCACAGAAGAAACCCATATATTTACTATCATTTATCTATTTTAAAGAATCAGCTCTACTGGCCTTGGCAATTCTTCAAACAAAACAAAGTTATTTTATTATACATGGAAGAGAATTATCATTATATCAGATGCCCTTCCATGGATACACATGTTTATGTGAGTGTCTTTCATTGGCCACAAAGGAACTTGGCTCCCGGAACTACGATCTTAATCTTAACTATAATCTAAATACATGACTTGTATCTACAGTGGATGTTTTCCGGTCAGATGAAATGTCCGTGGAGGTTAAAGACGATGAAAATATTTGTACTCGTCTCCAGCAGTAACAGAGCTCAGTCTCAGTCCATATCTGCTGTGAGGCAGCAGATCCAAACATGTTTCTCATTTTGCTGCTGCTGTAGAGACGTAACATGAGCTGACCACTTAAACAGCGCCGCCTCACAGACTTAAAGGAGACCAGATACTTCACTCATGTAGTGACAGGTAGGGCACTGGCATCTGGTACAAATGTCTCAAAAGTCACCATCCTATCACTGAGCTTTCTTGGTTTCGTTTTTATTTTTGGCACGTTTTGACAAGTAAATGAACCCACGTATGATTTAAAGGTGCACTGTTTTTCTGGTGTAGGGGGGTCAGCCATCTGCTTGTGTCCAAGGAGATGTTATTGCTCTGCCTGGAATGATCCACAATAGAGCATTAAACAGATAAATATCCATGGGGACAAACAGGAGACACCACCAGGCCAAGTTAAGGGTCAGATCTGTGGACAGGTGACCCCGCTCACAATAAGAGCACATGGTTTTTAGGTATTGCATGAAAAATAAAAGCAGTAAAACACCTGCAGTAGAATGAATGCAAGATCAATCAGTTTAATGGCATATTGTGGAACATTCCAGGAAAAGCAATAACTAATCATCAAATGTGTTTCTATAGAGACAAGCAGATGATCTAAAACTTACAGAGCTTATCACCTGACAACAATATGACAACTGTTAAGAACAATGGCACAATGGCACCACATCTACAAGATAATGTTCTAAAAAAAAAAAAAAAACCCAAAAAACAAAAACAAAACGTAACTTACTTATTTTTGTAAAGTTGTTCTGTTTGTTTCTGTTTGTTCTGTTCTACTTGAGAGATAAATAACAGCTACATAACACATTTGGACCAATTTTGTGTTGCCCTTTGTCATGGCTACAGACCTGGGTTTTAAATAGACTTTTCTTCATCCTTGTTTTCGTCGATAAACATCAGCAGTAGCCAAGATGCTATTTTTAGACAAAAGACAATAAGCAGACACAAGAACCAGATTGAAAGATGCACTCATTGCAAGAACTAAGAGCGCAGGATTAGGACAAAAATCAAATACAATTCCCATAATAAGAATTAAAAATGTGTTAAAATGTGTCTGCAAATGTAGTAGTTTAAAGATGCACTATGCAGCTTAAAGATGCACTATGCAACTTTCCTAGTTGTTACCTCTGTCTCCATGGAGATGTTATGGCTTTACTTTGAATCTTCCACACTATGGCATTGTACTTGTCTTTCTTGCATTGATTCACCTCCTGGTTTAAGTGTATTTTCTTTTTGATGTTTCTGAATATTATAATTTTGCAAAACTTCAAAACAAAAATTTAACAACCTCAACAGACATCGCCCACCAACCAGAAGGCCAGAGGTTCACATGTTATCCCACAACCTATTGTTGTGTCCCCAGGCAAGACACTTGAACCAAATACTAACCTCAGTTACAGCATTGTTGCAGGGAGAGCTTGGAAGTCAGATACGAAATCACTTGATTACAAACACAGATTGAGATTAGTTAGCCTGGGTCACAGCAGAGGCAAGTTATTTTAAAAGTTCTGTATTACACAGAATTATTTTTGTGAGCCATGTTATAATGTTGTTACCTCCCCAGAAACACACATAGTGTTTTGTTTCATTCAGACGTTTGAGTAAACCTTTATTATTTGTCTGTATACATCTTCAAAGCTCAAAATGCTCTTTTCCACCTTGTGATGTCACGTAGTGGTAGTTTTCAAGTTAACAACTACCTTTTACCTTTAGTTCAGCAGAGCCTGGCAATTCCAGAGCTGAAATTATCCAAATAATTCTAGTGAAGGTGTATGAAGTTAAAAAAAAAACAGAGTGGAGCACTTCCTATGTTACAACATGACATCACAAGGTGGCACATAGTGTTTTTTTCTGTTTGAGAGAACTCAGCCTAAATATGTGGGCTTTGTGTTTGTGTTAAATGTGTTAGAATGAAACGAAACACAACTCCAGGTATGTTTGTGATGAGGAAACATAATATTGGCCCTTTAAAGATACAGTATGTAACTTTCTAGAGATGGCACGTCACCTGCATGGTTACATGGAAATACCTCGGAACATTCTTGATAGAGATAGGTAGCTAAAAGGTTACATCCTGTGACTTTAAGAAGACGACAGTTTAAGGTTTATGAAGATGACAGTTTTAATGTGAGTCTTACTTAATATCATAGTTAATTCTTGCGTGTTTGAATTAAGTTTTTGTATTACCCAGGACTCTTGTCAACTGCAAAATGTGGTTGTACTGCCATCTGGTGTGGACTGGGGGTACTGCAGCTCTGTAATGTGTTGAATAGATACATTTATGTAATGCAGTAACTTCCATTCAATATATACCCACAACCTTCTGGTGTGAGTGAGGAGACAGGCTAACCATGCTACCCAATTAACACCACTAATCTAGGTGGACAATAATCAAATAAAATCATAAAAAAAACTTTTTAAAGGTGCACAATGCAACTTTGGAGATGTCATTGTTTGCCTTGAATGTTCCACAGTACAGCATTAAAAGCACTGCCTTTAAAATGTGAAAAAGAGGTAGTTTCAAACTGTTTATTCCATCCCATCCATCCATCCATCCATCCATTTTCTTCCGCTTATCCGGGGCCGGGTCACGGGGGCAGCAGTCTCAGCAGGGACTCCCAGACTTCCCTCACCCCAGACACGTCCTCCAGCTCCTCCGGTGGGACCCCAAGGCGTTCCCAGGCCAGCCGAGAGACATAGTCCCTCCAGCGTGTCCTGGGTCTTCCTCGGGGCTTCCTCCCGGTGGGACATGCCCAGAACACCTCCCTAGGGAGGCGTCCAGGAGGCATCCTAAGCAGATGCCCGAGCCACCTCAGCTGGTTCCTCTCAACGTGAAGGAGCAGCGGCTCTACTCCGAGCTCCTCCCGTGTGACTGAGCTCCTCACCCTGTCTCTAAGGGTGTGCCCAGCCACCACTCTGCGGAGGAACTCATTTCGGCCGCTTGTATCCGCGATCTTGTCCTTTCGGTCATGACCCAGAGCTCATGACCATAGGTGAGGGTAGAAACGTAGATTGACTGGTAAATCGAGAGCTTTGCCTTTCGACTCAGCTCCTTCTTTACCACAACGGACCGATACAGCGACCGCATCACTGCAGACGCTGCACCGATCCGCCTGTCCATCTCGCGTTCCATCCTTCCCTCACTCGTGAACAAGACCCCGAGATATTTGAACTCCTCAACTTGAGGCAAGGGCTCACCACCCACCCGGAGAGGGCAAACCACCTTTTCCGGTCGAGAACCATGGCCTCAGATTTAGAAGAGCTGATTTTCATCCCAGCCGCTTCACACTCGGCTGCAAACCGCCCCAGTGCCTGCTGCAGGTCCTGGCTCGAAGAAGCCATCAGGACAACATCATCTGCAAACAGCAGAGATGAGATCCTGTGGTTTCCGAACCAGACCCCCTCCAGCCCCTGACTGCGCCTAGAAATTCTGTCCATAAATATAATGAACAGAACCGGTGACAAAGGGCAGCCCTGGCGGAGTCCAACATGCACCGGGAACAAGTCTGATTTACTGCCGGCAATGCGAACACAGCTCCTGCTCCAGTCATACAGGGACCGGACAGCCCTTAGCAAAGGGCCCCGGACCCCATACTCCCAGAGCACCCCCCAAAGGACACCACGGGGGACACGGTCGAATGCCTTCTCCAGATCCACAAAACACATGTGGACCGGTTGGGCAAACTCACATGAACCCTCGAGCACCCGATGGAGAGTGTAGAGCTGGTCCAGTGTTCCACGACCAGGACGAAAACCACACTGCTCTTCCTGGATTCGAGGTTCGACTATCGACCGGACTCTCCTCTCCAGTACCCTGGAATAGACCTTACCGGGAAGGCTGAGGAGTGTGATTGCCCTGTAATTGGAACACACCCTCCGGTCCCCCTTTTTATACAGAGGGACCACCACCCCGGTCTGCCAGTCCAGCGGTACTGTCGTCCCCGACGCCACGCGATGTTGTAGAGACGTGTCAGCCAAGACAGCCCCACAACATCCAGAGACTTAAGGTACTCGGGACGGATCTCATCAACGCCCGGAGCCTTGCCACCGAGGAGCTTGACAACCACCTCAGTGACTTCGGCCAGGGTGATAGACGAGTCCGCCTCCGGGTCCCCAGCCTCGGCTTCCTCCTCGGAAGACGTGACAGTGGGATTGAGGAGATCCTCAAAGTATTCCTTCCACCGTCCGACAACATCCCCAGTTGAGTTCAGCAGCTCTCCACCCGCACTGTAAACAGTGTTGGTGAAGCACTGCTTCCCCCTCCTGAGGCGCCGAACGGTTTGCCAGAATTTCTTTGAGGCCGTCCGATAGTCCTCCTCCATGGCCTCCCCGAACTCCTCCCAACCCCGAGTTTTTGCCTCCACGACAGCACGAGCCGCAGCACGCTTGGCCCGCCGGTACCCGTCAGCTGCCTCAGGAGTCCCACAAGCCAACAAGGCCTGATAGGACTCCTTCTTCAGCCTGACGGCATCCCTTACTTCCGGTGTCCACCACCGGGTTCGGGGATTGCCGCTGCAACAAGCACCGCAGACCTTACGACCACAGCTATGGGCAGCCGCATCAACAATGGAGGTGGAGAACATGGCCCACTCGGAGTCCATGTCCCCAGCCTCCCCCGGGATCAGAGAGAAGCTCTCCCGGAGGTGCGAATTGAAGACCCCCCTGACAGAAGGCTCCGCCAGATTTTCCCAACAGACCCTCACGATACGCTTGGGCCTGCCAGGTCTATCCGGCTTCCTCCTCCGCCAGCGGATCCAACTCACAACCAGGTGGTGATCAGTTGACAGCTCTGCCCCTCTCTTCACCCGAGTGTCCAAAACACGCGGCCGGAGGTCAGATAACACAACTACAAAGTCGATCATCGACCTCCGACCTAGGGTGTCCTGGTGCCACGTGCACTGATGGACACCCTTGTGTTTGAACATGGTGTTCGTTATGGACAAACCGTGACTAGCACAGAAGTCCAATAACAAAACACCGCTCGGGTTCAGAGGCCGTTTCTCCCAATCACGCCCCTGCAGGTGTCACTGTCGTTACCCACATGGGCGTTGAAGTCCCCCAGGAGAACAATGGAGTCCCCGGTGGGTGCACTGTCTAGTACCCCCCCCAGGCACTCCAAGAAGGCCGGGTACTCTGCACTGCTGTTTGGCCCGTAGGCTGCCACAACAGTGAGAGACCTGTCCTCGACCCAAAGGCGCAGGGACGCGACCCTCTCATTCTCCGGGGTGAACTCCAACACATGGTGGCTGAGCTGTGGGGCAATGAGCAGGCCCACACCAGCTCGCCGCCGCTCCCCGCGAGCAACGCCAGAGAAATGGAGAGTCCAGCCCCTCTCAAGAAGTTGGGTTCCAGAGCCCAAACTGTGCGTGGAGGCGAGGCTGACTAGATCTAGTCGGTAACGCTCAACCTCCCGCACAAGCTCAGGCTCCTTCCCCCCCCAGCGAGGTGACATTCCATGTCCCCAGAGCTAGTCTCCATGTCCGGAGATCTGGTCGTCGGGGCCCCCGCCGTCGACTGCCGCCCGGATCTCTCAGCACCGGCCCCTTATGGATCCTCTCGCGGGTGGTGGGTCCACGCGAGGACGGCCCCACGTCGCTCCTTCGGACTGAGCCCGGCCGGGCCTCGTGGGGAAAGGCCCGGCCACCAGGCGCTCGCTGTCGAGCACCCACCCCAGGCCTGGCTCCAGGGTGGGGTGGGTTTATTCCTCACTTACCTTATGCTTTCTAAACATCCGAATTATTCATGCTCGGCATGATGTGTTTATAAGCACTTCTCACAACTCTCAGAGGCCAGAGCGCAGTTTGTCTTCACAATAATGCTAATAACAAACAAGCATACTTCCTGGTTTGTGGAGGATAAAAACACTTTCTGATTAGATGCAAACAGCAGTTTCAATTTGACAATAAGAACTGATTTTACAATCAACTGGTGCTGGGACGAGACACATTTGACTTGATTTACTTTAAATAATGGACTGGAAACATCTGTAATCTGTAATTAAATAAAATGAAAAAGTGTAATGCTTTACTGTGGAACATAACATCTCCATGGATACAAGGAGATGGCAGAGCCTCTGCTGGAAAAGTTACATTGTGTAACTTTAAGGCTTGTAACTGAAACTGGATAAATCTGTAAGATAAAGGTGTACTGAAAATTACATTTTATCAATAGAGGTTTTGGTTGTAAATGCTGAACTCATTGGTAGGACTTCAAAATCTGTTATCGATTAGTATCTGACCAACAACCCTACTGAGCAGCAAAACAAAACAGTGCGACAGTGGGTCAGTGGTTAGAGCATTGGTCCCCCAACCTCGAAGGTCGGAGGGGCCGATGGCGCAAACTGGCAGCCTCGCTTCTGTCAGTCGGCCCCAGGGCAGCTGTGGCTACAATAGTAGCTTACCATCACCATCAAGTGTGGAGTGAATGAATAATGACTATAGTGTAGTGCTTTGAGAGGCTTTGACAAGCCAAACAACAAGTGTAAGGCATTATTATTATTAGTTATTCTGGGTGTGGATGACCGTCAATGAAACAACATTTGAACAACAGTATAAAAACATGCCGACATAGGACAAAAAAGCTATGCATGCTGTCATTCGTAACAAGAGAATTCAGTGTAAAAATAAGCCACATGCCCTACCAGCCCGAACTCAGATCTGTGCAGCCTCCTTACGGCTAAAGGGCTTGTACCTGATTTTCATTTCAAGATCCATGCTCTTTATATCATTCATGGTGTGGTAAAAACATGACACTGTTTAACAGTGGTCCCCAAACTACGGCCCACCTCCACATTTGGTCCGGCCCCCTAAACAATACCAGAGAGCATTTTGATTTTTTTTCATATATGTGTATTTGTATCTGATAATAAAGTTGGACTTTTGCAATAAAATGTTCCTTAGTTATGAACTATTTTCATAATTAACTATTAGTAACTATTTCATAAACGCATATAACGTGACATTCTGTTCCACTCTTCTGCAGTCTGTGCCCCTATCTGGCAACCTCCAGAAAAAAAATCCTAAACCCGCCCCTCTCATAGAGAAAGGAGTCATGGCAAAAAGGTTTGGTAAGAGAAAAATTGATTCAGAATGCAGGGCATTTAACCTGAAGTGGACAAACGATTAATGATTGATGATTAGAACCCAGGGAGGGTCATTTGGTTATTATTTATTTCATTAATAGTGGTATTATTTATTTCCTGACTTTTGTTCTGTGAAGAATCCAGAAAGGGTTATTTGATTATATGTGGCTTTCTGGAAAACAATACATTTTTACGTTTAGGGAGTCCTGCAACCGTCACACTTTTTCTGTTACAAACTGTCCCCGGCCCCTCATCAGAGAAGTGAAAAGTTATGTGGCCCTCACAGGAAAAAGTTTGGGGACCCCTGCTGTATAATATAATGTAGGTATTTTACAAAGCATTTTCTCTAGTGAAGACTAACAAATAAGCTTCCATTAGGCTCAACTTTTTGTCCAATCAGATACATTGTTAGTCCCGCTTTGGTCCTGGTTTCGTTCCGGTCTAGTTCTGGTCTAATCCTAGCTTAGTCTTGTGAAATGCTGCCCTAGTCCTGGATAAATCTTGGTCTAGTCTTGGTCTAGTCCTGAGTGGTAAAAAAAGAAGCAAACAGTAGGCAGGGTTTGGAGAACTTTAACTATGGGTGGGGCTAGACTCATGGCTTGAAATCTTGGTAACGCCCCTTTAAGAATCTTTCTCATAAATTCTTAATACATGAACATCAAAACAACTTTAAACTATCCTGAAGCTCACATAATTTTACAGCTAATGTGCATATTGTGCATGATGGGCACAATGTAACTTTCTGAATGTCGGTATATACCACCTGCCTGTCCCCACGGAGATGTTATTGATTTTTCTAGCTGGTTCCATAGCATAGCAAACTTACCTCCATGGATAAGAGCAGTGACACCGGGCCAAGTTACAGGTCAAATCTGTGGAGAGGCAACCTCACTCACTGTTGGAATGTGTTTTTTTTATTTATTATTATTTTTGAGCCAAACAATATCTGTAATTGAATGGATGGATATACAATAGAACTTTAATTCCATAGTGTAGGGCATTACAGACAAAGCAATAACAGTCTCCATGGAGACAGACCTCCCCACACCAGAAAGTTACATAGTGCACATTTAAATTGATGGCAAGACTATGTAATGGATGGATAAAACAAACAAAACAAAAAAAAAAACAACACCCAAATATTTAAACAAATTTTGACAAAAAGCTGAGATTTAGATAATATGAAATCAAACTGTATGATGGTTCTATGGCAATTAAGTGTTTTTCTAATGCAGAAAACATTGCTCTCCTGCTATTGGTCAGCCTCTGTCATGTTCTGAGTAAGTCACAGGTGGATTTAACCACGAAGCATGAACTCTCAGAGGAAACAGATAGGTGATAATTAGATAAACCTATTCACTTTCCCTATAAGTGACTGCAGTGTTATGTCTGATGTTGCATATATGCAAAATTCAAAATGCAAAAAATGGGGAAAAAATGTACAAATTGGTGTTTGTAACCTGTTAAAATTGATTTTTTTAAAATCTTAAATAATTTAAGATTAAGAATACAGTGATGAGAATGTGTTAAGACTTACAAATTAAAGTGGAGCTAAACACCAAATCTTCGTTTTGTGCTACTAAACTCTGTGAATAGAATTGTCTACTATTCTTGGTCATTTTTTTTTTTTTTGGCAATTTTAGTATAAACTTGGTAAGAGTGTGTGCTGCCTCCAGTGGCCACTTCAGTTTCAAGTACTATGTCACATCACACAGGACTGCCCTGATTAAAGCCAGGTGTTTCTGATTATAAACACCTGGCTGCAGTGGTGGAGTTTGAAGTACGGATACCCATTAGACCAATCACACTGTTCCTTATACCTCCAGACACCACCCCTCCTCCCCCTTCACACTCAGTTTAGCAGCTCTATTTGAAATGTGGTTGTAGGAGTTTAGGTGTTTAGTCCCACTTTAAATATTTGAATGAGTTTTCTTATCAGCAGCAGTTAGCAATATAGGAGATGATAGAAGTCATTTTGGACTGTTCTGGATCTGTTTTTCATCTGTCACAAAATAAAAACGTAAACTTGTCCATTTAAGGTAGTTTTGACCAAACCTAGCTCATGACTTAGAGATGGGTCCCACTGCTATGACAGGCCTAACCCAGAGACATTGAAGGATGGGTCAAAAGCAGAGGATTCATTTTCTGAAGTCCACGCCAACTCATTTTGTTGAATAATTAGGATGGTCAGATGCATAAGGTAAGTAAGGAATAACTTTGGACCACTGCAAAAATGAACTAGTTCTGTTTTATCACATTTTAAGACAGTAAAAACGTACAGTGCCTTTATCTGAATAACCTTGATCCAAATGGCAACCAAACAACTTATTTCTCCTTCACTAATGAATAATCTTATCAGTCAGTTTTCCTCTATGTGAAATTAGTGTTTGATAAATATTATGAATTTTTATTATTTTCAAATTGTTATTAAAATTATAATTTAACCCTATATTCCACAGTTCACTCTGGTCTGTTACGTCTCCTCAGACCGGACACTGGCTCTGCTCCGATCTCCTCTACGCTCATTTCACAGCCATCTTCCAATAAAGGCATGTCCTCCTCCTCTTCCTCATCTAGCCCCGCTTCTTCCTGCTCAAGCGTCGCTCCTTCCTGCTCCTCCTCAGCTGTCTTCTCTCCTTCCTTCTCTTCTTTTTGTTCCGCGGTTTTGGGTGTTTTTTCGCACAAATCCTGCTCCTCTGTTGCAGTTTCTTCAGATATCGGCTGCATTGGTGTGGGAGTCGTTCCTGCAAGAGTCTCTTTGGCCCCCAAGCATTCGATCAGACTGTCCAGGTTTCGTTCACAAGAGCCATCTGGAAAACAAAAAAACTAAATATTTCAAGTACAAGATTAAAGTTTCAGATCATCTATCTTCTGGTTCCTGGTTTTAGTCTTGGCAGGACTAATCTAAGTCCTGGCCTAGTCCTTGTTTAGTTGGTTTAGATCTGGTTTAGTAATCTAGTGTAGTTCTGGTTTAGTCATTGTTAACTCCTGGTCCTGGATTATTCATCCATTAGTCCTTGGTTCAGTCCTTGGTTCAGTCCTTGGTTCAGTCCTTGGTTCAGTCCTTGGTTCAGTCCTTGGTTCAGTCCTTGGTTCAGTCCATTTTTAAACCCTGATTAAATCACCTGGTTAAGTCCTGGTTGAGTCCTTGCTTAGTAATCTGGTGTAGTTCTAGTTTAGTCATTGTTAACGCCTTGTCAGTCCTGGTTCAGTCCATTTTTAACCCTGATTAAATCACCTGGTTCAGTCCCTGGTTTAGTCCTGGTTTAGCAGTCTGGTTTATTCATTGTTAACTCCTGGTCCTGGATTATTCATTTGACTCAGTCCTGACTGGTTTAGTCATTGTTAACTCCTTGTTAGTCCTGGTTCAGTCCTTTTTTTTTAACCCTGATTAAATCACCTGGTTCAGTCCTTAGTTCAGTCCTTGGTTTACTCCTGGTTTACTCCTGGTTTACTCCTGGTTTACTCCTGGTTTACTCCTGGTTTACTCCTGGTTTACTCCTGGTTTACTCCTGGTTTACTCCTGGTTTACTCCTGGTTTCGTCACTCTTAATTCCTGGTCCTGGATTATTCATCTGGTTCAATCCTGGTTCAGTCCTGACTCAGTCCTTGTCCAGTCCTGGTTTAGTCCTAGTTTAGTAATCTGGTGTACTTAAGTCTGCTGCTGGCTGTCACAACTATTTTGTGAAGCTGTGAGGTGACTGCTTTGAGTCTAACTATCACGTTTCTAAAATCTTTAAAATTCAATCAGTCAATTTTAAGGTCTGTCCCTTGTTCAAACTGCCACCAGTTCAAATTTTATGCTTGATTTAGATCACCTACTTAGCCCACCTTTATGTAAAGGTGTAGTACTTTTGTCCAGCTGATGTTACCTTGTACATTGAGCGGGGGGCAGTCCATCCCTCTCTTCTTCATCAGATATCGAATGGTCTGGAGTTGGTTCATGATCTCATTCTTCTGATCCTGAGCCACAGACTTCACACTGAGCAGAAAAAAACAAGGATGACTTCGCAATGTTCAAAACTACCCAAAGTTTTAAGATTCACTGTGTAACTTTTCTCCTAAAGAGGAATTCACTTGCTCGTCTCCATGGATTGCTTCACCTAGAACAGAGGTGGGCAAACTACAGCCACACCCAATCCAAGTGACGTCTATAACCGACTTGGGCTTCGGCTCTTAATTAAAACATTAGGATTAGGCTTATATAAACTAACCTAGTAAGAATGCATGTTTTTAAAATATCCTATATTACACAAAAATTACTCTTGTGAGGTTATATTACATTGTTACCTCATCAAAAACATAACTGGAGTTGCGCTGTTTCATTCGCACACATTTGAGTAACAGTGTATTATTAGTCTGTCTATATCTCCAAAGCTCAAAATACTCTGTTCCACCTTATGATGTCATGAAGCGGTAATTATTGAGATTATTGTGAAGTGGACACAGGGAATCACTTCCTGTATTACAACATAACATCACATGTGTTTTCCATTTGAGAAAAGAAGTCAGCCAAAATATGCAGGATTTATGTGTTAAACATGTGAATGAAACAAAACACAACTCCAAGCTATGTTTAAAGAAACAACATTATAACAGCTCAGAAAATACAGTAATATAGGCCCTTATGTTTGAACTATAGAAACAACCATAAAACTAATAAATGCTAGATAGATAAGTTCATAGCCATATTGTGGGCTTGTCTAGGCAAAGCAAAAGAACTAAATCAATATTTCTTGTCAAAATTAACAGTCATCTGATATTTTTTGCTCAAACAAGACCAGGAAAGTGTAATTATGAGTATTTTCTGCACTGACCAATTGGTGAGAGGGTCCAGCTGAGTGAGGATGGAGTTTAACATTCGCTCAGTCTGGGCCAGCCTCTGCTCCAGCTCGTTCAACTGGTTTTCTGCACAAACACCTTATTACCATGGTAATTAAACACAAAATATTTACAATGATGATTTATAAGCTCCATGTTTAAACAGGACATCACAAACCTGCCTCCACAGACTTCTTCGCTCCTTTGGCCAGTTTCTCCTTCTGGGCCTGGTCATCTGCCGACTTTATCTATAAAACACAAGAAAACATGATGAAAGCCAAACTAAGACTCACTTCAAGCATAGACTGTATTGCTAACGTGCTAGCCTCCATGTTCCAAATAACAAGTGAGCATGGGCGTGACTCGGCTCCATCGACACGGTTTCTATTGAAAAACCTTTGCCCCTCTCTCTGTAACTGCTGGTGTCTGACTTGTCACTCTGAACTTACAATGTAACTTGCTCTACATGATCCTGTTTTCATTTTCCTATTGTATCTGTAAATCAAGATATGAACATTAATAACAGACCAATTAGGGGGCCTCTTTCCTTTAGGTCACTCCCACTAGCATTAGCAACAGGTTTGATTGACAGCATTGCTAAGCATCCCTACCAAATCAGTGGTGTGGGCGGGAAAGGATGTGTATCTTCAACAGCCTCACTCTAGATTGGTTCTTTAGTTTTACGCTTGGATTTCCAAATATGGTCCAAGGTTGCATGTAACTATAACTGCTAGCCTCAATTGACTTCATCTGGCTGCAGACAAATGTTGTGGATGACACACCTCTTTTATACAGGATGCAGCTTCAAGACAAGATGGTCTCGAGTTCCACTCTTGGGCAGCGAAGACTTACTGTTGAATTAGGGGTCAGCAATACGCTAAAACATTTAATTTAATATTACCATTTTCTTGGGACCAGATCAAATGTGCAATTTTATCTCAAATCATCTACATTTAATATCTTTTTATTGGTTTGAAGAGGTAACTTAAGTAATTTGCTTCTTCATTGAAAATGGTTAAATCAGACATGACTTAGTTTGGTGGTTTATCCTTTAAAAATACATGTTTTGTTCTTATTTTATTACATTAATATGTACAGTATGTGTACCTTTTGTCCATGGTGAGAGATACATTATATGCCACTATGTAATATTATTTATTAAGGACCAACATTTCCATGGAAACAAGCAGGAGGGGCCCTCCTTCAAGACAAACAAGTGTCAGCTTTGTGGTGATTTTTTGGTTAACAAGTTGCATACTTAAACTATAAATTCAGATTTCATGGCTGGACAGTTACTCTCACAATGACGATTCCTGGTGACAGAGCATGAGGAGTACTGTTTTTTTACTCTTGAGTAATTTCTTAATGGACCACTGCTACTTGGCTCCCCCTGGATGCTGATTGTGATGTCAGGGCTGCAGGACAGTTTTGTCCTGAGGGCTGTTACTCACCTCAAACTGCACTGACACCGGATCTGCTCACCCTACCTCACCAGTCCTCCTGTTATGCTGCACTGAAACTATTTTGCATGTTTTGAGGTCTTGTAAGGTTTCAAATGTATTGATTTTGATACAGATTTGTGTTGAATTTTCTTCAGTAGAAACAACTGAATCAATAATTTTGACTGTTTTTATTTGTATATTTTTATTTGCTTATATTATAAAAAAAAAACAACTAACCATTTCAGTAGGTCTCAAACAAAAATGAAAAATACATATACTTTTCAGTCCAGTTCCAAAACTTAGAGGAGTAGAAAGTAGAGATACCGGCTCTCAAATGTAGTGAAGTAAAAGTAAAAAGAATCCACTTTAAAATTTCCTTCAGTACAAATTTTAGGTATCTGCACTTTTACTTTGTTATGTTCCAACACTACTGGTCAGTAGTAGTTTTACCTTCAGAAACTTGTATGCAGCGAACACTCCGACCCCGATGGCATACAGTGGCATTAGGGTAAAAACGTAGCCTTTGTTGCTGTTGCTTTTGTATTTGTCTGATTTGAGTTCCTGCTCCATCAGCTTCTTCATGTTCTGTAGGTTTTCAGCAGACTGGGCACCAGGAGAGTTCATATGGACTGGAGTGCCCCTCACCGCCCCCGGGCCTGGACCTAAGTGAAATTTCATCATCAGAAGGACTTTTGTTGTTATTTTAATAAAAAAGTTACAACATAAAATTTGAATATCTATATTTTAGGATGCCATATGGAGCTCAACAGTGACCCATCCATTATTTTTTCCCACAGACTTTCCAAAAAAGAATTTACCATATATTCAGAGTTTGAAAGGTCGGCTAATCAGCTCTGTACCTGACTTGCAATTTTATTTAAAATGTGTTACTGAAACTTTATAAGCAGCTGAGTTATTAAAACATTTTTGTAGAATTTTGTGTTTTAAATGTGCTTTTTGGACTTAAAACTTATTATTAGTTATTTTATTATTAGTTAGCATGCAGCTGGTTAGTCTCCGCAATGTCTTTGAACTTTAGTCATACACAGAGATCACCGTTTTATATTTTGGGCATCTTTAAACATGTTATCAGTGTTCATCAGTGTTAATCTGGCCCTTTGTGGTGCATCATTGTAAACATCATTACAACAAAGAGCCTGTTTCTGAGTAATGACGTCTTGAAAACAGTTGAATAAAAATTACTCAAACATGAATAACTCAATAATATCTTAAACTGGACTCAATGATGAGTGGAAAAATAGTGAAAAGATTTTGCATAATACCCCCTCCCTCCCCCTTTAACACTGGAGGACAGGTCAGAATAGAATGATTTTAGAATTGGCCTTATAACAGAATGCAGATTTTTGATCTTGGATTGTGGTTAATATCTGAAGATTGAGATTCAATCATGTCTCTAATCATCAATGAGATGGTTAGGGCTTTTAGAAGTCTATGATAGGTCTACAGTACTGAAATGATGTTTGTGAACAAGTCGGTTGTTTTGAATGATTCTTTTAAGTGAACGGTTATAACCAAATCTCATTTTTACTTCCTAGTTTTTATGTATTTTTACATTGACTAACACTGAATCAACACAAGAATCAGCTCAGAAGCAGAGCAGGTGACATGAGTAAGAGCTTTAAGCACAAAAAACTTATTTGGCATCATAATAACTACTGTAGTGGAACATTTTATTTAGATTTTTAGAATTTTAGATGCTCACTCTCACTTTGAACCATTTCTTAGCCTTGGTCATTTCCATCTGTGATTAGTTTGTTGCTGGCTTCTGTCATATAAATAAATAGAAAAAGAGTCAGTCTTTTGAACGGCTCTTTGAAATGAACAGATTCAAAAGATTCAGATCCCATAAAAGAGTCAAAAGTCCCAACTACAGCGTATCTCCTGTCTGTAAAAGCAGGTGGTTTTCAAAAAAAATAAAAAATAAGATTTGAATCTAAAATTGAGCCCTAGAAGTACGTGCTGCCAGCAGCTAAAACATTACAGACACCAGTGAATAATTTGCCTATGAAAATTGTGGGTTTTGACGAGGCGTGAATAAACTTGAATACGCAGAAAACATTTCAACCCTCTACTTTTATCTACATCAGAACTTCACAAAACACAAATGCAGGCTCAGGCTCAGAAAACCATTTTAAATTTAATTTCATATCAAATGACCCAGCAGCATGGATCTGTTTTGTATTGTTTTGTATAGGGCCTGTATGTTTAAATAAGATGTGCGTATAAAAGGACTGTTATTACGCTGTTTATTCTGTGGCACACTGGACAAACAGAACACAACAATAGACCTACAGTCGCTGTATAAATCATCGAGATCAAATGTTGGACATTTTGCTTGTGGGGATTACTCATGAAAATACCATTGACAAAAAAATGAAAAAAATCTATACACGGATAATAACCTATAACATTGTGATTAAAACCAGAACTAACAAGCAGTAAATTAAAAGACCTTCCCTGAAGAGTTTTAGAATGGTCATGATGTAATGTAACTAGAACAAAATAAAGTAAAGTAACATTAAAATTAAAATTATTTAATTGACCTTTTCTCTATAGTTTTAGCAGACCTGTCAACAGAAATTTGGGGGCCCGGGGCAAGAGGCTTCCCCTGTTTTTGAAGGGTCTTGATCTTTAATAGAATTAGTATAAAATCACAAAGTAATATAAATTTGTCATTTTGAGTTAATGGTTTCTGTGTAGATTCTGCACACCTGACTGCACACTGTCTCACTCTTGATTCACTGTTATTAGTACAACGTTTCTATCCCTCTGACCTTCCTCAGGTTTCTGTTTCTATACATAAATGTTTGTTTTTTTATATTATCATTCTGGCGGCTGGAATCTCTATATAACCGAGTAGAAACTGTAGCATTGTTACAGCACTAATAGGAATAGTGCATTATTTGAGATGGGCATTACAGATCACATCTCCTCTGAAAACAAACAAAAGCACTTTAAAGAGCTCATTAGTCTGATGGGTAGAAGAAGGATGTAAAAGGTTTAACCAGAGATAATGGGAGAGGCATTAGGACAGAAAGCTTCTACATTTGTATTTTTAGTCATGATTTGAAATATAAAATCTGTACACTACTTTATTATCTTCAGGGTGTGGAGTTGGAGTTTGAACGATTCAAATACCACGATGATAATAAAAAAAAACTAAACAATAGAATGTGATTTTCAATATTAAATGGTAGTACTTTTTTATATTACCATGTAGCCTTATATCCGTGTAATCCCCGAGTCGTCCAGGTAGGTTCACCCGTACTATTACTGGGTGGGTTAATACCTGCATATAAAATTGGAACTAAACTTAGAAATAAACTTGGAACGAAACCAGGACCAAACCAGGAAAAGTGTGAGCACAGTCACTTTTTGAGGAGGTTGTATTTAGTTTTAGGCTGGTAAGGCTCTAACAACTTTTACTACAATACTACTACAGTGAGGCTACAGTTTTGGCCTAGATCTTACTTGGCTACAGCTTAGACAATTAATTAAAAGCAACCATCTAAACAGACCTATCACTGAAATAGCAATATGGGGCCAATAATAACACATTTATTCATTGTAGTGAACTAGTGCAAAAGATTTAAACCCAAAAGAATGAAATTTGCTATTTGAAAGATTGCAAACTGTTTAGTCACATATACAATTTCCAGGGCAGAGAACTAAATGCCCCTGTGTGTCAGATGCCCTCACTGTGTCTCTTCAAGGGGTTTTATTCTGTGTAAAACCAGTTAACCCTGTAGTTTAGACCCCTACAAATATGTTCTGAAATGCCCCTGTGTGTCAGATGCTCTTGCTGTGTGTCAGATGCTCTTGCTGTGTGTCAGATGCTCTTGCTGTGTGTCAGATGCCCTCCCTGTGTGTCAGATGCCCTCCATGTGTCTCAATGGGGTCTTAATTCTATGTAAAAGCTGCAAAACCTGTAGTTTAGACCTCTGCAAACATACTTATTTCGTACTTCATATTTCAATTCTGAAATATTGAGGCTTTTGGACCTGTGTAAGCTTTAATGCTACAGTCTCGCATGCACAGCCGCTGCCAAACGTTACCGTTCCATTTGAAAAACTGTACAATTACAACGTTTTGCCCCAGTCGTGCCGTGTACCTTTTCTGTTGTAGCGGGAATCCAGACGAGCATCTTTGGCTCCGGTTCCTCCTCCTCCTCCTCCGACCCCGAACATCCTGGGCAGGACCACAAACGTGAAGAGCACCGCGGTGAACGCCAGAGCAACCTGCTGTGACGTGGACAGCACCATGATCCGTGTGCAAAGAGGCAAAGACAAGTGCAAAAGTAGAAAGGACCACGGAAATGTGCAGAAACGTGTCAAATGTGCAGAAATGCGCCACTACTGCTGATGTTTTTTTCGCCCACAGAGGAGCCAGACGCACGGGCTGCTCCTGCGGCTGCACCACAACAACAGCCAGCAGGATTTCCGGGGCACGGCTTTTCACCATAATATACATAATGTGTTAATTTTTTCCCTCTTACTTTCTACATAGTGTTGTGTATTTCTATATAAAATTATGTCATTATTGTTTTAACTTACTATTTTTAATTTATGAATTTATCTAATGACCTTTATTTAAAGGTACAGTATGTAGCTTTCTTGAGGAGGCACATCACCTGCATAATTCTATGGAAAAGTTCAACCCATACTCCGGAAAATTCTCTGTGGCGATTGATATGTTTGTTTTTTGTTTTTTTTGCCGCACTGTGGAATATTATAGCCAATGGAACATTTCCATAGAAACAAGCAGGAAGAGGCCCAACTCCAAGTAAGAGTGAGGTTTGTGCAAGCCCGCTCAGACAACACGTTTTTCAGTGCAATAAACACAACCATATGAAAAAAAAAAAAAAAGAAAAAAAAAAAAAAAAAAAAAAAAACAACATGCTTTTATTTTAGTCTATTTTTTTGGCTAAAAAGTTACATACTGTAACATGTTTTAAGTTTAGTTGTTTATAACATTAACTGCTGCAAAACCATGACACCATGTCCTGACAACCCGTACTCCTTCAATGGTCACATTTGACCTGTTTGGGCATGACGCCTTTATTTTGAAAAGAAGACTCACCGAAACAGGAAGTACTTTCTAAGAGCCGAGTTTATTTCAAACACTGAAACTTGACATTTGCTTAGAATGATCTGGAGCAGGGGTGTCCAAACTATGGCCCGGGGGCCAAATGCGGCCCTCACACCAGTTTTTATTGGCCCCCAGACCTCCTGCTGAATCGGTCCAATTGATCATAAGCAGTACTTTTAACAGCAAATTAAACTGTTTCTACCACTATATCCTCAAACATCACATTGCATTGTGATACAAGCCTTATTAATGCACAGCGGCTCTGTCAAAGCTGCGTTTAAAGCACCGCACTACATTGATCACCGGCCTGTTGCCCTCCCCTTCGAATATGTTTTGAGATGTGGCTCTCGATAAAAAAAAGTTTGGGCACCTCTGATCTAGAGTCATAACATGTACTGAGGAGCTTAGAAGAACTGCTGACTTACTACTACTGCTACTAGTGTTATTACTACTGCTACTAGGCTACTAACTAGTATTACTACTACTACTACTGCTGCTGCTGCTATTGCTACTACTATTGCCATTGCTAGTACTACTACTACTATTGTCACTGCTGCTACTGCTACTACTACTACTACTACTACTACTACTACTACTACTACTACTACTACTAGTACTACTACTATGATCATGACATGGTACTACTGCTGGGCTTAGAAGAACTAGGTCTACTATCCTTACTACAACCTGTTACTCCTTTTACAGCTGCTGCTACTACCACTACTGCTACTATTACTACTACTGATACTACCACTAACATACTACAGTTGGAGCAGCCAGTAGTTGAATGGCGAATACAGAAACACCACTAGGTGTCAGTAAAATTGCATCTACAGAGAGATGCAATCTCTGTCAGAGACCCATCGCAGGTTAAAGGAACTGTCCGATCTAGATTGTAAATGTAATGTTTATGGAATTTTAGTATTGTAATAATTTGTATTATAGTCATAATACTAATTTATTCTTAATTACAAAAACACTGGACATGATGACCAATGTTTATGTAACATATATATGTTATTGTATTCAACCCCAGATCAGAACAACTCTCATTAATTATCAGTAATAAGTTGTTTAGAATCCAGGGGAACCGATGGCCGAAGAGATTTTTGGGCCGATATGTTGGGCCAATTTTGATTATTTTCCCAAATTCTGTAGTTTACTCCAAACTCACCCGCAGCCTTTTTTACCACAAGCATTTCAGAGAGCTGATGTTTTGTACAATTACCTCTTTGCACTAAAGTGTTCAAATAAAACTAAAACAAAATATCAGCCTGTGTTGGAAATTTAAGGCCGATAATCAATTTGCTAAAAAGTGCAAATGTTGCTCCATATCTAGTAAAGACCCTTTTTGACATCGTCACACAGGAGGAAGACAGAAGGAGCAAGTACACATCACTAACGCACTTAAAACTGCAAAAATATCAAACACAATCAGCTGTTAGTAAACCCCGAGTACAGAATACACCAAGAACACATACACCATGTCATATATAAAATAACTTGTTTATTGTGCAACAAAACATCCAAATCATGCACACGAGCCTTTAAGCGACAAGCAGAACAACAACACCTCAAAACCTGCAAGAAGGAAAACCATCTCATGGACTGGGTCAAAGCTAAGGTTCGGAATAGCGCCCACCAGACTTTTAATCAGGACGAGGGCTTGACTGATGTATCTGTGGCGTGTTATTTTAATAGATCCATGGGGGCACCTCCCCCTGGCAAAATTTCAAACTGAGCAGGCTAGTGAACAGCTCTGTGATTGATTAGCACAGCCTAAGGCTTTAGCTCAATCTCAAGGCTTCACTTCTTTTACTGAGGGCCACATCTCAAAACTAGTGATGTGCGGTCAGGGGAGGCAGGTGAGGCTGTGCCTCTCCTGTCATCACAGAGAAAAAATAAATGAAATTGTTATATTTATCCAATGATTTGTACTATAGTTATTTTCTATTTAACTTTGCAATTTGAATACTTTTTTTAATTCAAAATTGCTGAATTTTTACTTTTACCATTGAAATACTGAGAAGAGATGCGTGGAGAGGCACCCGCCGTTCGTGCCTCACATGGATTGACTGTGCTGTAGCTCAGCAGTAACACTGCTGCTTTAAGCAGCTGTAAAAAGGCACTGGGTGAGGCACGCAGTTATCTGGCCTCATGGTAGGGGGCGCTCGTGAGCCCAGGGATTCTTGCATCTCCAGCAGAATAGGGGCCGTAGAATAGTGACAGCAAACTACAATTTAAAGTTAGCATGTGAAATGTCTGGCCCTACTTTTTAAATGGAGGAATATTACATATTAAAGCTCAAGCAGTTTTCTAAACTGGACTTTCGGACGAAGCAGGAGGTTATAATTAAAGGAAGACCAATGCTAAAGGAGCTAAGTAGTTTGCTCCAGACAACGGGACGAAAGACTCTTTTCAAATGGGTGGTACGAAATGGTAAGAAATTTAATGACTTCAATCCATTGAAAATTGGGGAACCAGAATACAGATTTTTATTTCATAATATTAGAGCTATTTCATACTGTTGGGGTGCGTGCTCTATCAAAAGACGACCAAGATTCAAAAAGTTAAATTTATCCAAAAGTTTATTTCCCTAACAATGGAATCTAATACAGAGCTCTGGGTCAGACCGTTGTCCCTAACAGCCTACGTACGCAGGACTTATGCCAGGCGCTCTGACTGCCCGCCTGTCCCTTGACCCAGAGTTAAAAAACGACATTCATGAATATGTAATTAATATGTTGAGCAGGTGCCTCCTTCGAAACTTCTGTGTCATTTCTCGGACATCTCCCACGGGACCGGTCTGTTTTTCGGCCTTGAGTCCTGTCCGGCTCCTTATCTCTGTAAGGGAGTTTCTGCAAGGTACAGAGCTGCCCCCCGTTATTCAGAACACACAATGTTTCCTTTTAAAGGCACCATTATAATGATTTCAGTGTTTAACCATTAAGACAGTATTCAAATCAATGTGTGATTTTGTCAAAAAGTATTCAAATAATGTGTGAATTCAATGTAAAAGAAGTGTTTGATTAATACAACCAATATGTGACTTTAGCATTAAAGTAACACAAATGAAATAACAAATAGGTAACTGTTCATGTGAGCATGTGCGTGCACCTGAAAGCTTTATCAATTTGTCTTATCCTTCAATATGGACTTTGAAAGTTTTATTTTGAAATTATTTTTTATTCTTGCCCCAAGTCACTTGAGAAATTGGCCCAGGGCCAAATGTATTTGCAGACACCTGGTTTATATGTTTGTAAATCTGACTGTGATGTGCCTCACCATCCATGAACCTCACCGCACGTCACTGTTCAAAATATATTCGAAGCGGAGGGCCATAGACCAGTGATCAATGCAGTGTGGTCCTTTATACACAGCTTTGACAGAGCCGCTGTGTATAAATAAGGCTTTAAACACATTCATTTTAGGTCTGTATCACAATGCAATGTGATGTTTGAGGTTATAGTTGTAGAAATTGTTTAATTTGCTGTAAAAAGTACTGCTTATGATCAATTGGGCCGGTTCAGGAGGAGGCCTGAGGGCCAATAAAAACTGGTCTGAGAGCCATATTTGGCCCTCGGGCCATAGTTTGGACACCCCAAGCAAGCCAATCAAAGTACCACAAGTGCAGCATTTGTAAAACAATTTACAAGTTTGAAATACAGTAAAAGTCATATTTGTACTTCTCTGAATTCAGTTATTATTTATCTTAGCTGGAGGAATAATTATGGATTGTTTAATATGACTATTGGGTATTTTACTTCTATGGGGTATTAAAAAGGGGGTATTTAACTTCTATGGGGTATTAACTGCTAATACATGATATATTTAGTTCACCATGTTTCCTTTTATTGTTTTGAAAATGCTATATTTGCCCAAAACAACATATTAATATGTTTTCTAAGGTTAACTTTTGACTTTGACACTCCATTTGCTCTTTGCGCTAAGTCACTCCCCCTTCCGAGTGCTATCACAGCATCCCGCTAATGAAACAACTGCACATCACATTGGGCTTGGCAAGTTGTTGACAGTTTTGTATCATGTTTTTATATATTTATGGAGAATTGCTGTGTGGGAGCGTAGGTGATATAGGCCTGTGGGCGGAGCTTTGGACAGAATCTTACAGCTAACTGGAAGAAGGGTTCGAATTCATGGGTTTCAGACAAACAATATTTTCCTCATTTGAAGGTCTTTGTGAGGACCCGGTGAAGACCTTTCCCCATTCAAAAGATACCATATTTTGTTATGAATTACTCATTTGCCATGACCACGGAAGATGGTTGCCATAGCTCGAAGGCCATGGATAGGGTCCGGGAGAAATTACTAGCTTACTCAAACATGCATGGATGACAGCTAAAACCTTTTCAGGCTTTAATACCCCCTCTTTAAAACTGACAATTCCCACTCCGAAGCTCATACACAAATCTACTTAATAAGAAGAGAGGTGGAAACATGATTTAAAATGATTGAAAATGGGAGTAGAAGGGGGCATCTTGAACATAGACTGTATATATAAATGGACATAGCTAACCTGCTACCAGCTGCTTTCCAAATTGGAAGTGAGCATGGGTGCGCTTCCAGCTCCATCAACTCTGGCTCCAATTCACTTTACAATGAAAAACTGATGCCCTTCTCTGTAACTGTTGCTGTCAGGCTGGTCTTAAAATGTATGTATTAACCAGTTCTATTTGATACTGTTTTGTTTTGCTTTTTATTTTGCTATTGTTTCTGTAATTCAAGATATGAACATTAATAACAGACAAATCAGGTGCCTTCTTTCCCCGAGGTCACTCCCGTTAGTGTTAGCAATAGGTGTGATTGACAACAGTGCTAAGCACCCAGGCGGGTATGGCGTTACCTTCAACAGCCTGGCTCTGGATTGGCTCTTTGGTTGCTATGACACTCGCAGTTAGAATTCCAAATATGAAACTAGGCTCCAAATTTACCCCTCTAATCGCTAGCCTGGATGAGCTTCATTTGACTGGAGCCAAAGTGACGTCATATTCACTTAGTTGACTTCTTTATACTGTCTATGGTCTTGAAAACAGGGTCCAATGGGCCCTGATGTCACCGTAAACGTCATCATAATGAAGCTTGCTGTCGGTCCCTCTTATTGATAGCTGCACATCACAATAGTGAGCAGTGAATTTTTTTTTTTTTTTCATTTTGTACCAAAAATTACTACACGGTGGTGCCAAATCCTACAAGTATCACAGATTAAGAAAAAAAAATGCAGCATGTACCGGTGCAGGTGAAAGCGGGGGTGAACGGCAAAAAGGTGTCTTGAAAATAAGTAATTAAATATTGTTCAAACATGAATCACTTCAGAGGGTCAATGAGAAGGAAATAACTACAGTATCTCCAGATCTTGGTCGGGGCTACCTTAGCTGGAGGATTTTACCTATTGTGCATGTTTTGGCTAATTCACCCTTAAAATGTGCACCCTGTAGTTTTAAAATCCATTTTGTATTTGTCTTAAAACATGGGCAATGTTTGCTAATGTGTAAGTAGTGTCATCAGGATACCGGTTAAACATTCCTCCATAGACATAAATGCTGATCCCCCCAGCATGATCTCACTGCTAAGTATCAACTGAATAAATGTAAGAAGTTCAATGCTTTATCATTGAACGTTCCAGGCAAAGGAATAACATCTCCTTGAAGACAGGAAGGTGACATCCAAAAGTTACACAGTGCACCTTTAAAAATAAAGGTGCACTGTAAAGCAGCAGCTGCACTAAAAAAAGCAGCAGTCTTTGTGGATTACTGCATGTTGACATTTACCAGTGTGTGGTATGAATAAGGAGACAGAGTCAGTTAATACTTTGTGCAAACATTACATTGGGGTGTTCTGGATCTATGTCTATGAAGGAATATTCCGCAGTTACCATGGTGACACAATGTACACATAAACAAACACAACCTGATAAGTTTTTTTGATTGTTTGAAAACTCAAGACAATATACAAAACTGATTAAACAGCACATTTTCAGGAACCTGTGATCAATTTGAGCGTTCATGGTCCTGTTTAGAAGTTTGATTTTTAACAAAAAGGTGATTTGACTGAAAAACTGCTAGCTAGCTGACTGTAATGTTATTTGAAAGGGACATATTTAACAGCACAAATCAGCTCACATGTTGTAGTTCAGTCAGTTCTTAATAGTTATATTGTGTTACACTAAAGCTCATCTTAAAGTCTTAAAATCTTGAGTAACAGACCTTCAGACAGAGCAGGACCTCAAGTTTGCTTCACCCACCCCTCCAGGGAATGTTGATGCTATCAGCTGCAAAGTATCAATATAAAGGATGAGTAAAACCTACGAATGGCACAAACCACAGCTCAGTAGCAGAGCACGGGCCCTTCAAGTCTTCAGTCTGACAGAGCTGCTGCTGATGGACAAACTGTGAAACTGCCAGCCACAACCATACACAAGACCAGGGCATCTGATCTATGTTAGGTTTTCTCATCACAAACAAACCTGGAGTTCTATATTTAGACTGAGTTCTTCTCTCAAACAGAAAAAACAATCCACTGTTCCACCTTGTGATGTCATGTGGTAAGACGGGAAAAGCTCCTCTGTGTTTTTAAATTCCAAACACCTTTCACTAGAATCATTTGGATGAGTTCAGTCCTGGAATTACCATCTCTACTGAACTAAAGGCAAAAGCTTAACTTGAAAACTATGACTTTATGATCATAAGGTGGAACACAGCATTTGAGCTTTGGAGATGTAGACAAAAAATATAGCACTACTCAAACATTTGTGAATGAAACAAAAGACAACTCCGGGTATGTTTTTGAGAAGGTAACAACATTATAACATGGCTTAAAGCTCACAAAAGTTAGTTTTGTGTAATATAAGACAATGTCGGCTTGTCCACAAACACGAGAGACATAGAGCTCTTTTTACTGATGCTCACTGTGGTCTTTAATTCTTCACAGTTCACACCATAGAACGAGCAAACACACAAGATACCACATAGGCTATGGCTCACATTACGGGTATACACAAAATTGTAAAACCATTAAATAATTGACAGAAAATTCTAATTCTTTGAAATTGGAGCCTTTATTGGTCCCTCTGAACAAACAAACAAAAAAAAAAATTCAAATGTCATTTTCCATATATGAGTTTCAATTTGTAACATATTTGATACATCAGGTCATAATGCTCAAATATTAATTTTTCCTCAACAAGCAAAAATGTAATAAAACACAAACAAATTCAACAAATTTGTAATTCCAAACATAAAAGTTGTTGCATAAAGTTGAGCATATCAAGAAGGTCAACACCTCACATGAACCTGTTATATGTGTCAACTATGGCAAGTCTGGGAACCATTATGTAGATTTTGGTTTTCAGATCCCAATGCCTCACATTATCCAGTGGTTCAACACCAACAAAAGAAGAGAGCAGGTTCAGAACTTTGTTGTCATACCATCTTAGGATGATGTTATTATCCTGGTTTACTCTGAAGTGCATGTACATACCCAGAATTTGAACGATTTCTTGAGCATTTGTGTACACTGACTTTCCATTTTTCTGCATGATGTACAAGTTTGTTTCAATTTCCTGTAGCATTTCATCAGTCACAAAATCTTTAAAATACATATATGGTGTCCAGTCAAGCCTATCTTCAGAGTCTTCTTTAACACATTCCACAAACTCAACAGATTCAGGTTCAAACTGTTTTCTTTTCCACTGATACACCTTCCTTTTCTCTTTACCCCTTGCCGACTGCTTTAGTGTTGTGTCTTTTGGTTTTGTTGTGTACTCTTCTGGGACTTCTGGACTTTCATCATCAACACTGCTATCTGGGTTTTCCTCTTCCTCATCATCACTGCTATCTGGGTTTTCCCCAGTAGGAGTCCATTCCTCCTCCTCCTCATCTTCTCCTAGCTGCTCCATGTCACTTGAATCCGATCCATCAACATTTTCAGAGCATCTTCATTACTGTATTTTCTTGCCATCTAAAAACATACATGCACACAAAAACAGATTTTGATTTTATTTGAATTGGTGAGTTTTTAGTGAAAAGCAGTAAGCAAAAGAAAGTCATAAGCAATAGTATTGTGGCAACACCGAACTAGTCATCAATAATCATGATAGAGTAAGTTACATATATATTTTTTTACTCTAGCTGTACCAAATTATGTAATTTAAAAAATAAAAATATTTTATGTTGTTTGATGTTATACTATATTATGCATAAAATACAATAAAATGACAATTGACTGATTTAGAGTTACATGACCTTATATACCTGCTGTATCAAATTTGATACATCATTTTCAACAGAGTTTTACTAAAACATAGATTCTAAATTTTTTTGTATTTTCACATTGCATCAACCCAGTAACTGTTCCTATTGATGTTTCAGTAAAAAAAAAATAATGTTGTTCTTACCTTAACCTTTTCAAACTTGGCAAAGTTCTTCTTCAAAAACCACCTGTGTCCAATTCCTGAATCATGCTTATCTTGCTGTGTCACTGGAAGGCCCTCCGATGAATAAATTATTACCCCCTGTTGGATTATCTGTGCACTGCATGTAACTGATTGTATACATCAGGTTTTTCAGGGGAAAAAAATATCACACTGCTAAAGTAGAGGGCTGAAAAACTCATGTATCAAATATGATACGTTTGGCGTTATAGGGTTAACTTAGGCCTACTAGCAAATAACAACAAAAGTAGTGCTTTGATCACAATGCAGTTGACTGACATTGCCAGGTATGGAGATGAAGCAACAGAGAACACTGAGGAAACAATGCGTACTGAGATTATTCGAGACTTCAATATTAATAGCTCTGGAACACATGCATGTAAACAAGAGTCCATACCTCTTAGCCTCTTTCCTTCCTTCTTTTACAAAGAATGGCCCAAAGTAATCCATATTGCTGTATGTGAATGGGAAGGGGGGGTGTAGCTTTCTGACGGCAGATCGGATGTCTTTTGTTCTTGACCGTTCTTTCTATACTTTCTGTTTTCTTTTGGAAGTTTCACATAAGGATTGAGTGACACTCTTGCCTCCCACCCTCAGGATATTGTGGTTATCGAGGAATGGGCTTAACAGATGAAGCTTGGAGTGAGAAACCTTCACTTCTTCCTTTTCTTTGTAAGACTTGATTTCCTCACTGAATGCTTCCCTTTGAACAGTGCATAATATGAACTCATCCGCTTCTTTTCTTTCTTCCAGTGTGATGCTTTCATTGGACATTTTCTGTTTTTTTTTGCATACTTGACAAGCCGCTTTAGTCTGGCTATTGCTTTAACAAGTCCATTCCAGTCAGAAAACTTTTGCAGCCGACCTACAATACATGCTTCTACTCCTGCTTCAACTGTGAAAACTTGTTTGACTTTAAGTTCCGGATCTTCAGAACTGATCTCTTTCACCTTCACGTCTTCCTTTGGCAATTGCTTTTGCCATAGGAAACTTGGTCCTGTGAACCAGTTGGATTCCACTAGTTCTTTTGCCATAACTCCACGTGATGCATGATCAGCGGGATTTTGTTCAGAGGCAACATTTCGGCATTGACTTGGTTCTATGCTCGATCTGATTCGTTGTATTCTGTGGGCTACAAGTACATAGAATTGTCTTGCGTCATTATTAATGTAACCAAGGACAATTTTGGAATCGGTCCAGTAGTATTCTCGTAGATCTTGAACTTCCAACTCTCTTTTCAAGAAGCTTGCAGTTCTGGCAGCTACCACTGCAGCTGAGAGCTCCAATCTTGGGATAGTTGCCACCTTTATGGGAGCAACTCTGGACGTACCCATTACTGGTTAATCAACTCTCATGTTCAGCCCTAAGAGGCGACTGCTGTCGTGATTTTGGGCTCTACAAAAATAAATTGAATTGAATTGAATTGAATTACTAGGGGGCATTGCACTTCTCCTGACTTGGACACAGTTCTGAGGTATGAGCACACGCAGTAGCCAGACATACTAGCTTCAGAAAAATTGTGTAACTCATAATGATGGACTTCCTTGAACGATGGGACATAACGGCATGGGATCTTTATGGTGGACAGGGTCGAGAGGTCTCTCAGCAAGGCTTCCCATTGTGGCTTGATGTCTTCTGGAAGCGGCTCATCCCAGCTTAGCTTCTTCTGACACATTCTTTGTAGGATGTTTTTGCCAAATAGAATAAATGGGGCAAATCAAATCTTCTGGAAGCAAGGGGCTCATCCCAGCTTAGCTGTGGACACATTCTTTGTAGGATGTTTTTGCCAAATAGAATAAATGGGGCGACAAATCCAAGGGTGTCAAATATAGATACCACTGTGGAGAGTACTCCTCTCGAAATGTGTCAGACACTACACACCACTGGAGCCCTAATGCCTGTTCCATCTTCGATTCTTCTAGTGCCAGATACAGAGCAGCAGCTCCTGCTGCACATTCCTCTTCTGGGATTGTAGCAATCACTACTTTGTTGTTGCTGATGAATTTGCGCAGGTGCAGCTTTCCTGTATCACAAAGTTCTCTGGCTTCTTTTACAAGCCTCTCACTTTGCATCCATAGCAGAAGTTATGATGTAAAAACTTTACAGCAGCTTGACTGAATTTGCTCTCGCCTAGAGCAGCTACATGCTTGAGTTTGAAGTTTGTGCATCCAGGTGAGGAGGCTGCGCCAAACAAGTGGACTTTCATGCAATACACGGATGGCGGCTGTTCCATGTTGCCATCCTCCCACCATAGGAAACGGAGGTAATCTTGGTCTTGTGGAGCAACATGAAATTGATGGAACATGCATTTGACGTTGCACGTGATGGCCACCTGTCCTTTCCTAAAGCAACACAGAACTCCTACTAGGGTGTTTGTGAGGTCCGGTCCTGTCAGGAGATACTCATTCAGCGATGTATCTTGAAACCTTGCTGAGCAATCACAAGCAACTCAGATCGTATCTGGCTTCTGAGGATGGTATATGACATGATGAGGGATATACCAGGCTGGTTGTTATCTCATCCTCTGGCACCTTTTCAGCATTGCCTCTTGAGATGTTATCTTGCATGAATGCCACATAGTCACTGTAATAGTGCTTATTTAAAAAAAATAAATAAAAAAAAGGATTTTCAGGCACTTAAGCCTTTGTTCTGTGTAAAGCTTGTTGTTGGGCATAACAGGTCTTTCTTCCTTAAAGGGTAGAGGCATTTCAAAATGGCCGTTCTTCTTTAGTTTTATGCCTTCCTTCACTTCAGACAGAAAAATTAGGTCTTCTTGTGACATTGATTCTTCTTGCAATGAAGTCCATTTCCAACACCTTCATTATCTCTGCTGGTGTAATCACTTCTTTAACTTTGTTTCTGCTCACAAAGTGGACTTCATCTTTATTCTGTTTAGATGGCTCAACAGCTGACATGACTTGTTTTACAATAACATGATGATTTACTCCAGTCTCATCTTCATACTCACTCTGGCTGGGTGGCTGAAGCTAATGATGCTCCAACCAAGCAGACACCTTTGTGCAAATGGTTGGTCTCTTTCACCACTGACCATTTCTAGGGGAAGTAGAACTCCACGACAGTTATATCCTATAAGTAATCCAACCTCACAATTTCCTTTGATAAATGTTTTAGATGGGACCAGTTCTCTGCCCTCATGTATGTCAGAATGTGGGACCTGTTGGCAGGAATATAATCTCTGGTATAAGTTGTTGGCAACTTGATACTTGTTTCAAAGATCACGCCTCTTACTTGTAGATTGTTTAACTTGTGGCTGGACACAGTCTTTGTTTTGGATGTTATTGTAGAAATCTTGAGCTTGACTGGCACAGATGTGGTATTGAGCAACTCAGCTGTATCTTTTAGGACAAAAGTAGTGTCACTACTTTGTGTCCAGTGTTGAACAAAGCATACACCAGCTTCTCTTTCTTTGGGTTGTCTAGAGCTGAGATACAGAATGGGATAATCAGAATCAGAATCACTTTTATTGATCCCCGAGTGGAAATTCTCTTCGTTACATATGCCACTGACCACAAAATGGAAAAATTAAGAAATAAGTAACGAAAAAAAAACAATAAGAAAAAAAACCCAATAAGAATAAAATAGAGAAAAAACAATAAGAATAAAATAGAGCCTATAAATAATTAAAATAGAGTCTATGAATAAATTTACATAACAACATCAATGTACAGATTCAGACAGTAAATTAATATTGCAGTACTTGTGTGTGTAACCGAGGAGGTACAACCGTTTCCTTTCTGTTGCACAACTCCCTTTGACGTGACTTGTTTGGATTCTTGTTCTTGTTGTTCAGACACCTTTTCTGTCTCATTGTTTGTCTGGAATTTATTGATTGGTCTTTGAGTTTTGTTCTTTGTCTATTTTCTCTCTTTCTTTGTGCAGACATGTTGGGTGTGGCGTTTGGCATCTGTCATAGACAGAGGACTTAAGACAGCCAAAGCACAGCTTTTCAGACTGCACAAACTTTACTCTCTCTTCAACTGTATTTGCCATTAATTTTTGACATTTGTGAAGTATGAGGCCAAGTACCTTACAAAACAGACATGCCATACTTGTCTTTTCATTACTGTTTGTGTTTTGGCATTAAGAGTGTGACTTCTTCTTGACTTGTCTTTCATGAAATGCTTGTGGTCTTGGTCAATTTATTGCTTGCAGTTAGGTGAAAGGATTGCAGACAATTCTCACTTTTTTGTTCAGGAATTTGAATGGCTGAAATCAGGGAACATTTTGTATTAATCTTGAAACTCTGTCACTGTTCTGTTCCAGCATGCACTTAGCCAATCTGGTAGCTTTGCTGCTATTCTCATATTTTTAACAGAGTCATTTAATACTTGTAAACCTTATACATAGGGCATCGTTGACTCAACGCTGCTCAGAAAGTCTACAAACTCACATAGATCTTTGCTGTTCTTGGTTGTGATCTTTGGCCTCCATAGGACTTGCCTATCATGAAGGGATTTCCAAATCTATCCTAGTATTTCCCAGGCTGCAAGATATGCTGCATACTTTCTCAAGAAGAAGAGCTTTTCTTGTATTAGCAGGCTTGAAATCATTATACTGGAGTGGAGGCCTTGTGCAGACTGTAGGCTCTGGGATTGGGATTCTGATAGCGAGTTAGCTTCAGCAAGTGCTTTCACCAGGTCAATGGAGGCTACTTGTTCTGTAGAGGAAGCAGCTGTTTGAGCCACAGATGCTTGAAGAAGAGCTTAGTGGCTTGTAGGAACTATGGATTTAGACGGAAAGAATGGTTTAGAATGCACATTTGGAAAACTTGCTTTACTTGTGGGAGCAAGACAGGCTTGTCTTCATCCTCACCGTTGATGTTTTCAGCATAAACTTTCAGCCTTGCTAGTGCTGCATTATGCTTTTGCATCTCCTATAATAGTTTCACTTCTTTTCCCTTTTCCTTCAACATCGCTTTTATTGTTGTGCTTTCTGTTAGAAACTATGTTTTTTTCTTTGCATCCTCTATTTTAAGGTTTTTGATTTCTTCTTCACATTGATGTTGTGTTTTCATAATTTGAATTACTTCTTCTGAGGCTGCTACTTCAGCTACAGCTTCTTTTCTTTGTTGTAATGTCCCTGTAGATGACCGCTTAGACACACTGGACATGGCTTTTGACTTGCAGGTAATCTCTAAAGAGACACTGCTTAAACTACTATCGAGCAATGACTCTGAGTCCAAGATGGCAATCCAGAATATCTTCATTGTTTAAGAAGGCACTGTGCCTTAGCCTTAGCAGCTTGACTAAGAGCCCAGCATGCATCACATTTTCTTCTTATTTCAATGTCAGGACTTTCAGTCTTTCTTATCTTGTCATAACGTTTGCAAATATCTGCCTGAAATTTATTCATTACACTCTACACATAACTTCAGCAATTAGCTCAATTTCTTCACTTTTCGTAAATCTCTTAAAACAGTTTATGGTATTGTTACGGGTCCGGTCTAGGGGGCAGACCCGAACAGAAGAAAATCCCTGAAAAACCAGGAAAAATAATGAGACGACAGGCAGTGAGCTTGGTTCTGTGCAGCCTCGCTTCACATCATGTTTTATGACAAATATTTCAAAATACACATTTTGACAATAGCATTCAGCAATTACTTTCATGAAAATAAATAATCTTTTTACTAAAACAAAACCACATTCCTATGCAAAATACCAGAATAATATATAAAAAAGTACTCATACTTATAAAAATGTAAATCTGTATTTCTTCATACATTTCCTGAATTAAGTTCCTTACTTGAGCATATCTGAAATAATAATTTATTCTTTTAAAAGTCTGGCTAACACATTAACA
The DNA here is from genome assembly GCA_019594935.1 of Periophthalmus modestus. Lineage (NCBI taxonomy): Eukaryota > Metazoa > Chordata > Actinopteri > Gobiiformes > Gobiidae > Periophthalmus > Periophthalmus modestus. The sequence goes on from JAIEZT010000054.1 coordinate 19,401,971, forward strand.
CAATTTTCTATTTACTATTAAACCTTTACCAACTTTTACAAACATTCTTGCTAATAAAACAAGTGCAAAAAGTGATTTCATAACATTAACAATAAAGTCTTATTACACATGCTTGTCTCACATGGCCGTTCAAGTTTTAGCAGAGCAACGTCATTACCGAACCTCGTGTTCAATTCACGCTAACATGCAGAAATGAAAGTGATTATTTCACGGTCTACTTTTGTAAAAACTTACTTTTACATTGGCTCTAAACGTCCTAAATAATATATACTATCATTGTATCCAGTTTTATGTGTGAACAACATTAAATTACCTGAAAAACCAGGAAAAATAATGAGACGACAGGCAGTGAGCTTGGTTCTGTGCAGCCTCGCTTCATATCATGAAAGAGGGCTGCGTGCGACGCCCCAGGTAGGGTCGGACCGGAAGACCCGCTACATTTCACCGCCCCCTTGTGGCACTCTCCCAAAACATGAAAAAACTCACATAAAACAAGTCACATTAAAAATGTATAATAATTGAAGGATTTTGTATATTTTAAAGCAGCAGGAGCCTCAAGTAAGTCTCTTTGTAAACAATCCAATAATTAATAACATAAAAATGTGACTGCACATTTTGTGTGCGTCACAGTATTTCCATTTCTTGTACAGATGTTCGAAATCATTGGTTAGTTCACTTAGCTTAGTCTGTTGTAGAGATTTCCCCTCTTCAGAGAGTGTGCGTACTTGCTGGCTTCTGGAGATGTGCCATCAGCTGATCAGAAGAATCAGAAGAAGTTTTATTGCCATTGTCAGTGAGCAGAGCTCACAGACTAGGAACTTACTTTCGGTGATTAAGTCCGACATAGTTCACACACACACAAAAAAAAAAATCACACTGAATAAATACAAATAAGGGCATGCAGGAGTTAGAAAAAATATATACAATAGCAGCATCAAAACAACAAAAGTGCAACATGGGTGACCAGTGTTATAAAGTGTCCAGTTTAGTGCAGGTTTATGTAGTGCTCATGAGACAAACAGCAGAGGGGAAGAAACTGTTCTTGTGACGAGAGGTTCTGGTCCTGATGGACTGTAGCCTCCTGCCAGAGAGAAGTGGCTCAAATAGTCCATGTCCAGGGTGAGAAGTGTCAGCTGCTATACGACCTGCTCGCCCCTGAGTCCTGGAGACGTACAGGTCCTGGAGAGATGGAAGGCTGCAGCCAATCACCTTCTCAGCAGAGCTCACAATGTGCTGCAGTCTCTGTCTGTCCCTGGCAGTGGCCCCAGCGAACCACACGGTGATGGAGGAGGTGAGGATGGACTCAATGATGGCCGTATAGAACTGCACCATCATCTGGACCGGCAGCTTGGCTTTCCTCAGCTGCCGCAGGAAGTACATCCTCTGCTGGGCTTTCTTGATGAGGGAGCTGATGGTCGGCTCCCCCTTGAGGTTCTGGGTGATGCAGGTGCCCAGGAAGCGGAAAGAATCCACAGTGGTGATGGGGGAGTCGGTCAAGGCGAGGGGGAGCAGGGGGGCTGTGACTTTCCTGAAGTCCACAATCATCTCCACTGTCTTCTGGGCGTTGAGCTCCAGGTTGTTGCTGCTGCACCAAGACACCAGCCGATCCACCTCCCTCCTGTAGACAGACTCATCCCCGTCCGAGATTAGCCCGATGAGGGTGGTGTCATCCACAAACTTGACCAGTTTGACGGAGTGGCTGGAGGTGCAGCAGTTGGTGTACAGGGAGAAGAGCAATGATGCAGAGATCTATGAACCTGCTTCTCCATCTGTCATTATCTTGTGAATCAAGCCCCACACTATCTTAGTACCTTTATCTTCATCTGCCATTTTTACTTTAATTTGCAGCTTGAATCTTTCTTATGCGGGTTTTGCCTTTACTTGGTTGCTCTATTTGGCTTATTATTTTAGGGTTAGATGCAGTTGGTGCTACTTGAGTGCTTGCTTGTTTAGCTTTCACTTGATATCTTTATCTTGACTTTAGAGGTGCTTTATTAAACCATGTGATTCTTCCCTTGCATATAGCATCTTGCTAGTAGATTCAGTATGGCCCGTCTTGTTGTCTTCTCAGGGGCAGTGTAGTGCCGGCCTGTCCATAAACATGAGAGACACGAGTTGTTTTCAAGGATCCTCACTGTGGCCTTTAATTCTTCACAGTTCATACCATAGAACTAGCAAACACACAACGAACAATATAAGCTATGGCTCACATTACAGATATACACACAATTACACATGAATGCATGAAAAATACATATCACTTTGGCCTGCTAGCAAATAAATCAGTGAACTGAAACTGTACATTTTATGTCTTACCTGTCTCTTAAATAGTACTGTTGGGTAAGACTTTGCACAAAGAAGGCTGAACTGGAAGAAGGAAGCAGTCTTCGTGACCTCAAATTAGACCCACAACAAGCCAAACATTTACAACACTGTTCCAAATGAAAAACCATCACCGTTATGGTGCCACAAATCATTAATAAATAATGGGAAATTAAATATGAAATGTGCAAAAGAAAACAAGCCAAGCAAATTCTCCCAAAGGCATTGCAAACACACCAGCGCCATCCACTGTTCAAACAAGAGAACTGCAACATGTATAATCAACCATTTCATAGGACCTTTAAAGGTGCAATATATAACATTTTTGATGGAGAGTCTGTCATCTTCTTGTCTCCAAGAAGATAATGTTGTGATGTCATCTGAAACTCAGAAATGGTATAGAGGAGGACACTGTAAGTTTTTAGGCGATTTTATTCTGTTTATGTTATTTTAAAATGCCTAAAAAAAAGAAGCATTCTTACTCTGTGTAGGGTGCCCTCTCCATATATAGTGACTTTGTGCACCTTTAAAGAAGGCATATTGTGCTTTTGTCTCATATTGTGCTATGTATTATATTATTGATAATTTTGTTGTATTTTAGATATTTTAAATCACAATATTGATTGATTTCCTCACTTTTGGGACTATTGGAGGTTACAAGAGCTAAAACATCTAAAATGGGGAGCAAACGTTCAAGGGAGTATTCCCCTCCAAGGAGGCCCCATTGTTGATTTTATTAGAAGATAACACGGAGATAAGAAGTCCTTAGAATTTGGTGCATTCGGTTTAATAAATTTTGATGCACTGGAAAACAAATAAAACTAATTATGTGAAATTGAAGACATAAAAAATTACAAGGAATGTTTAAAAATGTGGAGAGACGAAGCTGAAGTCAAAATTAGAAAAACGATGCACAAACCTCTTCTCTTTGAAGATGTAACAGAAATGTGTGAAACTGAAATCACCCCAATGCTTTTTATAGAGAAGCTGTGAACGACATCTGCACAGCTATCACAAAAGCCTTTCCTGCCTCTATAGACACTGACAAACTTCAATCCTGCAAACTGAGACACTGAGGACCCTGAAGAGTTTCTCACACGTTTAACAGAAATGTGTAACATCCACAGTGGATTTACAAGACCCGATCATTTAGGTGTGACTCATGATGTTTGGGAAAAACATTTGTGTAACTACTTCATTAATGGACTAAAAACAGACATTTCTTCCGCTGTGAAGAAAACTTGCATTGACTGGAATGCTGCTCACCTAACTGAACTGAAAAGACATGCCACACATGCATATGAACAGCTACACAGAAAGATTTCATAGACAACTACAGACTCATCAGCCAACACATAAGCAAAGCAAATATAGGAGGAGAGGCAATCGTAAGAACAGGAGAAGATTTTCCAATGAACCGTGCTTCATCTGTTGTCAAGCTGGACATTGGAGACAGTAATGCTCTCTACTCCATAAGCCCTCTGCATTTTAAAGGTGGACATAGGTTTAGTTGTGCTGCTTTTTGCTTTATATAAGATCGAGTATTGGGATCTACTGGGCAGGCCTGGGCCCTGTCCTATGTGTATCTGCTGTAACAAAGAATAAACCTTTTTTCTGCATTACAAAACTCACTGAGCTTCGCAAATGGATTACTTTTCATCTAGAATTGTAATTTTTTTCCACAACATGTTCATATGCAGTTTTGTGTGTATATGTAATATGAGTCAGAGTTTATGTTATATTTTATGTGTTTGCTAGTTTTACGATGTGAGCTGTGATTGTTACGGATTGTCCTATTTTTTGCCTCAGTGAATCAGATCCGCCCACCGGTTGAGCCGCACCTGCCGCGGGTCCGCAATCAACTGGGGGAATAAAAGCTAGAGCAGAGCTCCCCATCAACGACCAGTGGCGTCTTTAGCTGCAGCATCTTTGTCTGATTATTTTGTTTATTTTTGTCCTACTCACAGATTTGTACTCATTTTTGAACACTTTTTGTAAAGAATAAATTTACTTTATAATTTTTCTGACCACGCCTCCACGCTCCTGTTTGTTCTGCGCCCGGTTATCAACATTTTAACATCATTTCGTTACGTGCCACCCCCCTGGACCAAGTGGCACATGACAGTGATGAAGAAGTAAGACCACAGTAAACATTAGTGAAAAGAACTCTCGTGTCACTTGTGCTTGTGGACAAACTGGCATATTTTACATTAGCCTTGCATATCTGATTAACTGTTAATATCTTATGTAAACATACCAGACAATTCGTGGTCTGTGTGTTATGTTCGCATGCTGTACTGCTATTCAGCCTGTTGTCTATTTTATTATAACTTGCCTTTAAAGATAAAATGTCTGTTCTTTGTCTCAGATTTTGTAAAACAGTCCAGTGCGACTTGCATGTTTTTTTTTCTTCATTATTTTCTTCCTTTTTTTTTTTTTTTTTGCTGGTGCGACTTATACTCCGGAGCAAGTCCAGAAAATATGGTATATTCATGTTGTGAGAAAATATTCTTATCATATGTCTTTAAATCAGTGCTTCTCGATTATTTTCTGTTATGCCCCCCCCTATGAAAAAGAAAAACTTTCGCCCCCCCCCCCCCCCACACTCTCCGCCGCAACTATAATAGTACAATTTGTCTATAAATGGTTGTAAGTACTATATAACAACAAAACAAAAACAAAAAATACATAAATATAGATCAACTTACAACAAAAAATGACTTCCAGTGCTGGCTGGTTTACTGAAGTGACATTAACAAAGCGGGATGATTGTTGGCAATATTTGTCCCGTTTTCACTTAACCCTTTAAGGACTGAGCTCACTATAGACCAGTATATCTCACCTACACTTATATTCTTTTTGTATCCATAAAAATCATGTTAAAGGAAGTATCAGAATATACTGCATTTTTTCACACAACTACTTCTATTTTACATATCCATCCGTATTTTTTCTTTGACGCTTTGAATAAGCGACTAGGAAAATCCCCATGGCTCCACCTGTCTCTCATTCGTCATCTTAGAGGGACAGAGGCCATTTACTGTAATGACGGTAAAATACCTAGAGCCTCATGCCTCTGCTTTGAGATGCTGAATTTACATGAAGCACAGTTGGTTGCGGAGCTACAGTAATGGAAAGTCCACAACCGCGAGTTTATCGGAGACGATAGGACCCGACGCCTCTCCTCTTGCGGGGTTTGTTCTCTCTGTTCACTGTCTCCTGCTCTTTGCTGTGTACGAGCGCAAACTCTTTGTGTGCGCGTGTGTACACAGTATTAATTCTATGGCTTAGAGCTAATACTCCCACTCTAACAATGAGAGTGCAACTGCCACCTACTGTAGTGGATGTGCAATTACACTTTATTCTAGTACGGCAAAAGAAAAACATGTTCCCCGGGGTCATCTGGCATCACACCACGCCCCCCCAGGGGGGAGGGCCCCACTATTTGAGAAGGACTGCTTTAAATGCATTTGATCTGTGTCAGTCTGTCAGACCCAGACCAGACATTAACAATTACAATTCTAGATGAAAATTAATCAATTTGTGAAGTTTTGAAATACAAAACGGTTTATTCTTTGTTACAGGAGATACAGACAGGACAGGCCTGCCCTAGACACAGACAGGTAGCCTTTCGGCATTCTGACTCTGTCTTTCTCCTAGAGCATCTCTCCCCCTGGTCCTTAGTCTCCCATCACCCCCCAAGCGTCTGAGCTCTGAGTATTTATAACAGAATGACAAAGCTACATACATTTCTAAGTAGTGACTTTTGTTTTTTCAAACCAGTGACTTTTGTTTCACACCCATGAGATAATAAACTTTTATAACTGAGGACAGCTGAGACAACAAAGGCTTTCCTGGAGGATGGAGACAGAGCCTTCACACATGTTAATGTCTGGTCTGGGTCTGACACAATGGCACAGATCAAATGCATTTAAAAACATATGATAAATATGTATGAATGAATATTTTCTTCACAACATGAATATACCGTATTTTCTGGATTATACGTGGCACCAGCGAAAAAATGCGTAATAATGAAGAAAAAAACATGTAAGTCACACTGGACAATATGTCGTATTTTTGGGGAAATTTATTTTACAAAATCTGAGACCAAGAACAGACATTTTATCTTTAAAGGCAAGTTATAATAATAACAATAAAATAGACAACAGCAGGCTGCATAGAATGAGAATGAGCCTCACATGACTTTCTCATTTGTCTTGTTGATTTCAGTGCTGAAATCTAGTTGATTTAAACCTAAAAGGACTGTCTTTGATCAAAGGCTAAAAATCACATGATTAAAATTTTTAATCACAATTAATCGCATGTTGCGCAAAGGTAAAAAAACAAAAACTAAGAAAAAAAAAAAACTAAACTAAATAATAAGGGTTTTTTGACTCCTGAATAGCTGTTCGTTTTACCTTTCAGGCTTAAATGTACTATAGTATTTACCTAGTTCAATATGCAGTGTTTGCCTTCTTGACCTGGTTTATGGTTAATATCTCTGTAATTAGTCGGCTTATTCACATGAAACAAAAACCTCCACAAAGTTAAAAGTATGCTATGTAACTTTTAGGTGGAGAGTGTGCCACCGTCTTCTTGTCATATATAAAACAATATCAACAGTTCTGGCTTCCCAACAAGAAACATTGCAGTGAACATAAAATGGAACATACATAAACCTGTTCTACCTGAAGTAACTCAATATAAGATGAATTTGTGTGATTTGAGTGACTCAGCCAGGACAGGTGAGGTTTAACCACTTGTTTCTCACCTGTTGTGTACTCTGGGCGTGACAGGGGGGTTTTGTGTTCAAACTTGTCATAATCCACGCTTCCTGTTCCTGTTTCGCCTCCTGTGTTCTCCTCTCCCCCTCCCTCACCTGCTTGACTCCAGAGCTGGGTGGAGCCCTGGCTCCTCCCACACACACCTGCAGCCCATCAGGGCAATCGACACAGCTGCAGGAGCTTAAAAGGAGCCAGGACCCAGCTCTCCTTGCCAGGTCGTCTGCTGCTCTTCACTGTGTGTCTGCGTGCTGTTCACATCACTGCTTGTCCTCGTGTCTCTGCTGTGCTTCCTGTCCGTGTCCTGCCTGATGTCCTGCCCATGTCCTGCCTGTGTTCTCTGACCCTGTCTCCTGGTACCGGCTGTGTTTCCCGTCTCGTGTCTTCCCTGCACCTCTGGAGCCTGACCTGCACCCCAGCACCCAGCTCCTCGTATGTTCTCCCGTTACCTGTGTGTCTTGTTCTGTAAATAAACACCCTTAAACTTGCCCCGAGTCACGCATCTTTGGTCCGCCTCACACCCCACTTTACGACAAAACTCATCCATAATCTGCACAGGCTGCTTCCCTCTGCTGTCTCTACTAAGCGTGCTCCAACAAAACGTAAATCTATAGGGTCAACATGCACTGTACAAAAAGAGCCCATGTAAGCTTTAGGTTAAATGACTTCAGTACTCTAGACCAGTGGTTCATAACCTTGTTGGAGGTACTGAACCCCACCAGTTTCATCTGCGCTATCACCGAAACCCTTCTTTATTGAAAAATAAAATATGACTGTATGAATGTGCATTAACATCACTGTGTTCAAAGAACAAAACCAATACAATGCATGAACTCACAACAAATCACATACATACCTTCCACAAAGACATGATCTTTTTAATACTACCACACTGAAATTATTTAAATTTTTAACCTTATGTATTCCAATAATGAACTTATTGTATTTGTGCTATTTATTATTTTTAACATTTTAATACACACCCATCACCTAATTTCCATCAGGTACAATAATAATGAATATTTACTGCAAATCAGTGACTTCTGCTGTTACCTTTGAGAGACCAGTTCAGAAATACGGCTTCACCTTGTGTCATTCTCATGTCATTTTCACAGCAAAGCCTGTTCCGTGTCTCATGCCGTGAGAACAGTACATCAAAGGTGCATTTGGCGAATTGATACATGGCGTCAATTCGACAAATGCACCTTCGATGTACTGTTCAAAGTGCGGGTCGAAGTATCCGCCCGACTTAAATGCACCGTTCGACTGGCGCATTTAAGTCAGGCGAGTACTTTGATAGGCACATCGAAGGGTGCATTTGTGGAATCGGAACACGGCTGGCATCTGGAGATGCTCGCAGTCCGCGAGTCTATTGGCGGTGACAGAATCTGACGCTATAGAGTTAAGAAAGAAATCACACGACAAACCATCACGACAGTCACAAGTTGATACTGAGTCACTAAATTCACTGCAGCACAGACTGGTCAAGCAGCCTGATCACCTGCAGCCAGTGATGGACAAGCATCTCATCACGAATCCTATGAGTCGGATGCGTGTCTTGACCTCCGCTGAACCCCTGAGATAGAGGACACATACAAGTTTGTCTCATGCAGTACTTAAGTACTGTACTTTTACTCTTCTGTAGATGTTATGTATACACATGACTGTCGCAGTAATTATGCAAATCAACATATATTGAAATTTGCAGATGACTCTGTCATCATCAGTCTTTAGCATGGCGATGAAAAGGACCATGGTACAGTGGTGTGACAACTCTTTTTTTTAAAACTAAATGTCAGTAAGACTAAAGATATGTCTATTGACTTTAGCAGACAGGTCACAACTCCCAGAGCAACCATTATCAAAGGCCAAGAGGTAGAGCTAGTGGAAAATTATAAGTACCTGGGAACCTTGATTGACCACAAACTGAACTTTAATGATAACACAGACATGCTGTGCAAGAGAGGTCAGCAGCATCTCTTCTGCCTCAGAAAACTTTCATATTTCCAGGTGGACAGGACTTTGATGACTTTGTTTTATAAATCTTGTGTCGAGTCCGAGACTTTTTCTATGTTGTGTTGGTATGGGAATCTTAATATCAAAGCAAAAAAATCAGTAGAATTGTACATTTGAGTGAGAAAATCTTGGGGGCCCAGGAGACTTCTCTGTCTGAGCTTTTCTCCAGACAGGTGAAAAGGAAGGCTCTGAGCATCTTGTCTGATGATGCGCATCCTCTTCATGATGAGTTTGGTTTTCTTCCTTCTGGCTCTAGGCTCAGGTTTCCTATAGTGAGGAGTAATAGATATAAGAACTCTTTTATTCCTGCGGCCATTTTGCTTTTTTTGCTGCTCAGGGTAGAAATACATTTTAATCTTACTTACCGCTGTGTATTTTTCCTGCCCTGTGGATGGACAAATATGTACTGTTTTTATGTCCTTTCAATGTTTTATGTGTTTGTGTTTTTGGATTCTCTTTGCTGCAAAACTAATTGCCCCATGGGGGACACAAATAAAGTGAAGTCGAAGTTGAAGTTAACATCACTGTGTTCAAAGAACAAAACCAATACAATGCATGAATTCACAACAAATTACATACAAACCTTTTCACAAAGACATGACCTTTTTTAATACTACCACACTGAAATGATTTTAATTTTTAACCTCATGTACACCAATAATGAACTTATTGTACATGTATATATGCTATTTATTATTTTTAACATTTTAACACACACCCATCACCTAATTTCCATCAGGCTACAATAATAATGAATATTTACTGCAAATCAGTGTGACTTCTGCTGATGCTTTTGAGAGACCAGTTCAGAAGCGGCTTCACCTTGACAAGTGCCACTCTCATGTCATTTTCACAACAAAAAAAACAACCGATTGAACAGCGCATTCAAGTTGGGCCGGTACTTTGATAGGCACATAGAAGTGTGCATTTGTCGAATTGGGACACGGCCGGTGTCTGGAGACACTCGCAGTCCGCGAGTCTTTTGGCGGTGACAGCATCTAGCATCAGCAACGCTATAGAGTTAAGAAAAAAATGACACGACAAACCATCACGACAGTCACAAGTTGACAACTTAGTGCACTAAATTATCTGCAGCACAAATTGGAGAAAAATGGAGTCTCTCTAAGTCTTATTTTGACAGAATACATTTGATTTTTGCAAACTTTTAGATGGTTAAAAGCTACAAATGTTATTGATTTGATGTGGCTGTTAAAGTTCAAGTCTGAGTCCAGTATTACCCCTAAATTTCTAGCCCGATTTGAAGGTTTTAGAGAGAGAGACTGGAGGTGACTGCTGACACTTTCTCTGTGTTTCTGTGGGCCGAAGACTGACTTCAGTCTTGTCTGAGTTTAGCTGAAGAAACTTGTTTTGCAACCACACACTGATCTGTTGGATGCAGTGGCAGAGTGAATCCATTGATCCATATTCACCTGCTGCCAGTGTGACATCGATCTGAGTGTCATCTGCATAGTTGTGGTAGGACACATTGTTGCTGCGAATTAACTGGCCTAACGGCAACATGTACAGATTGAACAACAAGGGTCTCAAAATTGACCCCTGGGGCACCCCACAGCTCAGGGACATTTTATCTGAGACACATGTTCCAATTTCAACAAAGAACTCCCTGTTTTCTAGATAGGACTTGAACCAGTTTAGTGCTGTACCAGAGATGCCCACCCAGTCCTCTAGTCTCTGTAAGAGGATTCCATGATGCACAGTGTCAAAGGCAGCACTCAGATCTAACAGGATCAAGACTGAGACTTTGCCTCCATCAGTGTTCAGGCGGATGTCATTTGTCACCTTGATAAGAGCAGGCTCAGTGCTGTGGTGGGGTCTAAAACCTGACTGGAAAATATCGAAGGAGTTGTTAATTTGGAGGAAGTTAATAAGCTGTTGGTAAACAACTTTTTTGAGGACTTTGCCTAAAATCGTAAGATTTGAGATTGGTCGGTAATTGTTCAATATTGTGGCATCAAGACTGTTCTTTAGGAGAGGCTTGATAACCGCAGTTTTCAAAGCTCTTGGGAAAGTTCCAGATTGAAGTGACATATTAACTATGCAAGCGACTGGTGATAGCAGACTGTTGGGCACAGACTTTAGAAATGTAGTGGGTGTGGGGAAGCCAGCCCGAGTGATCGAAATAGGAGGCGGACTCCGAATTGTCCAATCTAAATCCATATATTAAGGCACCGTGGAAAATGTGCAAAAATAATACATATTTACAAAAACTTAACTGTGCTCAACATAATCTAAGCAACAAAAATTAACAAACTGGGGGGGGGGGACCCACAGGTAGCCTTCTTACACAGGTCTCCCAAATCTCTAATTAGGGCTCCTTAAATAGCCCTCTGGAGCAGACGCACCTCCCCCGGCATATACCACCTTTACCACAGGTGCTGTGTCCAATAAATGAAATATAGTGTTTATAAAAATAAACTAAACACTTACACAATTTAAACAAAATACATAAGACCCTAAAACAAAAGAAACAAAATGAACTCAAAACCAGTTCTCCCCTCCACATGGTCCAGCCCACAGCCACACCCTAGCCTATAACAATGGCAGACATTGGGCACGCCTCCTCTTTTGTCTGGACCATGTGGAGATTCAGGTAAGTAGATGTAATATGGAACTAATTAGCTAACATAACCAAATAAAATATCTTTAAAGTAACAAATGTTTGTGTGTGGTGATTAAACTAATGAAAACTAAACGAAACAAACCCGGGATAGCTCTATTTAGTTTGATATGGACAGTTATGGAAAATTAACAGACATGTGAACAAACGAAATATTTAAAGGGACAAAGGCCCACTTTGTCACAGTGGGTAACACATCGAGGCAGCATGTAGATGAAGTCAGACTGGTGACGATCTTTTGGACAGTTTTGTCAGCAAAGTGAGTCAGCTCTAGGTGTCTAGGTGGCTGCAGGGATGTTATTTGCTTTGTGGGATTGATGGCATTTTTAATGGCCTGAACCTTGTCATTTAAAAATACTGCAAACTCATTGCACTAGATATGGAAATTACTTCTAATGGCAGCGAGGCTGGAGGGTTTGTTAATGTGTTTACTGTTGCAAACAGGGCACGAGAGTTGTTACTGCAACTTCCAATAATGTCAGAAAAATACCTCTGCTTTGTTTTACATAAAGTGTGGTTGTATATGTGCATCTTTTCTCTGTAAATCCCATAATGAACTCCTCTGGCACTCCCTTTTCTGTGCCCTGACTGAGTCATCATTCCTCCATGGCGCTTTCTGCTGATCTTTAACCATTTTAACCTTCATCGGGGCAATGGTATCCAGAACATTCAAAACACTCAAAGTCACAGAGTTAAACAAATCATCAACATTAGAACATAAGGCATTTTCAAAGTGAATCATTTCCATGAACAGTCCACCTGTTCCATCATTTACGTGTCTCTTTCGAACAACTGCAGGACCAGCCGCTGGTTTGGGAATAACAGACAGGTCAAAAAAGACACAGAAATGATCAGACAGAGCAACATCCACCACATTGACATTTGAAATATTTACTCGTTTTGTAATGAGCAGGTCCAGAGTGTGTCCTCTGTTGTGGGTGGGCTCGCTGACATGAGTCAGACCAAAGGTTTCAAGGACAGAGCAGAGCTCTTTAGCTTTTCTGTCAAACACATTATCCACATGTACATTAAAATCACCTGTAATGACTAAACCATCAAAGTCTGTGCATTCGACTGAAAGCATCTCAGTAAAATCAATAAAACTTAGACAGTGCTGGGGAGGTTTATATATAACCAAGTAGACTATGGAGGTTGATTGTTTTAGCTCCATTTTAAAGGAAACATACTCAAAAGATGAAGACACCCCAAATGACAATCTGAGTAATTAAATTATCTCTAAAAAATGCACACACACCTCCACCCTTTTGTTTACTCGTGTTTCAGATTCAAATTTCAATTTTTGGGTGGAGTTGATTCCACTAGAATTGCATTATCTCAATCATTAATTAAAAATGACTTGTTACATAAAGATCTGACATTGAGCACAGCAAGTTTCAGATTAGTTTCAGTAGGGCTGGATGTTATCTTCTTACAGGGGAATGAGAACAAAATGTCTCTTATTGGACAGTAACTGTCCTTCTGTTAATCAGTCTATGTGGTGTAACTGCAGATATAGCTCCATCACAGGGCCTCAGCATGATATTATCTTTATCATGACTGTCCTGGAACAGCAGAGGCCCTGTGTGTCCTAGCTCTTGGTGATAATAGCTCTGGGGGAAGGCAGGGAAGGGTGAGCAGGGGGGAGTTTGGGTGAGGGACCATGTGGGCCGAGGAGGTGGAGCAGGGGGGAATTTGGGTGAGGGACCAGGGGAGGGCCGAGGAGGTGGGAGCAGGGGGGAGTTTGGGTGAGGGACCAGGGGAGGGCCGAGGAGGGGGAGCAGGGGGGAGCTTGGGTGAGGGACCAAGTGAAAGACGAGGGGGGATAGATGGGTATGGGGAAGAGCATAGATGATGTCAGAACTCTTGATCGCACTATATTGGGAGTGAGGGGAACCATCTTAATTCCTGATCTGATGAGGCTTTCTAGTTGGTTGGGAAGGGCCATGGTTGAAGGTGGGGAGGAAAAGGGAGGTGAGGAGTGGCTAGAGGGAGCAGATGTAGCAAAGGGGACCCAGGGCTGGTCTGGTGGGCAGGGGAGATGGTTTAGTGCTTTTGGGACTGAAACCTCTGTTGATGCTGTCACAGACAGGTTCAAGGCCTGTGACGAGGGGCCTGGGGGAAGTGACGCTAGAGATGGATCTTTCACTTGGGAGGGTGGTGGTGCTGTTGACTTGTTCTCTGGGGAAGGTGGTGGTGCTGCTAAATCCCTTGCTGGGGGAGATGGTTGTGGAGCTGGTGATGGCTCCTTTGCTGGGGAAGGTGGTTGTGCTGCTGCTGGTGGTGCCTCCCTCGCTGGGGGAGATGGTTGTGCTGCTGGTGGTGCCTCCTTTGCTGGGGGAGGTGGTTGTGCTGCTGGTGGTGCCTCCTTTGCTGGGGGAGGTGGTTGTGCTGCTGGTGGTGGCTCCTTCGCAGGGGGGGGGGGGGGGGGGGGGTTATGCTACTGAGGTTGGCATATAATTATTGTTGTTTTTACAACATTCACAAGTTTGCTATGCTTCAGCAGTAGGCTAAGACCAGGAAGAGCTCATGGGGATTGGGGTCAAATTTGTGGTGTGCAGTCACTTCATATATGAATACAGTGCTGAACATTTCCACAGGGTGCACCTCCCTTAAGAGGTGTAAAAGAAGATATGACTTCCAGTACCTGGTGCCCTGGCTCAGGAGGAATCTTCCTTATCTTGAATGACGGCACAGGTGTTGCTTAAGAAGGTGCTGTTACACGCATGAATTATTTACTGATGGTGTATGCTTTGGTCAACGGCAAACAGCTGCTTCTTGCTGTCTGCACAGACTATGGGCACGTACCGAGTCTGTGTAAAGAGGGTGACTCGAGTCTTCCATAGCTCCGAGTTAAGTTCACTCAGTTGCAGACTTTGATGTGGAGGACCACAGGTAGCTTACAGCACTGACACGGTCACTTCAGTGCTCCCTCATGGGCTCATCATTTACGCGCAAGCAGTAGTCCTACTCCTAGAGACACTACTACTACCACTACCACTACTACTACTACAAGTTATGCCAACATCAGTAGCATAGCCTATATCTCACCATATAAATGCAGAAAAATGGATAGATTCTCTAATGTAGTTCTTCGTTTTACATATCACATAATTTCATGATAATTTAAACTATATAAATAAATAAACTATCACGTAATTTTGTGAAACCATCATGTGATTTTGAAATAGTATCATGTCAAAACACGATACTGCTGATGTTTTTTAGTTCAGATTTGGCAGTTGTACACTGATATTAAATTGTACAGATTGTAAAATTACAAATTCTGCGATGAAGAATAAACTTACATTTGGATTGTCCATGACTGTTAAAGTCGACTCAACCTGTCGCTTCTGAGTCTGACGCCGCCAATAAATCTGTGATCATCTGTTCAAGCCTTGCTTTGATTAAGTGTTTTTCTTTGAAGGAAAAAAAAAAAACAAAACAAAAAAAACTAAGAAAAATAAAAACTAAGGAGACTAAGCACCCTGCAGTAAAAGATAAAAAGTTTAGAGTTTTTGAAAGAGACAAACGTGAACAAGAAGGAAAGAAGAAACAAGCACAGGGCTCCCACTGATTTAGCGGTATACTGAGTAGTATTTTTATCCACTTATTTTTGCCATATTTATCTGCCACGTGTAGATGGCCGGTCCGTGAAAATAAAACCTACATTATTCCGGTCCGTGGTGCAAAAAAGGTTGGGGACCCCTGTTATAAAGTATCTTACAATATACAGTCTATGGACACCACCCATAGCGTTCGGCTCTAGTCAAATGAAATCCATTAAAGGTGGCAATTACAGAGGCGAATTTGGAGCTGAGTCCCATATGTGGAATTCTGACCATGAGTATCATAGCAACCAAGGAGCTAATCTTGTCATTCTAGCCGTGTCCCAATTCAACAACTGCATTCATAACCGCGGGAAGAAGAGAACCGCAAGAAGGCCCTTTGGTTGCTGCATCTGCCCTGAGCAAAACCAAATCTATTCCTAACAGAGCTAATATCCCATTAAGCAAATACTCATTTTGAGTCCTTTTCACACATGTTAGTGGCTCTGTGGTCCCCAAGTCACTTACTGGGAGAGAAATTGACCTGGGGCCAAATGTAGTGACACCTGGTTTACATGTTTGTAAATCTGATTGTGATGACATCAGTGCCTCACCAGCCACAAACTTCACCGCACATCACTGCTATCACTATAACACCTGTCACTCTATGCATGTCACTTTATAACACCTGTTACACTATAAATGCCATTTTATAACACCTGTCAATCTATAACACCTGTTACACTATACCTGTCACTTTATAACACCGGTTACTCTGTACCACCCATTACTCCACACCTGTCACTTTATACCTGTCACTTTATAACACCTGTCACTCCATAACACCTGTCACTTTATAACACCTGTCACTTTATAATACCTGTCACTTTATACCTGTCACTCTATAACACCTGTCACTCCATAACACCTGTTACTTTATAACACCTGTCACTCTATAACACCTGTCACACTATACCTGTCACTTTATAACACCTGTCACTCTATACCTGCCACTTTATAACACCAGTCACTTTATAACACCTATCACTTTATAAAACCTGTTACTCTATAGCACCTGGTACTTTATAACACCTGGTACTTTATAACACCTGTCACTCTATAACACCTGTCACTTTATAACACCTGTCACTCTATAACACCTGTCACTTTATAACACCTGTCACTCTGTAACACCAGTCACTTATAACACCTGTCACTTTATAACACCTGTCACTCTATAACACCTGTCACTCTATAACACCTGTCACTCTGTAACACCAGTCACTTATAACACCTGTCACTTATAACACCTGTCACTTTATAACACCTGTCACTCTATAACACCTGTCACTTATAACACCTGTCACTTTATAACACCTGTCTCTCTATAACACCTGTCACTCCTTAACACGTATCACTTTATAACACCTGTCACTTATAACGCCTGTCACCCTATACCTGTCACTTTATAACACCTGTCACTTCATAACACCTATTTCATACGGACTTCGGAACTTTTATTTTGAATTTTTTGTTTTGGCCTCAAGTCACTTACTGGGAGAGAAATTGACCTGGGGCCAAATGTAGTGACACCTGGTTTACCTGTTTGTATGTTTGACCAAGACTGAAGTCATAGTCTTCGGCCCACAGAAACATAGAGAAAGTGTCAGCAGTCACCTCCAGTCTCTTTCTCTAAAACCTTCAAATCAGGCTAGAAATTTAGGGGTAATAATGGACTCAGACTTGAACTTTAACAGACACATCAAATCAATAACATCTGCAGCTTTTTACCATCTAAAAAACATTGCAAAAATCAAATGTGATGGATTCAATATATTTTTAATATGTTTATTGATCTCACTGTGAATCTTAAAGGTAATGTAATGTTCATTTTTATTATAATCACTAGAGTGAGCAGTGATGTGTAACTAGGGATCCTAACTGAATAAAGAAGGAGAAAGGCGGTGGGGACTTCAGAAAGGGAGAGGAGGTTGTAATCTGAAGGTTTCGGCCTCCCCGTCTATTCTCCTCATGAGTATAGCAATAATCTCTCTTGTCTTCTCTTCTCTTTTGAACTGTAATTAGGTTAAGTGTGAACCTATCAACTTGGTCCTTCGAGCCGGATCCCAATACACCTGAGGACTCCAGCGGACGTCGGTGACCCAGGTGTGAGACTGTGGCCACAGCAACCGAGACCTTTTCCAGGACTGGCTCTGCGGCCTTTGTTGGAGTCTGACGGGTGACGGGATACTGAGGGAGAGAGACAAGATGAGTGAGTAAATCTTGCTTTAAAAACGGTGTTACTGAGGGTCATACGCGTAGAGAAACCCTAATAATCCTAGGCTCCAATTAGGTAGTAATGCTGTAAAGCTAAAAAGGGATGGATGCGGAGTCCCGTTACCGGGTAAAATAGGAACATTTTACTGGCAGGTACAAAACCGTGGCAAAAACCGAAGCAAGAAAAGTGTGTGAGAGACGTGTGAGTGGAGATTCTAAACCACTAGGTGAAGGATCTCATACCAAAAAGGTTGGGAGAATACGGTGTATTTCTGTGGATGCAAAGGCAAGATTTCTCCGCCTACTTGTGAGGTTAAAGTGAGAGATACTGCATTAATCACTGTACCAACCTGTTGTATTCCAGCGATAGAGACCGCCCTAGGAGTTAAAAACTGGACTAAATTTCAGGAAAATAAAAATGGGAAACAAAAATACAAAACTGACCCCAAAAGATAAACTGCAGATAAAAGACTGGAAAGCCGTGCACGCAAAATATCCGGATAAATGTACAAAATTAGATCTGTGGGTAACAAAATACAAATTTGAGGGTGAGTTAAAATCTTATAAAATAACGGAGCTCCAAAATAAGATACAGAAAAAATGCAAAAATAAAGAAAATGATATGTGCAAACAAGGGTACTATCATTTAGAGAAATGGCTGGAGTTAGCGAAAACAAGAGAAAAAAGGTCAAACAGAGGTAAAACGTAAGCAACAAATGATGCTTAGTGTAAAGGAGGAAGATGATTTGACTACAGTAGTACCAGCACTGCCAGACCCGCCACCAGCACAGCAGGCCCAAGGCCAAGTTGAGGGAGTAAAAGAAGCAGTGGGAGGGGGGCTTCCACCACCTCCCTATTCTTATCGTGAATTACAACATGAGTTAGATGAGCTGAGAGCAGCACAGACTAGACAGCAGACTAGAAAAAAAGGGTATAAGATTTGAATTTAATAAAACTATGGGAGGTGACCCTTTAACTACTGTCACTGAGGAAGGTAAACCCATTTTCGTAACCCCTAGTGCCCCTGTTGTGGAAAAAATTACAATTCTCGATGAAAAGTAATCCATTTGCGAGGCTCGGTGAGTATTTGAAATACAGACAAGAGGTTTATTGTTTGTTACAGCAGATACAGACAGGACAGGGCCCAGGCCTGCCCTGGCCACAGACTGGCCGCCTTTCAGCGTCTCCCCCAGTCTCCTGACCAAGTCCCCCAAGCAAGTCCCCCTCCAGTCCCCTGAGCATCCCAGCTCTGACTATTTTATACCAGAATGACAAAGCTACCTACATTTCAAAGCAGAGTGACTTTTGTGTCACACCCATATGATAATGAACTTTTACACTTAGACAGGTAGAACAACCAGTTTCATGAGGGATGGAGACAGAGCTTCACACATGTTAATGTCTCGTCTGGGTCTGGCACTGACACAGATCAAATGCTTTTAAAGACACAGCATGAATAAACTTAAATTTCCATCACACTTCTCCCTTTTGATTATTCATTAATCATACTTCATAACAATCATTGTCACAAACAGCTTGCACAGAAACATTCATGTTGTGGATCCAAAACACAGTTCATGGAAATGAAGGTCCATTAGTTTGTTGATTGAGATGAGGCAAATTCAACAGTTCATTGTTGTGTTCAGTTCAGTTTGTCCTTATCCTTTATAATTTGTAGTCAAACGATGAATGCTTTTTTAACATGATGGTGACGCTGTTCAGTTAAATCTTTCCCATCGCCTGTCCTCTGTCCCTTTGTCCTCCTGACCCCACATGGCTGTACTCTCCGTCCACACGCAGCTTGGCATCTCTGGCCACAGCTCGTCTCTGGAGTCGTCCTTCAGCCCATGTGTTGATCTTCAGGGCTGTGTCTGGGGACACGAGGAACAGGTCGAGTACTTTTGAGTCACATGAAAAGAAGTGAATGGCTGATTTTTTATTTATTTTTTTTTTTAAGTTTTCTTCCAGTGACATTGAAACAGAAGGATGGATTTGATGATGCAGGTCTGATTCTGCCCAGAAGAAGACCGTGTGTTGTTTTTTTTTTGCTCAGAAGGGTTTTTTTGGTTCAGGTCCAGCTGTGGTGTTTGTTCTGTGGTTCTTTGTCTTGAAGGGCGTTGTCAGGTTACAGGTCTTGAAGTTAATGGAAAACTAAATGATAACACCTGTTTTTATCACAATTCAATTTTGAAAAACTAAAACTCATTTTGTAATATCCCCCCTTTGACACATTTATATATGTGTGTATATATATACATGTGTCAATTTTGTTCTGAGCTGGCATCTCTGCTGTAAGAGAAAACTTTGGTTAAATTGTAATTTTTAAAGAAGAATTTTGTGAATCACACTGTTATTGGTTAGTTGTTAGTGCTGTTAGTGTTGCTAGTGTGTGATTTCATTTCATAGGAACTTGTAAAGAAAAAGAAGAGAAATTATGCAGCATCCGTATCTCCTGTAACAAAAAAAAGTTATTAACAAAATCGCAGGCGCATAGTCGTCAAGGATGGTCAAGTCAGTTCGAGTCAGTTTTTGTGATCACTACCGGCTTTGAATAGGCCTTCATTTGTTTTGCTGAGAGTTCACAATTGAGGAGGGTTTTTGGTACCAGCTGGACTTGTCTGAGGACATGCATGTCATTAAACTCACTGCAGTGGTGAGGCAAAAAACATAAAATAAAAAGAAATATAAAGAAACAAAGAATTGTAGAAAATGAGTGGATCAGTTGAAGCTGCATCCTGTCATTTTCTCGTTGACACTGTTCACAGCGGTTTAACAGTTACACACATATTTTCTGACATTGCACAATTTACATCTCACAGTTTGGCTGATCAGTTCCAAGAACTCACAAATGTACAGTTGACTTCTGGTGTCACACTCTGTACTTAGCCATTTTTTTCTTTTCTTTTCTTTTCTTTTCGTCTTTTTTTTTTTTTTTTTTTTTTTTCTGTTTTTGCTGTTGTATTTTTCAGTTTTTTTTCTTTCTTTCTTTTTTTTTTTACTGTTTTTTTTAATTTTTATTTTTATTATTTATTTTTTTCTTCCACACTTAACATTGTGAGTGAATTAGACCATAATGTTGACATGAAGGAAAATTTACATTTGTTTGCATTTTGCAATTACATTATATCTTAATTTTTAGACCCGATGGAGGTGCACTGCTGAATTTACTCTCCCTCATGATAAAAGTTCAGCCGTCCTTACGCTCAACTACACAGGGAATCTCACCCTTTTTGCCTTTTACCAGTTAGTAACCCTAGATAGGAGTTTCACCTAGTGACTGTTCGCTAAATAGCAGGGACTTCCACCCATTTGACTGTTAACTAGCTAGTTACAACTAGAGGGGAATTTCACCCATGACTGTTTGGTAGTTAGCCGTAATGACCCCTGAACCTCACTCTGGAGAATAAATTCAAGTAGGTCCCAATAGATATTATAGAAAGCAAAATGCAGCAAAACATGCTTTCAGCTTCTTTACGTTTGATGTCACAAGTTGACTTGGCTCCTCAGTTGGAATCCATTTCTGTCCAGATCCTCTTGAAGTCTTGTTCCCCATTTTAGATGTTTTAGCATTTGTAACTTCCAATAGCTTTGTTTCAGTAGTATAAAAGGATGAGCGGTCTGTCAACTATGTCTCAAAAGTGAGAAAACCAGGAGTGGAGGAGGGCCATTGTTGTTGGGATTGTATTAGCATCACGTTGTTAGGGCAGCATGATGATACACAAGCCAAAAAGACTGAAAAAGTTGTGAGATGAATCAAAAATTGGTACAGGATCAGAACTATGGCAGTTGAGTATGTTTAGAGAATTCCAGTTAAGCATTTTGCATTTCCAGAGTACATTGTCCTTTGATTCACCACTCTTTGTAGATGAAGATTTCCTTTTCAAATGAAATAGTCTGTATTGCAAAAGCTCACCAAGTAAAACTTGTTCAAATCCAGCGGTGGTGATCCAGGACATAAACCAATGTCCATCCATGATCTTCTTTGAAAGCTCCCTGCATCAGGACAGAAACCAAAAGGAAGGCAAAATTCCATCTTCACTGTGTTCTGGACGACCACTCGTGGATCCCACTTTTCTGACACCATTATTGTTGTGGCAAAAATTACAATTCTCGATGAAAAGTAATCCATTTGCGAGGCTCGATGAGTATTTGAAATACAGACAAGAGGTTTATTGTTTGTTACAGCAGATACAGACAGGACAGGGCCCAGGCCTGCCCTGGCCACCAACTCGCAGCCTTTCCGCCCCCGAGCAAGTCCCTCTCCAGTCCCTCTCCAGTCCCCTGAGCATCCCAGCTCTGACTATTTTATACCAGAATGACAAAGCTACCTACATTTCAAAGCAGAGTGACTTTTGTGTCACACCCATATGATAATGAACTTTTACACTTAGACAGGTAGAACAACCAGTTTCATGAGGGATGGAGACAGAGCTTCACACATGTTAATGTCTCGTCTGGGTCTGGCACTGACACAGATCAAATGCTTTTAAAGACACAGCATGAATAAACTTAAATTTCCATCACAGCCCCCATGGCAACGGAGCAGGTTAGACCACCAAAACCAAAACAACAGAACACAGGACTTTATCCTATGATACAGGTTGCAAACCCCAGGGCAGGACAATTATTAGATCCTGATGATGCACAGGGGGGAAGGCACCCAGAAACTATTCTAGTACACAGACCCTGGACAGAGAATGACATAGATGACGCATTGAAGGGGATTGTGTCACCCATTGAGTATGTAACGGAATTTCTGGAAGCCATGGAACAACTGAGAGTATCAATTGCTGTGTTTGTAGCCATCTTAACCTTGTGTGGATGCGGTTGTATTCCCTGTCTCCGTTCTCTGATTAATAGGTTGATAACCACTGCCATCTCACCCGCACCAGAAGACAAAGGGGTGCAATTGTACCTATTGGACAGTGATGAGAGTGATGAGGGGGACCCTGAAGGAGCACTGCCAGAGTTATTCTGAGAACCCTCCCAGGTGTAAGAACTAATGAACCGGTAATTAAAAATCCAGGGTGAAGAGATTACATGGTGATATGTGAGATGTCACAGTTCGATAAACAGGAGGGAATGATGGATTCAATATATTTTTAATATGTTTATTGATCTCACTGTGAATCTTAAAGGTAATGTAATGTTCATTTTTATTATAATCACAATAATAATGATATGTAACCTTAATATGATTTATGCACTTATGTCTGTTTTCTGAGCTTTGCAGAGAATGTCTTGTGAAAGTTGAATGTCCATGGGAGAGGTCACAACAAACTTGATAACAAGAAACACCTTGAGAGGTGTTTGTGCGAATAAGGACCGAAAAGGAATGCTTAAGCAACAATATTTTTGAATTTATTCTGCACTCTTTTGTTTTAATGTTTTAATGTCAATTTTATCATGATTATTTGTGATTATTCATGTTTGATTTGTGTGATTTTAATGTCTTTCTTATTCTGTAAAGCACTTTGAATTACCTTGTGTACGGATTGTGCTATACAAATAAACTTGCCTTGCCTTGCCTTGTAAATGATTGTGATGACATCAGTGCCTCACCAGCCACAAACTACACCGCACATCACTGCTATCACTATAACACCTGTCACTCTATGCACGTCACTTTATAACACCTGTTACACTATAAATGCTATTTTATAACACCTGTCAATCTATAACACCTGTTACACTATACCTGTCACTTTATAACACAGGTTACTCTGTACCACCCGTTACTCCACACCTGTCACTCTATACCTGTCACTTTATAACACCTGTCACTCCATAACACCTGTCACTTTATAACACCTGTCATTTTATAACACCTGTCACTCTATACCTGTCATTTTATAACACCTGTCACTCTATACCTGTCACTCTATAACACCTGTCACTTTATAACACCTGTCACTTTATATAACACCTGTCATTTTATATAACACCTGTCACTTTGTATAACACCTGTCACTTTATAACACCTGTCACTCTGTAACACCTGTCACTTTATAACACCTGTCATTTTATAACACCTGTCACTCTATACCTGTCATTTTATAACACCTGTCACTCTATACCTGTCACTCTATAACACCTGTCACTTTATATAACACCTGTCACTCTATACCTGTCATTTTATAACACCTGTCACTCTATACCTGTCACTCTATAACACCTGTCACTTTATAACACCTGTCACTTTATATAACACCTGTCATTTTATATAACACCTGTCACTTTGTATAACACCTGTCACTTTATAACACCTGTCACTCTATAACACCTGGTACTTTATAACACCTGTCACTCTATACCTGTCACTTTATAACACCTGTCACTCTGTAACACCTGGTACTTTATAACACTTGAAAAACGATAAAAGAAGTAGAGAGATGAGAGAGTAAGATAAAGAGAGAGAGGAGGAAGACAGACAAAAATAAGGGAGTAGAGAGAGGGGGCAGATGGAAGAGAGAGACAAAGGTAACAGAGGAAGGGAAGGGAGAGAAGAGATAAAGGAGACAGCTGGGTAGAAGTAGAAAGAAAGAGGAAGAGGTGGAGAGAGAGGAGGAGTAGAGGGATAGAGGGGTGGAGAGAGAGAGCAGAGGCAAAGATAGAAAGGATAAGAGAAAAAGGAAGTGAGAGAGACGAAGGTGTTGAGAAGGGGAGAAGAGAGGTTGACAGAGAGAGAGAAGAGAGGGAGGGTGAGTGAGTGAGAGGTAGAGCAAGAAAGGAGGGAGAGAGGGAAGTGGGAGGGGGAACGAGAAAGAGAGAAGAGGGAGTGAGCAAGAGAGAAGAGAGGGAGAGAGGATGAGTAAGAAGGTTAGAGGCTGAGAGAGAGAAGAGACAGCGATCAGTAAGAAGAGGAGGAAGTGAATGAGAAAAGCACTAGACAAGGTAAGGTCTTTTACAATCTACATCTGCATTTTACATTCTGCAAAAGTTAGTCTTCATGGAATTAAAAGGCGAACTGTGATCACAACAGAATATGTTCACACAAGCGACAACCAAAACCCACGCAGCAATGAAACTAGCTTTATTGAGTATTTTTCAGAGGGTGTATTTCTGAAGCAGTGCGAAAGGTCTCTGAGCACGTGTCAGTTTATCAGGAGATACGCAGTTATTTTTTACATCTGTGCAAATACATGTGTCATATATGTAACTTCAATAAATAATAAATACAGAAAAAGTTATATTTATTTTACATTAGGTTATATTTTGTTACATTTATATTTGTGGGTTGCCTTGTTACATCTGGTCTGGGGACAACCGATGAAAGTTAGCTCGAGTCAGCTAACTCGGGCACATTTACATCTTTTTTGTAATATTGATTAATGTGCATTGTCCCTTTTCAAATAAATTAATAATAATAATAACAATTAAAACTGCAAGCAGTGATAAAGGCCCTCACCACCCCTTGCGACCACGGGATACACGCCACCGTGGAGTTCGCGGCTCTCGTTCCCGCTTACTAGTAATATTATGTTTGAACTATTTAAATTGTATATCATAGCATTCAGAGCAAGATTTTGAACAAGATGTATATTACTGCTGGAAAATCGGAAACTGCAAGTTTGAGTTACGCACAATTTGAAAATTGTAAAAATAGATTTTTTTTCTTCGCATGTTGGCCACACCCACATTTTATGACTATCCAAGTGAGTCGCCTATAATCCCACATGGGTCTAGGGCATTTTGGAAAATTTTCAAGTACTTTGAATGAAAAGCCATGGCGTAAAAAATTCAAATGTGAGAGTTAAAATTTGGAAAAATTTCGGTTCCAGACGCAATGGCTGATTTCCTGTAGGGTTTAGGGTGGGGTCATAATATAATTTTTTACTTGTCTTGACATGTTCTATGTTTGTGGCAAATTTCATTTGTGTATGATAAAAAAGGTCTGTCATTGCTGTAATGTATTTTGATTTTTGAGGTGGCGCTGTTTTCGCGCGCAAAATTTTTCACCAATCTTGATTTTTAGGTCTTATTTGGATTAGTGCAGAGCATCTATTTAGTCCACAACAAAGTCCAGTACTCTGAACCCCATTAATTTCAATGACACATTTATGACGTTACCACGGTAAGATGGTTGTAAATAGAGGTATGTTCTCATTGGCTTTTTTGTTCAGTATCGAAAGACAGATGGATGTGGCAAATTTCAACTATGAAAAACTTTGTTAAAAAAAAATGAATTGGGGTTGTTAGGGGGCGCTAGTGTGTCATTTTTTAATATTTTTACTAACAAGCTTCAAAAAAAAAAAAAAAAATGAGTTTTTGTTCACCTTCAGGGGGTCAAAAATGGTTTCAGTCCGGCCACTAAAATAATAAAGAATAAGAATAATAATGGAAACTCATTTTCCACCCATTAGTTTTCTCCTAAACCATAAAAGCTACAGTCAAGTGACTTTCTCACATTGTGCCCCATCACAAATAAGGCCCCTGTGAATTTTTTCACAAGTCCACAACAAATCGTTTGTCTTCCATGAATTTTTGAAAATAAACTTTGAAGAGGGCGGTAGAGAGTCATTTTGTGAGATATAAAAAATATTTTATTGAAATATTCAAAAAATTGCGATTTTGTAGAAAATTCCCCATGACCACACCCAAAGTCATATTCAAATATAATTGATGATCTTTAATCTCACATGGGTTTAGTGGGTTTTGGCCAAATTTGAAGTGTTTTTGATGAAAACTGTGGGAGGAGATGTCCTGAATGTGAGGGTGTGCGCTTTTGTCATTGCCGGGTTTGATCCAATATGGCCGACTTCCTGTACATTTGAGGGCGGGGTCATTTTTGTCATGTCCCAACATGTTCTATTTTTTGATGTCAGTTTCAGATTTTTATGTGGACTTTTTTCCGAGTCGGGCTCCCATTGGCCCCATGAAAATCAAAGTTTGAGGTGGCGCTACCGAGTCGTGTTTCATTTTTTTTTCTTGGCGTCTTCGGTGACAATTAGAGCTTGGCGAGTTCTAATTTTTGACACCACTCACTGGCATGTTGGGGCGTGTTTACTACTTGATTTTTGCCATTTTCCCGGTTTCGAACGCGGTTTTAATGAGTCCCTCGCCGGGACGTTGTCACTGGCTCGGGCCTAATAATAATACTGCCTTACAGTTACATATGTCCTTTTGCCATTTTGCTGATGTACCCCTCAGTGAAAATGAGTTTGACACCACTGGTTTAAACCTTCATTTAACTAAATAAAGGTGTTGTCATTTAAATAAAAATATAAAATTTAATTAAATAAAAAAAAATAAACTTGGCAGGATTTGTATTGATCTAATGATGTTAACTATGTTTTAGTTAAATGAGGAGTCTAAGTTGTCATCTGCACTTTAATATCTCTGCAATTGTTGCACATATTCATATGAAACAGAAACTGGTACACCTAGTTTTTTTCAATCTTTTTTTTTCTGTTTTTAAAACATTTGTGGAACCAGTTCCAAACAACAAAACTAAGGTTGAAAAGCTTGATTTTATTTTCATTATTTTACTCACCAAAAGCAGTTAAAACCTTAGTGTGCCATTCATTTAAGTTACATGGAGTTCACAAAGTTTCATAAAGTTTATTTTTTATTTAAAAAAGACCCCAAAACTAAACAAAAACACATACAGTATCATCATAATGAAAAAGCACATCAAATATTACACTGACGCCAGTTAATGTCGATGTTTGTCTGCACTCATCTGTTTGTTTGGGCTTTTTAGTGTGGCAGAGGTGGGGCGTACTTACAGTTACTTGAGTAAAGTTTTATAGAAATTGTACTTTTCAGAGTACTATCCTAGCAGCATACTTTTCCTCTTACTTGAGTAATATATTGTAGAGTGTAACTCTTACTTGAGTAAAGTGACAAAAGCTTTATGTTGACAATATGAAATGATTTGAACATTTGTGTACCTTGCAGCTCCTTCAGATTTGATTTAGTCTGGGTCATTTTTGTTTGGTCCATCACATCAAGTTAAAATTATAAATCAGATGTTACGTCCTGACAGTTACTCTTTAAGTAACAAATACTTTTTTACTCTTACTTGAGTAATTTCTTGGACCACGACTTTGTACTTGTACTTGAGTAATATTATTTTGAGGTAATGGAATGTTTGGCTCAGATTTTAATTAAAATGTACCTGTTTAAAGAATAAGATGATGAATGCATATTACATGTAGTTTGTCTGTTTTGCTGTGGTAAATGTCAAGCTATCTTTTAACACTTTTAACATGTTCTGCATTATAGATTAATGAGATCTATACTTAGACTATTGTGTTACTGTCTGCTGTTCAGGGGTGGGTAGTAGTACTCATGTTACACTTATTTGAGTACATTTTTTGGCTACTCAAACCACCTTTGCTGCTGTCTGTGTTGCAGTTTGATACGGTACAGAACATGAACCCTCAAAAGGCGAAGGTGGTCCTGGCGTTGGACTTTGAAGCGGTGGATTTCCTCAAAGATGGTGTCAACTTCAAGAAAAACCCACAAGACGCCAAATGTTACATCATTTACAAGAGCGAGAACGGCTACCGGGCATGCAAGAACCAGTGCAAACACCAGGGAGGGCTGTTCATCAAAGACATAGAAGACCTGAGTGAAAGGTAAACAATTGTATGGTAATAGTTGCCTGGTGAATGCAGACTAATATCTCTCTGTATTTTTTATACAGAGGGATGTCAGTTTTGGTTCCCCCTTCCTCCATCGCATCTCTAGTCTGACTAAATATAACACATGACATATTTAGATCACCATGTCACCTTTTACTGTAAACAACGTATTAACATGTTTAATTGGTTTCATTTTTGTTTTTGAAGCTCTGAGTCCTCCCCTTCGTCTCTCTGCTAAATCATTCCCCATTCAGAGCGCTCTCATGACACAATCGGCGTGCATCCTGCTAATGAAACTACTGCACATCACATTAGGTTTATGAAGTTGCTGTGTACAGTTTTGTATCATGTTTTTGTAAATTTACGGAGAATTGTTGTGTGGGAGCAGATCTAGCCTGGCTGACGTAGGCTTGTGGGTGTAGTCTTGCTTGAACTACTAACCACGAGAACGGTTTGAATGGAGAGATTGCAAGAACATTCAAACATGCATGGATGATGTCTAAAACCTGTTCAGGGATGTTTTTGATGAAGATACCACAGTGTAAAGTGGTAGAAAGTGATTTTGCATAATACCTCTATTTGTTTATTTGGTCAGGACACCGCATGTTACTGAACACGATGTATGCTGTAAACACACTGGATTCTAGTCATGAGTTTCTATCCATACTCTGCCTTCACAAGACATCACACCTCTCTAGAATCCATCTAGTTTAACCTGGGCTGAGACTGGCCAGAATTCTCAGATGGAGTTGGCTGTGTAACTGTCAGATTACAGATGTGTTGACCTGGTTTATGGTTAATATCTCTGTAATTACTGGGCCTATCCACAAGAAAACTTCTTACTTCAAGCATAAATGGCCTATGGTGAAATAATTGCTTTATTATAGCTTCAAAGTGGTGCCATTATTCAACCCCAAAAATATACCCCAAACATATAATAATATCGTTAAATTGTCGCACGTACACACATACTAGGTATCCCCTGGAGGACATGGATTAATTTCCTGGAAACTAATCCTAACCTTCTTTTCTTTGTGCCTTGCCCCAATACAGCAGTGACGTGCGTTGAGGTTCATGGCTGGTGAGGCACTGATGTCGTCACAATCAGATTTACAAACATATAAACCAGGTGTCGGCAAGTAAATCTGACCCCGGGCCAATTTTTCTCCCAGTGACTTGGGGCCAGAATAAAAAAGAATTTCAAAATAAAAGTTCCGAAGTCCGTATAAAATAGCTCTAATAGTATGAAATAAAAAGCAAGCTGCTTTTATATAGTTTTTTATCCTTATCCCAATTTTCAATGGATTGAAGTAATTAAATTTCTTACTATCTCCTACCACTCTGTCTGAAAAGAGCGAGTCTTTCGCCCCGTCGTCTGGAGCAAACCATTTAGCTCCTTTAGCGTTGGTCTTCCTTAAATTATAACCTCCTGCTTCGTCCAAAAGTCCAGTTTAGAAAACTGCTTGAGCTTTAATATATAATCTTCCTTCCAGTGACGTGCAGTCAGGTGAGGCAGGTGAGGCCCTGCCTCCCTTGTCATCACAGAGAAAAAATAAATGAAATGGTTATATTTATCCAATGATTTGTAATTTAATGACTTCAATCCATTGAAAATTGGGGAACCAGAATAAGGATAAAAAACAATACAAAACCAGCTTGCTTTTTATTTCATACTATTAGATCTATTTTACTTTTATTTTGAAATGTGACTTTCTGGCCCCAAGTCACTTATTGGGAGAGAAATTGACTCGGGGCCAAATGTACTGACAACTGGTTTACATGTTTATAAAGCTGATTGTGACAACATCCGTGCCTCAGCAGCCACAAACCTCACTGCACGTCACTTCTTCCTCCCCAGACTGCACCTAACTGCAATACGGAAACATTTTATAAGCAGCTCTTGAAGTCAAATAAGTTCACTGTGTGCTACCTGTCTATTGTAAAGTTATTTGTGGTTAACTTTACTGTCACAGATGAATTCTGCATACGTATCTAAGAGTTTTGGAGAAAAAAAAGCTGAGGATGTGTAAGAATCCGGAAAGGATAGGAAGAGAGTCCTGAAATGTTTGTGTTGACAGCTTATATAGGGTCTCCCTATGTGTGTGTGTGTGTGTGTGTGTGTGTGTGTGTGTGTGTGTGTGTGTGTGTGTGTGTGTGTGTGTGTGTGTGTGTGTGTGTGTGTGTGTGTGTGTGTGTGTGAGAGAGGCAGGTCTTCTTCAGGTCAGCATGTTGTCACAACCTTACGAAACCTTTAGGCAAAATCAAACAATGTGATTGCTTTAACATCAAACTATGTGTTTGTTTTAGAGTCAAATAATGTCATTGTTTTATGGCCCTCTCAGGGTGGAGGTCACACAGTCCTTGTTGAATAGGGACAGATAAGAAGTTGCAAGACCAGATCATAGGTGTTATCTTCTTGTCCACAGTCCTTGTAGTCTCCAGCTGGTCTCCATAGCATCCTGGTGATCCCCCCTGCATTCCATATCCACTGTTGGGCAGTTATTTACTCTAGCATTAGTAAATCAAGAAACCAGTTTGGAGTAGTGCTGCACTGCTAGAAAAACCTTACAGATGTTTGGAAGGCATAAGGTTAGTGACAAATAACTTTGAGTCACCGCAGACTGTTTAAAATGAGCTAGTTCTGTTTTTAATGTTTATAAGATGGTAAAATTCAGGTGCACATTTATTTAGTGCTTTTATACCTTCAAATCATTTTTATTATCATCATGATGATCCTTTTTATTATCATTGTGGTATCAGATCCGGTATGGAGTACTTCAAAGGAACCATTCACACACACACACACATCCATACACACACACACACCCACACACACACGTTAAGATTGCCAAAAGTATAGAAAATCAGATACTAATTGATACTAAAACTATTAGCGAAACTAGATCCTCATTTTTTTCCGCAGATATCGATACTAAGAAAGTCCTATTCACAGGGTAGAATTGAACCTTTCCTGAATAGCTTTAGAATGATCTTGAGCTCAGAACAACTTAAGATCATTCTAGGTCAGTTCCATAGTGGTCCATATAGACCAGGGGTCTCAGACTCGCGGCCCGCGGGCCAATTGC
Organism: Periophthalmus modestus; assembly: GCA_019594935.1. Lineage (NCBI taxonomy): Eukaryota > Metazoa > Chordata > Actinopteri > Gobiiformes > Gobiidae > Periophthalmus > Periophthalmus modestus. Next base: position 19,433,228 of record JAIEZT010000054.1, read on the forward strand.
AGCCCTCGGGCCTGTAGTTTGCGGCCCCCGCCTTGATATGAAACTTTAATGTTAATGCGGCCCGCGAGTTTGACATGTGTGGCACTTTACAGTGTTGTGTGCGGAGCTGAACGAATCTACCAATCACGGTGGGGTATATGGCTCTTGGGGCGGGACATCGGTTTGATGCAGAGAAACATTTCTCATTGAGTGAAAGTTACAGCGGCGCTGCCATGGAGGGTTTTCTTCTGTGCCTGGTGCCTCGTTTCTATTGAGCACACGCGACATTCGTCCGAGCGCGTTGCGTTCACAACACAACGCTGTTCAGTGGGATATTACACATATATAAATGTACATAAATATATTCATATATTTACACACGCACGTCAATGGCACTTAGAGAGTTCATATGAGGTCTCTCTCTGACAAAATAAATCAAAGTGATGGTTATGTGGTGGGATAAAAGAAAAGTAAAGAGCTCAGTGCAGCCTCCTGTGTCTGCGGTCACATAGTGACACCTGTGCATCTGCAATAACAGTCCCCGGTAACCCGGACCAGTTATAGGGTCGCACCATTATTTGTCGGTCATTGGCCGTGTCCCAATTCGCCTCATGCACAGTTTTAAAGTTCACTTCGAAGTGCTGTTCAAAGTGCCCGGCCAACGACGGGTGCTCCTCTGCCTTTGTGCCGAAATGGGACTGGGACATAGTCTGCAGTCACATAGTTGCACCGGTCCATCGGCAATAACAGTCCCCGGTAACCCGGACCAATTATAGGGTCGCACCGTCAGACAAGCTTTAAGATTTTCTCATATTTCTCTCTTTTTTAAACACTCTCAAAGTTCAAACCTTCGTAGATTAAAAAAAGGGGCACAGTATTATAGAAAGACGCCAAATACTATACTGTGCTGTAAATTTTTTTTTGGGGGGGGGGGGGGGGGTGCGGCCCAGCCTCACCGCGACTCTGCCTCCAGCGGCCCCCAGCTAATTTGAGTTTGAGACCCCTGATATAGACCATGGACCACTATGGAACTGAAGGTATGATAATGTCAAAGAAAGTACTACCATTTAATGTTGAAAATCACATTCTATTGTCTAAATAAAGAGTGTTTTTTTTTAATTTTTTATTATTATTATCATGACATCAGAATCGTTATGGAGTACTGAGTCTATTACTTACTGTCAAAATCAAGTTTGAAAAACACTAGTTCACGCACACAAGCACACACACAGACACACAAGCACACACACAGACACACAAGCACACACACAGACACACAAGCACGGACAGACAAGCACACACACAGACACACAAGCACACACACAGACACACAAGCACGGACAGACAAGCACACGCACGGACAGACAAGCACACGCACGGACAGACAAGCACACACACAGACACAGAAGCACACACACAGACACGCAAGCACACACACAGACACACAAGCACACACACGGACACACAAGAACACGCAAGCACACACACGGACAGACAAGCACACACACGGACACATACACAAACACAGTGACTGCAGACATTTATTATTAAGTAATAATAACTTAAACAGTAACTGCCGGGACCTTACATCTGATTTATAATTTTGGTGAATGTAAAGGACGAAACATGAAATAATGCACAAAATCTAGTGTTTTCAAACAGACACAAAAATAATCCAAACTAAATCAAGGATCTGTTCAAATCATTTCATTTTGTGGACATAAAGCTTTTGTCACTTCTAAAATTGCTCACAGTGGGAAGAGGAGCCACATGCTGCTAGAAAAGTACAGTTTCTTTTAAAAGTTACTTAAGTAAATGTAACTGAGTATTTACCCACCTCTACTGACAGCACACAACATGTATCCCAGACATTGTCACAAGTAAAAAGTACAACCCTAAAATACTGTGTTCTGTGTGGTATGGGAAGCAGGCAACTATAGGTGTCATGTGTATTGTGTATTGTATTGTAGGGCGTGTTCTGGTACCTGTTTCCCTGGATTAATTTTAAAGGGAATTTGTGTTGGACCTTGAAAACTACAATTACTCTTAGGGCAGGTGTATGTGCGGGTATTATGGTTGTCAGTACTGGTGTTTATCTAGGTGACAAACGTTGCCTCAGAGTAAACAGTGGCTCATCCTCGAGTGCAAACAAAGATCTGGTTACAACAATAAAAAAGTGCACCTGTGTGTGCACTTGATGAACCCCAGGCTAATGCTGCACAGCAACTATTGTGATGACAAACAAACTGCTGTCTGCTCCATCTGACCCTCTCCTCTCTTCTTGTTCCCTGTTTTTTGTTCTTTATGTTTACAACTTAGACTACTGAAGACATCAAATATATGGAATAATATATGGAATAATGTAGCAAATAATAAGTTAAATAATTCATAATGCAATATTTTTTTTAGTTCCACCAAAGAGTATCCACCTTTTGCTTTGCTGAGAGACACTGCAAACCCTTGGCCTTCTCTCAGTGAACTTAATGAAGTCTCTTAAATGGGTTTCACTTCATAGCTGTGCAGCGTCCGGGTCAAGAAATGTCAAAAGTGCAACGCAGTGATCAAAGCAAAGGCTAAAGAACTTTTGAACTTTTTAAAATCTAAAATAAGTTTGGAGTTATTCCTAATTTTGATGCCTTTCGTAAGAATCTACAGTGTAAATGATCATGGAAATAAAAAACTTTTGACTGGTAGTGTGACCAGAGCTCCCTTAATGCAGATTATGATTCTTTTTAAATATGTTTCTACTAATTGCTTTGCGTTTTAAAGATGACGTGTTTTGTCCTGACTCTCAAGAATCATTAAACTCTAATTTTGTGTTTGCAGTACAGTGAAATGCACCAAACACAACTGGAAACTCAATGTATCCACGATGAAGTATGTGAACCCACCAGACAGCTTCATGCAGGACGAGCTGGGTGAGTGCAGACTGCTAATGTTAACGGTAATGTTACAAAGGTTATACTCACCAGAGTCACCAAGCAACCAAGCCTATAAAAATAAGACCAAATGAGCTGACCCAAAGAAGAATCCCATATCGCAGCTAAACAAGCGGCAGTCAGTTGTGCATAATTCAAATGACTTAAATAATCGAAGTCTCTAAATATAAATGGGTTATATTTCAGTTATTTCTGGGTCCAGTAATGCAAAAAATAAAAGCAAATATCCAAGTTTAACAGGAGCAAATGGGATCAATACAGCGCACATTTTTGCCCAATTGATTTTTTTTTTTTTTGCTTTTTGTTTTTTTGTTTTTTTGCTTACTAAAATGTTTATTTATTATTTCAACACTATTCCTCTGCCAACATGACAAACTTAAAGACGAGTTGGACATTGCACAGAAAGAGGGAATCACAGGGAACTGAAACATGGGGCTGTTCTTTAAGTGACAATAAAAAATGCAAATTGGGTAGAACTTTGGGCATTTAGAAGGCCTTCGGTTTGCATAAGGGACACTTAAATTAGACTAAACATGCACTATTTAAAAAACATGTCTGGGCATAACAATCCTGCTGTTGCATCAACTGGGACCTTAGACTGGCGCCAAGTTGTGTGCACAGACAAAACAAAAAAGGCTGTAAGGTCTAGCAAAAGCATGTTAAATATGGCAAACATAAATGAACTTGAGCAGATCAAAATGAATGGAAACAAACTAAAGCTACCAGTGAGGCATTATTTTGAAATGCTAATTGCAAATTTTTTTCCATATTGATTACTTTGTACTTTGCCATGAGATATCAAATTCACAAGAGTTTTAACAATATTAAATATGTATTAAATATCATCACATATCATATCATTGGCCTAGAGAATGCTGTGATCTGAAATGCACCATTACTGATGCTCCTGGTGTTTCTCTGTGGGGTTTTGACCGAGTTTTTCTAAAATCATCCACCCATACATTTTCTTCCGCTTCCGGGGCCAGGTCGAGGGGGCAGTAGCCTAAGCAGAGACTCCCAGACTTTCCTCGCTCCAGACATGTCCTCCAGCTCCTCCGGTGGGAGCCCAAGGCGTTCACAGGCCAGCCGAGAGACAGTCCCTCTAGCCTGTCCTTGGTCTTCCCCAGGGCCTCCTCCCGGTGGAACATGCCCGAAACATCACCCTAGGGAGGTGTTCCGAAGGCATCCTGAACAGATGCCCGAGCCACCTCAGCTGGCTCCTCTCTTTTCTAAAATCAATAAATACTTAAAGATTTGTTTATTTGGATCCACATTGCAAGTGTGTAGTAGTGTAGTGTTCCTGGGGCCCATAACTTAAAAATACAATAAAATATACAGACAATTATAGAACAGGAGTCCAAAATTGGACCAGTAAATAAAAAGAGCATGTTAGGATCAATAACTGTGCCTAGCTATTTTGTATAACCGCTATCATCATTATTGTACCGAGGTCATGGAAAAATAAGGTCCTTATCTTCACATGACCTCGGTACAATAACGATGGTAGTGGTTATAGAAAATAGCCAAGCACAGTTATTTATCCAAACAATTAATTGTTAGGATAAATAACTGTCCTTTTCTTCACATGACCTCGGTACAATGACTGTGGTGGTTATGCAAATAGCTAAGCATAGCTTTAACAGAAGAGGGTATCCTATTCCAATGAGTGGCAGCTCTATACAACAGAGCTCTAGGCCCCGGAACAATGATGTCATTCTTTGTTTGCTGTCTAGTGGAGTGATCAATGGAACCACAAGCTAATATTACTTGAAGCTCCCCTTTTTGCTTGGTGGTAGTGATTGATTTATGTGTGACAGAGATGAGGTATTTTACCCTGCAGGGCTTGGCTGGAGGCTTAAGTACAGGAGATAAGATATGATAACCTATCTCTGCATTTGCATTATCAAACAAAACTTGAACATATGCAGCAGCTACTCTAACTGTCAAGAGTAGTATTATTAATGAATGAACTATGGCCTCTCTGCCCATTCATTTTATTCTTGGAGGTTTAAAGTGTCTGAAAAATGCCTTCCTTGGGCGGAACCTGTCTCTGTATTTGGATGGAGTTTTCTGTGTTGATGACATAGGTAGCGGCATTCTGTTTTAACAACTCAGCACTACTTCCTTTATTTTTGTACTTCTCAACTTTTCCCACAAACTGCCACTTAACTAATCTAAAAAGTCTGATAAATATTTAGCATCCTATCCACCAAACCAAGTTAGAATTAGAAAAAGATGAAACCCTGTCTAACCTGTTGCCATGTTTGCTTTGTAGAGGTGGAGGTCCTGGAGGATGGGGGTCTGCAACTGTTGGAGTTGAGCCCAGAGGACCCCTGGTTATTGGACCCCCAGGACCCTGTGGAGCTGCAACCTGCAGAGGTGCAGGTCTGTTTCCACTCCTGCTTATCCAAACAGCAGAAATTTAAGATCTAGTTTAAAGCAGAACTGACTCTTGTGAGCTGTAAATTATGTTGCCTCATCAAAAACATACCTGGAGTTGTTTTTATTTCATCCACACATGTTTTAGTAATCCTGCATTATCAGTCTTTCTATATCTCCAAAGCTCAAAAATTTCTTTTTCCCCTTGTGATGTCATGAAGTTTTCAAGTTAACAGCTCCTTTTACCTTTAGTCCAGTAGATTTTGGCAATTCCAGGGCTGAAATCATCCAAATGATTCTAGTGAAGATATATAGAGTTTAAAAACACAGTGGAGCACTTCTTGTATTACCTCATGGCATCACAAGGAGTGTTTCTGTGAAGAGAAGAACCTAAGTATGCAGTGTGTATGTGTGGTATGTTTTGTGATGAGGAAACAACATTATAACAGGTTAGAAAATAGTGTAATATGAGCTCTTTAAAGAAGGTTATGATTATTTCCAGGTATAAACTGTTAAATATATAGTTTAGCCCTGTATTAAAATGATTTGATAATACATGCAGTTTAATTGACTAAAACTGCAGAACTGTCAGGCCTTCACAGTGGTATCTCACCATAGCATATATAGTAAACTGATTTTCTTGTGTGTTTGTATTGTTGAATATGGTTTTGTGACATATATGTTTGACTGAATTTTTTTTTTTTTTTAATATAATCTCAAGTAAGTACAGAGCTGGGGGCGAGGATAGGGGTTGGAGAAAACTTACATTTTCTGAGCCTCAAATGCAGGACAGTACAGGATGACTCAAAAATGCAAACATTAGATACAACTCTCAGTGAGATAATGATGAGGGGACACTGATGAGATTAAAAAAACTGTAAATTTAGATTTTAAATGTCATAAACTTAACCTGTCTGTCCCAGATGCAAGGTCAATGCAGATGCCATCAAATATACACACTAAAACATGCTGGGTTAAAATATCCAGACCTGTTAAATACATAACCCAGTGCTGGGTCACTGTTGGACCAACACAACTCTGAGTTATCCTGACCCAATTTGAGTTACTATTTTAACCCAACTTCTTGGGGTATTTTTTCTATCCAGTTCTGGGGTAACTCCTCTAATGGGTTAATTCTACCCAATAAATGGATTAATGTTAATAATGACCACCACCGTGCTATTTAAGAAACATTTATTTTTTAAAAAGCATTTTTAATAAATTATTCAATTTAAAATGTGAGAACAAAGAGCAGCACATTGGTTATCAGAACTGAACTGTCCATGTTGCAGTTTGTTCTTGTTGTGACTAAAGTGACTGAAGCCTGAACATTCAGTTGCTTTATCTCACATTCTGGAGTTTCAGTCTTAGGCAATCCTAAAAAAATTTCATGTTCACAGGTCAAATATAGTGAGATGGTGAAATATCCAACCCAAATGTCATAGATTCATCATTCATTAATTCATCATTCATTCAAGAAACATTCAAATCGAAAATGGAGTCACTTTTCTGGTGCTGAGCCACAGTTAAGTCCAGACTCTGTATCAGGATTCAGAGGGCAAATGTTTCTTGGTGACATTAACTGACAGGAAATGATGAAACCAGTGGAAAGTTTCAGATAAAATCACACAGATAAAGTAATAAAACATGTTTAAATACCTTTAAAATAAGTTTAAATGTTAGCATCGAGGTGGTGAATAATAAGGACAGTGTGACTGGTCTAACAGGTAATGAGTCTGTATTTGATGCATTTCGTTGGGATGTTTGAAAGGATTTGACCCAGACTGCTGGGTAAACCAGACAAAAGAAGAGAAAATTGGTTGTGTTATTTTAAATGACCCACCAATGACCCAACCTCTTGACCCAGTGTTTTGGGTAAGCAAAATGACCCAATGCTGTGAAAGTAACCCAAAAATGTGGCCCAACAGCCCTAAACCAGGAATTGGGTAGAAAAAATAAACCAGCATTTTTTAGTGTGTGTGTATATAACTTTTAGCAATAACATTTGTAATGCTGATTTATTCTTGATTACAAAAACATTAGAGATGATGGCCCTTGTATTAATGTTATATATAATTTTAGTGTTTTGATTTAAGATGATTATCCAATCAGAAAGCAGAATGAGCCTCAAATGACTCATACACAACACACAACATTTATACTTCACATATTATATAAGATCAAATTATTTAATTTGTGGGGTTTTCAAGATGGCGTCAGCATGATTGAATTTTTGCTCTCTCTCCCTGCCTGTCTTCTGGAATCATAGCTGTGATACCTCCAATTGTATTTTTTCAACACAATATATCAACACAACTTGCATGATACCTAAAGGTACAAAAACAAACGCGGGCTGAACCATCTCGTGAGTCTGCGCAGGATGTTGTTCCTGACGATGCTAGCTCCACCATTATCACAGCTGAACTTTCCACTGAGTACCTTGCTAAAGCACATTTCCAATATGATTGTGGCAGAAGCAATGTGCAGTCAGACTGCCATGGATCAATCTATTGTTAAGTTGGATTTGTCACTAGATGCAAAATTGACAACGTTATTAAACATATTGATGAGATTTATGAGCCGCTTCTTGTGAATCCATTGGAAGTGGCTAAGCCGAGGTCGAGGTCCGCATCTTGTGGCTGGGTGACAACATGATGCCACTGAGTGTGGATGAGTTGGCTTAATCCAATGCTGAGTTGGCAGTAAAGTTTTGTATCTTGAAAGCTGTTCAAGATGGGAAAATATTTGTCTGCTGAATCTGAGGGAAGCTGTAGACAGTACAAACCCTATTGCATTTTTTGAAAGCTGTTTCTTTTTTGCATGCAATAAGTCTAAGAGTGTAGCAATAGCCACCGTAACTTGCATTTGAGGCTTTTGGCTTACTGGTCTGATAATTTTGGCAGGATAGCTATTGCAAAATTTAATATAGAAAGAACAGACATGGCTTTTGTTCGATTATATGGCCCCAAATTTTTTGACAAAGAATTTTATGTTGGTGTTAGAAAAATAATGCTTGGATTGCCTAGTTTTAAATGTATTGTAGGTGGACATTTAATACTGTGGTCAATCCTTCCCTTGATCAATCTTGTCTTTCTCAAAGTCTGAATCAAAAACATGCTTCAAAAGCACTTAAGCATTGAGCCAATGAGACTGGTTTGGTGATCTCTGTGGCGCATGCTGAATCCTGGCATTAGAATTCAGCATAGGTCGGCTAGACGTAAATCATTCTCTAGATTTGATAATGTGTTTATTTCTAGGAGTTGATTTCAAAACATTTCCAAAGTTACTCACAACACATTTTCTCTTTCAAAAGACATTACAATATTCTTAAACACCATGCTGACATTTTCATCAATCCATCTAGACAGCATTACTACTTTAATGGAGCCACACCAAGTCATCTACTTGCTCTTATAGGCTCAGGGCTGATGATTCTCAGATATTTTCCTCTGTTAGGGACACTGGGGGACAGATTTTTAGTGGAGCCATCAAATGTTAATGCTTATTTAATGCTCTGAGCAGCTACATGACCAACATGTAATAACTTTCTTTCATTCATTTACCTAAGTTGACTGAGGACGAAATGCATAAATTCAACCGTCCCCATTTCTTCGGATGAGCTTAAAGATGCTGTTTCAAATATGTGCAAAGATAAATCTCCTGGCCTCGGTGCGATACCCCCCGAGTTCTATGCAACTTTTTAGGACCATATTGGATCTTTAATTTTTGATATGGTTCAAGCTGCCTTAGAGGCTGGATCGTTTTCAAGAGATGCTTACAAAAGAAAAGGATCCTCAAGAAGGCCCCCCTCTCCCTTCTTAAAGGCGATCTAAAGTTTTTTTACCAAAGTATTACCTCACAGACTTCAGCCTTTTATGACCAAGTTAGTGAACTCTGACCACACAGACTTTATTAAGTCCAGAACTGATTCAGATAATCTGAACAGGCTTCTACATATAGCTTTTTTCAATAAACTGGGATAAATCTTTTTATTATTTTTTTTTGCTGCTTAATAATTCTATGAGAAATTACACTTTGCCTGCTGGAGTCTCTGTTGTTAAGCAGTTCAAATATCTTGGAAGTGAGATATCTTTATCATTATGTTCCACTGTTAAAACAAATTATGACAGTGCCCTGTGTAAAATTTTTGTCGGTCTTCTTTGCCAAACTTTCTTTGATCACGTATTTCAACATTTAAAATGAATGTGCTGCCTCATGAATTTCCTTAGTTTCACGACCCCACTGCCACCACTATCTCATTACTGGGACAGGCTGCGAAGGGCTGCTACAAATTTTATTCGGAATCGTTAACTGACTCGCCTTAAACTGTCCACAGTTCAGTAATAGAGAGGCAGGAGGATTGTCACTACCCAATTTTAAACTCTGTCACTGGGCCTTTCGTCTTATGGTTTGACAGTTCAGTGGATGTGGCTTGGCAATTAGATGATTTTTTTTTTAGCACATCCATTAGGCTTAACTGAAATATTATTTGCTAATATTTCCCCTACTAAATATCGTGTAATTTGTCCCTGCAAAGGGTCTAATTTCTAAACTCTCTGGATCTTGATGGAGTGATATTCCTCCATTAAAGGGGGACTTTGTGCTTTGCTCATCTAAGAACCATCTAAGACCATCAGCAAATACATTTAAACTTTATTCAACAGGACGTATATGACACCCCCGCAAACTTTTTAACATGAAGTGTAGAGCAGACTCAAATTGTCATACAAACTCAATAGGTACCTATTTCCACATGATGTGGGAATGCCCAGGTGCATAGTTTTTGGAAGGTGATAAGCAATAGTCTCTTTTACCATCTTGTAATATTCCCTGTTCACCTTTGGTTTAAATTCATGATGGACATGTCTCTGCTTGGCTTGCACAAAAAGCAAGAAAAGTTTTTTTTGGCTGACCTAATAGCTGCGCAAAAAATGGTTGCTGTCAGATGGAAACCCCTCATTCCTTATCTTATCTCACCGTCAATAGGTACTGTCATTTATTGATATTGCTTAATGAGTTGTCCACAGTGCACACGCATAATGCGAAAAAGAAAACTATTCATTTCTGGAAGCAAACAGTGTCTGATTTTGTGTGATGTTATATGTTTGTTTGTATATGGTTTACTTTTTATGTCAAAAATGAATAAACATTTGGTAACACAAAAGAAAAGGCTTTGTGGCTCCATAGTCCCCCTGGATACAGTATGATAACAGTTTTTGTGTATAGGTGACATACCTGACCCACGCCTGTGTGGAGCTGAAGCTAGGAGACTGTAAGTTCCTGTTCGACCCGTGGTTAGTGGGTCCTGCCTTTGCTCGGGGCTGGTGGCTTCTCCATGAACCTCCTGCAGACTGGAGAGAGCGGCTGTGTGGAGCCGACCTCATCTACATCAGCCATATGCACTCAGACCACCTCAGGTACCTGTGGCAGAGTGGTTATTATGTCTCCTCCTTTCAATGAAGAGGTTGTGTGGTTAGCCTCCTGATCTCTGTGAATGGAGTATGCATGTTCTCCCTGTGTTACTGTGGCAGAGTGGTTAACCTGTGTTCTTTTCTTTTTGCAGTTATCACACACTTAAAGTCCTATCAGAGAGGAGACCAGACATGCCCATATATGTTGGGGACACTTCCAGGCCTGTTTTCTGGTCAGTATATTACAGTTTAGCCCAGAGAAGATGGGTCAAATGCAAAGATCAAATGCACAGAGACTACATGTAGATTCATGCAATCCAGAATTTGTTCAGATCATGACTAGTACTAAATCAGATCTAAACCAACATTCGAACTTAAAGAGGAACTAAACACCCATGGGTCTAGTCCAGTGGTTCTTAACCTGGGTTCGATTGAACCCTTGGGTTCAGTGAGTCATTCTCAGGGGTTCGGCAGAGGTCAAGACAAGCACCCGACTCATATGATTCGTGATGAGACGCCCCGCTTGTCCATCACTGGCTGCAGGTGATCACACTACATTCCTTGGCCAGTCTGTGCTGCAGAGAATTTAGTGACTCAGTATCTATCTAGTACATCGAAGGGCGCATTTGTCTGTACTGTCCGATGTGCTGTTTCTCACGGCATGAGACACGGAACAGACTTTGCTGTGAAAATGACATGAGAGTGGCACAAGGTGAACTGCATTTCTGAACTGGTCTCTCAAAGGCAACAGCAGAAGTCACTGATTTGCAGTAAATATTCATTATTATTGTACCTGATGGAAATTAGGTGATGGGTGTGTGTTAAAATGTTAAAAATAATAATAGCATAAATACAATAAGTTCATTATTAGAATATATAAGGTTAAAAATTAAAATCATTTCAGTGTGGTAGTACTAAAAAGGTCATGTCTTTCTGAAAAGGTTTGTATGTAATTTTGTTGTGAGTTTCATGCATTGTATTGGTTTTTGTTCTTTGAACACAGTGATGTTAATGTACGGTTCATTTTGTGCAACAGTAAAACATACCTGTGTCTTGAATTTGAAAAAAATCATATTTTATTTTTCAATAAAGAAGGGTTCGGTGAAAGTGCATATGAAACTGGTGGGGTTCAGTACCTCCAACAAGGTTAAGAACCACTGGTCTAGTCAAACAACTGGATAGGGTATTGCTAGTTTTAGAACTATCATGAGTTGGACTAGTGGCCTTTCTCGCGGTACTGCAGCAGCAAAAAAAAAAAAAAAAAATCCACTCCAGCCCAGAAATCTTTTTCCCATAGAGGACAATGTAGTCACAAACAGCTTGTGTTCGGCTGACAGGGACCTACTCTCCTTCAAAAAGGTCATATTTTGTGTAAATTTTACCTGTTTTTTTAAAAAATCATTAACTTTTTCTCTGCGCAAATCCTTCAGTCAGTGTCTTAAAACAGCTTTTTAGCCTCAGCTCACTCTGATCTGCTCTGGCACTGCTCTAGCTACTCTTGCTCTGATTGGTCAGAGTGGTACAGGAGACTGTAAAAGGGGACAGTGAGGGTGAGGAGCAGCAGGTCTAGGGGACTAAAGGGGAGAGTGAGGGGGAGAAGAAGGGGGGCTTTGAAGGACTGAAGAGCAGAGCGAGGGTAATTTCCACTTTAGTAAGAGCAAGAGACACATTGGCAAAGCACAATCTCCCCACAGCAAGTAGGTCCCAAGGTTCATTCCTGGGTCATGGGCCTGTCTGTGTGAAGTTTGAGCAGCCTTCTTTTAGGAACACTGCAAAAAATGAACATCTACAAAAGTTAAAATTGTGTAATATTGATCATAAAGTTTCTCAAGTAAAGCTATAACTCAGTCCTGCCAAACTCTGTTGCAGGTATTTGGAGCAAAGTCAAGTGAAACTAACCAACATCAACGTGGGTTCCTTTCGGCATCTGGCAAAATGTAAGTTGATTTATTTTAAAGGTGCACTATGGAATTTCCCCATTGTGGGACTAATAAAGGCTTATCTTATCTTATCTTATGTAACATTTCTGGTGGACGAGTCACTTCCTGCTTGTCTCTGTGGAGATGTTAATGCTTTGCCTGGATTGTTTCACAGAAAGGCATTAAACTGATCTATCTTCATGGAGACAAGCAGGTGATGCAAGCAGGTAAAGTTACTGGTCAAATCTGTGGAGAGGGAACCAGCTTACAGTAAGAATGCATGTTTTTGAAGGTATTTTTGACCACTAAAACAAATGTAATTGAATACATGCAAGATGTATAAGTTTAATGTCGTACTGTGAAACATTCCAGGCAAAGCAATAACATTTCTATGGAGAACTGAAGGTGGCTCTTCCCTCCACTAGAAAAAAGTTACATAGTGCTCCTTTAATGTTAGTAAAAAATGAAAAGTTAAGATTTATCTTGTTTGTGTAATGTAGGTGAACAAACATTTGCGCTTCATGATTTTGATGGATGGAGTTCACCCTGAGATGGACACGTGCATCATTGTCCAGTACAAAGGTAAATGCAGCACTCTAAATGTTTATACTGCTAAAATCAAATATAATAAAAAAAGCAGTGATAAAGGGTCCTTGCAACCCTTGCGATTGCAGAAGAGCAGGCCACAGTGGGAGAGCTGCATATGAACCTTAGTTTGACATGTCATTTAATATTTCCAGTGTCATGTGGGAGATAAATGTTTACGACTCATTTGAACTTTGCCGGGGGCAGTGGAGAACCATTTTTTAAAGATAAAATTTTAATCCACACATCATTTTGTCCAGCTCATCAAAATACACAGAAGCTTTTTTTCATGCTTTCAAAATGGCTGCTTTAAGAGCTCATTATTACTACACCTTCAGATGTATGTGTATGTTGCTGCCTCAGTTTGAAGTCCGTTGGATAAAAGCCCTAGGGCAAGTTCATTAAAGTACAAGGTCTAGATTTTGGCCATCTGCATATTTTTGATTCAAAATTGCCGCATTATGTTGAAAATATGGTGTGGGTCCCATATAATTATTTTTGTTCAGGGTCACATAAAAAATGAGCATACAAATTTCATTGGATTACTACAAACCATTTTTTTTTCACTTCCCACTGACTTTTTTTGAGGCTTGGCCATGCAAATGTGGATGTTGATAGAGCGTGGTCTACTTTGGCATTTTTGTTCAGAATGATATAAAGTGTCTGTGGCCAACTAAATTCTTCTAGGGGGCACTGGAGAACCACTTTAAAGATACAAGTTTAATTCACTATCATTATGTCCAGATTATCAAAACACAGAAATGCTACATTGAGTCCATCCAGATCCGACCATTTTTGCAAAGGTTACAGGAGTCAAAACCCTAGGACAAGTTTGTTACAGTATAACGTCAAGATTTTGAACATCTCAAGTTTGACCCAATATAGGCAATGTCCTGTGGTGTGTTAGGACAGGGCCATAATATACTTTTTTGTCTATCTCGAGATGCCCTATGTACCTGCCAAGTTTTATGTGTCCACAATGAAAAAATAGGGCTCCACCCTCTCCAATCTCGTAATGTATTTTAATATTCCAGATGGTACCACTGAGACATCCTGCAACGTAGATTCTTGTTATGTAAAATTTGAGTGATTGATTGATTGGCTTTTATGATTTTTTTTTTTTTTTTTTTTTTTTTATAAAATTTGAAAAGACATGACAGGAAATAGATTCAGCCCTAATTTGCATGACATTACACCCAGCTCATAAATGTGCACACGCGCTTCATTGGGTCCATTCAATTCGACAATTTTTGTCAAACACAGAATTGTTTTTATTTTTCAAAAAAAATGTACATTTTGTTGAAAATCCCCATGATAATGCCCAACATTTTATTTAAAAGTTAATTGATACCCTTTTTTTGCACATGTTTTTTTGTTTTGTTTGGCCAGATTTGAAGTGTTTTTTATGAAAATTGTTGGAGATGTTAGAGGATTATGATGAGTGAGTTTGCCATTCCCGGGTTAAATCCAATATGGCCGACTTCCTGTAGGGTTTAGGGCAGGGCTATAATATCTTTTTTTACATATCCTGACATGGCCTATGTTTGATTTGTTTACGCGCCCATTGGGGCAATGTAAATTGTTTTTTGAGGTGGTGCTACAGAGCCATATTTCATTATTTCTTCTCTGGGTCTTCACTCAAAATTAGAGCTCACTGACTTTTTTTGATACCACTTACTTGTCTATACATTATTGTTTACTCTATTCAAATCTGACAAAAGATTTTTTTTTTTTCTGAAAAATTACATATTGTTGAAAAATGACCATGAGCATGCCATTTTATTTCAAATGTAATTGATAACCTTTTCTTGATGAAAAACTTTTGGAGATGTCAAAAGATTATGATACAAAAACAATAGGGCGAGAGTGTCACTGACTTGCCCTCCAGGCTCTAAGTCTGTCTCTTATAGTGAGCTTTAGTTTGAATAAACCATCCAACTGCAAATCATTTAAGGTTGAGGCTGGAGTCATGACAAGGAGTCAAACATTTGGTTTGAAGTCCCCCTTTTTATATTTAACTTGAGTTCACTAAGAATGAAATATGGTCCAAATACAAGGCTGAGCAGATAAGAATTTGGTGTAGATTTACAGCTAAATTTCCGTCTTTTGGAGCAAACACTGAACACCACACAAAGAAAATTAGAAAAACTGCTCAAGACTTAAACCCAGCTAGATACGAATCCTCATGCATCCAAGGAGTAGTATACAGTATGGGGAAGAAAAAAGTGGACGAGGTTGTGGACGAGGTTGTGAACGAGGTTGTGGACGAGGTTGTGGACGAGGTTGTGGACGAGGTTGTGGACGAGGTTGTGGACGAGGTTGTGGACGAGGTTGTGGACTCGCTCTACCTAGTATAGAGAGAAGGGGAAAAGTAGACAAGGTTGTGCACTCCCTCTGGCTAATATAGATAGAAGGAGAAGGTGGACGATGTTGTGCTGTCGCTCTGGCTAGTATAGAGCGAAGGAGAGAGGAGAAAGTGGACGAGGTTGTGCACTCGCTCTGGCTATCTGTCTTCTTGCTTGACTATATCGCTTTGCCTCATCCAGCGCAGCAAGTCTCTCCAATCTGTTCCCTGCAGACAAGTCACTCAGGGCGTGTGCAGGTACATCTGTCGTTTCCACTTACAGCTGCTTATGTTTAACTGTGGTTTCACTGTAAGCGAACAGCAAGGCTTGTCCAGATTTTTAGTCTAACTGTGGTTTCACTGTGGTGAGACAGAGAGGCACATTTCCTC
Organism: Periophthalmus modestus; assembly: GCA_019594935.1. NCBI lineage: Eukaryota > Metazoa > Chordata > Actinopteri > Gobiiformes > Gobiidae > Periophthalmus > Periophthalmus modestus. The sequence goes on from JAIEZT010000054.1 coordinate 19,449,174, forward strand.
CCTGTGTTACTGTGGCAGAGTGGTTATCCTGTCTCCTCCCTCTCACCAGGAGGTTGTGGGTTAGACTCCTGATCTCTGTGAGTGGTGTGCATGTCCCTCCTGTTTTACTGTGGCAGAGTGGTTATCAGAGATTGTGTCTTTGTATTGCAGGTCATATGATCTTGAACACGGTGGACTGCACTAGGCCAAACGCAGGCAGGCTTCCTCAGAATGTGGCCCTGATGATGAGTGACTTCGCTGGGGGAGCGTCAGGGTTCCCCATGACTTTCTATGGAGGAAAATACACAGGTTAGAACATAATTTAATGGTCCTTGATTAAAATGAATATTAGAGCTACCATCTGTAAGTTTATTCATTTTTTTATCAGTAGATGGCAAATGTGAAACATGTTTCACCTGGTCCCTCTCCCCTCACCTGGTTTTTGGTCATACTCACCTGTGCTCTCTGCTCTTGTGTCAGGACGAAGCTAGCACACTATCAGACAGCAGTAAGGTAGATAGCATCTGGTGGTGGTATGCAACAGGGCAGGTTGGCCAATTGTATCTAGTTTGCACTCAAACTGCCAAAAACTTACTAGGAAAAGTAGCTATTACTACTATTAGTGAAAAAAAAGTAGTATTTAGTTCCACTTCAATTAAAGAAAAAGATTTATCAACTTTGTGTTAAAAGCTGCTGAACTGGCCCCACTACCTGTTCAGTGTAGCAAGCAGCAGATTTTCAGTATTTAATTGTTGAAATACATAATTTGCCATAATATACACAGCCCTGTTTGATAATGCAGGCGTAAAGGAACTCATAGTCCAATGAAGTTCATCTGGTCTTCCATTAATTTATTTGAAAAGTTTCTTTTTCCAGACCAAGGTTTAGTTTGTTTTCATACCAGCTCACTAGCGCTCTTTTTCAGAGTGGTCATGTGATGTTGCTGTGATATGTCCGGTTAGCTGATTTAAACAGGGTTTGGCGCTGTCTTCCTACTGGTGGAGGTAGGACAACAGCGCCATCTGTAGTCTGACTTCTTCAGGCCAGTATCCCAGGTTTATGAGAGTAATAAGGCCCTATCATCCCAACTTAAAATCCCGTGAGCACATTTTCGTGTTACAGTTGGCCGATTTGAGTTTCTCTTGTTCTGCTTTTTGTTTGTTGCTCATAAACCTTGGTCTATTAAAATAAAGGAACTCCCTTTTTAATCTACCAGTGTCTAAACTTAAACGCAGATTAAGTAACATGTCATCCGCAGACTCTTGGAAGGGTGAGTTTGTGAAGAATGAACGAAAGAAGCTGTTGAACTACAAGGCATCCCTGGTGAAAGCTCTGCAGCCAAGAGTCTACTGCCCCTTTGCTGGATACTTTGTGGAGGCTCATCCCTCTGACAGGTAAAGCTCTGCCACACAGCGAGAACATCTCTGGTTCAGTTCCCAGACCAAACTTTTCACGTGGAGTTTCCTAATGTCTTCATAGATAGCTTTTGGTAATGTGCAAAATGTCTTGTCCATAACTCAATGACTCACTACTGAAGTCAAAAGAAAAATGATACAAAATACTGCTCAGGTTATATATTTCCAATCATTCTTAACTGGTTTGAAAAGACTTGTCACGACAACATTATGGCTGGTATTGCTAGTCCTGGCTTAATTGAGGATGTCCTTGCTGCTGATCCAGTTATATTCATATTTGGAAATAGCCAATGTTGACGTCTCTCAGGACTCCAGTAATGTAATAAAGTCAATTTGGTCTTGCCCTAGTGCAGATTTATTGTTTAAAAAAAAAAAACTTTACTGTGATGGCAAAACTCTGCCCTGGTCTCTGAAACTTGTGAAGAATTGTCATAAACAAAGTATTCATTATGAGGAAACTCATTACACAATATGTTATAAGTGAATTTACTGCAAAGTTGTATATTTCAACTTGTGATTAAATTAAGAGAACTGAATCATTGTACTGAACTTAGACCTTATTAGCTACTCAACTTAAAACATCTGACTTCAACTACAATGCTAATTGCTAATAATGTATTATTTAATTTATTTGCTTTTATGTAATTTTTGTGTTATTTCTTGTAAATAACTAGATACAACATAACATAATCACTACTACACTAATGTCAAAAGAAAAACGTACAACCACAGACTGTATAAAGTCGACTGAAGGAGTGTGACATCACCCACAGTGTTCGCCTTCAAATTATGCTTGTTGAGGCTAGCAGTGATAGGGCTGAATTTGGAGCCAAGTTCCACATTTGGAATTCCGAGCAGGAGTATCATAGCAACCAAAGAGCCAATCTGTGGTGAGGCTGTTGAAGGTAACGCCCCTTCCCTCCTGGATCTCTGGTTTAGCAGGGACTGGGCACTTAGCAGCACTGTCAATCAAACCTGTTGCCAACGCTAACAGGACTGACATCGAAGAAAGAAGGTGACTGATTTGTCTGTTATTAATGTTCATATCTTGATTTAGAGAGACAATAGCAAAATAAAAAATACCAGGATCATGTAGAGTAAGTTAATATGGACATTTTAAGGCCAAAATGACGAGCCTGACAGTTGCTGTTACAGAGAAAGCGGCAACAGATTTTCAGAGTAAAGTGAATTGCAGCCAGAGTCAATGGAGCCAGAAGTACACCCATGCTCATTTCCTATTTGGAACAAAGCACCTTTAGCCTTTAGCTAGCTTTAGAACTTAAGCAATAAACTTAGCACTTTAGAACTTGTGCGATACACACAGCACTTTAAAAGTTGAAGTAACCCTCCTAAGTTTATGTTTTTGACTTGGCTTCTGTCCCGCCCTGTTTGTATTTGGCTGTATTTAGTTTATCTTGTATTTTAAGTGTGACCATCAACCTGTCCAGGGACAACAGATGGAAATTAGCCTGTGGCTAAAATCTGGCATATTTATATATGTATCCTATGTTCATTAATAGGCACTGTCCCTTTTCTAAATAAATAAATAAATAAGTTTAGCTATGTCCATTTATACATAAGGTCTATGTGTACAACATGTCCAGTTCCATTCTGTTATTTGTCAATTCAATCATAACAGAGCCTACTGTTGTCAGGATCATCTCTTGTTGTTGGATGGTTTGTTTATTTGTTTACTTACGTTAGAAGTGTAGAGCTGTAAATAATAATAAGGAGAAGCATAAATTCAGTCTTCTGTGAATCCTCTCGCTGTGTGTCCTGTTCATGTGAGGAACGCAGGACAGATGGTGCTTTATAACAGTGGACACTGATCACCTTTAACAGAAAGAATTTTAGATTATGCAAATATTAACATTGAAGAACTCTTTGTGTAACTGTGCAATGAATTTGGATTCATGTGGACTTCATACACCTGAATATTCACAGATTCAGCAGCTGAAATCTGTGTGAAAAGTAGAGAAAGGCACAATTTGCATAATTAATATTACAATTGGTGGCATACTCTCATTTTAAACAAGAAATTAAACTCCAGTTTATCTCCAGACCGTCCAAAGTGAATGAAGTTGCAGGTCACATGATGATGGATTAATATGCCTTCATTTGCACAGGAGCTGATGTATTTTTAGCCAGTGTAACATTTGTATATTTGTGTAGTTTATTGCATGTTTAAAGTGTAAACCAGTGCAGTTCAATTTTCAATTCATTTTATTATTGTAAAGCCTAAAATTACAAAAGCAGTTGCCTCTTAGGGCTGAACAAGAGCACTGATTTAACCAACAGAAAGTTTGAACAGTGAAATAAACATTGGGCAATAACAGACAGATTTTCCAGCATTCATATAAAACAAGCGAATGGAGAACTTTCAAAAAGCACCCCCTGTCCTTAGGCCCTTCTGCAGGAACAACTCACAAAAACCCAGTGGGTATTGGAGCAAGGGGGGGTGGAGTGTCTTGCCTAAGGACACATAAACACTATGCACAAGACTAGAGCCACTGCTGTCCCACTGTGGCACTCGGTATTCCCAGCAGTCTCCCATCCAAGTACTAACCAGGCCCGTCCCTGCTTAGTTTCAGATCACAAAATGTGGCATTGACAAGGTTTTTGCTACATACAGTCTTAATCTAATCTATCTCTAACGGCGCACCCAATTACCCTGCGGAGGAAACTCATTTTGGCTACTTGTATCTGCAAACTCGCCCTTTCGGTCATTACCCATAGTTCATGACCATAGGTTAGGGTAGGAAAAACAGATTGATCGTCATTCGAGAGCTTTGCCTTTCAACTCAGCTCCTTTACCAGAATAGTCTGATACAGAGACTGCATCACTGCAGATGCTGCACTGATCCGCCTGTGCTTCTTGTGCCTCATCTTTCCCTCATTCGTGAACAAGACTTCGAGATTCTTGAACTCCTCCACTTGAGGCAAGGACTCTCCACTCACCCAAAGAGGGCAAACCACCTTTTTCCAGTCAAGAACCATGGCCTCAGATTTGGAGGAGCTGATTCTCATCCCAGCCGCTTCACACTCGGCTGCAAACCGACCTTACTGCCAGCAATTCGAACACAGCTCCTGCTCCGGTCATACAAGGATCGAACAGCCCTTAGCAAAGGGCCCGGACCCCATATTCCCGGAGCACCGTCAAATGCCTTCTCCAGATCCACAAAGCACATGTGGACTGGTTGGGCAAAGTCCCATGAACCTTCGAGGACCCGATGGAGAGTGTAGAGCTGGTCCAGTGTTCTGTGACCAGGATGAAAACCGCACTGCTCCGCCTGAAACTGAGGTTAGACTACAGGTCAGATTCTCCTCTCCAGTACCGTGGAATAAACCTTACTGGGAAGACTGAGGAGTGTGATTCACCTATAGTTATTCCCCTTCTTAAACAGAGGGACCACCACCCTGTTCTGCCAATCCAGCAGTACTGTCCCCAGCCACCACGTGATGTTGCAGAGATGTGTCAGCCAAGACATCCCTATCAACATCCAGAGACTTAAGATACTCGGGATGGATCTCAGCCACCCCTGGAGCCTTGCCACTGAGGAGCTTGCCAACCACCTCAGTGACTTCAGACAGGTTGATGGACGAGTCTACCTCCAGATCCCCAGTCTCTGCTTCCTCCTCAGAAGATGTGACAGTGGGATGAGGAGATCCTCAAAGTATTCTTTCCACCATCTGACAACATCCCCAGTTGAGGTCAGCAGTTCTCCACCCACACTGTAAACAGTGTTGGTGAAGCAGTGCTTCTCCCTCCCAAGGTGTCAGACGGTTTGCCAGAATCTCTTTGAAGCCCTGAACTGATAGCCCTGCTGCAGCATGCTTAGCCCGCCAGTGCTCTTTAACTGCCTCACAAGTATCAGAGGCCAACAATAGTCTTGAGGCTTGATAGGACTCATTCTGACATCATGTCCACCACTGGGTTCAGGAATTGCTACTGCGACAAGCACCGCAGACCTTATGACCACAGCTGCAAACGGCCGCATCGACAATAGAGGCGCAGAACATGGCCCACTTGGAATCCATGTCCTCAGCCTCTCTCAGGGTCTGGGAGAAGCTCTCCTGTAGTTGCGAGTTGAAGATTCAGCTGACAGAGGGCCCCGCCAGACATTCCCAACAGACCCTCACTGTATGTTTGGGTCTCCCAGGTGTATCCAGCTTTCTCCTCTGCCCGCGGATCCAACTCACCATCTGGTGATGATTGGTTGACAGCTCTGCCCCTCTCTTCACCTGAGTGTCCAAAACATGCAGCCAGAGGTCAGATGACACAACAACGACACAACAAAGTTGATCATCGACCTCCAACCTTGGGTGTTCTGGTGTCATGTGCACTGATGGACAGCACTGAAGTCCAAAAACAGAACACCACTCGGGTTCAGATCAGGGAGGCCATTCTTCCTGGTTAACCCCTCTCCAGGTGTCACTGTCGTTGCCCACGTTGAAGTCCTCCAGTAGAATGGACTCACCGGTCGGTGCACTGTCTAGTACCCCTCCCAGGGGCCACCTCTCCCCACGGGCAACACCAGAGAAATGGAAAGTCCAGCTACTCTCAAGACGTTGGGTTCCAGAGCCCAAGCTCTGCGTGGAAGTGAGGCCAACTATATCTAGTTGGTAACGCTCAACCTCCCACACAAGCTCAGACTCCTTCCCTCCCAGCGAGGTGACATTTCATGTCACCATGTCGGACATCCGGTCATCGAGACCCCCACCTTCAACCGCCCAGATCTCTCTGCACTGGCCCCAGTATAAAGTCCACCCCCCCAAAAAAATACTTTTAAGTTATATTTTATTTCATATTCAATGTATGGAATTTCATTTCTCATGTTCACAGATACATAAAGGAGACCAACACAAAGAATACAGCAGCTGACCTGAATGCACGCATCAATAAACAAGCTCCAGAAGTCCGGACATGGACCCCAGAACCAGGAGCGTACTAGACCTGGGATTGGCCCTTAGAGATCCCACAGACAGGTACTGATCGAGGGACTAAACCAGGGATTATCCAGGACTGAAACAAGACTGAACCAGGGACAGATCCAGGAACTAAACCAGGACTTATTTAGGGATTAAACGAGGACTGAACCAGGGACTAAAGCAGGGGCTGAACCAGGACTGAACCAAGGACTGATGCAGGGACTAAACCAGTACTGATCTGGGAATTAAACCAGGTTAGCCCTAGTTTAATTCCCAGATCAGTCCAGGAATCAGTTTTGCAGTACTCTTTTATTCTAAATACAATGCCTGTGTGATATCTGTAAATTACAAAAAATAATGATGGAATTAGTAATTGAAAAGTTCTAATTAAATATCTTTCCACATGAATCATATCAGAGTGATAGTTAGAAAACATTGGTGCATTTAAAAATCTAGTTATTAAGCACTGAGATTGAGTCCCACAAATGCCTAATATCAAAAACTGTCAAAAAAAAAAACAACAACAAAAAAATAACAACTTATAGGAACAGATAGTATTGAGGCTGAGATAGACCCTTGTGGGATCCATTTTGAAACACAATTATGGGAGTGAATTGCAATCACTTCAAATCAGGCTTTATACTGATTTTAGAAACTGGACCTGCCAATCCTATCGCCAGACCAAAATGTTAACAGTTACTTGGACACTGCTGGAGTGTGAATAGTGATACCTATTAGTGATAATACTTTTTATTAGACTTTTTGATACTGTCATTCCATAAAAGCTTAAAAAGTTAATTCTGAATAATAAGGAGGCTGATCATGTCTGACTATAGCATTATGAATAGGCTGAACTTTATGTGAATGGAGAAAGGAGAGAGAAAAGCCGCGACACATTTGAATGTTTGGTGAGAAACATGATTTGACTGTGTCACTGTGTGGGCTTATTTTTTTTTGCATTTTAAGGTTGTAGAGTACACAAAAACTGTACTCAAGTGAGAGTAATGTTACTTCAAAACAATATTATTCAAGAAGACTTACAAAGTAGTGGTCCAAGAAATGAAAAAAATAAATGTTTGGGAAAACTACTACTCAAGCAAGAGTAACTTAGGATCCTCTCACACTAGCCTCTGAAGAGCAGTATGTTTGTCCAGTGGGAATGCAAATGAACTGCGCCCACGCGCGGCACGTTCCAGACTTTGCCCCAGTTGCAGGAAGTGAGAAAGATACGAGCACACGCACCATTTATATTCACAAGCCCTGTCTTGTGCACTGAGAGGATAGAGGGTAAGAGGAAAAAGTGAATGAACTCAGATCCAACCAGGATTATACCAGGACTAACCAGGGGCTAAATCAGGACTGAACCAAGACTAAATCACGGACTGAACCAGGGACAGGATACAGTCAGACTTTACAATTAGGTGCCCTTTTTTGGAGTAAATTGTACAGAAATTACGTATTTTTGTGTTAAATTCTCACAATTATTATTTTTAGCTCATATAATTACATTGCGATCTGTGTAACCATAGTTAATGCTGAAGGCATTGCAGCTTGTCTTGATGCCTGCTGCTTGTGGTGGAGTTAGCCTGGCAGTGAAAGAAATGTGAGTAGACAAAAAGTACATGGACTTTAAAAACATGGAGCCGCTTCATGGATTTCCACAAGATTACATACACCAGTGAAAGAAGCAATTTAAGAGGGGAAAACAGGCCAATGAATTATAACCAAATGTGTTCTATGTAACTTTTCTGGTGTGGGGTCAACCACCTGCCTGGATATGTTATTGCACTAATGAAATGTTCCACAGTATGGCATTAAACTTGTATATCTTGTTTGGGTTTTTTTGTGGGGTTTTTTCAATTACATATGTTTTCTTGCTCAAAGATAGCTTGAAAAGCATTCTTTCTGTGAATGGAGTCACCTGTACAAAGATCTGACCTGTAAATTTGCCTGATGATATCGTTTAAGACATTTAATACCAAACTGTGAAAAATTCCAGCTAAAGCAATAACATCTCCGTGGAAACAAGCAGGAAAAGTTACATAATGGACTTATATATTTGATGTGAGAGTATTGTCTGAAAACAACCAATAATCCCAAATACTCTTTCCTTTACCACTGGCATCTTAGCCGAGCAGTGAGTGTTCCTCCAGCTGATACGAAAGTGTACAAGAACAGCTGGGACTTCGAGCTGTACGTGCATGAGCAGAACAGTGCCATCAGCGCGGATATTTTTGCATACCCCGAGTGGATACAGTTCTACTATACATGGGCTGGATTTACTGACTACAACCTGGTCGTCAGGGTAACAATCAACAAACCATTCTCTCAAACTTCTGCTGGAGCTCATTCGCACCTTTGTTTTCCAAATGCACTTTGAATGCCGTTGCTCATTTTCTTTTTTTCAATCTTTCTTCTGGCTCAATAAATACTTCGGGTTTCTACTTCTCTTCCATGGTTCAGTACGCAAAAAAATATATTGAATAGGGGGGCTCTGAGGGTTCCTCCTTCAGGAAACTTTGGAGAAAACAGGTGTATTTTTTCACAAACTGGAGGGTTTTGAATGATATTTTTATAGCTCTATTTGGCCTGGGCATAGGTCTGTCACGATATCACTATAAATTCTTATTGTTCAATATATGAGAGCAGGAATAATTTTTTGGGGACAATATTTATCATGTGTACATTTTTCTTTGCTCTACTGGGAAAGTTTTGATTATTTTTTGGCTATATGATAAGATTTACGCCGTAAAAGGCTGAATAAATAACTATTTTGACTCATTACAGATACAAACTAAGAACTTAAGTGTTTTATCCTTCTCTCTCTTTCTCACTCTCTCAGTCTCACTCTCAGCAGCAATGTACGAGGACAGAATAGGACGATTGACCTTCAGATCTGAATCAAGACGAAAGCAATACTAAGCCAGGACTGTAGCAGCCTTCTAATAGACCATAGTAAAAAAAATAGTTTCAGCTTCAAAAGGTTAGAAACTGTCCAATCCTATATTTGATTGATCCATATACAATCAAACCAGCACAGCACTGGCTGAATACTACAGTATATCTAAGCCTGAAAGGTAAATAATCACCTATTCAGAAGCCAAAAAAAACCCTTATTATATATATATATATATATATATATATATATATATATATATATATATATATATATATATATATATATATATATATATATATATATATATATATATTTTTTTTTTTTTTTTTTTTTTTTACTTTTCTGTGCAACATGCATTAATTGAATTAATTGCAATTAACTGTAATCCAAGCATGTAATTAAAAATTGTAATCACGGCCCAGCTCTAGGATTAACCAGTTAGAGAGGCTGAACCAATATTCAGAGGCCTGTATCTGATACCAGTATCGGATCAGCGCATCCCTAGTTGTCTCAATACTAAAATTTCAAACTTGATTTTGATACAAAGGATTCACTCAATAATAACACAAATACAATGAAGATAAAAGTGTTTCTTATTTTCATGCACAACATAATACTTTCTTATCACTATCTTAGCATGAGGTCTTATATTTTTACGATCAAGCTCAAAGCTTCTAATTTTTCATTCTGTTAATGTAAGTTTTTTTTAGTATTGATACCTGCTCAAATGAGTATCTAGTTATGTTGGTTTGGTTTTAGTATCAATTAGTATCTCATTTACAATACTTTTGACAATCCTAATACATACTATGGGTATGAGAAGCCATTACAACTGCTGAAATGTCTAGAGCTGTAGGCCTTTAGTTATCAAGTTGATTAATCTGTCGATGGAGTCTTAGGTGCCCAAACTTTGTATTAAGTTTAAGGATTAATATAGGACAACAGCAGAAAGGAGAAGGTAGAGGGTATCTGAAGATTTGTTGTTTTTTTTTTGTATTTATATGGAAAAAGCATTCCACTAGGGGGCAGTCATCTCAAACCTGTAGTTTATCGACAGCTCTTTCAACAAACCACAGAACTGTGTGTGTTTGGGTTTGTGAAAACCATACTGTATAGAACAAGACTGCAAATCACCTATGGACTGTCACGCTGGTCTAGCAGCTTGCAGCCTGGTTTTTAAACTCTAAATGTTTGATTTCTATTGCTACTGTGTCCTTCCTCTATCTCTATTCATGGGCCATTTTTCCTCATTTAAAAAGATAATATCTTGTTTTAAATTGTTAATTGCTGTGGCAACATTCCTGAAACCCGTGCTATTTGATCTGCTTTTCTATGTGATTCTTAATGGCATTTTTTGCAGCAGATCTCTCTTCGTATACCTCCACATGTTGTTTGTTATATTATTTATATTCATCTTTTTGTTGATATCTTTGTATGTTAAAGGTGATAGAGACAGATGAGGACTTTGAACCGTTTCCAAATGGTTACGATTACCTCGTGGACTTCAGCAATCTTACTTTTCCAGCCCAAAGACCCACCCGAGAACACTTCTACTTAGAGGTAAGACTAGCCAATTTCTTTTAGTCTAGTTTATGCTTTAGGCATAATAATGGACTAAGACTTGAACAGCCACATCAAATCAATAAGACCTGCAGCTTTTTCCCCCAAAAATCAAAGATATACTGTCAAAACAAGCCTTAAAACAGCTGCAGTACATCCAGAACGCTGCTGCTTGGGTCCTGACTAGAACCAGGAAGTACGAGCACATAAGTCCTGTGCTCAGGTCTCTGCACTGGCTCCTGTGGCTCAGAGAATAGACTTTAAAGCAGCTTGTGAGCAGATTGTGAACAAGTCTCTCCATGGCCTAGTACCAAAGTACATCTCTGACATGTTAGTTCCGTATGAACCAACTCACACAAGGACTTCAGGGACCGGCCTTCTGCTGGTGCCCAGAGTCAGGACTGCAACGGGACTACAACGGGATACAACGGGACTACAACGGGACTACAACGGGACTACAAGGGGGACTAAGCAGTATGTACAAAAAGGTATGGAACAAATATGCCCCCCCCCACCCCCCCCACCTACCCCCTATAGTCCCCATGGGGGACTATAGGGGGTAGGTGACAACAGGAATTTTCTGAGCTCTCAAGCCTAAAAAAAGAGGACAATATGGAATACCTGCACAAATCAGCTGAAATACATCTTTGATAAAGATAATAATTGCATTTATTTGTGTGTGTGTGTTTAAAGATTTTTTAATGATCTAAAAAACATTTTCAGCTGAAAAACCGTGTCGGTGTGATGCGGTGGGTGGTTTTAAATGGACGCCTGTGGGACGACCTGTATATTGGATTTCAAAACCGGATCAGCCGAGATCCTGACATCTACCACCACAAGTAAAGTTTTACATTTCACAACCTAAAGCCGCACTGTGGGACCTTTCTGGTGGAGGATCTAGTCTCCATGGAGATGTTATTGATAGTATTGCTTTACCGGCAATTACATCTCTATGGAGATCTTCAGGTGGCATGTCCCTCTGCAGAAAAGTTACATAGTGCATCTTTAAGACATACATATTATTTCCGGTTGTTTCCCTAGCAACAGTGCTGATTGGAACATGAAATGGGTATTAAAAAGTATTGGTTTAAAAGTTTCAATCCCAAAACTTGAAATCTGAGGCATTATTGTGTAGATTTTATTTTTATACTAATAAATGTGCCAAACTTTGGTGTTCTTAGGTTTTGGAACCACTTCCAGATTAAGCTCCCTCTCCAGAGACCAGACTGGGACCAGTTTTTTGAAGGAAGTCGGTCCAAAGAGTCCAAGGATCCAACCCTAAAGCAGACCTCAAAGTCCAGCGGATACTGCTCTCTCTGCAATAACTCTAACATGGACTGCATCCACCCTGGCCACATGTGCAGTCTTTATAACTGTAATGAAGAATATTAGATTCTCATGAAGTTTTGTAATGAAGTTCACTATGTCAAAGCTTTGGAGATTTGAAAGGTGCTATATGTAACTTTTCTGAGGTGAAGGACTTCATATGTGTCTGTCGGCAGGCTCTCTGGGTTTTTATTTTTTGTTTTTTTCTCTTTGTCCACCATCCGATAAACTGAACTGTGAAGCCCCTGGGCACGTGAAACTTTAATGGAATGCTGTAACCCAGTTATTATCAAATCAGTCATTCTGGGAGAATCTGCACCGGGTGGCAATTCAAATGCACATATTCAAAATAACCCCTAACATTTAAATGGGAATTTCCCCACTGTGGGACTAATAAAGGCATATCTTATCTTATCTTAAATATTATCTATTATTATCTATATCTGTCTATATATCTCTCTTCATCTCTCTATATATCTATATCTATAAATTGCCAGGACCTAACAATTGCTCAATCTACTGTCTATAGGACAAGTGTTTTATGGAACAAAAAAAAAAAAAAAAAAAAAAAAAAGAGTTGTCGGCAACCTTTAACACCCAAAGAGCCATTTGTGCCGCGGAAAAAAAAACCCTGGGAGCCGCAACTATATTGACATTTAAAATTAAGATAAAACTGTACATATTGTTTTTTTTTTGGGTTTTTTTAGTTTTACGCTTTGCGTAAACAAACTTTTTATAAAAAATACAACTCACCATAACCGCTGAATTACTGGGACCAGTGGGATGTCCAGTCTGCTCCGTAATTTCTTTCAAAAAACTCTAAAGATTTATCTTTTAATCCAGGGTGTTTAGTCTCGCTTTTCTCCACATCACAGAGCGGACTCGAGATTCACCTGTAGCGACAAACCCATGTTTTATGAAGGACTCCTGGCATTGTCAGTTAAATTTTGCTTTCTTTTTCTTGGAGGTCTTTTGTTTTTTGTCTCATGTTCACGAGCTTGTGGCTCTACTTTTGGGCGAAGTGTCTGATGTTATATGTGAGACATCCTTGCGGAGACAAGAGCAGATCAGCACAGATATAATCAACTCGCCTTATATCAGATGGATTTATGTGGAGATTTACTCAGGATTTTCATTATATTTCTACAGACGAGCTCATTAGCGTGTCGCGTGTCATGAGGGACGGGAGAAAGTCACGTGGGAGAAGATGCGGTTGCATTAATTAATTCTCTGGTTTTGTGCGGCCCGGGAGCAAATGCGTAACGGACCGAACCAGCCCCCAGCCCGGTGGTTGGGGATCACTGGTTTATGAAACACATGTGCTACAGATCTTCCAGCTCCTGAACCTCTGCACCGGTGTGAGCTGTGTGTGAGCCGTGTGTGTGAGCTGTGTGTGTGTGAGAGCTGTTTTTGTGAGCTGTGTGCCCGGTGTGAGTGCTTTTTTTTAACCACTTACCGTTCTTCGAGGGCGCGCCCAATATACGGGCCGTCGCCTTTTCTTTTTCCAACTTTACAGCAATTTCACCTAAAGTCACCACAGTGCTGTCAGGAAAGCCGTTTTTTTACAGAAAAGCCAAAAATGCCTATTTGGACTTCACTCACCTTTGAGGGCTCTGGTTCTGTCAAACATCAACATATTTCCACAAAATCGGTCTCATTCTTTCCGTGGAGGTCCAGAGAATATAATCCAGTCAAGAAATTATGTCCACAAAATAAGTTAGATCCTCCATGTCCAATCTGCTGCAGGAAAGTGAAATCTGCTCCGTGATTTTTTTTGCATTTCTTTTGTCAATTTCAGGCATAACAAACTTCAGACAGCGCCAACTTTGTTTCTCAGTGATAGACAACTTGCTAGCTTCTGATTGACACCAAGTTTGGCCAATAAGGTGGGGTTGTGGGTCACTGGAGCCCCAGACAGCGAATCAGTACTACAGGTGACTGAAAGTGTACGCCCCACTCTCCCCCGTGTAGAATCAACCAGTCACATCTCACACATTCAGTGACGTTTTCTCCTTACAGCCAATGAGCAGCTGAACACGAGGATGTATGACATGCCATGGTTTTCTGTAAACAGACGCAGCAGGCCCAGTGCGTAACGAAAGTAAATGCATCACGGCTTTTCGTGCGTAAAGTGTGCGTAAAATGACGCACTGTGATTTTGCCACAGTTTTGCGTTCTAAACACGACGAAACGGATAAAACAAAGGCAGTACGCGACCGAGGACACGGTGGATGTTTGTACAAGTTATACCAGAGGCATCTCGGACCCGGAGCGGTCCGTGGCAGATTCCACGGTGGACTCAGAAGTGGAGGAGCTTATTCTTTGATGGACTGGATGCTGTTCTGGATCGATGAGCCTGGTTTATTCTGCTATTTACATAATTGTAGATACAATATATCGTGTGTAATCATTAGCCTCACTTCTGTGCATAGTGCACATTGGAACCATAGGCTCAGGCACATTTGTTTTTATCTGTATGAATTAGACTTCATTTGTCTATTGATTGAAAGGTGTTTTATTCTGCAGTTTACAGTATTGTAAGTAAAATTATAATATGTATATGATATAATATTACTTCACCCTCTCTCAATTTTGTACTTTCTTGTCACTAATGTGTTTGTGTTTTTCTTTAGGCACAAGGGTGACGTTATCAGATTTGCTCATCGGCTGTTACCAGGTTTTACACAAAACAAAGAAATGGCATTTTGGCAAAGACATTTTTTCACCATTTTTTGGACAAAAATCATAATCATGTACAGTGAGCTTTTCACTGCTGTTTGCAGTGTGTGTTTGTTCACTGTTTGCAGTGTGTGGAGTTTGTAAATATATATTTATTTTGACCCATACCACTTGTTTTGACTATATTTCATAAACAAATATGTATTTTATATTGTGTTTTGATATGCTGTATAAATTTACATAAGTAATAGAGCAGCTCAGTGTGCAGATACAGATTCCTCTAAGTGTGAGCTTTCAGTAGAGCCCTCATTGATGTCTGTGGGTTGAAGCATTCAAAAGTTATTGCAGTTTTTCCAAACGTTCTCCAAATGTCTCCATTTGGAGAGGTTTGGATAAACTTGGATACATCAAAAGTCCCTCCATAAAACGCCTGGATTTAGTCATAATAAAATAAGTGTAAAAATCTCATTTTTTTTATAGATTGACCTCAAATCTGAAATGTGAGAGGTCAACAACATTTTCAATTGAAATATGGTGTATGTTTTTGTCCCCAGCTACCTACTGCAGCTTTCTTCCCCTTAATTTTTACAAAAAAATTTAGGCGAGGATGAGAAAAATCATTTTTTATGTGTGTTCCAAAGTGTATAAATACTTACCAGACAAACTTACAGTGATTCTGACACCTGAGGGTAAAACTAGAGGATGTTACCTTTACAAAGACCCCAAACTTGTGTAAATAATACTTATGGTTCAATAACAGTAATCATTTTAATTTGGAGAGGTCAGAACGTAGGCAATTTCACCAAAAATACCCGGAATGGTAAGGGGTTCCATGAGTGTGATGCTTATTTTGAGCAACGAAGAATAATAAAATATAATTTATTTTGATATTTCAACATTACAACAGTTTTCCAATTTAAGACAGAACTAACACAAATAAAATACATTTTAAGTATTTAATTGAAGTGTATTTTCCCAAGCCGCGGAGCCGCAGTATAAGGCTGAAAGCCGCAACCCAACTCCGCGGGTTGCCAACCCTGTTCTAGACAAACCAATAATATTTCCATGGTCACAAGCTGGTATAGCAGACCCTTCTACCAGGGAATTTACATAGTGCATCTTTAATGAGTCCATACAAAATGTAAAAGACTGAAAATGTTATGAAAATAATTGTAATAAATGTGTAATATGCCTGTAAACAGACTCATCAAATCTAATTATTTGGTTATGTAAATGTAGCCACTGGCTTTTCATACACATAAAAAAATCATGATCTGATTTCTGGAGTTATCAGGTTAGTGATAAAGCCAGTTCCATCTGATGTGAGTAATAAAAAGTCTTTCCGATTTCTCATAGCTGTGCAGGTTTTGACATGGAAAATTATGCAAAAATAGCCAAAGTAATGTGACAAAGATACGGGGTGTAGTAACATGTGCACTCCAAGTCTGATTAACAGTCTTTCAAACTATCAGATTATTAAAATGGCATGTGAACAGCAAATTCATTAGACTTCTTCCTGCTCATGGTCCCTCTGACCCTCAGTTTTTGTCATTTAAATAATCTTAAAGGTTCAGAAATCATCTTATAATCAGATTGTTGGTGTGCATGTCAACATAGCCACCGATATATACTGTTTCTGATTAAATTTCTTATTGATTATTCAGTTATCTGATTAATCTAGCGATTTGATTTTCTGTGTACCCAGTATTTTGGTTGTGTATTTGGTTTTGAACCATATTCCACAATGTTTAGCACTACTCAGCCACTATCAGTTCATTTGTTTCGTTGTATAAATTGACATTTACACATTTAGATGTTGATACAATTTGCACTATTCTGGAAAGGTATTTTTTAATGTAATCATTTAAATGTATTAAAATAATTTATAATCTAGTTTAAAGCTTGAGAAGGAGGTTCTGTATTTCAAGTTTTTGTTTAAAGGGCCTGTACCAGACTTTTTCCCATTGATTTGCCCCAGTACAGATATATTGTATAAGCAGTTGTGGAAGTCAAAATAGGTCAGCTGTGTACAATCTGCATCCAATTATAAAGCCTTTTGTTGCCCAGGAAGTGCACATTAGCATGCAAGTTGCTGTTAGCTTTACCCTCACAGTAAAAGTTTCCCCTGGTCTCTGAGCTGTGAAAAGTGCTTATAAACGCATTGTGGTGAATAATTAGGATGCTCATAATGCTTAAGGTAAGTGAGGAATACCTTTAGACCACTGCAAACATTTTAAAATTAGTTTTTGAAACTTTTAAGACCATAAAAATCTGGTACAGCGCCTTTGATAGTAGAATTACACATGCTGTTGCAATATTGTATAATAATGTTAATTTATGGGGTTAAATAAATTCCCTATG
Source organism: Periophthalmus modestus (assembly GCA_019594935.1). Classification (NCBI taxonomy): domain Eukaryota; kingdom Metazoa; phylum Chordata; class Actinopteri; order Gobiiformes; family Gobiidae; genus Periophthalmus; species Periophthalmus modestus. Next base: position 19,466,322 of record JAIEZT010000054.1, read on the forward strand.
ATAAATGTGCTGCTGGGAACATTCTGAGGTATTTGCTAACTAATTGCTCTGAAGATTTATTTAATAGTAGAAGATGAATACTTTTTGATAATGACTTATATTTAAGCTCCCATTGCATTGTAGCTGTGTTTTAAAAATGCTAATAAATCATATTTGTAAAGTCAGATTGGTCATATTTTATTTAACAAAGATTTTTTTCTTCCATAACACATTCACATGTGCAAGGTTCAGCTCTGAGCATAAAAATCAACATAAAAGTCCACAACGGTCCCACAGCTACAGGCACTCCTGACCAGCATCGTGGCCCAGTTCTGGAATTGGGTCCCCTTTTTACACAAATGGCACTAGATTGTTCAAATGCAAAAGGTGGCTACAAAAGCTTCAAATTGTTCAAATGAAAAGCCTTTGAGTCTAACAGCTATAACTTTTTTAGTCCTAAAATGAAGGTGTGCATTTTAAAACTGACATATTATATACAAAAGCCACTTTGTAAGCTTCAGCCATGTTTTTGAGTTGTTTGTTTGGTTAATTTTGAATTTCCCTGCATTTGAGATGAGTTATCAGGAATTTTCTGTTTTTTCACTCTCGGTTCTTGTGATGTCAAACACTTTAGAGCCTGCCGTTGAAAATGGTAACAGCAAAGGGCAGCAAATAACTACGGTATATGGACTATGCAGAAATAATGTTTGTGAATTTTAATATGGTTAACAATAAGCTAGATTGATGGAGCAGGGGACACTTGTTTTTGGCCATTTTTCAAAGGGCTGGTCACTTATTTCTCTCAAAAAGTCTGGCATACCCTGGCACTGAGCTGCACTAAAGGACAGATTGTTGTATTTTGTTTCATTCACGCTTTTTCATTAGAGCTGTCGTGTTGGAACATGGGTGACAGAGGCTTGCGGGTTGCGAATTGTACAGAATCTTACAGCTAATCGTAAAGAGGGTTTAAATAGGGTCCGGGAAAGATCGCTTAAATACTCAAACATGCATGGATGACCTCTTCATCCTCTACAGCAATGTTTTTGATGAGGGAACATGGTAGAAAACCCCTCTTCAACAGATCAAATATGTAACAACATCATCAGTATCCACATCTGGTTTTAGTCCAGGGGAAACCTTCCATATTGTGTCCACTGTCATTGTCCCAAACAGATGTCTCATGTTCGACAGGTCAGTCCTGCCCTGGCACTAAAGCCAGTTGGCGCTTAGAATATTAGCGCGTTAGGGGGTTAGGTTTTATGCTTCCTCTTGTTCTTCTTGTCTGTGGAGGAAGTGGCAGAGCAGTCAAGAGTCGGGTTCACGGGAGGAGCACCCAGTTTTTTAGTTTTGGCTTTTTTCACTTTTTCTTTAAGCGCCTCAAGGTCCAGCTTGCCTTCAGAGGGGGCTGTGAAAGATAAAAGATAAAATACATTTCAAATCTATTATTCAAGTACTAGAGGGATAAAAACTAAAGCTAAAAACCCTCACACATTCAACTTGAGTGCGTTCCCACGCTCTCACACCAAACTTATAATCTGCATAAATCTTGCAGAACTTGTTCAGTCCTGGTGCCACTACTTGGCCACTCTCACCCACTGGCATGGTTTGCTTGGGGCCGCCTTAAGTGGGTCTGTTTAGTGCGTGTCCCTCCAGTTGTTTGCATGGGGCAGGGCTATGGTCAGTGAGACACAGACGTCACCCAAACAGCTTGTTGTGTAGCCACACCTTAGCTAAAGCGATCCATACCACGCCAGCCCACTCTGGGAGCCAATACCCTCCAGGGTCCGCCTTGGACCCTTTAAACAGGGGCAATATGGTTCACTTTAGACAGAGGAGACTTGTGGCCCATACCGATTCACTCCAAAATGAACACGTGGAAACAAGCCCTAAAGTGTGTACAGTGACCATACAGGCCATTTTGACTCATCAATACAATTTATCATTCAACTTATTTGTATACAGATAATAAACCAAAGTCCCATCATTCATTCATTCATGATTTATTACCTTGTTGGTCTTCTTTAGCAGGGGTTTCTCTTTAGGTGGAATGAAGGCCTTGTTTCTCTCCTCCTGTTTTTTGGTCAGAGCTTCAGCCTGTTTCACCTACAGCACAGACAAAACAGTAAAAAAGATTTTCACATTTTGGCTTTTTTAAATTTGTAATGTATATTTGAGGCACTGACCTTAATTTCCTCCATTTTCTTTCGTCGTTTGACACTTTCTCTGAGGAAGAACTCTCCAGAGGCCAGCTCCTGATCCACCTGCACACACACACACGTCAGGTTTTCATGTTTTATGGGGACAATAAGAGACCGCTGGCAATTCCAGGTGCCACAGTGGGGCGCCAGTGGCAAAAAACAAACAAACAAAACTGTCATTGCCTGGTATGAATGGGGTGCGTGAGTGTGTGTTTTGGTGGTGGTCAAAGGGTCTGATGGCACAGACTGGCAGTGTCACTTCTGTCAGTCTGTCCAGGACACTTGAAGTGTTGGTAGCCACAGTGAAGAGTTTGAAGTGAATGAAATAATGCATAAAATTGTAAAGTGGTATACAAAACTAAAGCATTATTATTATTAATTATTATTAATATTGTTATTATAGATGATATATTATGCTATTGGGGGGGGTATTTAACTATAATATTTGTAGATCATTATTTTACATTGTTAACTGTAAACCACAATACTGATATTAAAATTAACTTCACATAGTTGTATAAAAAAAACTTTTTACATAATTGTGTATTTTTTTGTAGTATAGCCTGAATTATTTTTCTGCTTCTAAACTTTAACAATTATAACCCGACCTGTTAAATCATGATGAATTAACCAAATAATCTTGACATCCCAATCTGAAGCAGCCCTAGTGTGCTCATGTCTGCTCTATATTTATAACCTATGACACTTGTGGATCATTATTATAAAATAATGTACATGTAAAATCTCAAAAGTCACCTAAAATTACTTGATAAAAGTCATTTTAGATGAATGTATCTGGTTGTCTGGTTGTGTATCTGCAAGAGATACACAACCAGACAAAGGTTTGGAAACACCTTGTACATTTTATATACACTCAGAAGACATCGAATATATGAAAAAAACAAGATATATGGGATTAATAACTCAACAAAATATGTTTTAGATGTTATTTTCAAATCCTCACAGTAGCCACTCTTTGCTTTGTTGACTGGTGTGAACCCTTGGCCTTCTCTCAATGAGCTTCATGATGAAGTCTACTGAAATGGTTTTCACTTCACAGCTGTGCGGTGTCAGGGTCAAAAGCAGTGATCAAAGCAAAAGTTGTTATATTAAAAAATGTATTTTTGCATTTTTTTGTTTTTGTTTGTTTTTTTGCTACATTCCACATGTATCCATTCATAGTATATGAAAACAAAAGAAAAAGTGTGTCCAAACCTTTAACTGGTAGTGTAAGTATATGAAAGCTCCTGTATAATCCCCATGATTCTGGCTGTACCTTGCTCTCCGGCTGAGGAGGAGGGAACGGTGTATACTCCTTTTTCACACTCTTCTTCTTCGGTTCTTTTCGTTTTGTCAGATTTTTGTGTTTGAATTTTGGTAGAAATCGCTCCCAACTTTGACTCCGGAGCTCAGGGTCTTTGGCCAGCTCCCGTTTGATCATCAGTGTCTGAAAACAGAAATACAGTCAACATAAATATGTTAAAAACATAAAAATGTTAGAAATAAGGATGTTAAAGGGTACACAATATGCAAAATAAACTTGTAAGATCCTTTTATACCAGATACTGTGTTCCCACATACCTTGAATGTGATGTGTAGCCCTGGGAGGTGAAGTAAAAAAAAACAACAACTGAGATAATGTGGTTGCATAAGTGTGCACACCCTTTTATATCTGGGGATATGGCTGTGGTCAGATTTAACCGATTACATTCAAATTCATGTTAAACTGGAGTCAGCACACACATGTCAACAATTAAAGTGCGTCTGATCAACCCCAAATAAAGGTCAGCTGTTCTAGTCGCTTTTCTTGACATTTTTGTAGCCACATCTTCCATCCACATCACAAGCCATGGTCCACAGAGAGCTTCCAAAGCATCAGAGGGAGCTCATTATTCAAAGATATCAGTCAGGTGAAGGCTACAACACAGTGAAGACAGACCGTCATCAAGTGGAGAAAATGACACAACAGTGACATTACCAAGAACAGGACATCCGTCCAAAGTTGATGATAAGACAAGAAGACAATTAGTCAGGGAGGCTACCAAGAGGCCGACGGCAACACTGAAGGAGCTGCAGGAATTTCTGGCAATTACTGGCTGTGTACTACATGTGACAACAATCTCCCATCTTCTTCACGAAACCTTTGGCCTTCTGTTAGAAAGCTAAAGATGAAGAGGAACTTCATCTTTCAGCACAAGAATGACCCAAAGCACACATCTAAATCAACTAAAGAATGGCGTCACTGGAATAAGATTGAGGTTTTGGAATGGCCCAGCCAGAGTCCAGACCTGAATCCCATCGAACACCTGTGTGGTGATCTGAAGAGGGCTGTGCACAGGAGATGCCCTCACAATCTGTCACGTTTGGAGCGGTTTTGCAAAGAAGAGTGGGCAAATATTGCCACATTAAGATGTGCCACGCTGATAGGCTCCTACCCAAAAAAACTGAGTGTAAAAGCCAAAGGTGCTGCAACAAAGTATTAGATTAAGGGTGTGCATATTTATGCCACCAGGTTATTTTAAGTTTTTTATTTTATATTTTTCCCCTTTAAAGTTTTCAGTTTGTTTTTCAATTGCATTGTACAGGTTATAGGTCACATTAAAGGTGGAAAAAGCTGTGAAATTATTTCTCTTGCTGTCTATATTTTACATGACAAAAACTTGGCATTTGAACATGGGTGTGTAGACTTTTATATCCACTGTACATGCATTTGAGAACACTTAAAGTGCCCATATTAAATTGTTTTCTGATCTATGCAATAATGCCGTTTCCTCATCATCCTCATTTCATTCATACATGTTTAACCTGAAAACACCACCGGGGTTTTAAACGCCATACACCTTCACTAGAGTCAGCTGGATGATTTCAACCCTGGAATTGCCGATCTCTCCTCAACTAAAGGTAAAAGAAGCTGTTAACTTGAAAAATACTGCTTCATGATATCACAAATTGGAACAGAGCATTTTGAGCTTCGGATATATACATGTATAAAGTTTTGAAAGAACTTGTTGATAACCACGACATCTGTTCTGTGTTCAATTTACTACAAGAACGGCATGTTGTGTGCCAAATCACTTCTGAAATAAATATTCAGAGATCATTTGGATATCATCATATTTGTAGAGACTGTATTTAAATCATTTGTACTGAAAATGTGCCCATGTTACACACTGCTGTCAGCCCTCAGCTCAAGTGATGTTTTTTCTATCAGAGAATCAAGAACAAGGATGGAAAAGTCTTCACTGGGATGAACAGCAGTGAGTGTTGATTTAAATGTGAAGTTACAACAAGGGATGCAACGATACGATACTGGTATCAGATATTCCTGCCGATACTAAAAAATTTGCTGGATCGTATATCGGCTTTCAAATATCGGTTCATGGGGTTCCTGATTGGACATATAAATTGATGTAATAAGACTTTACTGATCATTGTTCGCCGAGAAAAGTCTCAGAATATTTGAACTTTTTTTTAATAAAGTTGTTCTATCATTTCTTGAGAGACATTAATGAACTATGTAACATATCTGGATCAGTTTACTCTTATTCCATTTTTATTGAAAGGAAATAAATGCTGTTTTCAGACTCTGCAGTGGCATCGGTTGATATCAGGTATCGGCAGATAGATTAAAGCTATAGTATCAGAATCGTATTGGAACTGAAAAGGTTGAAACGGTGCATCCCTAGTGACAACAGAGCAGTAGCTTTAGTTAAAACAGAAAGTACCTTTATGTTGTAAATGGGATGGAAGTTCTTCATTGTGTCCATCACCACTTTGCGCACCTGCACAAAAAGAAGACACAGGACTGACCGTTACATCATAATGCTATGAGATGAGCCATAGTACACGTAGCTAGGGGTGTGCAAAAATATGGAAATATTGTATTGTTTAATTAAATGATACAGTACCGATCGATCGTGGGCAGCTCAATACATTTTTTGTATATTTAACCAAATTATTTTGTTGCAGCACTACAATTGTGTGGCTTGTTAAGAGAAAAGAAACTTATGTAATACATTTGATTCACAGTTTTGATTATTAAAATCTGTATTTCATAGCTTTGCACAGGCACTGGTTTAACAAAAACCTTTAATACCACAGTTGTGACTTAGTAGATATGTTGAGAGCAGTTAAACTGCACCTGTCTATATTTTTCACTGAATTGTATTGAATCAATTTGAAATATATTGCATTGTATTGGATTGGATGGAAAACTACAGTATCAAAACACACATCGTATCGTGGCCCATGTATCGAGGTCTGTATCGTATCGTCAAAATCTTAATGATACCCAGCCTTAAACGTAGCTCACAGACTGTATAAAGAAATTAACTTGGGGAGTGTGACACCCTTACCATTCAGCTCCAGTTAAATGAAACTCATCGAGACTAGCAGTTACAGGGGCCAATTTGGAGCCACTCTGGAGCAGGGCTATTGAAGCCAATTCCCCTTCCCGCCTGCACCACTGGTTTAGCAGGGAGTGGGCACTTAGTGTTATCATTAGGTTTGATTGACAGCGTTGCTAGTGGGAGCAACCTTGGGGAAAGAAGGCGCATGATTTGTCTGTGTTCAGACCTTGAGTTCCTGACGCAATAGTCAAATAAAAATACCAGGATTATGTAGAGCGGGTTAATACGAACATTTTAAGACCAAAATGACGAGTCTCACTGCAGCAGTTACAGAGAGAGGGGTGACATTTTCCTAGTGGAGCTGGAAGTACATCCATGCTCACTTCCCATTTGGAATGTGGCGGCTAGCAGGTTAGCTATGTCAATTTATACATGTAGTCTATGGTGGCACATAACATTACAGCTACATGACTTCATTAATGGGACTGTTGTGTTATTCTGTGTTTGTTGTTGTTGCTTTTGTTTGTGCATTTCTTCTCTTTTCTGTACCCCTTGTTTTGAGCACTAGATGTATCTGTACTATATACAAGACTTTATTAGCAATCACAAACAGAAGTAAATACTGATATTTGTAGGAATGGTCATTTTTAATCGGAGCTAGAAAGAATTTGGGTCCATGACATTCTGAAACCCAAAGATACAAGGTCCATTTCACAAGCATGTTTCAACACAATACAACTACTACAATTACAGCTGTGTCCAAATGACCACACTCTTCCCTACAGGGGGCACTAGTCAGGGGTGATGCCATTTTTAATGGTGTCCGAATGTCCAGTTAGTGAGAAAGTAATGCACCCTTGAATAGCAGTGGGCATCAGTGGGCACTAGACCAGTCAATGTACACCACAATACATTGTGAGAGTTGGAAAAACAACAGAGGACAGAGACAGGTCTGTAACTGGACACAGCACAGCTGAATGAAGTAGATACAAGCATTGCTATACCGCACTGTTGATTCTGATTATGAATACAACTCTTAAATAAATCGTTGCTGTGTAAAGTTGCTAGCATAAGCTGCTTACCTTTAGCTTGAGCTGTTAAGAGCTATCATTTCCACATCTTAAAAAATGAATAATCTAATCCATTTACATGAGATCTATCTTATTATTAGTCCATAAATACTTGTGCCAGTCCAGTTTGATCATCATTTATGGCAGAAATAAAGTTTTTCCAAGTTTAGCCTTTAGATGTTTTTCACCCAGACACCAGAGTTACATGATCCGAAAGTAATGAGCTGTGTGCCAAGTGTCCGAATCTCTCAAGAGTTCACTACCGCACTATAGAGTCCACTAAAAAGTGCAGGCCAGTAGAGTGAATGAGGGGTTAGGGACTAGGGTGGACATTCAGACACAGCCTACGCTTGGTAAACAAAAAATATGACGTTTAAATACTTTAAATAGTACATTTTTTATACATATACACACATTGATATTAGTGAGTGCTGACCTCCTTCAGTCCATTGTAGGGTCCTAGTGCAGAGACAGTGTTTCCCTGCACCATCACGTAACAGTTTGTCAACAGCTCCAGAGCCTGAACAGAAGAGCAGATCTGAATTAGACAATTAGACAAATTGTACCATGTTAAATGAGAAAATGCAGTACAATGCATTTTGCTTCATCCCTATTATAATTTCTAGTGACTTGTCGTTCAACATATGAAAGCTGAACAATATTTTTTGGAGGGCATATTAATCGTGTCAAATTTTGGGTGATTTTTTTTCGCTATATGATGAGATTTAAGTCGTAAATTGATCATTTATTGGTTGAATTGATCATTTATTACAGATGCAAAATCAGTACTAAAGTATTCTGTTTTTATGTATTGCACCTCATGTTTTTTTAACAATATTGTAGATTTAGAATAATTTTTGCGCTCTTGGGTTTCTGTGCCAGTGGCATAAATTTGTTTCAATATTATCGTTTGTCACCTATATTTACTTCAGCAATATATTGTATTCAAAATTATTGCAACAGACCCAGCCCTTATGAGATAGTTTTAGACAGATGGGAGCAGATAAATACTTTTTACAAAAGCAAAATAACGGACACAGGGCTGGATGATCAGACAAAAATGTATCATAATTATGAATTGTATTATTTAAAAAAGCAAAAAACACAAAAAAAACCCTAATTTCAATCACAGACAAGACATACTTTAAATTTGTGTAATTTAACACAAAACAGTCAATTTTTTTCCTCCAATGTCTGAACTCTGCTCTCAACCACAGGCTTTAACTAACAGAGGATTGGCTGCAGACCTCCCATTTTAAAAGACCCAAACATTCTAATACTATTTACTACTGGATCTCAATTCAATACTAGAAAACTGGAGGGTCTCAAAATTCAAAAATCTGATACTGCTACTAAAATAATCGAAACTGATCATTTGATCAAATATCAATACTAAAAAGGTCCCATTCACAGGACAGAAATGAACCTTTCCTGAGTAACTTTAAAATGATCTTGAGGTGTATCAGAACAAAGACCACATAGACTAGTATATGCCCATGGACCAAAATGGAAACTACCTGGACGACTGAGGGATTACACAGATATAAGGCCACATGGTAATATAAAAGAAAGTACTATCATTTAATGTTGAAAACCACATTCTATTGTCAAAATAAAATTATTACCGTGGTGATATCAGAATCAGTATCGAGTATCAAGTCTATTCTTTACTATCTAAATTAAGTTTGAAATTGCAGTATTATGACAACACTAGTTTGGAGCAGTGTTTTAAAGTGATGAAGAGAGTAAGAATGTGAAAGTATTGAAAATTCTATTGTTAAAGCGTCTAACCTTGAGTGTGGATCCCTTGGGCCCGATGAGCCTCTGTCTCCTTTTCACAAAGCGCTCTCTGTTTCTCACCAAAGTCCCGATTTTAATAATGTCACAGGCCACATCATCCTGCAGGATCCGCACCGCCTAAAGGAGGAAAGACTGGATCAATCAATAATTTTTTATAATAAAACAATTCTCATAAGTACAATAAAATTTACGATAAAAATTTTGTCAAATTTGTCAAACTGTTTTAAAATCAGGTTTCAGTTCAGAGTGGATTTTTCAATTGAAATATGAACTATTGTGATTATAGTCTTCATTCTATAACCCAATTGAAAAAATACTTAAAATAAACCTAAACTGTAACATTCACTGGCAAACTTTAGGGCATTCATGATGGATGTTCATAATATTGTCTTTGAGATAATAGAGATTATTCATGTTACATTTTAGTAACAAGTAAACATTTTGATGGTGACATTTTAGTAGTCTTAATCACTTATTCCATCATCTACAGTTCAAATCTTATAGTACAAACAAAATAGAATAGGCTCCCCCATATAGAAAATGTACAACTTTAAGTATTGAGTCACAAAAAATATGGTTTCAGAATCAGAAAATCTATCAGGATAAGTACGGCTTCAGGCCTTTAGTTAAGTTGATTAATCAGTCAATTGAATCTTAGTCGACCAAAATGTGTTTTAGTCGACTACTCATGTTACTTGCTATTTATGTAAAAAGACAGATTAAGCTCATGATTCAAAGGTTGAATCGGTCTTTATATAAATACATTGACTGCAAGTACTTTTTCTGCATAAATAGTAGTTTTTGCATGAACTCCCCCTGCAGGTGTAGTCTTGTGATTGGTGTTTGGATCAGATAGATACACAATAGTTTTAAGGACTTTTGCCACGACCCCCTTTTAGTCGACAAATCAATCGACAGATGTCTTTAGTTGACTACAGCTGTAACGATAAGCCAATATAATAAATATCTTATCATCCGTTGCTGTACACAGCTTATGGGCAGTTACTTGTTCAAATGGCACACTCCGGGCCAGTAGTTTGATAAGATCTCGAGCCTTGACGATGGCGTATGGGTCAAACGTTTTCTTTGTGGTGCACACGGACATGCTGCCCTCGATCAGGTCCAGAGACGCCTTTATGTGCTAAAGGAGGATATAAAGACAAAATGCTTTTTTTAAAATAAAAGTGAAAATAAATAGTCATTAGTAACAACAGATCTTTGTGTTGGTACAGTAGTAGTTAAGATTTCTGTATAGTTTGTATTGCCTGTTTCTTTCAATACCACTGAGGTTAAACCTGTCAAGAGCAGTGCTGCATCGGGGCTGCCACCTCCAAATCTGAGAAGAATCATGATCAAGAGTCAAATCCTCCAGCTAAGGTCCGGAACAAGACAAGCTCAAAATCTGGAGGTGGGTCCTACTGCTCCTGACAGGTTTGACCCTGAAACACTGAAGATGGGTCAAATGCAGAGGACACATTTTCCTATGGGGACAGTAAAGTGCATCTTAAAGCTTCTCCAGCTCAGTACTCCTTAAGGTTAAGTATTTGCTTTGGTTGACATGGGAAACCAATATGAACCAGAAATTTTGTCCTAATGGAGCCATATCAAAATTGGCCCTAAATTAGGAGCCAGCTAATTAATTGCAATCAAATTTAAATAAATACAGATTTAAATAGCAGTAATTAGAAAATCATAAATAGTCATTTGCATCATTTACATATTATAAATAACACTATTGTTGATTTTAATAATAACATTGATATTAATAATAATATTAATAATACTATTACTGTTACTACTATTATCTTCAACAACAACAACAATAATAACAATTACAATATTATTATGAAAACTCCTAACCCTGTAGTTTACCAAGCCTGGGTGCAGACCAAACTGACGGTGCATTTGAGTTTCAAAGGGGTGCAAACATAGTATGATTCCATCAGGTGGCGTTATTTTAGGCTCTGAAAAAACAAGGGTGTAACCATTTGTAACTCCGGTTGTAATGCACCCTTTTGCACCCCTGTAGACACCTATACAAACTTATTCTAAAATGTCCTACACAGAATCAAGCTTGACTTGTGGCACTGGGCTTTTTTATAATGTGTGTTCATTAGGATGTTACTCACGCTATCATGCAGGGCGTTCTCCACCAGGGGCCAGCACTCCTTCAGATAGGCCTCTCTGTATTTGGGGAAGAGGGTGGCAAAGCTACTCTCTTCAAGCAGACCACGCGGATTATCGTCTTTAGTGAAGACTGGCTCCCTCCAGCCATCAGGCACCATCAACAGCTCACTCTCCTCCACTGCACACACACAGAGCAGACAGGGGAATGCAGGGTGGTTTAATTCAACTTTTTTTTTTTTTTTTTTTTTTTTTTTTTTAATATTTTCAATGATAAATATAATATAAACTTTGTACTAAAGATGTGCATGCAGACTGTACCAAAAAAACAAACAAACCCTGAAGCACAAAGTAAACCACTTCTTGGAGTCCACACTTCACCATGATTGGTTAAGTCCGAGTAAAATACATACGTTTATGAAAATTATATTTTCTCATAAATATAGCGTCTGGTCTCAACATTACTGGAAATGCTCCGTGTATTTTTTATATTGTATTTTTGATGTGCCTACGCCCCCTAGCGTGTTTTACATTGTTGACCCTTGTCCTCTACAAGTGTATGTAAGCTTGTGTTAAAAAAACCCCCAAAAACGACTAGTCTGATACTTATTTGTCGAAAGGTAAATTTAACCTAGGACGACACGTTTTAAACACTGCAGCGTTTACGTTTAACAACCAATGTCTCCCGGAGCAACAGACAAATGAACCAAAACTTTGAGCTGGACATAAATGCAGAGTTCACGAATATAAAGTGCATATTAAGAGTTTTACCATTATAAACAAGCAAATTAAACGACTGCATGTTCTGGTTGCTTGAGTGTGCATGCGTCGCTCCTGTATCCGAGGACATAAACACTAAAATACTGCCTTTTATTTCCAGACTGTTTACTTGTAAATGGGTTCAGCCTGTGTATGAGGAACTAAACTGTCAGAAAAGATGTGAGACTCACCCTGAATCTTGTTCTTTTTGTTGTTTTTATTCCTTTGAGAGTCGCTCACGCCGTCTTCCCCTGCAGAGGACGCCATGTTGAGCGGAAGTGACGTAAGGACCATGTGGTTTTGTGAGAAGAGCGTGCGCTCTCTAGCGGCGTGAAGGTGAATCCCAGGGAAGACATATTTCCCCTCTTTTTACATGGATAATTTAGCCTATTTAGCAGTAACATCTTGTCAAATTATAACGCGTAGGCTTTGTCTTTTTACAGTTTTACAAAACCTTGAATACATATTTTAATAGTTGACTGTTTCCCCAGTCGTTCATTGAAAAACTTGAATAGTAGTCCTAAAATCGAAATAAATGTGTACAATCAGAATAGTGGATATAAAATAAATGCAAAGCAGCAGTGTACCAATAACAAAAATATACAAAAAGTAATAAATGGACTCCAAATTGTGTCAGATCTTGTCCTCTCTACCCACCCTCTTCTGTTCATTTTTATGCATTTCTACAATTCAGTATCTAAGCAGTTCAGTCACATAGATTAGGATGTTTTGTTAAGTTTTATGTTCAGATTCTTTTATATCATTACTACAATTTAGATGTTTTAAAATTTGTTTAATTTCTATAGCGCATTATTCATTCACTCCACACTTGCTGGTAGTAAACTACTATTGTAACGACAGCTGCCTTGGGTCAGACTGACAGAAGTGAGGCTGCCAATCTGCAGCATCAGCCCATACTGCCAACACCACCAACACTCACACATAAGTCCTCAGGGCACAACAGTTAGCAATGGTGAGTAGTTTTTTGTACCATGTGGTCAAATGACATTGGGAAAAATAGATCAGTGTTACAGGTTCTTTATTTGAGTCGAAATTGTTCATAGTATTTCATAACAGCTTTAATAGCAGGAACAAAAAGAAGAGTTACAGCCAAAAGTCCAATGGCTCCAGCCACAACAGTGATCACAGTCATGTGCTCTGACCCTGCAAAGACAAGGCACACGGTTTAATGCCAGACTGTGGAACATTCCAGGCAACACAACATCTCAGACAAGTGGCAGACATTCTCCAGAAAAATTACAGAGAGCATATTTAAATATATGGCTCATCAAAAACCTCGATCTATACCTATACTAACTAATGTCCAGATAAACCCCAGATATAAACCAGCAGAAGATGAACTATAACTTAATTACTGGCAAAGGCTACATGAAATATAAGCATTTAAAATAAAATCTAAAATGACAGGACCCCCGAGTACTACCAAAGGAAGCCCAATTACCACATTTTGAGAAACGATGATCTAATGAAAAATTTGAAAATTCCACAGTGATTAACAAAATACCGCAAAATACAGATCTTTTGAAAATATTGCATATAACACAGGAAGCTGACACCCAGAAATAATAAAAACTCAAAATTAAACTCACAGTGAGATGTTTTGTCCAAGGATGCTCTCCTCTTGGTCACCACTAGAGGTCCCACTGATACCACCGCAGCTTTCGAGTCGTGTGTGTGCGAAGGAGACACTGATCTTCTCTTCCTCTGGTCACTGCAGATCTGAATCAAGTGTAGTTTTTATCTTGTAAGAATCAATATGTAACCCACCTGTTTAAAGTATTAGCCGACATGATATATGGTCACATGTACTTTTACATCGAGGAACAACTCACCCCTACACACACACACACACACACACACACACACACACACACACACACACACACACACACACACACACACACACACCTTTGTAAAGTCCAAAATCACTACAGCAGTTGCCCTCTTAGGGTTGAGCACGAGAATTGAACAGACAAAACAGGGAAAGACTAAAAAAAAATCCCAGTGGGAAAGAAACCTCAAAGAGAACCACAGTGAAGGAGAGATCCACTCTCATGGGAGGGCAGGCTGCAGATGTGTCCAGGACCAACTCATTTACAGATAGAGTTCAAGTCTGTGGGAGCTGGAATCTCACCTCCAACCTGTGAGTCTTTGGATATGACCGCTATACCAGTGATGTTTATGGTGAGAACCCCCAACCAGTGGACAAACACTCTACCAACTGAGCTACTGTCACCCTTGACTTGAAAACATGTATACAAATTGTTTATCAAAATGATTTCAGATGAATGCACTTGAATGACTAATTATAGATGGGTAAGGTCAAGTTATGTACACTTTATGGCCCCTGTAGGAAATTTGTCCCCTGCATTTGCACATTTTTTGCGGAAAGAACTTGTGCATTTGTGGACAGGGAAGATGGCTTTTCTCTTAACTGGATTTAACAATAGTTTGGTTTTCCAGCTTGTTCTGCTAAGACACTTCAACCAATCAGATTCAAACAGTGTCATCTGATGTGCCACCTTTTCCTGGTCACTTTCAACTCAATTCGGTGCTACACATATCAATCTGATGGGAGCCAGGTATCGCAAACTCCGCACAGAAAGGCCCAGGTGAAATGGGAACCTTCTTGCTCTGTGGCGAGAGTAATTTCTTTCTTTATCCTTAATTATACAGGGGAACCCTGTATCATGAGTGCCCTGTTTAAAATACAATACACACAAAAATCAAACCAAACAGCCACTCAACCACCACACTGTCATAAACACAGATCAAAGAAGCATCCAATATAAAGCAGTCAATTCACTATATAAAAGTTTAGTCAAAGGTCCAGTGAGCCCAGGTTAGGAGTACTTTGGCTGTTGTACCTTGGTGCAGTTCTCTTGTGGTCCGCAGACGCCCACTCTGCAGTGGAAGTACAGAGGGCGACCCAGAGGCAGGAGGAACATCTGGATAGAGAATCTGCAGTTCCAAGAAGCTCCATTCTTAGAGTGCCAGGAGAACGTGTCATCCACCGGACAACTGGGAATGAAAAAGAGTTTGAAGTGGTATAAGTGACCATGAAACAAGACACAATTACCACTAGATCAGACGCAAGAGCAGATTAGGTCATACTTTATAATATACAGTTTGCAGTTTAGAAGTCTGATCTTGCAAAAAAAAAAAAAAAAAAAAAAAAAAAAAATCACATGTGCGTCTTATCTGTTGCTACAGAAACTCACCCGTCCTGTAGAAACATCCCTTGCACCAGGTCCTGAGGGTCGGGGCTTTCTGTGGCCCAGCAGGACTCCACCTGTCAAATAATGTGTTGTATTTCCGATTAACACTGCATTTTATTCTATAGCACATTACCAATTCACAATAAATAATTATTTATTCATGCATCCGTTAATGTTACATTATTCACAGATTTAATTGTAATATTTATTATGCTATGTGTCCCGAAGTTATTGGTTATATGACTTTATGTCAGTGTGAGTGATGGGACTTTTGGGTCTTTTATGGGATCCAAACATTTTGAACGGCTCTTTGAAATGAACAGATTCAAAAGACTGGTTCCTTTTGTACTTATTTATATAACAGAAACCAACGTGAGAACTGATTTTATCTAGAAACTAATCACAGATAGAAATGACCAATGCTCAGATTTGTTTAAAATGGTTCAAACTGAGAGTGGGAGAGTTTACCTTTTCAAGTTATACATATCTAAATAAAACATTGCAATAACAATTACAATAATAATGATTACTAACTGATTACGATGCTAGATACATTTTTTTCTGCACAAATCTCTCACTTGTGTCGCCTGCTCTGCATCTGTGCTGATGTTTGTGTTGGTTCAGTGTTACTCAGTATAAAAATACATGCATAAAAAAAATGCTTAAGTTTTTTTTAAAATAAATTTAATTCGGTTCCAACTGTTCAAGTTAAGAAACCTTTCAAAAGGCTCAATGAAAAGAGCCAACTGTTCTGTCATTTGAAGAATACAAAAACATAGTAAGAATGTGTTTAACAAAACATTTTTTGCTTGTCTCAGTAAGATGTTATGGGCTGGAATGTTTCATAGTGCTGCATTAAAAGCATCAATTTTGAATTGATTCAATAAAAATTGTTTATTTCCAACAATACCTTGAAAATATGCATTGTTACTGGAAGCGAAGTCACCTTTTGACAGATTTGACCTGTGACTTGATCTCATGGCGTGTCTCCATGAAGATAAAGAAGTCTAATGCCATACTGTGAGACAATCCAGGTCAAGCTATAATATCTCTATGGACAGAGAAGCAAGTGGTCGACTCCATGGTGCACTTTTACTATTTAAAGGACACGTATTATAAAAAAAATGACTTTTTTTTAACCATGTTTAACCCCCTGGTGACAATCATACATGGAGTTGTTTTTATGTTTCTTTCATGCTGGTTTCAGTAATCCTCACAAAATACATGGTTTGAAATTTTCCAGGATTGTTGCATCACAGGTAGAACCCCTGCGCAATTAAGCCCATATCACCAGACTTGTTCCAAGTCATCAAATCAGGCTCATTACTACTGCATTCTTACAAAAACATAGTGAGGCATGTCTGTGTAATCTGTCAGTTGTCCATGTGTGATCTATTGTAAAAGCCAAAGTTAAATCTGTCAACTGGACAAAACGTAGAAGTGAAGACATTTCGCTGCTCATCCAAGCCGCTTCTTCAGTTCTGTCAGATTGCTGTTGGACACTGCCTTATATCTATCTGAAGGGAGGGGCTAACTACACTGAGGATGTAAACAGCTATTGTCTCCAATTTCAGTCTTAATGGCCTCCATTCAACCTTTAATGGCCCTACTGGCTCGCGCTAATGATCTCATTGTTTCCTTTGATTGCAGTGGGTCTGAGAATGGAGTTATAGATTGGAAGGAAGGATTGTCTTTCCTAAAAAAAATAATTTCTTTAACTCCCCTCTCAAACCATTTCTTTTGTCTGATTAAGATCTGTACGTCTTCAAATGAGTTAGTTGGTCGTTTAGTGACTTTGAGATGAAGATGTACAGCAAACTGGGGTCCATAGGAGCTCAAACTGGAGACAATAGCTGTTTATAGTTTCAGTGTAGTTAGCCCCTCCCTTCAGCTAGATCTAAGGCAGTGTGCACTAAGAATGTGACCAGAACTGAAGAAGCAGCTTGGATGAGCAGCAAAACGTCTTTACTCCTACAACATTTTGTCAAGTTGACAGATTCAACTTCGGCTTTTACTATGGCTAGGCATGTTCATTATTAGCCAAAATTAGTGAATTTCCCATGGTAATTCCCTCTGCTGTCAGTAGATGGAGCCCTATGTTCCATCCACGCTCATAATTTTAAGTTCTAAACATGAGATGCAAAAACAAAAAGGTAAACAAGACTGTGTTTAAAGGCCAATAACAATACAGATAATATTTGATATTTAAATAAATGTAATTTAACGGTCACACCTGTAGTCGCAGATTGTGGATGAAGGCATGTGAAGTCTGTAGTGCAACCTCAAAGTGCAGTGTGTCATCTGGACTCAGCATCACTGCATCTGTGTAAATGGACCCATAAGAATGGTCCTTGTACAGACCCATGGTGAGAGGCATCTGCAGAGAAGAGTTATAGACCACTATAGAAAAGGATGAGGGCCTGGAGAGGGGAAGAGAGGACAGAAACATGTATAATGGTTTTATTAAATAAATATTTACAGAAGCCATTTATGATTTACAATATTGTAGAAGCAGAAATGGCTTGGGAGGTTAGAGCTCGTTCTCCAATCGCTAAAGCCTAAAGCAACTTAAACTTTGACTATGACTATGTTTTTATTTTTATTCTGCACTCTTTTCTTTTAATGTTTTAGTGTCAATTTTATGATGATTATTTGTGATTATTCATGTTTGATTTGAACTACCTTGTGTACGAATTGTGTTATACAAATAATCTTGCCTTGTCTATGGAGACTCTGCAGAGGTTAAAAACATGGGAGGAGTTGAAACGATCTCAGAGTGGAGTTATTGCACTTCTAAAGGCTATTAATAGCTAACACACAGCTAAACTTATTTAGATCACCATTTACCTTTAATTGATGCCAATTGCTATATTCTCAGAAAACAATTTACTAAAATGTTTAGTAAATGGTTTCAAGACACAAGGTCTCGTATACCCAACCATAAGGAGGGTTCTAATACTGCCTGGGAGAGATCGCTAGATTACTCAAACATGCATGGATGACTAAAATGCTTCAGTCTTGAGGGAGCAACATTTAGACATGGTAGAAGCTTAAAAAAAGTTTAGCATAATACCCTCTCTTTTAAGCTTAGGTCAATTACATCGTTGTGGCACAGACAGACAGCCTCACTTCTGTCAATCTGCCCCAGGGCAGATGTGGCTACAATAGTATCTTATAAGCACTGTACTACTTCATGTGGCACAAATCAGCTATCCTGTCATAATTACAACTTAGTTCTTTTCAGTCAGATTGTGTTAAAATAAAGTTCAATTTAAAGTCTTGAGTAACAGAACTTCAGACAGCAGTGCCTACAGTTAGCATTACATCCATAAGGAATGACGACATCAGCTGCAGTATCAGTAAATATGTTCAGTTCCTCACCTGTCCAGCTCCACTCCGACCTGAGCTGTGCGCAGATAGTGCCGTGGATACACACACTTCCACAGCAGTCGAATTCTTCTCCCTCTGCCGCCTCCTCCGCTCACAGTCAGGAGGTTCTGCAGCTCGATATGGCTTGAATTCACCTGTACAAATAAGAGGCCTCTATAGCTACAAAAGTCAGATTAAGTAACACAATTCCTCCTGCAAAGAAGAAAACACCTTAAAGAGGAGCTATTATGCAAAATTGATGATTTGTAACTTTCTACTCTGTTATAAAATTGTTCCCCTCATCAAAAACATGCCTGAAGAGGTTTTAGATGCCAATCTTTTAATCTCTTCTGGGCTCTTTTCAGATCCCCCTTATAGTTAGCAGTACGAGCCTATACAATACTAAGCCCACAAGCCTATGTCACCTATGCTCCCACATGACAATTTTTCATAAATATGAAAATAAATATAAATGAAATAAAACAATACACTACAGCTTCACAAACCTGATGCAATGTGCAACAATTTCATTAGCGAGATGCAAACTGATTACCTTGTGATATTGCTCTGAAGGGGGAGTGACTTAACAAGAGGGGCAAAGGGAGGGAGAGACTAAAAAATTAAAGTGAAACTAATTAAAACATTTTAATACATTGTTTTCAGCTAATGCAGCATTTTCAGCATAAAACAACTGAATAATTTGGCTAGTATTAGTAGTGGTAATAGTAACAATGATAGTTGTCATAGTTGCTGTAATAGAAGTAGTAGTTGCAGTAGTAGAAGTAGTAGTCGTCGTCGTAGTTGCAGTAGTAGAAGTAGTAGTCGTCGTCGTAGTTGCAGTAGTAGAAGTAGTAGTCGTCGTCGTAGTTGCAGTAGTAGAAGTAGTAGTCGTCGTCGTAGTTGCAGTAGTAGAAGTAGTAGTCGTCGTCGTAGTTGCAGTAGTAGAAGTAGTAGTCGTCGTCGTAGTTGCAGTAGTAGAAGTAGTAGTCGTCGTCGTAGTTGCAGTAGTAGAAGTAGTAGTAGTAGTTGCAGTAGTAGTAGTAGTCGTCGTCGTAGTTGCAGTAGTAGAAGTAGTAGTCGTCGTCGTAGTGCAGTAGTAGAAGTAGTAGTCGTCGTCGTAGTTAGTAGTAGAAGTAGTAGTCGTCGTCGTCGTAGTTGCAGTAGTAGAAGTAGTAGTAGTCGTCGTAGTGCAGTAGTAGAAGTAGTAGTCGTCAGTAGTTTGCAGTAGTAGTAGTAGTAGTCGTCGTCGTAGTTGCAGTAGTAGAAGTAGTAGTCGTCGTCGTAGTTGCAGTAGTAGAAATAGTAGTCGTCGTAGTTGCAGTAGTAGAAGTAGTAGTCGTCATAGTTGCAGTAGTAGAAGTAGTAGTCGTCGTCGTAGTTGCAGTAGTAGAAGTAGTAGTCGTCGTCGTAGTTGCAGTAGAAGTAGTAGTCGTCGTCGTAGTTGCAGTAGTAGAAGTAGTAGTCGTCATAGTTGCAGTAGTAGAAGTAGTAGTCGTCATAGTTGCAGTAGTAGTCATAGTTGCAGTAGTAGAAGTAGTAGTCGTCGTAGTTGCAGTAGTAGAAGTAGTAGTCGTCGTAGTTGCAGTAGTAGTCGTCATAGTTGCAGTAAAGTAGTAGTCGTAGTAGTAGTCGTAGTAGTAGTAGTAGTCCTCATAGTCGCCGTAGTCGTAGTAGTAGTGACTAACCAATCTCCTGGTCCCACACTGGCTCTGGTCTCGTGGGATCTTAAAGTAGTAGAAATCCTCTGTCTCGTTCACTTCACACTGGCCCTGGTTCAAGGAGACCTTCAGTGTCCCCTTGAGTTGAGAACGAAGGTACAGTTTTGAGATTCCTCCCATCAGCTGTTTGTCCAAACAACGACTGAACATGCCTTTATCTGAGATGAGAGAAATAAAAACATCTCTTTAATACCACTGCGGTTAAGCCAGTCTACAGTTGAAACCAGAAGTTTGCATTCACTATATGAAAAGACACATGTTAGTGTTATGTGATTGTCAAAAATTATTTATATTTGCTAAATGCCAGAATAATGAGAGAAGGATTTTTAAAAACAAGTTTTCATTATCTTCTTCAAAGTCAGAAGTTTACATACAGTAGGATGCATTTAAACCATTTCCCAACCATTATCTGGGAAAACCCAGATGATGTAATGTCTTTGGAAGTTTCTGATTTGTTTAATGACCACAATTGAGTTAATCAGAGACACACCTGTGAATGTATTTGAAGGCACACCTGAAACACACAGCTTTTTGTGTAAATCAGCTAAGATACTAGGAAGACAACTGTGGATTTGCACAAGTCTGGTTCATCCTGGGTGCAATTTCCAGATGCCTGAAGATGTCACAATCATCTGTTCAAACAATTATACGCAAGTATAAACACCATGGGATTCAGCCATCATACCGCTCAGGAAGGAGACGGGTTGATATGCACATTTTGGACCAAAGCATGTTTATCTGTGGGACACAGAACCCAAGAACAAAAGCAAAAAGAGTGTCATTATCCTCAGTGAAATGAGTACTGTACCGACATGTGCTAAAAGGCCAGTCTGCCAGGAAGAAGCCATAACTCCAAAAGTCAGACTTTTGTCCTTTGTTCCTGTGCATTTGCAGACCACAGGACATGCCTCCAAAACTTAACTGTTTGACCGTAATGAGCATTGTTACATTTGGAGGAAAAGGGGGAAGCTTGAAACCTGAGAACACCACCCAAACTGTCATGGCAGCATCATGTTGTGGAGTTTTTTTGCTGTAGGAGGGACTGGTGCACTTCACAAAATAGAGGGCATCATGAGGGCACAAATAGGTTTTCCAAATGGACAATGACCCAAAGCATACTGCCAAACTGGTTACAAAGTGGCTTAAGAATAACAGTCAAAGATTTAGAGGGGCCATCACAAAGTACTGATCTCAATTCTATTCATGCCTTTTCAGACCTGAAAAGGCATGTGCGAGCAAGGCGGCCTACAAACTAGACTCAGTTGTCAGGAGGAATGGGCCAAAATTCCTGCCAACTATTGTAAGAAGCTTGTTAAAGGATATCCAAAACGTAGGCATTTGTGCAAAATACTAATGAAATGTATGTAAACTTCTGACTTTGAAGAAAGAAATGAAAACTTGTCAAAAAAAATCCTTCTCTCATTATTCTGGCATTTAGCAAATAGAAATAATTTTCATATCTAATTGACCTAAAACAGGAAATGTTTAGTGTGATTTTCATGTCAGACGGTGAGAAGAAAAGAATACGTGTCTTTTCATATAGTGTATGTAAACTTCTGGTTTCAACTGTATATCCAATCCAACTTTCTTAGAAAGTACATTTTATAAACAAGTTACAGCAGAAAACAAGACTGTATCAAACTTTCTGCATATGGTAGTAACAATATATACATGGTCATAGCTAATCTGCTAGCCGCCACATTCCAAATAGGAAGTGCTCATGGGCGTGCTTCCGGCTTCAATTCACTTTACATTGAAAAACTGTCACCCCCTCTCCAACTGTGCAGCCTCGTCTTAAAATGTTCCTATTAACCTGCTTTACATGATCCTGGTGTTTTTATTGCGCCATTTTTTCCCTAAATCAAGATATGAACATTAGAAGTGAACATTATAAGGGTACATTAATTATTGTGTACGCTGTCAGTCGCCCAGGTATGATCCATATTAAAAGAAAAATTCACTCCAATTTTTTGTCCAGTTGACAAATTTAAATTTTTCTTTTACCATTAGAAAGGGCATTACCTTCAATAGCCTGGCTCCAGATTGGCTCTTTGGTTGCTATGATACTCACGTTCAGAGTTCCAAACATGGAACTCGGCTCCAAATTCACCCCTATAACTGCTAGCCTCCATGAGCTTGATTTGACTGGAGCCGAACGCTATGAGTGACGTCACACTCACTTAGTTCACTTTTTCATACAGTCTATGGGTAATGCATGTGCAGATGTTCAACTTGTTTCAGTGAGTGAACAGCAGGACTACACTTCATACATGATTTTCGAATGCTAATGGTGGAAGTATGTCTCTGTACTGTTAAATCCTACTTGTACGGTCCCTGATGCAATATTCAGATTACCTTGGTTATCTTACTTCTGTATAACTGCATGTAAAATACATGTTCTGAAGCACTATATTTTTTGTATATCACTTAACAATATCAAATTTGTTTTTAACAAATAAAGCTCAACACAATAAAAACGAAACAAAATAAAATACATCTGTCTTTTAACATTACTTTTGCCAACTATTTCTTCTGCTGGGTGGCTATATTCAGTGGTGGAACGTAGCAAAGTAAAAGTAAAAATACAGCAAAATACAGCACTTTAAGTAAATTTTAAAGCAGTAAAAATAAAAAAGTATCCACATTTGTGAGAAGGGATCTGTACTTTCTGCTCCACTACATTTTTTAAACTGGACTGAAAAGAAAGTATTTTTTATTACTCAGTGGCGGGCCTTCAGGGCCAGCAAAGCCTTCTCTGCTGGCCTAAACATGCTCACAAAAGTGATTTTTTTTTCCATAAATATGTAAACATAAATATTCTCTTTTCTCTTTGTCATATTATATCCACTTTGTTGAGTGGCTTCCAATGTTGTTTATTGTGGTAGAGTATTTATCCAATTACATTTCAGCCATCTTGCATTGTCAGGCAGATTATATTTTCCTGGGACCTACAGAATAAACAGAGTAGGTCCCGTCCATTGTAGACACAGTCAGTTTCAATAGCCAATCAGATCTGTAAGAAGACTCGGTCAATTTTAATAGCCAATCAGATCTCAATTCGGCATTTTATGGCTAGCTAGAAGGCCCTACACAAACTGGACATGTACGTGTTCAGTTATTGGATAATAAACACTGCTAGAGCTTGAAAGCGGCAATGTGCAGAACGTCAAACTGAATCGAGATCCAGCAGCTATTGCTGTATTTTTAACTCATAATGGCTGAAGAAGGAGAAGAGCTTGATCTGGTTGGAGATACTTTCAATGCCATTTTCAAGACGGATCTTTCATGAAAAGGTGGACATTGTGAGAAGAGGGCAGCCAACCCCTGTGCTAACTAACCTGTCCCAGCAAGGAAAAGGGTTTGTCCGTCATTTTCAGAGAAACAACTATGAACGGTACCCGTGGCTCAAAGCTTCTGAGACACGCTGAAAACTGTACTGTTGGGAATGCCTGTTGCTTGCAACTGATCGATCTGGTGTTTGGAGCTACACTGGGCTTGCCAACTTAGGTTGTTTTACCAAGGCAGCAATGAAACATCAGAGCACGGCTGGGCATTTAGACGCTACAGTGCGTATAAAAACATTTGGAGACACTTGAGTGGACCTGCAGCTCAGCAAACAGGCATGCAGGGAGCCAGAGCTCCACAATGCAAAGGTGAAAAAAATATGGAGATATTGAAAAGACTGATTGTGTCATGTTTTTGGGTAAACAGGAACTTTCATTCAGGGGACAGCACCCAGTCCTTAAATAGAGGCAACTACGTAGAACTTCTGGCTTTTTTTGCTGAACATGACGCAGACTTGCATTACCACCTGTCCACTAACTGGGTGTTTACATCAGGAAAAATACAGAACAATCTCATTTATGCTATTGCTGAAGTGATGGGAGACAAGATCAAAAGGGAGATCAAAAAGCCCCTTTTTGTTTTTTGTTGTCAACAGTGATGGTTGATGAAACCACGGACGTGGGTAACATGGACAGCTCTCACTCGTCCTGCGCCATTTGACAGACAAGTGTCAAGGAGTGTTTTATCAAATTTGAAGATGTAACCAGTGGCAGACAAGCTGATGACCTTGCCGCTCTTATTTTACATTTCTTCGAGGAATATGGATGTTCTCTGGACAAAGTTGTGGCACAGTATTACGATGGGGGAGTGGTAATGGCATCTGAATTAAATGGGGTGCAAGCTAAGGTTAAAGGAAAGGCACTTCTGAACTTATTTATTCACCGTTATGCACATTGCCTTCATTTAGTACTGACTCAAGGGGCCTCAAAGCTTAGAGTGCAAGGTCTTTATTGCCAATTTGAATGGCCTTACTGCATTCTCCAGATCTCCAAAGCACACGCAACTACTGGATGACATGCAAGCGGCGTCTTCCTCACGTTATGCCAACACAGTGGCAATATATATCAAGAGTGGTGAATGCAGTTTATGAGAAGGGACTAGCATTAAAGGAGCCGTTTGATCACATATTAAAGCACCATGAGGAGTATGACCAGGACACTGCTTTCTGCCGTTTGATTTAATGCTGGATGATTGAGTTTTGTTTTTTCCTCGACATATTCAATGGGATTTTTGAGCACGCCAATGGACTTTTTGGAATACTGCAAACAAAGTCATTGGAGGCGCAATTTTGCATGGCAAGGGTGAACAAGCTTTGTGACACAGTTAAGCAAGGGGTAAATTCAGTGACATATACAAAGAAAGTGTGAGCATCTCAGGTGGTCCAAGCATGTGCAAAGGCCAGAGTGCAGCACGAGACGATCTGCGTGCACACTACCAACACATTCACATCAGCATTCTGGACAACATGCTTTTCTAGACATGGAATCAATTTCAGGAAAACGAAAAGTTGATGTTTCAGTCCCTTCTCGATCCTCAGCACTGTCAGACATACAGTAAAAAGTTTCCAAAACAGCCTTCTCCAGCTTAAGACAGAACCATGGATCATGATTTGATCTTCCCTAGCTTAAAACAGAACTGACTAACGTATGCCATGGCTGATTTTGAAGGGAGAAGTCCAGCTGATCTTCATGATTTTCTTTCGGAGCAAAAATCTGAGTGAGTATGGGACAACTTTACACACTGGCCAGTTTAGCTGTTACGACCCCTGTGTCTGTTGAGGTCATTCTCAGCTTTAGAGCATATCAAAACTTATTACCAGGAACACGACTGGAAAGAAACGACTTTCCGCATTGGCCTCCATGTCCACTGAAAAGGACTTGCTGATGGAACTGAAACACACAGATACTGTACAACAGAGCCTGTACAACAGAAGTGTTCTTAAGAAAAGAAAGGAGAATGGATTTTATTCTCAAATAAGAAAAGATGCTGTGGAGGAGATCTGTGTTCATGAGTACAAGCATTTTGTTTTTAATTTCTTCTTGCCATTTTGTCAAAATAAATCAGTGCTAACAAAATAAAATGACAAAAATACTAAAATTTACCAAATAAATCTGGTCATCTGCAATTTACAATGTTAACATAGCTCATTGAAGTCACCTCAGTTAAAACTGCACAAAAGTTTGTTCAATCTCAGTTACTTGCCGTTTTATACCCTATTCTCAAAAATGCAAATGATCTGTTTATTTTCAAAGAATAGTTTGTTTTGTTATTGTCTGGTTGGCGTCTTATATGAAACGGCGACATTGCGCAGTTTATTGGACAGACTTGTTTAAGCTCACATAGCGTAATTTTTGGTGCCATTTTGTTTGTCATCTTTAAATCGCATTTTTATTTTTTCACTTTTGACAC
>JAIEZT010000054.1:19497680-19577680 GCA_019594935.1 Periophthalmus modestus
AGATGGGGAATACAAGGACACAACGCTTGCTGAATTCAAGGTGAAGAGAGCCAAATTCGATGAAAAGGCTACTCTGTGAAAAGATAAGTATGTAACTTGTTGTGAGTTCATGCATTGTATTGGTTTTGTTCCTTGAACACAGTGATGTTAATGCACGGTTCATTTTGTGAGCAGTAAAACTCACCTATGTCTTGAATTTGAAAAAAATCATTTTATTTTTCAATAAAGAGGGGTTCGGTGAAGGTGCATATGAAACCGATGGGGTTCGGTACCTCCAAAAAGGTTAAGAACCACTGGTTTAAACCAACTGGATTTTAGCTTTGAAACTGGCAACCCAAATTACTGACTCATGTGGGGCTCATTATACTTTCTGAATGGAATGATCTGGGAAACCAAAACAGCAAATTATATTACATATTTTATCTTATAAACAACTTGGTTACAATATTTTTTGTAATTAGGAATACCTCTGCATTAGAATTGTTATCTGTAGGTTTGCGTTGCATCTGATAACACAGTTGGCTCATGTTTATGAACTTTAAAATCAAAATCTTACATCCAGTACCGTTAAAATGTCCTCAAAAAAGTACAATTATTCAAAAAATGTACTCAATTATGTGAAATAACTAAAGTACTCCTCCCATCAAGCCTCACCTTGTGATTTGTTGAAGCTGGGTCTGACAGCTCGTCCTCTTGGCTGCAGTGTGGTGGCGTTTTCAAATTTAAACTCCACTGTTGTTCTGTGAGATGAGCCTGGGCTTTCACACTGCTCCCACACAGACAGGCGGTATGAGAGCTGCCCCCTGCAAAGCGGACAGGGGGAGATGTGGCTCCCACACCCTTCCGGACGACAGCACCTTTCCTCCATCAGCCTGGGACAGTTCAAACATGAAGGACACGCCCGGTCCCTCTGAGCCTGGTGACCAAACAGCAGCAGACTCATTGGGCAGAAACTGGAGGTCTAAGACACCACGAGGAACTGGAAGATACAAAAGTGAGAATTACTGTTTTTTCATGTGCATTAACTGTAGATCCTTTAAAGTCCATATTACAGTTTTTCATGTTTTCCAAATTATTATTTGATTTGGGAGAGTACCTGTATCACATATTTATCATAGTTTCGCATTATGTCTAAACCAGACTTGGAGAGACTTTTCCCATGCATTTATCTCCAGTAGGTTGGACTACAGTAACTGCCTGCTCACTGACGTCTCTAAATGTAAATGAGGGGTAAGACAGCTGCAGTACATCTAGAACACCGCTGTTCGGTGTGGCTCAGAGAATAGACTTTCAAGCAGCTCTGCTTGTGTACAAGTCTCTCCATAGACTAGCACCAAAGCACATCTCCCACATGTTAGTGCCATATGAACAATCTCACACTCTGATGACTTCAGGGACCGGCCACTTGCTGGTGCTCAAAGTCAGGACTAGACGTGGACAAGACGTGGACAAGACGTGGACAAGACGTGGACAAGACGTGGACAAGACGTGGACAAGACGTGGACAAGACGTGGACAAGACGTGGACAAGACGTGGACAAGACGTGGACAAGACGTGGACAAGACGTGGACAATCAGCGTTTCAGTTTTATGCAGCCAAAACTTGGACGACTCTTACTGAAGAAGTGACAGGCCTCTCCACTGACAATGTTTAAATCCAGGCTTATTCTCCACTATTCCCTTTTAACGTTCTTTTTATTATGATTTATGTTTCGATTTGTTTGAATTATGATTTAAATGTCTTTCTTATTCTGTAAAGCACTTTGACACTTAAATTGGTACACAAAGCAATTCAGTTTTTTCTTGAGGAATAAGAAAGAAAAGTACAAAAATACAGGAAGTACAGTACAGGATTCATCAATTTATGGACAAAGAAAGTTTTTTCTGGCAGTTTAAACCTTAGTAACAGAGCTTCAGACAGAGCAGTCCATCTTAGTAGTTGATTGTGCCCTTTAGTTCGGCTTTAGTTCAGAACTGCCTCACTCCAAAACGCACCAGAAACTCAATAGGTATTCAACATAGACCACATAAAGGTGCACTATTCAACTTCTGGTCAAAGTTCCTGATTTTTTCTTAGTATGGCATTATATTTTTGCATCTCCACAGAGACAAGAAGATGATACCACTATGCCAAGTTACAGGTCAGATCAGTGGAGAGGCAGCACCAGAAAAGTTACATTGAGCACTATAGAGTTTCTAACCATTATGTGCCAAATCAAACCCTAAAATGTTACTGCCTTCTGTCCTTGAACATTGTATTGCAACATTACAAATACCTGCCTAACAACCATTTGACCCAGTTAAAAAAGCACAGTATGTAACTTATAGGATTCCATGGAAATTAAAACCATACTAGGGAACATGCTCCATGGAAATAGATATGTTTTGTGTCATACAGTGGAATAGTATTACCAAAGCAACAACAGTTCCATAGAAACAAGCAGGAGGAGGCACTCCAGTACAAATAAGAGTCAGGTTTGTGAAGATGCAAGCCCGCTCACAATGTCTAGTGCACCATGTTTTTCAGTGGAAAGACACAACCAAAATGGAAAAAAAAAAAATTAAATCAGGCTTTCGTTTAAAAAATACGAACTGCGGCTTTTTTATCCTTAGTCCTGTAGAATGTTGTGATATAATTTGACTTCAGCAGTATGCTCGTACCTGTATGCACCTGCACGGTCTGGGCATCCATGACTGTCCCCTCTCCACACAGTGCCTCCACAGTCGCGGAATGGGTATGACAGGGCTGCAGACCCCTCACAGTGAAGCTGGTGTTAAGGGTAGTCCCCTGCTCCTCTGCATCATGTGACATCCTGAACCGTGACACAGAGGAGTGTTGGCCCACCTCCCAGCTCACAGAGTACCAGTCCGGGCCAGAGGAGGACTGACCCAGGGTCAAGATGTCTGACTGATCTACAGAAGACAAAGATGCAAAATGTTAAAAGGCCCTGTGCCAGATTTTTTCCTCATGCATGAGTGAAATGTGCCTTGCCCCAATACAAATATATTGTATAGGCAGCTCTTGAAGTCAAAATAAGTCAGCCGTGTACGGTCTGCATCATAAGCATCATAAGTGTGGGGTTAGCATGCTAGTTGTTGTTAGCTTTACTCTTAAGGCACAACTCCATTCTGCTCTCTGGAATTGCAAAAAGCGCTTATAAACTCATCATAGACTCATGGTAGCTCATCATAGAAATGCGTAAGGATAAGTGAAGAATAACTTTGGACCATTGCAAACCATTTAAAATTAGTTAATAGTTCTGTTAATATTTTTAAAACCAACACAAAAATCAGCGAGCCTTTAAGCTTTAACATGGACTCACAACATGAGAGACTCCATTAGAGAGTGGAGTAAAACTGTTGGGTGAGATGAAGTATACCTTAACCTTAAGTGTAGTAATACAATACAAATAAAATTCATTATTATTATTATTAGTACCTGGTATTCTCACCAACCATAGTTGGTGTAAATTTAGCCTTGTTGTCCATCCTTCAATGCCGCTGGGGCAACTTGTTAGGGAGCCATCTTGAGCTAGTCTTTATCGGGACTACCTTAGTTGGAGGATTTAATCTATTGTGCATGTCTTTTGTATCCTTGTCAAGGTGGGTGAAGTATCTGACCTTAGTATAAAAGTCGGTGGTCGGAAGAGTAAATGGGGCAGATTCGCAGTCTTGTCTTTGTTAGTCTGTCAGAGTTTATAGCAGAGTATACAGTAATACAGCTTTGAGTGTTTAGAAAAGCGCAATACAAGACTTGCACAGTATTAGTATTTACAAGAAAAGAGTCAAGCTTGCCAGCTTTAAATTCTACCGGTAGATTGTACTTTTTTGTTCCTTACCGGAGTTCCCCTTGTGCTTTATCTCTGGGCTGTACCGTGTCTCTGCTCCGCTCACGCAGACCGTCTGCACCCCAAAACTGAGGCGGGTGCATGGGGGCAGGTTTGACAAGGTCCACTGCAGAGGCTCCTGGACCCAGAGTCTCTGCTCCTCCACAGGGGTGAGGGGGGCAAGAGAGGAGTGGTGGTACACAGTGAGGAGGAACGCAGAGTATCTCTTGTTCAGTGGACAATCCCAGGACACAGACAAACTGCTGCTATTTACTGAGGACACATGCAGATCTCTGGGCTCGTCCGGGTCTGGAAGCAGCAAATGTGAGGACAAAATAAAAGCCAAGCCAATGTATTTGTGTTGCACATTTACAAACAGCTAATGCGCTAGCTGCCATGTTCCAAATAGGAAAAGGTCATGGGCGTCATCAACTCCCAATTCTCTTGGAAAAACTGTCACCCCTTTCTCTGTAACTGCTCCAGTTAGCATTGTCATTTTGGTCTCAAAATGTTTGTATCAACCAGCTCTATGTGATCCTGTTGTTTTTATTTTGCCATTTTGTTTGTGATTCAAGATATGAACTTAACAGACAAATCAGCGCCTTCTTTCCCCAAGGATGCTCCTGTTAGTGTTGGCAACAGGTTTGATTGACAGTGTTGCTAAGTGCTTGCTCCCTCCTAAACCAGCAGTGCAGGTGGGAAGGGGCTTCAACAGCCTTGTTCCGGATTGGCTCTTTGTTGGCTACAATAGTCGCAGTTAGAATTCCAAGTATGGAACTCTGCTCCAAATTCACCCCTATAACTGCTAATCTTGATGAACTTCATTTGACTGGAGCCGAATGCTATGGGTGATGTCACACTCACTTAGTCCACTTCTTTATATACAGTCTATGGTTGTAATACATGCCCACAATATAAAATGTCAACAAAACCACCCCCCCCCCATCATCTCAAATGGTT
This sequence comes from Periophthalmus modestus, assembly GCA_019594935.1. NCBI lineage: Eukaryota > Metazoa > Chordata > Actinopteri > Gobiiformes > Gobiidae > Periophthalmus > Periophthalmus modestus. Next base: position 19,502,467 of record JAIEZT010000054.1, read on the forward strand.
ACCTGTGATAGTGGACAGGCATGTGAGTGTGTGGGCTCCTGATATCTCCACACAGGCCACATACACAGAGCAGGAGTCCAGTGCTGTGAACCGGTGGTGGGGGTCTGTGGTGGTCTCCCAGTGCTGGAGGGAGAAGGAGGCCAACTCAGAGCCGTACAGCCTCACAGAGTGAGCCATCGCTGGGGCAGAGGGAGGCAAAGCGTCCCCCCACGACAGCAGCAGCATGGAGCTACTCCTAGACACCAGCTTCAACGGCAGACGATGAGTGTAGCCTGATCAGAATAGAATGATAATGTTTATAATCACAATACAGTCAGAGTGGTACGTTTATTTAGAATACAAAAGCTAAAATCACAGGGTCAGGTTATATTAAACTATATTACACTATTTTAGGATAAACAATTTTACCCATGTATTTGAGAAAACTGTCTTTCCCCAGAACATATATATTGTATAAGCAACTCTTGAGGTTAAAATTTGCTGCGTGCTGTCTGTGTCTAATTATAAAGTGTTTTATTGTCTGATAATCAGGAAGTGGGCGTTAGCATAATAGTCATTTTTAGCATTACCATCGCTTGGTAACATATTGATGCAGCAGACCACAATATAGATACTGTATCACCCAATCAGTATCTTAGCACAATATTTTTCATTCATCTCTGTACAAGGAAAATGTATTAGTATAAAAGTGGAATGTTTCTCACCAATGGCCAGAAAAAAGTCATCCTCTTGGAGAAAGAACAAGGTACCGTTTTCACATGCGAAGACCCCAGAGGGACCCAGCCTGTGCAGGAAACTCTGGCACAAAAATAATCACATTTATTATCCAACATTTTAACGTTTTTGGTTTACAGTGCTTTTTATATGAGTTATAGAGAACAACAGATCGGCTTTGGGTAAACTGTGATGCCTTTTTGATATAATTACTTTTGATACAAGGATTATTGGTAGAAAAGGTATCAGGTAGTCAAACCTTTTTCTATACCATGAGGCACTCCTGGACGAATAAGGGATTATGTCGACTAATTTAAAAAGGATTATGGACAAGGGAAAAACATACAAATATAAACAATACAAATACATGCGATAGTAGCATGTTAAGATTTTAATTGTAGAGAGCCAAATAAGTTGTCAGGCAGGTCCAGAATGATATAGGGAGGAAAAAGAATTTGTTTTTATACAGAGAGATATCAGTCTGGTCATCGCTCCCTTTTTGTATTTCATAACTCACCGGGTTTCACAAATGGATTACTTTTCATCTAGAAGAGTTATTTTTCACAGCTTTAAGAGCTAATCCACTTGTCAATCAGGTCCATCTGAACTCAGGGACCCATATTCTACTAAGAGTTTAATATTTCTGCAAGTTGTTTCATCAAATAAAAATTAAACATTACCCGTGTTGCACTGGATGGCTGAACTGTTGGCTTCACCGTGCCTTTGACTTTGGTGTGCTTTGTGCCTATAACAAAATATATGGACAAACTGATACCACACTGTTAGGATGTACATTGGACACAACTCCAAATGCCCCAATCATGCCGAATCCAAGACTTTGAACTGCATTACTCACGTTGGTTTAAAGTGAAGGCCCAGGTGATACTGGAGTGTTCATACTGAAGAGTGAGCTTGTTTTCCACACCTGGATACACCGTCAGTGAGGTCAGTTTCTCTGCTTTGCTTATGGACCCCACTTCCGTGCCATTGAGCCAGATATTATAATTCTGACTGCAAAACAAAGCATCATGAATCAGTGAACAAAGTCAAAATACATTTAAACATACAAAATAACAAATTCACTAAATAATTTTACTATAAAAAAGGTTTTCCTTTTTTTTTATTAACAACTTCGATCCTGCGGTTTTACTTTAGCCTAGTTAAAATTTGTTTTGTTTAAATCAAAACCAAACACGGACTACTTATCATCTTTTTTTCTTTCTATAAATCTCAAATAATTATGCAAGTTTTCAGACTCCAGACTTTCTTGTACTTGAGTTATATATTATATAGTGCAACAGTGCTCTTACTTGAGCAATACACTGTACAGTGTAAAGTTGTGGTGACAAAAGTTGACAATATGAAATGATTTGAACATTTGTGTTTCTTGCAGATATCTTTAAAAATACCAGATTTTTGGCATCATTTCTTTTTTTTTTACTTTTTGTCCTTCCAACTACATTATTTTCAAATTATAAATAAGACAGTTACTCTTACTTGAGCAGCATTTTCACCGAATACTTTGATTCTTACTTCAGTTATTCAGGTTACTTTATTACACTACACTTTACACTACCTGAGTAATATTATTTTGACTTAACATTACTTTTACTTGAGTTTACTTTTTTGCAACTGACAGCAAACCATGAATACTGAAACTTAGCCATTTGTGTTCTCAATGTAAAAATTAAACTTAATTAAACTTAATTTTGGCAAACTTACCTTTCCAATCCATGATTCTTGTTAAACCAACAAACAGAGAAAGAAATATCACTGCAGCGTCCTAAAAATGTAGATTCAAACACTGTCAGCACTTTTCATGCTAGCTTTATGCTAACAAAAAAATAGCATGCTACTCACCCAAAGAGATGCTAAGTGGAAGCAGCAACAGGAAGCTACACAGAACAGGGATGGTGCTTCTAAAGGACATTTTTGCTCAGGTTTGGTGGAAAATGTTAACTATTTTTGTCAATATTTAATCAGGATTATCTTATTTGTTTTAAGAATTTCATTGTAAATCCCAGTAAAACTTGTATGTATGTACATATGTTTAGGGTGTGGCTGCAGTCACATGGTCCTAATGAGTGACAGGTGTGTGCTGCCTTTATTGCTCCGAGGAAATTCTACCACTGATTGTCACTGATTTGTAAGTGGATTTTTAAAGATTGATTTTATCATAAATAGTGACATTTAATGCTCTATCCTGAAACATCCGTCATCTCAATATGAATATATCATAACTTTAAACTAGTGATGGTGAGATGAAGCCCCATGAAGCATCAATACTTTCAGCCAACTGTGCCGGCACATGTACCGACACTTCATAAGGATTCATTTAGTCTATAACGCCATCAAGAGGTCAATAAAATGTACTACAGTCTAGTTTCCACCTCAGCGCCATCAACTGAACAAATGTACAAAACCAGTGATAGGACCACAGTGAAAACATATTAGAAATAGGAATGCACCTGTGTTACTTGTAGTAGTGCTTCTAATTAAATAAACAGAATTAAACCCCAATATTTTTTCATTAGTTTTTATTTTTAAAAAAAAAAAAAAAAAAACTGACTCTCTAAAGAGTCAGGTACGACGGCGTTTTACTGCCAGCTAAAAAAATTAATTCTGCGGGCGCTACGAGAATAAAGTCGTAGCCTTTCGACATTAAAGTCGTAATTTTACGAGAATAAAGTCGTAGTCAGAAAAAGTCGTAATTTTACGAGAATAAACTCATAGTACAATGAGAATAATGTCATAAAATTACGAGAATAAAGTCGTAATATTACCAGAATAAAGTCGAAGCCAGAAAAAAGTCGTAATTTTATGAGAATAAAGTCATAGTACAACGAGAATAAAGTCGTAATTTAATTAGAATAAAGTCGTAATTTTCTGAGAATATTACGACGGCGTTTTACTGCCAGCTAAAAAAATTAATTCTGCGGGCGCTACGAGAATAAAGTCGTAGCATTTCGACATTAAAGTCGTAATATTATGAGAATAAAGTTGAAGCCAGAAAAAAGTCATAATTTTATGAGAATAAAATCATAGTACAACAAGAATAAAGTCGTAATATTACGAGAAAAAAGTCGTATTTTTATTAGAATAAAGTTTATGAGAATATAGGCTCCTGTGCATGAATGACACTAGTGCGTTATGCGTTATGGAGGAGGAAAAACTGACTGAAGTGGTCGGCTGTAGGAGGATATCCAGAGAGGATTTGTTGTTGTTTGTTCCTTAAGAGTTTGAAAGATGTCCATCCAAAATTGAATGCATTGTTTATGCAGGACTCTCCACCAAGACTCTATTCATTGATTGGCGGTGCTGCATCCATAGATGAAGCTTTGATCTCTGCGCAAGAACCGCTGCATGTCACGGGCTTGTGAATGTTCTGTACCTGTGTTACGTGCTGACGCCCCTTTGCCCCATTATCTTATGTGTATTCTGTATTTATGCTTGTTTTGAGGCGTGGCTGGTCACTGTATAAATAGGTTGTCTATCCATGGCGCGCTCTCGTGCGTGCTTGCTCTTGCTCACGCTCACTGCGCACCACCTCGCCTGCCGCACCTGGAGCGCGCGCTCCTCGTCGTGCTCCTCGGCTCTGAGCTGCTCGGTGTGGGCTGCACCAGGCTTGTGAGCTGCAGTTAGATTTGACCTAGTGGGACTGTCTTGTTTTCGCCTTTTGTTTGATCAGGTTAGTTTGGGGATGGTTTTGGTTTGAGGTCAGGGATGTCAGCACCGGCCCTGTATGGGGTTGTCCCGGTGCCGCATCCTTTGGTAATGTTTGGCTCATCAGGTCCACCTTTCTGTTGTTAGTTTGTTTTGGGGCACGGGAGGGGGTTTGGGGCATTTTAAAGTAAATAAAAATTAATTAAAAATAAACTATTTAACTTTTCATATTCCGTTTGACTCCTGTGTCTCTTTAATATGTTTGATCCACCCGGATTGTAACAACCTGGATCTGCACGGATCCAGGTCTTTGTGGACTCCCTCCAACGCGCGTCACTGTGTGGATACAGTAATCCACATTTACTGTGGGATCACTATTGGTAACGTGCCTCCATCCACATAATGTGAGACTGAAGCATCAATACAGACATTTATGCAAACGCCACATGGCTTCAGTTTATCACATGACTCCAAATGCCACAGTGCGTTTGGCCCTTACACTGGACTGTTTCTACCCCATGAGAATATAGGGTCCTGTGCGTGAATGAGACTAGTGCGTTATGGAGAGGAAGATGAACTGTCTGAAGTGATCGGCTGCAGGGGGATCGGTGGTTACACCATAGCGCTGTCCAGAGAGGATTTGTTGTTTCTCAAGAAACTGATCGAATTTTACTGAAAATATTAGATCCAAATCGGATAGAAACAGCTCAGAGCCGAGGACAGGGCGCCCCTGGTGCGGCAGGCGAGGCAGTGCCGTGAGCGCGAGCAAGAGCAAGCACGCACGAGAGCGCCATGGATAGACAACCTATTTATACTGCGAACAGCCACGCCTCAAAACAAGCATAAATACAGAATACACATAATGGGGCAAAGGGGCGTCAGCACGTAACACAGGTGCAGAAAATTCACACACGCCCGTGACAGTGATCAAAGCTTCAACTATGGATGCAGCACCGCCAATCAGCGAATAGAGTCTTGGTGGGGAGTCCTGCATAAACAATGCATTTTGGATGGACATCTTTCAAACTCTTAAGGAACAAACAACAATAAATCCTCTCTGGATATCCCCCTGCAGCCGACCACTTCAGACAGTTCCTCTTCCTCCATAACATAACACACTAGTCTCATTCACATACAGGAGCCTTTATTCCCATAAAATTACGACTTTATTCTAATAAAATTACAATTTTTTTCTCGTAATATTACGACTTTATTCTCGTTGCACTATGAGTTTATTCTCATAAAATTACGACTTTAATGTCGAAATGCTACGACTTTATTCTCGTAGCGCCTGCAGAATTTATTTTTTTTGCTGGCAGTAAAACGCCATCGTAGTCAGGAGTAAGGCGGTTGTGCTTTTTTGTGAGGATTTCTCCTGCTTTGGAAAAAAAAATCCTCTCACAAGGCACAGATGAAGCTGGAGTGCAAAGGTACATGAGGCTAGTGTGAAAACATTTGGAAACTTATTTCTTTGCTTTCTCCAGTCCTGCAGTGGCTCCTCCTCCCTAATTTTATAATTACTATATAAGACAAACCTTGTTGGGAGTGATCGAGTCGAAGTACTCTCTAACAGGGGAAAACTTTCTTTTTGTCACTGGTTCCATCATTTAAACATTCGCAGATAATAAACAAACACCAAACACAAGACGTGGGTCGACTCCATTGCGTTTCGTTGTGTCTTATATTTCAAATGACACGCGGTTCACGCCAAACCAGCAAAACACGTCTGAATCAGTCACGTGGTACAGTGCTTCAGGAAGGTTCGGACGTCATTGCTCACGTGATCAAACCACGCTCCGAACCACACTTCGCCTGAATTTTTACTGATTACTCGAACCACACTTCGAAGCCTCGACACAGACGTAACATCACTACTTTTAACAATGTACTTTTATGGTGAATGATTCGTCAGCTGCTTGTCTGCATGAAGATGTTATAGCTTTGCTTGCACTGTTCCACAGTATGGCATTAAACTTATCTAGCTTCATGGCAACAAGCAGAATCCAACAGGCCAAGTTACAGGTCCGATTTGCAGCAAGGAGAGTCTGTTCCTCTCTAGTATATGATAGTATATGACATGAAATATGACATTCCATACTGTCATAACATTGAGCAATCATCCTCATGGAGACAAGCAGGTGGTGGACCCCCTCCAGAAATGTTACATAGTGCACATTTAAAGTTATAGTATGTAACTTTCTTGAGGAGGCACATCACCTGCTGATTTCATGGAAACAGAAAGTTGAAAACATACATTTGGAACATTTTTCATGGAGATATATACGTTTTATGCTATACTGTGGAAGATTATACCCAAAGGAACATTTCCATTCCAAGACAGGAGGGGCTTTGGGCCTGTAAGAATTGTTCGTTTCTGGTGCAAGCGTCAAAGAGGACTAAGAGACTGAAGTATAAAGTCAGATGGTTTAATGAGTTCCACACAGGTAAAGTGAACAATGAATCATCGGACTCTCAGTGCTTCAGTGCTTCTGCCTGTTGACAGCTTTTATAGGGTCTCCCATGTGTGTGTGTGTGTGTGTGTGTGTGTGTGTGTGTGTGTGTGTGTGTGTGTGAGGCGGGTCTTCTTCTGGTCAGCATGTTGTCACACATTAAGAAGCTTTAGGCAAAGTCAAACAATGTGATTGTTTTATAACCAAACAATGTGACTGTTTTAAAATCAAACAATGTGATTGTTTTATGACCCTCTCAGGGTGGGGGTCACATAGTCCTTGGTGAATAGGGGCTACAGATAAGAAGTGGCTTTAATCACAAGACCAGATCATAGGTGTTATCTTCTTGTCCACACATTCTTGTAGTCCCCAGCTGGTCTCCATAGTGTTCTGGTGATCCTCCATGTATTTCATATCCACTGTTGGGCACAAGTTATTTACCTTAGCATTAGTAAATCAAGAAACCAGTTTGCTGCAAGAAAATACCTTACATGCCTGTAGCTGGTGATTTGCCTAAGTGCTCTCCAGATAGAAGCAGAGTCGTTGGTGGAGAAATGCTGTTCCAGATGTGTATTGTACTTCTCTTTAGCCTTTTCCACCTCTTTGCCTTTTCTTTAGCCTATTCCACCTCTTTGCTAAACGCATACTTTACTGTATAAGAATACATTTCCACAAGTTGAACGAGCATCTCCCCTCGTCTGAGCTCTTTCAGTCGAGGGCATTTTTCATTCAGTGATTGAATTAGTCTAAACCAAAGACGACTTGTCCTGCATTAGTGTCCCTCCCTGGTCCCTTTTCACCCACAGCTTTTGCTTTGTCTCATAACTCCCACAAGACTCTGAAAACTCCAGTCACAAGATCAACCTCTCCTCTCTGCTCTCCCGGACCTTTTGCACCACTTCTACCATGTTTTAAATGGTCATTTCATCTATCCAGGATGCAAAGCTGTCACTTCTCGCTGCTGCTGTTAGCTTCAATACTAGCTCCAGGAATGACATGGACAGATGATGTCGATGTTATTGACTTGGCTGGATTTTTAAAAAGCATTTATCCAGGATTCTTGGTGCGGGATGAACCTTTAGTTGGAAATCAGAAAGTGAATTTAGATGTTCCAGAAAATAGCCAAACTCCAGATGAGGAAAAGGTGGAGTTTGGTGGGGTTTCGGGGCCAGTGGTGTTGACCAAAGATGGGCAGATTCGTGGTTTGACCCTGGACAAAGCACATGTGTTTTATGGGGTCCCGTACGCTGGGCCTCCTACAGGGGCATATCGCTGGAAGCCCCCCAGGCCTGTGAGCCCGTGGTCGGGTGTGTACGATGCCACCTCCCCCCGAGCGGCGTGTATGCAGGCCTGCACTGGTCCCATCACAGAGGAGTGCCCCAAACATGTGAGTAACTGAATATAGGAACTGTATAGATCAGAGGTGCCCAAACTTTTTTTTATCGAGGGCCACGTCTCTTCGAAGCGGAGGGACACAGTGGTGGTCAGAGCTGGTGGGTGCACCACTTGCTGGTCTCCATGGAGATAAGTTTCATGCAAAGCAATGACATTTCCATGTAGGCATGTAGATGGCTGGTGTCTTCCACCAGTAAAAAAAAATAGCACCTTTTACATCGCATTATTCATTCACTTTATGCTCATTAGTAAGCTACTGTGGACACAGCTGCTCTGAGACAAATTGACAGATGCAAGGCTGCCAGCCAAACAAAAATTTTAAACTTTCAAACTATTTATAAAGTTTAACATGTTTCTTGTGTCATTTGGGCTCAAAACAATTCTTCTCCAGCACTAGCATGTTTTAGAGTCAGATAATAATAGATTATTTGCAGATTGAAACTAGTTATTTAACTCCAATTTGGAGCAGAACATCTCTGTTTTTATGATCTTCATATCTCTATACATTGTTTCTTCAAATAAAGACTAAACTATAATCCATGAATTTCCTTAAATCATTTCTCTTCAGAAGAGAAATTATTTCAGCCTGATATAAACCTTTACACATTTGTCCTTCCTCCTGTTGTGTCCAGGTCAGTGAGGATTGCCTGTACCTGAACATTTTCGTGCCTCTGGATGTGAACCTGACCGTGCCCCTCTGGACACCCCTTCCGGTGCTGGTGTGGATCCATGGGGGGGATTTCATCGCCGGCTCTGCCTCCAAGCCTCTGTACGACGGTCGCTTCCTCAGTAACTTCACCCACACTGTGGTGGTCAGCATGGACTACAGACTGGGTCAGTTTTAACTGGGAGATACAGGCTCATTTAGCCCAAGGTCAAGCTTATTATAGGACTAAAATCAACTGTAGCTAAAATTCTAATATAAAATCCATAGTAAGGCCCGCAACTTAATGCTAAATGTACAGTGTGTAACTTTCTGAAGATTGCACCTCACCTCCACAATCATATTTTTAGCCTTATGTCTCTTGCCAAGTGTGATGCTTTGAGGACAAACACTGACTGACACATGGGACACACAGACTGGGGCAGTGCAGAAAAATATTGGTCCCAAATTGCAAAATTTTCAATATCAGCCAGATTCACTATCTGGGAAAAATCTAAATTTTTCACCAATACCGATACCAAACCAATATATTGCCTATCTCTACTGATTATTAAGGTCCACAAGTTTGCCACATGAATCTCAACCACCAGCTTTCTACCATGTTATAACTTTCTTTCCTAATCAAAAACATGCCTGAAGAGGTTTTAGATGTCATCCATATATGTTTGAGTATTTTAGCCATCTTTCTTGAGCCCTATTTGAACCCTCCTTACGACTGGCTGTGAGATTTGTCCAATGCTCTGCCCACAAGCCTACGTCACCCATGCTCCCACAAGCATCATACAAAATGATACAGTTTACAAATATGTGCAAGTGCATTTTTTCTTAGCGAAATGCACAGGGATAGTAATGTAATAGCGATCTGAAGGGGGCGTGACTTTTGACTCAGAGTCAAAAATTTAAGTGAAACTTATAAAACATGTTAATACATTTAGCATTTTCAAAATAATAAAATGTAACATTGCAATCTAAATATGTTATGTGTTAGCAGTTAATATCCCACAGAAGTGTAGTGCCCCCTCTTTAATCTATTTATATTTCACATTAGTTCATTTGGACTAACCGAAAAAATGTTGAACTTTGTGCCAGTTTTTGTTTCATGTGGAAAAGACCAGTAATTACAGAACAATTAACCATAAACCAGGTCAACACATCTGTATCTTGACACTTAAAAGTCTGACCTGTCCTCCAGCTCAGTGTTAAACTATGGGCAGTTTAGGTGTCGTGATGTGAATTTAGATTTTCAGTTCTTGGGTTAAAAAAATAAATGCAGTACTGCAAAAAGATTGTGCACTTTTTAGTGCACCTTTTAATATGGAGTCTTGTGGAATGCATGAATCCTTTACAAAGAGTTTTGTATGGCTGGAGTGCACAGATAAATGTAAATGAGCAGAGTGTTGCATTTCATTGTGGATTACTGATCATGTGACTGCTTTGAGGTTTTATTTGGGTTCATGTTGGACTAAACCAGGACTAAAGCAGGACTAGACCAGGATTAAACCAGGACTGAACTAGGACTAGACCAGGATTTACTGTACAGGCAGTAAATCTTGGCTAAAAACCAAAGGTTAATGTTAAATCTGTCAGTGATTGTGTTTCTAATTTTAAACCAGTCTAAACTAATCTAGTTCACAAGTTAATACTAACAAGGATTAGAACAAGAGTGAACTAGAAGAATCCAGGACTCAACCCAAGTTGTTTTAAAGAAAAGCAACTCAAGAAAATGCAAATTTAACTGAAACTTTAAACAAAAAGTATAAATCAGACATCAGACATGTATGTAATCAATGACAAAGTTTTATTTGTAGAATTGCATTTGTCCAATATATTTACCTTTTTGTTTCTGCAGGGGCGTTTGGTTTCCTGGTGTCAGGGAAGGACCCTCTCACATCTGCAGTGGGTAATTATGGGATACTGGACCAACAGGCCGCTCTGCTCTGGGTCCAACGCAACATTGCAGTGTTTGGAGGGGATCCTGGGAAGGTAAACCTATTCAACTGTACACTATGGTTCATGCATTATGTGTTGATGGCTCAGTAGATGGAGCATTCACCCACCAGCCCAAAGGGTTGCAGTTTGATACCAGCTAAGATGAAGCACATTTGCAGTTCTTGTGCCTTTAAGGTTCAGCATACTTTATTCTTTAAACTAGTGCACCTAATCCTCAGGATTTCCCAATTTAAAACTTGATACAAATACATATGTATGTAAAGTACAGCTTTCTGGGCATAGAAATATTAAAAAATTGTTAAAATTGTTAAAAACTAGATTTTTCCACTTCTTAATCTACAGAACAGTATAGAGAAACATTCAGAGAGCAGTGACCTCCATAAGGCACTGGTCTAACTACTTAAGGTTAACTCAATTACATCATTATTACACTTATAATATGGTGCTGTCTTCCTCAGGTGACCTTATTTGGGGAGAGCGCTGGGGCCCAGTCTGTGAGTCTTCACCTGATGATGCAAAGCAGTGCTCCTCTGTTTAGACAGGCTGTGCTCCAGAGCCTACCCTTCTCCATCCCACTCAAAACCAGGTCAGGACCTTCACATACAACTGTTTATCAGTGGACTTTAGACCAATGAAAACAGCTCTGGTTCATAACAGATTTAACTTTATATTGTTTGTCTGTTTTTTTGTTTTTTTGTTCATTTTATAAAGCTATATAAAATAAGAAAAATCATATCCCCCAGTTGCCCCAGTACAGATATATTGTATAAGCATCTCTGGAGGTCAAAATAAGTCTGCTGTGTTCTGTCTACATCTGACTATAAAGCTTATTGTCCGATGATCCAGAGTGTGCCATTAGCATGCTAGTCGTTGTTAGTTTTACCATGGCAAAACTCCACTCTGATCTCTAAAAGTTGTGAAAAGCACTTATAAACTCATTGCTATGAATAATTAGGATGTTCAGAATAACTTTGGACATTTCAAATTAATAGTTCTGTTTTTCATGTTTTTAAGACGGTAAAAATCAGATACAGCACCTAATAACAAAAACAAATCCGTTCAGCTCTTTAGCTTGATCAGGAGGAGTTAGCTTGAGGATTAGCCTACCGGGACTTTGCATTAGGTTTGTGGCTGTATAGTCTGTGTCTCTCCTCTCTCCAGCCTGTAAGTGCCTTTTCTCTTTCAGACATGATGCAGTGAAGTTGGGGAAGAGTTTTGCTCGTCAGACAAACTGCTCAGTGACTGACCTGGTGTGTCTACTATCTCTGTCGGCTCAGGACGTGCTCGCTGCGCAGATGAAGACTAGTGAGGCTTCTCCCACTTACACAATACACCTTTATATTGAATGGCTAGTTTGATTTTATTCAGTACACAAATTCATTAGTCTAGCTTTGGTTATATAAAAACTGTCGGCTACTACAAACCGCAAGAGGAAACTGCAACAAGCAGCAAGTAAAATAACCAAAAATCAAATCATCCTAAGTTTAAGAAATTTGACAACATATTTAAATAAGGTGCCTGTTGGTTTAACTCAAATCTGATATAAAATTACAATTTAGATTATTACTGTTGTGGATTCAAATATGGATTAAATTCAGTAGTGATGAAACAGCTACTATCTTTAAGTTTATTTGATGTTTTGTTTTTTCTTACCAGTAGATGGCAGATCTGAAACCTGTTAGCCCCTCCCCCTCATCTGCTGCCTCCCCTGTCCTGGCCCCTCTCACTCCCCTCCCCCAGCTTTTCCCCTCACTTGCCGCCTCCCCTTCTCCTCGCCTGGTCCCTCCCTTTCCCCTCACCTGCCCCCTCCCCTGGCCCCTCCCTCTCCCCCCTCAGCTGGCCCCCTCAACTGGTCCTTTCCCCTCGCCTTCCCTGGTCCCTTACCTGGCCTTTGTTCAGACTCACCAGTGCTCTCTGGTCTTCTGTCAGGTCAAAGATGGCACACTATCAGACAGCAGTAACGTAGATAACATCTAATTGGATGGATTGGATTGGTGGATTGGCAAGTCTAATAATAAATGGGGACTTAGCATTTTAAATTGAAGCAGGCAGCACAATGTAATTATCAAATTTGAGCATCTGCAAGTCCTATATCATTTTCTTTCTTTACACCTGACTCTAAGGGTCCTCCACACTGACATCTCAATGTGCAGACTGATTTATATTTTAGTTTTCCTCTTATTTAAATATGATTATCCTAAATTCATTAAAACAAATACAAAAACTGCATAGGCTGATTTTTTTCATTGGACAGTCTCATGTCACTGCTATTAATGTTTTGCTGCAGGTGCGAAGTTGGTGAACCCGTTCCGTTTCCTGGAGGTGTTTGAGACGTGGGGGCCATTTGTAGATGGAGATATGATCAGAGAGCAGGCTGTGGAGGCTTTTCAGAAGGGACACTGGCAGAAGGACAAGCCTGTGCTACTGGGTAACTCACACACACTCACACACAGAGACACACATTCACGCATAATAGCTCAACACTAAGGCTTCATGAGACAAATGGAGACAGAATAGCCTTCAAAAATAGAGTGAAAACAAGTAATAATATAATATAATAATAGAGTGAAAACAAGTAATATAACATAATACATATTACTCATAAAACAGTTTTATATAAACTCACAAAGCTCTACTCAGCTGAATCCAAGAAGCTCCTTTGTATTTTTATTGTGCAGACACATCACCACTTTAAACAACCTGTATTTATCAGCTTAGCCACCTCACTTTGAGCAGATCATGTATTTATCTTCTTTACATGATATGGTTCATGACAACTTCAGACGACTCACAGCTTTGAAAAGAACATAGGTTTGTGGTTTCCCCAGGAAATACCACGGATACGCCCAAGACTCCCAGTGTACAACGTGGAGCCTACTTTCACTGTTTAGGGCTTATCAAATGTTCAGTAAGACTTCTTTCATCTCTAATGTTTTGCTTGTAGGCACGACGTCAGAGGAGGGTGTTCTGTTTGTGTATGCCGTCTTTAACAAACCAGTGTCTGCGGTGGAGAGCACGGTCTACATCACGGCCATCTTTAAACAGCACGCACTCCGGATCTTGCACAAGTACCTGCCTCTGTACCACGACGCAGATAGGAGGGGCATGCTCGCACAGGTGAGGTCATGTGACATCAGCTCGCATCAGACAGATGCAGGTGAGGACATGTGACATCAGCTCGCATGAGGTCAGATCAGATAGGATGCATGCTCGCACAGGTGAGGACATGTGACATCAAATAAGAGGGGCATGCCTGCACAGGTGAGGTCACGTGACATCAGATAGGAGGGGCATGCTCGCACAGGTGAGGTCACGTGACATTAGACAGGAGGGACCACTGACCTATACTAAAAGAGTCACCATGGTGACCTGCTATAGACCTATTGACACTTTGCAGCTTATGTCATCATCATTGCCTGGGGATGTGTGTGTAGGCAAAGCAGAAGCTCTGTTACTCAAGTTAGACTTTAATATGAGCTTTGTTTTTATACAGTCCAACCGTAAAAAGTTGAGTTAGCTGGAACTACAACAGGTGAGTTGATTTGTGCTGTTAAACAAGTCACTCTCAAATAACATTACAGGCACAAGCTAGCTAGCATTACCCAATAGTTTTTCAGTTAGTCATTCTCCCCTTTTATGTTGAAAATCAAACTCCTAAACAGGACCATGAATGATTGTTTTGATCACAGGCTTGTGAAAATTAGCTGTTTAAATCTGTATTTTTGAGTTCAAACACTTTTAAATCTTTTTTGCTAATGTTGGCTAAGGTGTGCATTGTGTCACTATGGTAATTGCTGAACACTCCACTATAGAGATACATGTAGAACACCCCCAGCGTGATGTCACCGCAAAGTATTAATATATACCTTGTAATACATTATTGGGATGGACATGCTCACTCAAGTGAGGATCTTCATAACATTCTTTTGCCTGGAATGTAGAATACGGAATACACTCTTCTCCAGTACTTTACGTAGAAGTGAGTCTGGTCACCAATGAATCTCCCTGAATTCACATGGGTGTGATTAACAGATGGATTAACCAATCAGGGACATGCATAGTCCACCTGTATCAATACAAATATTGCTGCTCACAAGAAAAAAAGAAAGAAAAAAAATGTCACAGGGGACTGAAAAACATTGCAAATTTCTGCAGTATTAATGAACGAAGCACTAAACTAACTTAATCTAACTTAATCTGAGGCGAGAAAAATTAGATTTTGTTCAAAATGATGGGTGACCAATGTGCTCCTTCGTTTCACGTCACTGAAATAAACAAATCTGATTGGACATTCATGTTTGGTTCTAGCTTGAGACACAATGGAGGGAGTGATGACCAGACTGAAATCCCTCTCTCTAACATAGTGATTCCTGAACAGATAGGCTTTTGAAGACTTCCTTTACGTGAACAGTTGGAACCGGATTTCATTTGTGTGTATTTTCATTGATTAACTCTGAACCAACACAAGATCTTTGTCATTTCTATCTGTGATTCATTTGTAGATCAAATGAGTTCTCACATTGGTTTCTATCATATAAATAAATGTAAAAAGAGACAGTCTTTTGAACGGCTCATTGAAATAAACAGATCCAAAAGATTGGAATCCTATAAAAGAGCCAAAAGTCAGAAGTTTACAAAGACATGACATCCTCATCTGGGTTGTCCCAAATTGTCTAAAAATACTTCTCTCGTTATTCTGGCATTTAGCAAATTTAAATAATTTTGGTAATCCTAATTCACCTAAAACAGGAAAAGTTTAGCCTGATTTCATGTCAGATGGTGAGAAAAAAAAGCGCATGTGTTTTTATAAAGTGTATGTAAACTTCTGGTTTCACTGGTTTTCAACTGGTTTGCGTTGCTGTTTATTAATTACACCTGTAGGGGGAGCTGCAGTCCAGTCTTCTCTCATCATTACAATGCGCTCAATATTTAAGGGAGATGAGAAAGAAGGGGGTAGAGAGGGGTGGAGAAGGAAGAGTGAGAAAGAGGAGGGGGGAGGGGGAGGTGCAAAGGTGGAAGGGGAGATATAGAGAAGAGGCAAGAGAGAGAGGAGGAAGGTTGGAAAGAGGAGGAGGAGATAGAGGGAGCAAGAGAGCGGAAAGGGACAGAAGAGAGGAGAGGGGTGGGGGATGAGAGAGAAGAGGAGGAGAGAGAGGATTTTGTGGAGAAGAGAGGGAGTCAAGGAGAGAGGAGGGGGATAGGAGACAAACAAAAGAGTAGGAGAGAGAGTAGGGGGTGAAAAGATGGAGGAGAGAAAGGATGAAAAGATAGACAGGGCAAGACAGGAGGTGGAGGAGAGACAGATAGCACAGATAGAGAAGAGGGAGATGGGGAGGGGACTAGACAGAGGAGAAAAAGCGACAGGTAGAGAGAGGAGAGGGAGAGATAGAGAGGAGAGCAGAAGAGAGAGGGGGGAGTGGACGGATGGAAGAAAGAGAGAGAGAGAGAGAGAGAGATAGAGTGAGAGAGATGAGGAGGACCTCAACTGATTGGCATTCATGCTCAGTGTCTCTCTGGAGAAGATATGATTGTCTATAGATAGACCCAGCCTTTAGCAGCATAGACACACACATACACACACGCACACACAGATACACACACAGACTTATGCAGACATATGGGTCCTACAGCAGGACAGGAGAGCAGGTTAAAGGCTGAACCAGATTTTTACCATCTTAAAAATGTGAAAAACGGAACTAGCTGATTTTATACAGTTTGCCATGGTCCAAAGTTATTCTTCACTTTCCTCAATCATTACTGTCTGCCATTAGCTTTTTTTTTTTTTTTTCTATAGAAATGTTATTGTCTAAACCAGGGGTGTAAAACTCAAATTCACAGAGGGCCAAAGTTAAAAACTGGGACTAAGTGGCAGGCCAAACTAAATATTTATTGAAAAATGTAAACAACATCTGCATGTTTTTCAGAGGGGGTGGATTCAATTTGAGTGAGGCGACAGGTAGCAGATACTAATAACTGTCAACAGAAGTGGTGGGGGCCGGTGCCAACACATTTGCAAAGCATTGTGGGATTCATAGTATTAGAGGCGCATGAGCTATCCTGGCGTGACAGCTGGTGGGCCAGCTCTAATACATATTTGATATGATCTCGTGGGCCAAATATATTTATATCGACGGCCAAATTTGGCCCACGGTCCTGAGTTTGACCTGTCTGGTCTAAACTTTTCTAAAGTATGGCATTACACATGCATGTAATTGAATAAATGAGGAATGAGAGATGGATACCTTTACTGAAACAAAACAAAACCTTCATTCTCTGTGTGTGTGTGATGTCATGTAGCCACAAATGCATTTAAATTTTAGTGTGTGTCCTTTCCCTTAGCTCTTTGGACCTGTTTCTGAGCTGTGGGAGGAGATAGAAACACAAACACTTTTACAGGAACAAGAGTTGAAATAAAAACTCAAAGCATCACTGTTACATCACAGACAAAATTGGTTCAAACAACATGCCTCCTCACTAAACCTAAACTAAACCCCAAAGTCAAAGTTTATTCCAGGTTTATTGCAGAGAAATATAGAGGTTTAGCCAAGTTTAGTCCAAGTTTAGTCCAGGTAGAGTCCAGGTAGAGTCTTGGTCTCTATGATGGGATGTAAATTATCTGAGTGCTTTTTCCGTCCTCAGATCGTGACAGACTACATCTTCCTGTGCCCGGCTCGTCGCTCCGCCCGCTCCGGGGTGGCTTCTGGCAGCCATGTTTGGATGTACGTGTTTGATCATGTGACCTCAGATCACCGCGTGTGGTCTGGACTCTCCTTCTGCTATCAGCATGTCTGCCACGGCGCAGAGCTACCCTTCGTCTTTAACTCTGCTCCGGTGGCCAACGTGAGCATGACGCCCGCAGAGAGGCTGCTGTCCAATCGGATGCTGTGTTACTGGGGAGCATGGGCACACACCGGCGATCCCTCGGCCCGGGCGGGGCAGACGGGGTTCTGCCGGGAGCAGAGGCTGCCTCTGTGGCCCAGGTACTCAGACACCTCAGGGTGGCTCCTCATGAACCTCACTGTGAGGTCCCACGCTCAGGTTGGCACCAGGGAGCATATCTGTGACTTCTGGGACAAACTCGACATTTACTAGACACAAATACTTATGATTAATATTATATACGTGGTGTATAGAGTAGAGCATGTAGAGCGAGAGTAGAGCTTAGGTTGTGACCAAAAGTCCAACTACCAAATATGAAATCATCAGGGAACCTGTAATTTCTACACAAACAGCACAATAAATAGAGTTACACTTAAATCAATGATTTTATTTTTAGACTGTGTTTTATTTGGCATTTTTATCTGTGACAAATAACACAAAGGTATGTCACATATTTAATCTCTTTTGTAATTAAAAAAAAATGAGAACCGATGCACTCACAGAGATGAATAATCTCCCATTTAGATGCTGGAGCTGTGTAAACAGATTTATCCACATTAAAGACTTTGTATTTTGTGAACATTGTATTACAGTTGTTGGTCTTTTTGTCTTCTGTTCAGCATATAACTGGGAATAAGCTGGTTTTCCATCTCATCGCTCGTTTTTGAGGACTTAGCCAGTGGTAGTAATGCAAAATGGGTAATACTCCTATTTTGAATCATTGGATAGTAAGATAGGTGTCTCATAGTATAAAATTGTCTTGTGTTTGATTTAAATGTGGGATTAAATGACCCAGAATAAACCAGTTAGAGACAAATGTTCCTTAATTGCGCAGATGTTCCATTCAGAAAAGTCTAGATGAATGCTGTTGTATTTATCATGTCTAAAAGACTGTGCAGTCCCTGTACCTCACACATAATCTGCTTTTTGCACACATGGATTCATGCCTCTGTGAGGTTGTGCCACTCTCTTCATTATCTCTACTCACTCAGCTCCACAGAATATCAATAAAACCAAAATCCATGACAGCAACACCACAGAGTCAGCAGCATTCAACAGCTGTTAAAGGCTGACAACCTGTAGGTACACTTTTTTTTATCCCCATAAAGAAACGTGTTCTCTGTATTTGACCGATTCTTCAACTCAAAAGCATGCTCAACAGGTTATCCCAGAGGTACTGAAGGAAGGGTCAAATGCAGAGGACACATTGTGGGTGTACCTTAAAGGGGATATTACACGTCTGTGTGATATTCATGGACAACACATTACATATTTAGATCACCATGGGCGTGTTCCAAGAAATGAGCTAAAGCCAAAACTGGCTTTAGCTCACTGGTCAATCCAGGCTCCTCAAATCCTCAGTTCAGTTCCGTCGAAGTGATTAACCAGAGTTGGCGCTGAGTTGCCATAGTAACAAGCACCCAGGTACAAACTTGGTCAGACCCAGGATAACTGTCAAGATTATTTTAGCTTTGTCTCCCAGACAGTCTAAAGAAACACTTTAATCAAACATTTCCACATTTCCCCCCGTCTTTGTTTAATCCACTTCTCGGTCTGATACAATTTAAAAATGACTTTGGAGTCGCGTGAGACATTTAATGAGAACCAGCCACATGCTCCCACATGGACACACGTGTGGACGCAGCACTCATCAAAAAGGCACAAATGCTATAAAGCCTGTGGCCATTATTTCATGACAGTGATCTCGCACGTGTCTGTTATGAAGGGGAGTGCAGTTTTTGTGCACATATGCTGGTTTGGACTTTGATGATGAGCTGCTTTTCAATGGGTTCAGTTCAGTGGGTTCAGGCCGCGCTCCTTCACCACATCTGTCTCTCTCTCCTTTTTCCCCTTCTCTAGCTCCCTGTCAAACCCAAACCACACACACGTATGCGCAGATCTGATAACTTTCTTTATATGTGAATAGAACAAGCTCCACGGAGTGACCGGAAAAGTTACGTGCCCCAAATCAAACTATAAGCCGTACGCGCTCCAGCTTCTCTCTCGTTTACTGTAGGCCGATCGTAAAAATCACTTTAAGCCCATTTCAGTGATTTCAGCATTGTTGCTCCATTTATCTGGTCTTTTCAGAGTTACGGGAACGTGCACAAAGCGCAGCTTAAACTCCAGGCCTGAGTCAGTGCTGCTCAGACCCAGGATTATTTCTTTCATGGAACGAAGATGGAGATGGAGGAAGTTTCAACTCAGTAGTTTAAACTCAATACGATTGGACTTGTTAGGTCACAGCCTTTTATTGTTTTGAAAATTCTATATTCACCCAAAGCAACATATTAACATGTTTCATGAGTTTCACATTGGTTTTTGATGCTCTGAGTCACTCCCCCTTCAGAGCTCTGTCACCACACAATCAGCGTGCATACCGCTAATGAAACTGTTGCACATTGCATCAGATTGGTGAAGCTGTAGTGTATTGTTTTGTATCATGTTTTTGTATTTTTATGGAGAATTGTCATGTGGGAACGTGGGTGATGTAGGCATGTGGGCAGAGCCTTGTACACGATCGTATTGCTGTGAGAACTTGCATGGATGACATGTAAAACTTCTTCAGGCATATTTTTCATGACAACATTATAAGCTCATAAAAATCTATTTCACATAACACCCCCTTTTTAGTAATCTTGATTACACACTTGTAATTGATAAGAACAGTAATCATAATTGAAACTGAAATGTGATTAATAGCACATCTTCCGATATATTTTTGACCAACCTGTCACTGCGAGCACTCAAGCCTGCTATTAAAAGTTCTTAATATTCCCCTAGTCATTGTTTTTTTTTATATTATGAACAGACTGCAGCTTCTTAGACCAGAGCAATGTTGAATCTGCTGTGGCCTCCGGAGGAATGGGACATAAAGAGAACCAGAGGAAGGGGACCTCAGGCTAACGCTTCCCAGCGAAATGCACCGTGGACTGGGAATTCATCACTGGGTTTGTCTTGTGTCCAACCACTAATAAGGAATCATAGAATCATAGAAGTTGTATGGTGAAAATCAGCTTGTGGTTGCTGATCAGCTGTTTTACACAAAAAGAAATATGGCATAACAAGTGCAAATGTCACTGGAGGTATATGTGGGGACCCAGAATACACACAATACTTTACGAAGATGTGAGTCTGTTTAGGGGGGAATTTCCCAGAGTTCAGATGGGCGTGACAGGGACATGAACGGGCCATCTGTATCAAAACAAATATGGCTGCTTACGAGGAAAAAAGACAGGGGAAAAAAAATATCACAAGGGACTGAACAACATGGCGGATTTCCTCAGAATCAGTGAGTAAAGCACCAAATTGTTAATCTGAAGTGAGAGATGGTCGATCAATGAGCTCTGTCATTTTACATGCATCACTGTAATAAACTAATATGACTGGTCAATCACATTTGGTTCTAGACAAAAACTGTATAAAGAAGTGGACTAAGAGAGAGTGATATCACCCATAGCATTCAGCTCCAGTGTGAAGTGAACTGGAGTCGATGGAGCTAGAAGCACAAATGTTCACTTCCAACGGTTACAGTAGTCACTGACTCCCCTGTCCTCAGAGTAGCCCCTCCCTCTACTCTCCCCTCTCCCCTGTGTGGGACATTATACTGGTGAGAAACCAATGTAAAGAGACTTCACAGGACCCTCTGTTCTCTCCTACAGCTCTCTGCCATCTCCAACAGACAAAAGTCTCATATATTTGCTTTATTGACAATGTACCTGTTTTTTACTGCCTTAAAAACATGAAAAGCAGAACTGGTTTATTTTAAACAGTTTGCAGAAGTCCAAAGTTATTCCTCACTTACCTTATGGATTCAGAGCATCCTAATTATTCACCAGAATGAGTTTATGAGTGCTTTTCACAGTTCTCAGAGACCAGAGCGGAGTTTATTGTCACAGTAATGCTGACAACAACTAGCATACTGACGTGCACTTCCTGTTTCTCGAACTATAAACACTTTGTAATTAGATGCAGACAGTACACAGCTGACTTATTTTTTTACCTCAAGAGCTGCTTATGTAATATACCTGTACTGAGGTGAGGCACATTTTGCTCACACACATGGAAAGAAACTGGGTGCAGATCCTTTATTGGTACAGTCAAATATCGGCCACAGCTGTGAGACTGGATATCAGTGTTGACACAACATAATCCAGATCAGACCATCTCTATACATTTGTCTCTTGTTTTCTCTCTTGAGATTCAGAGCAGGTTTGACATTCCTTCATTCCTCTGTGTCTGTGTTCACACCTCCCTCTGTGTGAATGAGAAATAACACTGAAGTGTGCACATGCACAACTTATGCATGGCTCATGTGGAACAGTACAGTAACATGGCAACAACAAACATCTAAAAATCTCTTTTGCTGAAATAGACTAAGCAGAGGTGGAATTTGGAAAATACATTTGATCCATTCTTAAATATGTAGGGGTTTTAACTTGTCTTGTGTTGTACTTCATGTAGAATGCTCCACAGTATGACATTCTACAAACCAAATTACTGGCAAGGCAAGGGCAAGGCAAGTTTATTTGTATAGCACAATTCGTACACAAGGTAATTCAAAGTGCTTTACAGAATAAGAAAAACATTAAAATCACACAAATCAAACATGAATAATCACAAATAATCATCATAAAATTGACATTAAAACATTAAAACAAAGAGTGCAGAATAAAAAATAAATAAGACCCTCTCAGTCATATGCACAGATAAACAGAACCGTTTTGAGCCTGGATTTAAACATTGTCAAAGTCGAGGCCTGTCTCACATCTTCAGGAAGACTGTTCCAGGTTTTAGCTGCATAAAACTGAAACGCTGATTCCCCATGTTTAGTCCTGACTCTGGGCACCAGCAGGAGGCTGGTCCCTGAAGTCCTCAGAGTTCGAGATGGTTCATATGGCACTAACATGTCAGAGATGTACTTTGGACCTAAGCCATGAATAGACTTGTACACAAGCAGAGCTGCTTTAAAGTCTATTCTTTGAGCTACAGGAAGCCAGTGCAGAGACCTGAGCACAGGACTTATGTGCTCGTACTTCCTGGTTCTGGTCAGGACCCGAGCAGCAGCGTTCTGGATGTACTGCAGCTGTCTTAAGGCCCGTTTGGAGAGGCCAGTGAGCAGGCCGTTACAGTAGTCTAACCTACTGGAGACAAATGCATGGATAAGTCTCTCTAAGTCTGGTTCTGACAGTATACCTTTGATTTTTGCAATGTTTTTTAGATGGTAAAAAGCTGCAGATGTTATTGATTTGATGTGGCTGTTAAAGTTCAAGTCTGAATCCATTATTACCCCTAAATTTCTAGCCCGATTTGAAGGTTTTAGAGAAAGAGACTGGAGGTGACTGCTGACACTTTCTCTATGTTTCTGTGGGCCGAAGACTATGACTTCAGTCTTGTCTGAGTTTAGCTGAAGAAAGTTGTTTTGCATCCACTCACTGATCTGTTGGATGCAGTGTGCAGAGTGAATCCACTGGTCCATTCACCTGCTGCCAGTGTGACATAGATCTGAGTGTCATCTGCATAGTTGTGGTAAGACACATTGTTGCTGCGTATTAACTGACCTAGCGGCAGCATGTACAGATTGAACAGCAGGGGTCCCAAAATTGACCCCTGGGGCACCCCACAGCTCAGGGACATTTTATCTGAGACACATTTTCCAATTTCAACAAAGAACTCTCTGTTTTCTAGATAGGACTTGAACCAGTTTAGTGCTGTACCAGAGATGCCCACCCAGTCCTCTAGTCTCTGTAAGAGGATCCCATGATCCACAGTGTCAAAAGCAGCACTCAGATCTAACAGGATCAAGACTGAGACTTTGCCTGCATCAGTGTTCAGGCGGATGTCATTTGTCAACTGGTTAGATTTGTGGAGAGGCGACCCCCCACTCAAAGTAAGAACGCATATTTTTAGAAGAATAAAAACACAGGTACGCAACATAGATGGTATTAATGCTGTACTGTGGAATATTCTCTTCAGACAGTTTCATGCCGATTTTTATTATATTATTGCCCCATGTAAAATTTTTGAGGTGGCACTACTGAGCCGTCTTCCTTTTCTTTCAGTCTCCATTCAAAATTAAAGCTCATTGAGTTGTCATTTTCGATTCTAGCCACTGGCATGTTCAGACTTGTTTACTACTTGATTTTTTTACACACAGTTCCATGCAGTTTCAGACAGTTTTATACAGAATTTACATATTTGATTGCCAGTTCATTAGACATTAAAATTAATCATATTAAAGCTGTCTCAGTCTGTATTTGAGCATTACAGAGTTGAATCCTGTCTCCCTGTTACTGATTTCAGCTTCTCAAACTCTTTCAGTTCTTTGCTTTTCCATCTGGCTTGACTCCCACTGGGTCCAACTAAATTTATCCTCTGCCCACACGCACCAACGCTCTCTCAGCAGCAGGGGGCAGTGCTCAGACTAAACCCCACAAAATGTTTGGTAAAAGGTTTGAGCAGGATGGTTACCAGGCAACAGACTTCATGTTAAAATTACTCAGATCCATTTCTGCTTATAGTATTTGTAGATTTAGATTAGTTTCTTTTGTTATAAACAGTTTTTATGTTTACCTTTTTGTTAAAGCTCCACAAGGTAACCTTTCTAGTGGAGGGTCAGCCACCTGCTTGCTTCCATGTTATTGCTTTGCCTGGAATGGTGCACAGTAAACTTATCTCTCATCTTTAAGGTGACAAGAAGGTGATGCCGCTAGGCCAATTTACATGTCAGATATGTGGAGAGGTGAACCAGCTCGTGAATGAAACAAATGCAAATGTAACACCAGGATTTTGATGAGGAAACATAATATGATTTGAATATATTTTACAGATATAAGGCAGCGTCCATTAATAATCTGACCAGAAATGAAGAAGCAGCTTGAATGAGCTCTAAAACGCCTTCTCTCCTTCAACTTTTTCTCCAGTTGACAGATTTTACTTCTAGCTTTTACTATGGATTAGACCTGGACATTTGAGGGATAACACAGACAGTCCAGGTTTAGTTCCATGGGGCGACAGTAGCTCAGTTGGTAAAGTTTGTCCATTGTTCCAAAGGTTAGCAGTTCGAATCTCTCTCTCAACATAAATATCATTGGCTGAGCAGTCAGATCCACTGGCCCACAGGTTGGGGTGTGATTCTCCACAGAGCAAGAACCCACCTCTCTCGTTGAATGAATGCGTTTGTGAATGGGTGAGTGGTTCCTTGATGTAAAGCACTTTGAGCCTTGAAGGTTCAAAAGTGTAATATAAAATCAGACTATTTCCATGTTTAGTTTTAGTGTTTATTTTCATGTGTGGTGTGTACATGAAAGCACCCTGATTTATGCTAAATAATTGACCCTCAGCATTTGTAGTGTTTGGTGGAGCTTTGAAAACCATTTTGCCCTATAATATGACTCTTCACTGACTCCTCTCCTGTTCACTGTCCCCTCATGTGTCCTGGGTCCACGAGAAATTATTAAACTCTGTCCTAAACCCTACAGTTAATAATTTGCAAATCACAAAGATTGTAATTCTTGAAATACCATAATTTCTTCCACTAACAACCAAATACCTTTTTCTGATGAAAACTGCTGATCCTGTAGTTTAGATCTGTACAAATAAGTGGTGGATGAAGAACTCAATTTGGTTACTTGAGTAAAAATACAGAGACAGAGGCAAAAAGTTACTCACTACTTAGTTAGTTCATGTTTCCATAAATATGGTAAAAATAAGTCTTCAAATCAAATGAAGAGTACTTTTTACTTAACTTTTTACTATAAAGCAAATATAATCACAATGCCAGAAAAAAAAGCATGCATGTAATGCTTTGTCAGAAAAATCACAATCAGATATTTTCTCCCAATGGTTCAGCACTCCTGTTGTGTTTACTGTCCCCTCTCTGCTCTCGGTGTCCTGGCTCTCTGCTGGTTTATACATCACACTTGCAGCACAAACTGTGACAGCTCTATAATTACCTCCACTAGATCATAAAACTGCAGCGGTTGCAGCATTTTTACCTCCCTCTCGGTGAAGCAGGGGGAGGGGGGTGAGTTTGTGTGGAGATAGGTGGAGGGAGAAGAGGAGGGGGGGGGCTTTCTATGCACAGTGAGTTCCATTGCAGTCTCTGTTAATTAAAATCTATGGAGCGCGTCGTCCAGTTTTAAGCGAGGAGCCACCAAGATTTCAACCGTGACCAAAAGACAAATTATTTTCTCTAATATTATAACTTACCCTTACAGAGGATGGAGGAAGGAATAATGAACATAACACACTTTGGGTGTATTGAAAGGCACGATATAAATCCAATGCACTTACATATGAAAGAATAGTAAAAATGAACTATAAACTCATGTGAACATCACCATACCCACTTTTGAAAAATGATACTGCAGATGTTTTATTTAGTTTACATGTTGATCTGCCAGGAATCCAGAATACGCATGTCTCCAATACTTTAAGTTCTGATGGGCGTGACTGACAGGTGGATTACCTAATCAGGGACACTCATGGTCTGTCCATATCAAAACATATATGTCTGCTTACGAGGAAAGAATTAGTAGCAGCAGACTGAAAGCGAACTCTGTTAATCTGAGGTGAGGGAACAGTGATTTTGTTCAAAATGATAGGTGACCAATAAGCTCGATGGTTTCACATGCACTGAAATGAACTAATCTGATTGGATGATCACGTTTGGTGTTTATTTTCCTATTTTAAGTCCTATATTAAGTAAAAATACTCTTATGAGCTTAAGGCCCTGTTATAATGCTGCTATGTCCTCAAAAACATACCTAGAGTTTTGTTTTGTTTCATTCACACATGTTTGAGTAATGCTTTATCATTAGTCTTATATCTCCAAAGCTCAAAATGCCCTGTTCCACCTAATCTCATAAAGCTACTTTTTCCTTTTTGTTTAGTAGAGTTCGGATACTTCCAGACCTGGAATTCCCAAATGATTCTAGTCAAGGTGTATGAAGTTTTAAAACACAGTGGAGCCCTTCCTGTATTGCCACATGACATCACAAGGTGGAGTGTTTTCTGTTTGAGAGAAGAACAAAGCATATGTGGGAATTGTGTGTTAAACTTGTGTGAATGAAACAAAACACAACTCCAGGTATGTTTGTCATGAGGAAACAACATTATAACATACACTCACCTGAAGGATTATTAGGAACACCATACTAATACGGTGTTTGATCCCCTTTTGCCTTCAGAACTGCTTTAATTCTACGTGGCATTGATTTAACAAGGTGCTGAAAGCATTCTTTAGAAATGTTGGCCCATATTGATAGGATAGCATCTTGCAGTTGATGGAGATTTGTGGGATGCACATCCAGGGCACGAAGCTCCCGTTCCACCACATCCCAAAGATGAGCTATCGGGTTGAGATCTGGTGACTGTGGGGGCCATTGTAGTACAGTGAACTCATTGTCATGTTCAAGAAACCAATTTGAAATAATTCGAGCTTTATGACATGGTGCATTATCCTGCTGGAAGTAGCCATCAGAGGATGGGTACATGGTGGTCATGAAGGGATGGACATGGTCAGAAAAAATGTTCAGGTAGCCCGTGGCATTTAAATGATGCCCAATTGGCACTAAGGGACCTAAAGTGTGCCAAGAAAACATCCCCCACACCATTACACCACCACCAGCCTGCACAGTGGTAACAAGCCATGATGGATCCATGTTCTCATTCTGTTTACGCCAAATTCTGACTCTACCATTTGAATGTCTCAACAGAAATCAAGACTCATCAGACCAGGCAACATTTTTTCAGTCTTCAACTGTCCAATTTTGGTGAGCTTGTGCAATTTGTAGTGGAGATGAGAGGTACCCGGTGGGGTCTTCTGCTGTTGTAGCCCATCCGCCTCAAGGTTGTGCGTGTTGTGGCTTCACAAATGCTTTGCTGCATTCCTCGGTTGTAACAAGTGGTTATTTCAGTCAACTTTGCTCTTCTATCAGCTTGAATCACTCGGCCCATTCTCCTCTGACCTTTAGCATCAACAAGGCATTTTTGCCCACAGGACTGCCGCATACTGGATGATTTCTCTTTTCACACCATTCTTTGTAAACCCTAGAAATGGTTGCGTGTGAAAATCCCAGTAACTGAGCAGATTGTTAAATACTCAGACCGGCCCGTCTGGCACCAACAACCATGCCACGCTCAAAATTGCTTAAATCACCTTTCTTTCCCATTCTGACAATCAGTTTGGAGTTGAGGAGATTGTCTTGACCAGGACCACACCCCTAAATGCATTGAAGCAACTACCATGTGATTGGTTGATTAGATAATTGCATTAAGGAGAAATTGAATTGAACTAATAATCCTAATGAGACACTAATCTGCATGGTTCATTTATGTTTTATTTTTACTTTTATTGTTACTCAAAATGATCCTGTTATTTTTTATGCCTTGGGTTTAGTATAGACACTACAGTGCATATTCACTTGCTGCCTCATCCCTTTGTAACTGTTGCCTTGGCCAGGAGGGTCCCAAAAATTCAAACCCTTGTCCCAAATCCTGTCCAACTTGTCCTGGAAATATTATCAGAGCAGGATGTGACTGAATATTCTGTGAGTGGACACTAAAGGTCTCTGTAATGTGTATGGGAGTGCAGGTCAGTTTATGTTCAAATGAAAATAAAACAAAAGCAGAAAAGGTCAATAATTAACCCTTAACCCTTAATCACAAACTTTACTGAATTAGAAAATCATCTACCAAATGATTAAAAAGCACAGTTGAGAACTATTTCATTTATTGCAAAATGTATGAGGCTCATTCTGCTTTCTCAAATTGTAACATAAAGAACTTGGCATCACTTCCAATGTTTTTGTAATTAAGACTAAATCAGCCAGGGGAGTCAACAGGATGGGACAAAAGGGTCTGTTGTTCCAAGCCCGAGGGTTTTAAGGACCCAAAATTGGACCCTCTTCCTATTAATTTATATTAGAGGGGCCCATGTAAGGCTTCTGGCCCTGGGCCCCCAAATTTCTGTCTATTGGCCTGAAATCAGCATTAGAATTGTTATCAGTAAAAGCTGTATTTAACTGTTTATATCTGGGACACAGAAAGGTCATGTTTGTCAGAATCTTACATACAGTTCTAATACATTATTTCCTGAGGATAGCTTGTGATTTTCTACTATAAATCACACTGAGGGTTAAATCTTATAAATATAAAATACATCAAAAACACAAGTATGGTTTTTATTACCCAGGAGACTGAAGCAGTGCCCAGGGACACAATTACGACGAGATACACAGAAACGTCACTCTGCTTTAGAAACACTCTTTGAAGAAATAAGGGTGAGTTATATTTATATATTTAAAAAGGCTTGCTTTGAATTTTTTTTACATTTTAATTAACATTATAAAAGACGAGTTTGGTTTGAGGGCTGTACAGAGCAGCCAAACAAGACTGCATGATTCTAATGTTGAAGAGACCTTTCGTTCAATAGATCTGAAAATATGTGAATTAATATAAGGTAGCTCAGAGAAGAATAATTTAAAGTATGCAACTTTTAGCCAAAAAACAGACTTAAATAAAAGCTTTTTTTTTTTTTTAAAGTTTGGTTGTGTTTATTAAACTGAAAAACATTAAAAACATGTGTCCTTACTGTGAGTGGGCTTGCATGTCCACAAACCTCACTCTTTCTTGGCTTTCTGCTTGTTTCCATGGAAATGTTGTTCCTCTGGCTATAATATCCCACAGTATGGCATCTATCTCCATGGAATTCTGCAGGTGATATTACACACTGTACCTATGTACCTAAAATTTGAAATGGTAGGTAATCTTTTATTGTTCTACACATTAAAGCCACAGTATGTAACTCTTGAGACAAAAAAGACTAAAATATTAGAAGGTGTTATTTTTATGGGTGTTTTTTTTTTTTATGTGTTTACTGTGAGCGTGCTTGCATCTCCAAAAACCTGACTCTTCCTGCTTGTTCTTAAGTGCTAAGTGTATTGCACAAGTTCTAAAGTGCTAAGTGTATTGCATAAGTTCTAAAGTCCAATGTGTATTGCACAAGTTCTAAAGTGCTATGTGTATTGCACAAGTTCTAAAGTGCTATGTGTATTGCACAAGTTCTAAAGTGCTGTGTGTATTGCACAAGTTCTAAAGTCCCATGTGTATTGCACAAGCTCTACAGTGCTGTGTATTGAACAAGTTCTAAAGTGTTATGTGTATTGCACAAGTTCTAAAGTATTGTGTGTATTGCACAGTTCTAAAGTGCTATGTGTATTGCACAAGTTCTAAAGTATTGTGTGTATTGCACAGTTCTAAAGTGCTATGTGTATTGCACAAGTTCTAAAGTGCAGTGTGTATTGCATGAGTTTTACAGCTCTGTGAGTGTTGCACAAGTTCTTAAGTGCAGTGTGTTTTGCACAAGTTCTAAAGTGCTGTGTGTACTGCACATTACGTAAAGTGGAAGGTGTATTGTACAAGTCCTATAGGTCAAGTATTTTATGTAATGCTAAAACTGAGTACTTATGAATTGTGTTCACATGTTTGTGTTGATCTGAGCCACTCCTTTTAATACCTTTTAAATGTAGTAAAAGTGGGTGCCTCCCCTACAAAAGTGGGAAGACTGTTCCACTGTACACAACCTTTGAATGACAGAACATTTTGACCAAAAGTAGTTTTTCTCACAGGAACCTCACAGTCACCCCTGCTTGTGGCTCTGGTTGTTCGTGATGCAGTTTTGTATTAAATGTGGGGTTTTTTTTAGAGGCGTTGGTGCCAGCCCATGTAAGCTCTTCTATATTAGACAGGAATTTTAAAATTTAATAAAGTTTTCAAAGTTCAACAAGTTATACTTTGAGAGGATATTACAATGATGGTAGGTGAAAGGTTTTTTGTCTAGGATTTTCAAAGCTTTTTAATATAAGGCTTCTATTGGTTTTAGGATTGTCAAACCTGTAAGAGACCAGCTTGTTATGCAATAGCTTACATGGGAAAAGATCATATAGTGCAAAAACATCATTGCAGCTTCATCAGTCAGAGCTCTTCTTATTTGATTAAAATTAGAGATGTTAAAATTAATTCTTTGAGATATCATTTTTACATGTTTTTTGAAGGACAATGTGGAATCCAACAGCACACCCAGATATTTCAATTCTGTTACTAGTTGAAGTTCATGATCTCCAAAAAAAAAATAATAATAAACATTAGAATGACTAATGTTCAGAATTTTTTTGGAAAAGATCATACAGACTGTTCTCTGCATATTAAGGAGAAGGCAGGATCTGGTAAGCCAACTCTGAATATGTCTTAGTGCTAAGGAGAGTTTGAGCCGCTTCTTCTGGTGATTTTGCACTTGTATAGATCACCGCATCATCGGCATATAACTGTATGTCCACATCCTTGCAAACATCCGGCAAATCATTAATGAAAAGAGAAAATAAAATGAGCCCCAGAATCGATCCCTGGGGGACCCCTAGTGGACAGTCTACAAAAGACAATTTCACTCCATTGACCACAGTACACTGTTTCCTGTTAGATAAGTATGAAGCCATCCATTTTATGGCAGAGTCAGAAAAATTTAAATTGTACAACTTTGACAGAAGTACAGTATGATTCACAACATCAAAAGTTTTTCTCAGGTCTAAAAATACTGCTCCTACATAATTAAAAACTAACTATAGAGCAGACACAAGCACAATAGGTCTCACATCCAATATTGCATGATCAAGAGTTCTGGCATCAACTATGCTGAACTCTTCCCCTTCCAAAACTATGTCTGTTTCACCACCAAAGGCCCTTACACCTATCCCCCCTTGTCTTTCACCCAAACTCCCCCCTGCTCCACCTCCTCGTCCCTCACCCACACCACTCTCCCCTGCTCCACCTCCTCAGCCCACACCTGGTCCCTCCCCCAAACTCCCCCATTTGCCCTTACCTGCCTGTCCCCAGAGCTGATATCACCAAGAGCTAGGACACACAGAGCCTCTGCTGTGCCAAGACATACAGTCATGATAAAGATAATATCATGCTGAGGCCCTGTGATGGAGTTATATCTGCAGTTACACCACGTAGGCTGATTAACAGAAGGACAGTTAGTCTGTCTAATCAGAGAAATTTAATCCACATTCCCAGCTGTACTGAAACTAATCTGAAACTTGCTGTGCTCAAGGTCAGGTCTTTATGTATCAAGTCATTTTTAACTGATGATTTTATTTCTTCTTTTAAACTAGACTTTATGTTTTTAACCAAAACCATGTTCAGGTACAACCACAGTTTATGCAGAACAAGGGAGAGGTATTTTTCTGACATTATTGGAAGTTGCACAAACAATTCTGACATCCTGTTTACAACAGTAAACAGATTAACAAACCTTCTAGCTCTGCTCTCATTAGAACTGATTTCCACATCTAAGTGCAATGACTTTTGCAGTATTCTTTAATGACAAGGTTAAGGGCATTAAAAATGCCATCAATTCCACGAAGCAAATAACAACCCTGCAGCCACCTAGCCACTTAGAGCTGACTCACTTTGCACCTGTAAGTGACAAAACTGTCCAAGAGATCGCCACCAGTCTGAGTTCATCTACATCAGTGGTTCTTAACCTTGTTGAAGGTACTGAACCCCACTAGTTTCATACGCACATTCACCAAACCCATCTTTATTGAAAAATAAACTATGATTTTTTTCAAATTCAAGACACAGGTATGTTTTACTGGCGCACAAAATAAACCGTACATTAACATCACTGTGTTCAAAGAACAAAACCAATACATGAACTCACAACATAAATACTTTTTCACAAAGACATGACGTTTTTTAATACTACCACAATGAAATTATTTTAATTTTTAACCTTATGTATTCCAATAATGAACTTATTGTATTTATGCTATTTATTATTTTTTAACATTTTAACACGCACCCATCACCTAATTTCCATCAGGCTACAATAATAATGAATATTTACTGCAAATCAGTGACTTCTGCTGTTGCCTTTGAGACCAATTCAGAAGCGGCTTCACCTTGGCAAGTGCCACTCTCATGTCATTTTCACAGCAAAGTCTGTTCCATGTCTCATGCCGTGAGAACAGTACATCGAACGGTGCATTTAAGTCGGGCGGGTATTTCGACCCGCACATTGAACAGTACATCGAGCGGTGCATTTGGCGAATTGAGACACGGCGTCAATTCGACAAATGCACCCTCCGATGTACGGAGTTACGAAAGAAATGACACAACACCATCACGACCGTCACAAGTTGATACTGAGTGCACCCACTTCTCTGCAGCACAGATTGGCCAAGCAATGTAGCGTGATCACCTGCAGCCAGTGATGGACAAGCGGGGCATCTCATCACGAATCATATGAGTCGGGTGCTTGTCTTGACCTCCACCGAACCCCTGAGACTGACTCACCGAACCCCTAGGGTTCGATCGAACCCAGGTTAAGAACCACTGATCTACATGCTGCCTACATGCGTGTTACCTACTAGATTTCTTAAGTCTGTGCTCAACAGTTTGCTATCACCACTCGCTTGCATAGTTAATATGTCACTTCAAACTAGGATATTCCCAAGAGCTTTGAAAACTGCGGTTATCAAGCCTCTCTTAAAGAAGAACAGTCTTGATGCCACAATAATGAACAATTACTGACCAATCTCAAATCTGCTGTTTTTAAGCAAAGTCCTTGAAAAATGTGTTTACCAACAGCTCATTAACGTTCTCCAAATGAACAACTCCTTTGATGTTTTCCAGTCAGGTTTTAGACCCCACCACAGCACTGAGCCTGCTCTTATCAAGGTGACAAATGACATCCGCCTGAACACCAATGCAGGAAAAGTCTCAGTCTTGATCCAGTTAAATCTGAATGCTGCCTTTGACAATGTCGATCAATGGTCCTCCTACAGAGACTAGAGGACTAGGTGGGCATCTCTGGTACTAGAAGACAGGGAGTACTTTGTTGAAATTGGATAATGTGTTTCAGAAAAAATGTTCTTGACCTGTGGGTTACCCCAGGGGTCAGTCCAGAGACCCCTGTTGTTCAGCCTCTACATGCTGCTTTTAGGCCAGTTAATATGCAACAATAACGTGTTCTACCACAACTATGCATTTGATACTCAGATCTATGTCTCACTGGCAGCAGGTGAATATGGACCAGTGGATTCACTCTGCCACTGCATCCAACAGGTTAGTGTGTGGATGCACAGCATCTTTCTCCAGCTAAATGCTAGACTGAAGTCATAGAGTTTGGCTCACAAAAACATACAGAAAGTGTCAGCAGTCACCTCCAGTCTCTCTCTCTCTAAAACCTTCAAATCAGGCTAGAAATCTAGGGGTAATAATGGACTCAGACTTAAACTTTAACAGCCACATCAAATCAATAACATCTGCAGCTTTTAACCATCTAAAAACATTTCAAAAATCAAAAGTATACTGTCAAAACCAGACTTGGAGAGACTTAGCTATGCATTTGTCTCCAGTAGGGTCGACTATAACGCCCTGCTCAATGGCCTCTCCAAACAAGCGTTACCACAGCTGCAGTACATCCAGAACACTGCTGCTCAGGATCTGACTAGAACTAGGAAGTACGAGCACTTAAGTCCTGTGCTCAGGTTTCTGCACTGGCTCCTGTGGCTCAGAGAATAGACTTTAAAGCAGCTCTGCAGTGTACAACATGTTAGTGCCATATGAACCATCTTGCACTCTGAGGACTTCAGGGACAGGCCTCCTGCTGGTGCCCAGAGTGTGGACTAAACATGGGGAATCAGCATTTCAATTTTATGGAGCTAAAACCTGGACTAGTTTTACTGAGGATGTGAGACAGGCCTCTACTTTGACAATGTTTAATTCCAGGCTTAAAACGGTTCTGTTTAGCTGTGCATATGACAGAAAGTTTTTTATTTTGCTTTTCTTGTATTGTGATTTTAATGTGTTTCTTATTCTGTAAAACACTTTTAATTATTTTGTGTAGGAAGAGAAGAGTTTTGCACATTTTGGATCTTGTTCTCCATAAATGATTCTCTACAGAGGCTCCGATGTTCCAGCTCAGTTCAAACTCTTAAATATGTGGAGCTCGTATTCATAAAGGGAATATGTGATCAAGAACAGACACTGGGGCTTATGGAGGCCACAGTATTTTCTGTAACTGGAACATTACCATGGTATACTTCCTCAATGATAAAACTGTTTAGGTGTTCTTCAGCTAAGATTTCTGCAAGAAATTAGATGTTAAACCTAAACTTTACAGCAGCACACAGCACGGACCTTAATGGAACCAAAGATGCCCCGGTCTTCAGCAGGACTACCTCCCCCTCAGTGACTCTGGATGGGGGACAGTGGAGACATGACCCAACGCACTCAGACCACTCAGTATGATGGATACTGAGATACCGGATAATGGGCCTTATGTTTGGTCAGTTGAAAGTCCTACGGAGTTAAAATCTGTAACGACAAACACATTAATTTACAAAACTGTTAGAGGTTAGGCTGAAATTAGGTTCAAACATATGATTCAGATCCACTGGCCATTTATACAAATGCAAACAGCTATATGAAGTCAGCAATAGTACACATTTGAGAAATACTTATTTTTGCCATTGAAATTGTGATTTCAATTTGATCATGATTCATCTTGCAGCCCTCACTAATATTACTAAAGATGCAACATGTCCCATACCTCATGAGTGGCAGTAGTCTGTATTAGTAGCAGGTCAGTCCTCCTCAGTTAGGTGCACATTATTGTCATCTGCATTTGACCCATTTCATACAACACCTGCATCTTATCAGCCACCAGTTCTACGACCCCAGCAGTGTTTAGTCACACAGGAGGCTGCAGACAAGAAAAAGAGAATGAATATCAAACATTCATGAATATCATTATTATACAATTAGGTCTGATGGACATAACAGACACAGGTCTCTAGTCTCTACATCAGTGTGAGCACAGATCTGTTATATTACTGTCTATTATAAATCTAACCTGTCCAAAGAGTGCTCTTTTAAAAGCGTGTACTTATATGTTTTTTCTGCTCTCCGGGCAAGCTTTTCGCTCTGTGTTTTTCAAGCATCTGACCAGCGCTGCATGGTGCATGATGGGATATAGGAGGCCGTGAAGGATGCTCGGATGTGTCCTTCGTTCCATCTTCATGGAAACGCAGGCATGAAATGGGACAGGCATTGTTGCGCCGGAAGTGACGCAACTGGCCTTAAAATGTAGCAGACAAAGGATGCAGTTGTTGAAAAGGGACATGGCTACAGACTGTATAAAAAAGTGGACTAAGTGAGTGTGACGCCAGCTATAGCATTCAGCTCCAGCCAAATGAAGCTCATCAAGGCTTGCAGTTATAGGGGCGAATTTGGAGTCAAGTTGCATATAAGACATTCCGACCACATGTATCATAGTAACCAAAGGAGTGAGGCTGTTGAAGAACACTCCTTCCCACCCATACCGCTGGTTTAGCAAGGAGCAAGTACTTAGCAACGCTGTCAATCAAACCTGTTAACGCTAGTGGGACCTCGAGGAAAGAGGGCACCTGATTTATCTGTTATTAATGTTCAAATCTTGATTAATGGATAATTACAATAGCGAAATAAAAACAACAGGATCATGTAGAGTGAGTTAATACAAACCTTTTAAAACCAAAAATAATGAGCCTGACAGCAGCAGTTATAGAGAGAGAATCGAAAGTTTTTCAGTGTAAAGTGGAGCCTTCGCCATGCTCATTTTCAATTTGGAACGCAGTGGCTAGCATGTTAGCTATGTCCATTTATACATACAGTCTATGTTTATACAGAGTAAACTAATGAAAAATGGTGTGCATTGCTACATTTGTAAAACAGTTCATACTTCTGCAGTTTGGTGAGAAATTCAGATGTGAACATGATCCATAATTCATGTGTGACTCAGACGAGTGTGCGCTTTTAGGTCAGCTCCTCCAGTCTCATAAGACAACACAGAAAATAGTAGCACAAGTGTGATCAGAGGCAACTCAGGGATGAAGAGAAAGAAGGAGAGAACAGAGGTGGGGTGAGAGGTGGAGGCAGAGAGAGATAAAGAGAGGGAGAGGTGGAGGAAGAAAGATGGAAGAAGAGAGAGATCGAGTGAGAGGGGGGAGACAATCACAGAATGAAACAAAGTAAAAAAGTACTGTGCTTGAAGTGCATTTTACTGTGGATACTTTTTATCTTTTACATCTTTACATTTTTGAGCTGGACTGAAAAGTAGTTTTGGTAAGAGACAGAGAAGCTTCACAGGAGAATGCATGTGTAGACAGAGATATTTACTATGCAGTATTATACAGACGTTTACACTTTTGTCATGTTCATATTTATTTATTTTTTTTTTTTCATCTGATAATAATGAAATGGATTTATACAGCACCTTTCACAAAACCCACAGCAGTACAGTGCATTGTGGCACCATCAAGCTCTCACTCACACACCACCTTTTGGTGTGTGAGTGAGAGGTGAGTCAAGTGTCTTGCCTAAAGACACAGCAACATACTGCACTAGAGCCACTGCTGCCCCCCTGTGGCAACTGGCATTCCCAGCAGTGTCCCATCCAAGTACTGACCCAGCCCAGCCCTGTTGGTTTTTGATGGTTGATGGTTAGCATGACGACTAAACCCTGCCTGAGATCCAGAATATACACTTCTCCAATACTTTACAAAGATCTCCCCAAGTTCAGAAGGGCGTGATTGACAGGTGGATTAGCCAGAGATCAGACGAGATGTGTTCTCAAAGTGCTTGGTCACACTCCTTCAAACACACCTGTTCAGAGTTCTATCATCGCTGATGATATCACTGGGAGCATTCTGTCCAAACGTTCTTCACTATTTATACAAGAAACTTTTTTTTTATCTCTATATTTAAAACATGATTTCAACAAAATAATAGTCATAGTGTTTTCTAATATTTTTATTTGTCAAATATGAATCTCTGTGTGCATTAGAGGAGTGTACAACATGGTTGCTAGGTAACAGTAATGGAATTCCCTAGTGTGTCATGATTTCCAACCACGAAATAAAATTTGAAACATAAAAAACTGCTAAATTGGGGGAAAAAGTTTAGATTTTTAAATCAAATCTTGTGTGTTTTAATAAAGTAAGTAGTCTAACCTGTCATAGGCCTGTTATAGACTCTTTAAATACACCCCCACAGCCATATCATCCTGGGTGGCATTTGTTTTTCTTGGAGCTGCTGAGACATTCACACCTTCTGGGAGTGTGGTCTGTGGTTTCATATTTACAGCAACAGTCCATCAGTGTCCAGATCACATAAAACACATGTAGAGATGATATTCGCATCCCTGCTGCTGTTACACTGGAATGAGTCAGCAGAAATTGCCCTGGCACATCATTCTGTGCCTATACATGAGTTTAAAGCTACACTTTGCAACATTTCTGGTGACTGTGTGGATATGTGTGTGTGTGTGTGTGTGTGTGTGTGCGCATGTGTGTGTGTGTGTGTGTGTGTGTGTGTGTGTGCGTGTGTGTGTGTGTGTGTGTGTGTGTGTGTGCGCGCGCGTTTGTGTGTGTGCGTGTGTGCGGTCTTTAACCTGGAGATGTGTTTGCTTTGCCTGTAATGTTCCACAGTATGGCATGAAAATGATCTAAATAAACATAGCCAAGCTACAGATCTGTGGAGAGGTGACCCCACTCACAGTAAGAATGCTTTATTAAGGTATTTTTGAGAAATAAAAAACACCCAAAATAAAATAAATTCTAGTTCAGTTTTATTTACTTAAAGAGGGGGTATTTTACTTCATGTTATAAAATGTTATAAAAGAAAGCTAAAAAAAAAAAAAAGCCCAAAAACAAATAAATATTCCAGGAAACCCAGTCCTCCAGGCTGGTGCCACGCTGTCGGCTAACCCAGGGATCAGGTGTCAGATCTGGGATACATTCACAGGACCCCCCTCCTGAAAGACCACAGGAAACAAGAAACACAACGCTATTTAGATAAATTATGTTAAATTATTTGTGTTAAATAAAGATAATATATTTTAAATAGATCAGTATCAAATCTAAACAAATTAAAGGTGCACTGTGTAACTTTCCAGGTGGGTGGTCCGCTGCGCTTGTCTCCATGGAGATGTCACTGTTTGTTTTCCAAAATGTTTCACAGTATGGCATTAAAGTCATCTATCTTCATGGAGACAAACAGGTTGTGTCCCCAAAGCAAGTTATAGGGTAAATATGTGGCGAGGCGATTCAGCTCATTTTACAAATGCCTGTTTCTAAGGCATTTGGAGCAATAAAACACATGTATTTGAATAAATGCAAATCAAATATGTTTAATGCCATAATGTGGAACATTCCAGGCAAAGCAGTAATATCTCCATGGAGACAAGACTGTATAGTGGACCCTTCAGGAAAGTTACATAGTGCAGCTTTAAATGACCATAATAATTTAAAAGGTCAATATTTAATTTTTGTTCAATAATACAAACACACTATTTCTGGGGTGTGCAAACATCATGGATGGCCACATACTGAAGCATGGTGCGACGGTGGCCCAGTTGGTAGAATGATCTGAAAGTTGGCAGTTTGAATCCCGCTCTGGACATAAACATCATTGGTTGAGGTCAGGTCTACTCACCCACAGGTTGGTGGTGTGATTACAGCTCCCACAGATGAATGCTGTCCTTGTGTCCTTGGGCAAGACACTTAATCCACCTCGCTCCCAATGTCTGTGTACACTGGAGTGTGTGTGTGTGTGTGTGTGTGTGTGTGAATGGGTGTGTGGTTCCGTGATGTAAAGCATTTTGAGTTTCTTTTGCCATACAGAAGTAGGATGCCATTATAGTATTATTGTAATATGTCACAGGTTTGGTATGTGGAGGGATTCTGAACTTGGGCCAATTCATCAAAAAGGGCCAACACATATTGGTATGAGGGCCACATTTGGCCCCTGGGCCATAGTTTGGACATACCTGCCCCATCTGATTATCATCTGTGTGAAGAGAAAATCTGAGAAAAGATAGAAAAAGAGATGGGAGGGGGAGAGAAAGCATGAGAGAAAGAAAGTGAGGGAGGGAAAGCAAGAGCAAGAAAATGGGAGTGTAGGAAAAGGCGAGGTGGGACGAGTGGGACAGATAGAGCACATGTCCTGCGGCAAAATTGACCCAAAACAAGTGAAGTCCTGTTCTGTGTCAGATGTGATTATGCATGTTTGAGAATAATTACTCTCAGTTAGTCAGTCTGTCAGTCACATGACAAGCTTTTAACTTACCTTATCTGATGTCAAATCTTATAATCTTTTGTGACCTTTATAACCAATTTTTTTATGTATAAAATTTGTTAGGATGATTAGGATAAGCTGATGTCCCAAACGTGTAATCCTAATTTATCATTTTTTTGATGGTTGATGGTTAGCATGATGGCTAAACCCTGGGAAGCCTGGGATCCAGAATATGCACTTCTTCAATACTTTACAAAGATCTCCCCAAGTTCAGAAGGGTGTGATTGATAGGTGGATTAGCCAATCACACACAAGTATGGTCTGTCCATATTTAAACAAATATGGCTGCTTACAAGGAAAAAAACACATGAAAAAATATTACAGGTGACTGAAAAACATGGAGGATTTCTGCAAAAATCAATGAGCAAAGCACCAAACTTTTCACCTGTGGGATGATTTTATTCAAAATGATGGGTGACCAATGAGCTCCTTCGTTTCACATGCATCACTGAAATACACAAATCTGATTGGATGATCATGTTAGGTTATGCGTTGAGGCATGAAAGAGGGAGTGGGTACCAGACTGATATCCCTCTGTATAAAAAATACAGAGACATCAGTCTGGATCTGCCAGGCAAGGCACCATGGTGATTATTAAACCAGAGTTTTAAACAGACAAAGAGTTCACATTAGATTCTTTTTAATGGAACATTTACACACTGAGCATTAGTCACATGATGGGTCTAAAATAGCAGAAGTTAAATTAATGAATCTTGTGTGTTCTTTGTGGAGAGGAGGACAGCGTGTTCAAAACAGTTTAACTAACAATGAGCTAACAATGAGCGCACTGTAAAAGCTGACGCAGATATGAATTACAACATGAGGACATGTGCATGTGACCCAGTGTTCTAGTGAGGGGTCAGAGCACCATTTTGAGTGTGCCTTCAGGGCAGTGTTTTTGTAATGGAGAGAAGTGCTTTATTGTCTCAAAAGTCTGGTAAATATTATGCACACGAGAAGACATAAAAACCAATAGGACAGTTATGGTGTAGTGTGTGTGTGTGTATAAATACACACAGCGAAATCTAGACTACAAATGCCCCCTAGTGGATGAATGGATTTGTCTTAAAAATATGATGATATTGATATTTGATGATATTGATGACATGATATTTTTAAGGATGGAGGACAGCTAGAGAGAAAGAATGAGAAACAAAACCATAAACCTTTGAACTCTCACACACCTTGGAAGTCAAACTGCAGCGGACGCTATAGAGAGAGAAGAGTAAAGTGTGAAGGGCATGTCACAGAGTGCACACTGCTCTGTTCTATTAGATTCATGACTGTAGTAAACTGTTATGACACATTGAGCCGACAGTACCAACATGGCCACCGCCTCTGAGAAAGGGGGAAGAGGAAAAGAGAGCGAAGAGAGAGAGGGAAAGAGAGAAGAGAGAAAAAAGGAAGACACAGAGAGAAAGGAGTGAGGAGAGAGAGAAATGGGGAAAGAGAGGGAAGGAGAGAAGAAAAAGTGGGGTGAGAAAAGAGGGGAAGGAGAGAAAAAAGGGGGAGATGGAGGGATGAGAGAGAGAGAGAAAAAAGGGGGAGAGTAAAGTGAGGGAGGGAAAGAGGAGAGAGCCTACACACATTATGCTAATGCTAAATCTCGTTAGGCTTTTGACAATTTCATGGCTCGCTGCTGCTAACGCAGTCGGAGCAGAGGGAAGGAGAGAGGGAAGGAAAGAGGGAAGAAGAGAGAGAACCAGAAGAAGGCAAAGGGAAGAGATAGAGAAGGAGACTGAGGGCATTTGTGAGGAGGAGAGGACAATTTACTGAACTGTATTTTTCCATTGCTACAGGAGGATGTGGCCTCAGAGTTTTAGTCTGACCTTAAGCAATGTTACAACACAGAGCTGGACCCTGCAGTGGACACTCCACTGCAGGGTCCAGTTCTGTGTTGTAACATTTCAACTCAGCTGAGAGCTGCCAACCATTTTGTAAAATATGGAAACCAAATGGTAGTGTAGCATCATGCTGGGCCTGCATAAAGAGAGGGGAGGAATTTGCTTTCCGTGTTTTTATTTAAAATAAAAACACAGATATGTTGTGTTTGTAAAAAGTTATAAAATGCAAAGTTAAAGGGGAGAGATGGTCCCAATCATGATGAGCACTTGTGTTTACTGTTGGTCACAGAGTGTCACAGACACAGTGAGAGGATGTCTCACTCTGCACAAGTCTCCACAGGCTGATGCCCGTGGCAGCTTGTCTTTCTTCGTCCAAT
Source organism: Periophthalmus modestus (assembly GCA_019594935.1). Classification (NCBI taxonomy): domain Eukaryota; kingdom Metazoa; phylum Chordata; class Actinopteri; order Gobiiformes; family Gobiidae; genus Periophthalmus; species Periophthalmus modestus. Next base: position 19,544,588 of record JAIEZT010000054.1, read on the forward strand.
GATTCTGAGTTTGATGTTTGTCTTGGTCTCCCACAACTTAGCTGGCTAGATGACTCGAGATTCTCCCGACAAAATGGTGCAGTGGATGTCTGGCTTAAAGCAGACATATACTAGGTGACACTTTATAATAACAGTGTTCATACATTGTAACGTAACTAAATGTGTTATGTGTTAGCAGTGAATACCCCATAGAAGTAAAATACCCCCTCTTTAAAATCCCATAGAACTAAAACACCCCAGTTAGGCTTTGTAACTATTTCTGTGAAGTACGCACTTCCTTCTCCAGTTTTATTTTCTTAAATTGTGATACTCATAGGATTCAGCAGCATCACATAGTTGTTTTGGGACAAAAAAAAATTCGCTGCTCGCTAGTGTGATGTGTTATCCATAGGAGGGTCCAAAAGCTGCAGTGCTCCCACTGGGCAGTTTTCTAACGCGGAAGTCAGTGGACCTGTTTCTTTTCTTAAGTCATTTTAGATGAATATTGTGATTTAAAATGTGCAAATCATAACATAATGATCCATGGGTGTCGGATTATAACTATAGCGCAAACACAGTAGGTCTGATTTAAGCCTAATTAAGATATAGCTATTATGAAGAGCTACCTCTTACTTTTCTTAATAACAATGATATTATAATTGCACTGTTCATCACTAAAACTCCAAAAGCACAAATCTGCATTTCACACTGGTCTATGGCTCCAAGATGGCTACCTCTCCTCCTCTGAGATTCTGTCTGATTTCTGCATTTTTATTTTTCATTTTTTATGTGGATAGAGCGAGGTTATAATTAAAGGCATTCTTCAGAGACATGAGATTGAGTTGAACAAAAGTGTCAGAACTGTTAGTGTGCGCAGCACAACACAGCGTTAATTTCTACCAGAGGAGAGAGGGAGAGGAGAGGGGGGATACGAAAGCGAGAGGGTGACATGAGAGAGAGAGAGCGAGAGAGAAAGAGAGACAGAGACAGAGAGAGATGCTCTGATATAAAGCCACATGGTAATATAAAAGAAAGTACTACCAACTATTTAATGTTGAAAATCACATTCTACTGTCTAAAGAAACAGTGCTTTTTCATCACTGTGGTATCAGAATTGGTATTGACTATCGGGTCCATTTCGTATCAAATGGAGTTTGAAATGTTAGTAAAAATAAGATATCTACAGTAATCAGATACTGAGCACTCATACACAGAAATAGTCAGGCACCTCTGTTGCGTTTTAAGTACATACATATATAGGAGCTCATCTTTCAGCTCTGTCATCTCGTATTAAAGTGCTGAGCTAATTAAATGCTTTGAGTCATCTATTGAATAATAATGTGGAAGTGAAGTCATGCAGACTCTCTCTCTCTCTCTCTCTCTCTCATTTTTAATTAGGCTAATCCTGTGATTGTGGTTTAATTAAGAGTCCTTCACATTATGAGACACTGCAGAGTCACTGCTGTGGTCCATGTGATGTAATGACACTTTAAAGGCTCTCAATGAATAGAATGTGATTTTCATCATGAAATAGTAGTACTTTCTTTTATATTACCATGTGGCCTTATAACAGTGTAATCCCTCAGTCTTACAGATAGGTTCCATAGTGCTCTGATACAGCTCAAGATTATTCTAAAGCTATTCAGGAAAGGTTCATTTCTGTCCTGTGAATGTGACAACAACAATTCCAGTTTTAGTAGCAGTTAGTATATGATTTTGATACTTTTGATAATGATAACTTTTGATCTGGATGTTGTGTGGCAGCCGTGGCTGACACGTCTGCAATATAGCATGGTGGTCGGGGACAGTACCTTTAGACTGGTAGACAGGGATGGTGGTCCCTCTGTTTAAGAAGGGGGACCGGAGGGTGTGTTCCAACTACACACTCCTCAGCCTTCCCAGTAAGGTCTAGTTCAGGGTCAGGATACTTTGCTAAGGGCTGTCCGGTGACTAGAGCAGGAGCTGTGTTCACATTGCCGGCAGTAAGTTAGACCTGTTCCTGGTGCATGTTGGACTCTGCCAGGGCTGTTCTTTGTTACCGGTTCTGTTCATTGTATTTATAGACAGTATTTCCTGTGTGAAGCAGCTGGGATGAGAATCAGCTCCAAATCTGAGGCCATGGTTCTCGACCAGAAGAAGGTGGCTTGCCCTATCTGGGAGGGTGGTGAGTCCTTGCCTCAAGTGGAGGAGTGATGCGGTCGCTGTATCAGTCTGTTGTGATAAAGAGAGAGCTAAGTCAAAAGGCAAATCTCTCGATTCCTACCCTCACTTATGGTCATGAGCTTTGGGTAATGACCAAAAGGACAAGATCGCAGATCCAAGCGGCCGAAATGAGTTTCCTGCACACGGTCGCTGGTTGCTCCCTCAGAGATAGTCCCCAAAATAAGGTAGTTGAGATATGAATCATTTAATTGAAAATTGAATAAAAGAATAAAACCCTTTTAAACAATAAACAATGTAGTTTCTTGTCAAATATTTTTGACTTTGTTTGAGAGAGGTCAGCTCATTCCTTTTTTAGGATTTAGTTCAGTTCAAAATAACGCATATTAACGCATATACAGTTTGTAATCACACAAGTGCATAATCCACGGACTGTAGGACAAAAGCAAAATTGGTTCATCCTACCAGCTCGCCATCAGTAGAGATCACAGTTCAGTCCCATCAAAATAAACTGACCTGAAAACAAGGTCAAAACAGGGTATCAGCTCATAGTTTTCGGCAACATTTTATCATTAAACTTTCTTAATCTTCGATTACTGTTGTGCAACATCATTTCAGGAATCAAAACATTTACAGAAGAATGCTACAGGTTAACAAGCTAACAGTACTGCCAGCAGTGAGCGATTAGCGAAAAAACAGCCATTACTGACAATTTCAAATATATAAACAAAAAGCACTGAAACAGCAGAACAGTGCAGCCAAATAAAGTTTAACATAATAAACAAGGTTGAGAAGTGTCACTCAATACTTTGGCCCATGATTGGTAAATTTAGTACTAGCATTATTAGCGGAGCTTCAACAAGCGGATACATGGAAATGAGTTCATATGTGCTAAACTCAACACTACCTTTGAATTTAGAACATCTTAACAGTACATAGTAAAGATAAGGTTTGAGGAAAACTCATCATTGAGTTGTAAGTAAGCTAGAATGTGTAAATAAGTCTTAAAGCCGAGTATTAGCCGACCAGTCCAAATGCCAGTTGCACGCGCGCAGTGAGAGTGGAGTGGGAGGGGCGGAGGAGCAGACAGGTACAGAGCTGCACCGGTTATTTATTTTTCAACCAGTTGGGGATGAGCAAATCAGGGAAGAGCACTGATCAGGTAAGAGTAACCCTAGGTGGCAGGGGTTACATAAAGCCTCTGCTGTTTTTCTAAGTATCAGATATGAGTCTAAGCACAAGTCTATGCTCGACAGTAGCTCCATTGGTAGAGTATTTGTCCTTTGATCCAAATGCTTGTGGTTTGAATCCTTCTCTCGATATAAACATCATTGGTTGAGTGGTCAGGTCCACTGACCCACAGCTCCCACAGATGAATGCTGTCCTTGGGCAAGACACATAAGCCACCTCGTCCCCAGTGACTGTGTTCACTGGTGTATGACTGTGTGTGGGAATGGGTGAGTGGTTCCTTGATGTAGAAAAGCGCTATGTAAAATGTGGCCATATGCTGTAGCTGGTTCCTTTTCTGTCCCTTGAGTTCAGTTGAAAGGGCTCTGGTCTCGGCCTTCTCTGATCACTGCACTAGAACTGACGGAAATGATCGATTCTTCATTAGACCGTTCACACATGCCTTCATTGCTCTGAACAAGGCCGGAGCTAAGGCCAGACTCAATGCAACCACATGTGCAGCGCTATTTCAGTGGTAGCACTAAAGAAGATGGATGAATTTGAGCTAAATTTGTCTGGCCCCTGTACAAATATATTGTATAAATAGCTCCTGAGGTCAAAATAACTCCGCTGTGTGCCATCCTCATCTAATTAGAAAGTGTTTTATTGTCAGAGAACCAGGAAGTGTGTGTCAGCATGCTAGTAGGGCAGGTACAGCTTCTTTAAATTGCTCTATTTCTATTCTTAAGCTATTTTAGATCAATACAGCATCTTTACATTTGTCATGAATGGCCATGCAGTTTTTTATTTTATTTTATTAATTTTTTTGTATAAAAATACAGCTGAACTGTTAAGGAAAACACACAGGGGTATCTCAGAACATGTTTGTACAGATCTGATCTATGGGGTTAGCAGTTTTTATGTAGAATAAGTTGCAGATTTTGTTTGTGTATGAAAGAATTGTACTGTAAAAATGTAGTCTTTGGGATTTGCTGATTGCATTTATTCAAATAGGTTGCTTTTACTTTCTAGAATTTGATAATGTCATAATCTCCGATGGTGGGTTTGGGCCTGTGTTAGCCTACAAAACGTTGACTGTTTTCAAAGAAATCTCAGCTCCACAAACTTGTCATATGAATTTAATGGTTTCAAGTCTTTTCAATTGACAACTCTCATGTCTTTGGAGTTGAACAATGGCTCCACTTTCTGAAGCTGTTGTGAAAAAACCATTTGACTTTTGTTTATTTATACTGACAGAGAAGACACTGAACTTTGTGCCAGTTTATGTTTCATGTGGATAGGCCCAGTAATTGCAGAGATATTAACCATAAACCAGATCAACAAATCTGTAATCTGACAGTTACACAGCAAACCCCACCTGCGAATTCTGATCTGACTCCAGCTCAGGTTAAATTAGAGGGACTTTACAATGTTGTGATACCACGCGATCTCAACCTGTCGATACTTTGCAGCTGATGTCATCAACAATCCATGGGGGCTCTGCTCTGTCTGAAGCTCTGTTACTCAAATTAGACTATGATCTTTGTTTTAACACAATCTGACCACAAAACTCTTTGGTAGAGATTCTTCTTCTGCCCTTCTGTCTGTAGTCCCTCTCTCCTCTGGCTCAGTGACAGAGCACAGCAGCTGCAGAAACCCGACCTCCACCTCTGCCTCCGCTTAGGCCCACGTAACCAGATCCAGGGGCAGATTAATGACCTCACGGCCCAATTAGGCCATCCATGAGTGGGGAGGAAGTGGTCGGGTGGTCCCTTTATCTAGGCAAGCCTGGAAGGCCCCCGCTGAGATGAGAACGAGACAGAGGCTCTCTGATCTAATAAAGACAGGGAGAGATTGAGAGATAACGTGAAAAAGGGAGGAAGGGAGAGTGGTAAAGCAGGAAAGAGAGGGAGAGGAGAGAGTGAAGGAGAGATAGGGAAGAGAGAGTGAGAAAGGGAGAGAGATGCTCAGATCCAGATGTGATCAGACAGATATATATCGATTGGATATAAGACAAACTTGACTCCTACAGTCAGTATTGAGCAAGCCCAGGCTGTAAAACTAATGTCCCACATAAATCCACCAGTGACATTAGACAGGTTTACTGCTGTTGACCAAGCAGAGATAACTTCAGCCTTTATGTCCTCAAAAACATCAACTCAAAAATCAAGCATGATTTTTATAAATTTTTACAAATACGTCATTGTACGATTACATTAATTAATCAAAAACGTTTGGCAATGGAGGTTTCAGAGCTGGAGAATATGCTATTAAATTTTAAATCTTTGAAGGGGGTTATCTCTAAAGTCTACAAACTTCTAGTTGAACAAGAGGAGTCATCTCTTACTTCTCTAAGACATATATGGCAAAAAGATCTGGATGTTGAATTAAATGACGAGCAGTGGAGAAAAATTACTAATAGTATCTTTTTAAAAATGTCAAGCAATAGAATATTAGAACAAAATTATAAATTCTTGCATAGAGTATATCTGACCCCACTCAGAATGAGTAAAATGTATGCTAGTCTGTCTCCTAAATGTAACAGATGTGAAACTCATGTAGGTTCTTATCTTCACATGTTTTGGGAGTGTCATCGTTTAAGAGAGTTCTGGAGCGCAGTACATGACTTTACTGTTAAAATCGCCAAAAGGTCCCTAAAGACATCTCCTATAAGAAGCCTGTTCGGCATCGAATATGATATAGAAACTAATCCACTACTACAGAAACATTATGGGCATCATATCATACCTATCAAAAAAATGTATTCTACTCAACTGGACAACAGATAATCCTCCTACATTTGAAACATTTAAACAACTTCTACAAGATATTTCACACTTAGAGTATCAAACATATGCATTAAAACAAAGGATGGACCTATACAACGATTTATGGGGTTGCCTTATTGACCTCTGACCTTTTTTTTTTTTTTTTATGTTGCAAGCCAAACTCCAGACTAGAAATCAAAGTAATAATAAAGTAACGATTGTGACATTGATAAGTTATTACTATTTGGAAAATGTAAACTGAGAATAACTAATTTTAATGAAAATTACTGTAACATAAGATCATAATGAAAGCAGAAACATAAATAACATCGATCTGGACTTGCCTTCAAATAATATCAGTGGGCAGATGGTGACCACCATCAAAGAACCATAGGAAAGATGCAAATTGATTATTTATTTTTTTCTTTTTTAACTATTACTTTTGTTATTATTATTATATTATTATTATTATTATTATTATTATTATTATATTATTATTATTATTATTATTATTATTATTATTATTATTATTTATTTATTTATTTATTTTTTTTTTATTTTATTTATTTATTTTTTTCTTATTAACTAATCTACTCTTATGTGGTTTGTCTTTGCTTCGTGGTCAACTTCTGTGCCCGTAGTCTTGCTGTCTATTAGTATTATCAATTATGCTTTCTGTACTTGGCAGCTATTATTATTATTATTATTATTATTAATACTATGTATATGTGTGTATGTATGTATGTATGTATATATATATATATATATATATATATATATATATATATATATATATATATATATATATATATATATATATGTATGTGTGTGTGTTATATATGTGTATATGTGTATATATATATATGTGTATATATATGTATATAATCTATGTACCTGTATGTGTATGTATATATGTATGCATATATGGTGATGCATGTGTGTATGTATATATTTTTTTCTTCTTGTTCCTGTGCTTACCCGGTGCCCAGGGGCCAGGGGAGAGGGGTGTAAAATGTTGAAAAGCAATAAAAAATATGAATTACAAAAAAACAAAAAAAACATCAACTTGTATCTTAGACCCTATACCAGCCAGACTCCTCAAAGAAATCCTCCCTCTAATTATAGATCCTGTCCTTAATATAATAAATACCTCATTAGAAAATGGCTATGTCCCCCAGTCTTTCAAATATGCTGGAGATCGCCTCCTGACCGTCCGGTGATGGCTGGACCCTAGATCCCCTCCTGATCGTCCGGTGATGGCCGGACTCTAGATCGCCTTGCCTGAATGGACGGCTCACTGAGTGGACTCTGGCCCTACAGACTTGAACTGGATGCGCCTTAGTCCTGGACACATCTGCAGCCTGTCCGTCCATGAGAGTGGATCTCTCCTTCACTGTGGTTCTCCTCGAGGTTTCTCCTTTTCCCATTGGGTTTTTGGAGTTTTTCCTTGCCGAGAAGGAGGGTCTAAGGACAGGGGATGTTCTGGAACAGTTATTCATTGCTTGTTTTCTGCTGATTAATCTGCTTGTCTGTTTCTGTTTCATTGTTGATTTTCTAATTCTGTTGGTTAATCAACTCTCATGTTCAGCCCTAAGAGGCGACTGCTGTTGTGATTTTGGGCTTTACAAAAATAAATTGAATTGAATTGACTGTTCATTAATGTTTGTTTATCGATTATTTTAGTCGACTATTTTTACATTTCAACATTTTCCATACATTTTAGCAGCAGGAGATAGATCATATGCACTATTAAACTGTACTTCGGGCGACAGTAGCTCAGTAGGTTGAGTGTTCCAAATCCAAATCCCGCTCTCTACATAAACATCATTGGTTGAGTGGTTAGATCCACTGACTTGAAGGTTGGCGGTGCAATTCCAGCCCTCACAGATGAATGCTGTCGTTGTGTCCTTGGGCAAGACACTTAACCCACCTACCTTGGGACAACGGGTGGAAATTAGCCTCTGGCTATAATCCGGTGTGTTTACGGTCATGTCATGTCTGTTCATCAACATGCACTGTCCCAACCAAATAAAATAAATAATAATAATTATTTGTAAAAAATCACAAGCTTTTTGTTTAATAATACTAATGTCATTTTAATATGTCTTTTAACCATGAACTTAGATGACCCCAATTAATACTTAGCATATGTAGCCCAACTAATCAGATTATTCATGACAATATTTACACAACAAATTTAAAAAATAGCTGTTGACTCAACTTCTACAATGAACCACAGTGTGTTTTTGAACTGTACTTTTGGGCTCATGACTCAGAGCAGGGTCTTATGGTCAGAGCCAGAGGCACTGGCCCCAGAAAACCCTCACACTACCAGCATCTTCTCCTATTCAAAGAAGAGGAGAGAGAAGAGGAGGAGAGAGAGACAGAGAAGAGAGCAGAGAGAAGAGACAAAAGAAAAGAGAGAGAGGAGAGAGAATAGGGAGAGAAGAGAGAGAGGAGAAAGAAAAGAGAGAAAGGAGAGAGAAGAGAGAGGAGAAAGTCAACCCCCACAAATAGAACAGAGGATATGAGGAAGATGGCCGACAGATCAGCTTTGGTTTCCTGGGCACTGATGCAGTGCCGAGGACGCTTGGGTCGTTCTAACCCTCTGAGAATGCTGCGATTAAACCTGATGTGACAGAGAAAAACAAATATGAGGAAAATAAAGTAACACTGGAAAGTATTGCACTGAATTAAAACTTCACCACGTAACTTTTTAGACAAAATGCAATTAGGTTTATTCATTTAGAAAAACACTGTGTCTTTACTGTGAGCAGGCTTGCATCTCCACAAGCTCCACAAGCGACTCTTGGCCTGGAGGGAATAGAAATGTTGCTTCTTTGGCTAAAATATTCCCCAGTATGGCATTAAACAAGCTCTAACCCAAACTAACTTTGATCAGATTAACCAAGTACAGTAGGTATCGCAAACTATTAACTTGTCGTCATTTTGAACTATTATTTCTTTTTTTTGGCTCTAGAAGTGCTGGGGGAGGCGCAGTCCGGTGGTAAAGTCTGGTGGTGCTGGCAGAGGCGCAGTCCAGTTGTGCAGTCTCGTGATGCAGGCATAGGTGCAGTCCGGTGGTGCTGACGGAGATGCAGCATAGTGGCACTAGCAGAGTTGAAGTCTGGTTGTGAGGTCCGGTGGTGCAGTCTGGTGGTACTAGGGGAGATGCAGTCCGGTGGTGCAGTTCTGGTGGTGCTTTCTGGTGGTGTAGTCCAATAGTGTAGCCCGGATGTGCAGTCTTGTGGTGCTGGGCAAGATGCAGTCCTGTGGTCCAGTCTGGTGGTGCTGGGGAAGGTGCAGTCCAGTGGTGCGGTCTGGTGGTGCAGTCTGGTGGTGCTGGCAGAGGTGTCAAAATAGTTATGGCAAGAACACGTGGTCTGGTGTGTGCAGTTTCAAAGGTGTTGACATAACAGCACAGCAGAGGTCACCAGAACAAAACCTCCCACACCGGAGGTCAGATCACAGTCAGTTCCTCTTTCACTTTGATAAGACTGAACACATAGGTCTTATCAGCCGCTCATAAACGAACTCACTCTGGCAGCTGTTTGGATCAACACAGTAATAAAGGTTCATGTTTTAAAGATGGGGTATTATGCAAAATCTTTTTTTTTTGCTTTCTGCCATGTTATAACATTGTTCTATCAAAAACCTGCCTGGTTAGCAGTATGAGTCTGTCTAATGCTCGGCTCACAAGCCTACTTAACCAGGAAGCCCCCTGAAAACATTGTTTTCTAAGTATGTTAGGTGTTAACAGTTAATGCCCCATAGAAGTAAACTACCCCCTCTACCCTTCTTTTTAAATTTAAGATTAGATTATCCGTGCTTTAATTTAAATAATTAGATTTTGCATGCTTTAAACCATGCTATACTGTTGGCCCACCCATATACTGTACCTTTAGATGTAGTTTGCTTCATTCACACTTATTTCATTCATCCATTAATCCAAAGTTGACTTCTCTGAGCACTCAAAAATACACTGTTTGCATTTACCTAATACTAGTTGTGTCAAAGGCAAAAATCAAAACTTCTTGATTCTCTTCTCTCTCTTTCTCCTTCTTTTTCTCTCACTCTCTCCCTATCTCCTGCACTCTCTCAACCATCTCTTTCTCTTCTCTCTGTCTCTCACCAATCTTCCTACCTTTCTCTTCCTTCCTTCCTTCCTTCCTTCCTTCCTTCCTTCCTTCCTTCCCTTCCTCTCTCTCTTTCAATCTCTCTTTCTCTTCTTCTTTCCCCCCCCTTTGCTCTCTCCTCCTCCTTTCACCTCTCTCCTTTCACCTCCCACTCCTCTCCTCTCTCTCCCTCTCACCCCCTTCCTCTCCCTCCCTCCCTGCCTGCCTCCCTCTCACTCTCTCTCCCCTCTTTCTTTCTTTTCTCCCTTTCTCTCTCCTTCTCTCTTTTCACCTGAACTGATTTTAACAGAGGGTGTTTGAGCGCTGCTCTCACATAAAAATGAGCAGCACTTGTCTCTTGGAATCATTTCAACAAAAGGACAAATAAAAGATGAAGGGGTTGCCATGGAAACTAAACCAATAGATGGTGGTTTACATGGTGTCACTGCTATTAAGCAAATGTAAAAAAACACAATGGAAAATTAAGGGTCCTCTCACACTTGCCCAAGCACGGATAGCCAATAGAGTGAGGTACATTTGTGCCTAGGCAACAGATAGAAGTTTTAAAGCCTTGTCTCCGGTTGACCTTGCTCCTCCACACTGTTGTTTAATCCATAAACTCACAGAGAAGTATCACAGAAGGACTCATATCTGCCTCAATATTAAAGAGATATTTCATGCCGCTGAACTTATTTTCCCTGTTAAGGCGATAGATAGCACTGCTGCGGCACATGTAAACAAACAGTGCCATGTGATGAGATCACCTGTGTGATATGTGACGTTCAGTTATGCAGGTGTGAGTGCAGGCCGTAGAACCCTAGACAATTGTACTTGAGCATTTCATGGTTCAAAAGGCCTGGTGTGAGTGTGAGCTAAGCCTCATTTCCACTGGCATGGTTGGCTTGGAGCCACCTTGGCACAGGGAGCATTTCCATAACAAATGGCTTAGCCACTTTTGGGTGTAACACAGGTCTAGCAAGACACACCCAAAGGTGTGATGCCGGCCTGTGCTGCCACGAGGTGTAGAACAGCTATAAAATGCAGTTCTTCAACACAAACTAAAGTTGAGGCAACTACAAAGAGGAGAGCATCGAGCACCTGAAGCTGAGGCATCTACAAAGAAGAGAGCATTGAGTGCCTGAATCTGAGGCAACTACAAAAACAACATCATTGAGCGCCTGAAGCTGAGGTAACTAAAAAGACGAGAGCACTGAGTGCCTGAAGCTGAGGCAACAACAAAGACGAGAGTATCGGACGCCTACAGCTGAGGCAACTACTACTTTCGCTGCTAATGCTGGAGCCACGCACCAGCCTGAGAGCTCAGTCTACTCTACACATATAAAATGGTGGGATGTGACAGTCCCGGCATTCATCAAGGTGGAGTGGGTGGAACATTTTTGGATGTCACAAAAAACTTTTGTGTTTAAGGTTAAGTCACAGCTGGAGAGATTTATTTTATTTGCCAGGCAAGCACAGCTACTGCCATGCTGCTGGTTGTCCAAAGATTGCATGGAGGCATGACTAGCACCACGCCTCGTGAGCTAATCCCAGGTCCCAAGTGTTTCAGACCCCTTTGGAAGGTAATACATCCAGTAGTTCGCGTTGGACCTCCCAGCCTTCTGGAAACAAGGCTACAGTCTGCATTTGACTCATCCTCTGGTTAAACCTCAGGATCAGTGGCTCAGTGGTTAGGTTAAGGTACACTTTACTGTACTCCTTAGGGAAATTTGCCCTCTGCATTTGAACCATCCTTCAATGTCTCTAGGGCAACCTGTCAGAATCAGTGTAACACATTTCCAGATCTTGAGCTAGTCCTGGTCAGGACTACCTTAGCTGGAGCGGTTTATTTCAGTTTCAGGTTTATTTCAGGTTCATTTCAGGTTTATATGAATGAGGGAGCTCATTGGTCATCTATCATTTTGAATAAAATCATTTCTCTCCCCTCAGACAAACAGAATTTAGTGCTTGGCTTACTGATTCTGCAGAAATTCTCCAGGTTTTTAGTCACCTGTGATATTTTTTCCTTTCTTTTTTCCTCATAAGTTGCCATATTTGTTTTGATACAGAGGGACCATGTGTGTCCCTTATTGTCTTCCCTCCTCTCCCCCCTCTCTCTCTCTTCTCTCTTTCCTCTCTCTCTGTCTTTCCTCTGTCCCCTCTCTCACCCTCTTTCCTCTCTCTCCTCTCTGAAGTCTCCGCAGCAGCAGCTGTTTAAGGGACATTATGTAACTTTACCCCTTCTACACACGAGGCTCATGTTTCTCTCTCCATCAGCCCACAGCTTTGAACAACAAACAAGAAGAGACAGACGTAAATAGAACCAGCAGCTTAAACATGAACAAGACCATTTTAGAGGAGGGAGGGAGGAAGGGAGGGAGAGAGGGGGATAGGGGGTGAGAGAGAAGGAGGAGAGAAAGAGAGAAGAAGAGAGAAGGATGGGCAGATAAAGAGAGAGTGGGAGAGAGTGGGAGGGGGAAAGGAGAGAGACAGGCTAAGAGAGAGAGGGATGGGCAGATAAAGAGAGAGAGGGAGAGAAGGAGTATGAGAGGAAGGGGGTAAAGACAGAGAAAAAAAGAGGGGGGGCGGGGAGGTAAGGAGAGAAGGGGAGGAGAGATGAAGCATGTGTATTAAATCCTGTGTGATGTAGTGCGACGGAGAAAGTGGGGGAGAAGGAGAGAGAGAGGGAGCAGACAAAGAGAGAGAAGGGGGGTAGGGAGTATGTGGTATAGAAGTGGGAGAGAAAGAGAGAGAAGGGGGAAGAGGAGGAGAGAAAGAGATAAAGAGAGAGGAGGTAGGGAGTAAGGGGGAGAAGAGGAGAGAGGGAGAAAGAACCAAAGAGGACGAGGGGGGGCTTGGGGTAGAGAGAGAAAGAGAGCGAGAGAGAGATGTATATTATATCCATCCATCCATCCATCCTATGGATGGATGGATGGTGATGTGGTCACACGTTGACATATGGCTGTATTTACCCCCCCTGAACAATACCAGAGAGCATTTTGATTTTTTTTTCCATATATGTGTATTTGTATCTGATAATAAATCTGGACTTTTGCAATAAAATGTTCCTTAATTAAGAACTATTTTCATTATTAACTATTAGTAACTATTTCATAAACGCATATTTTTACATTTAGGCACTCCTGCAATTGTCACACTTTTTCTGTTACAAACTGACCCCGGCCCCCCATCAGAGAAGCGAAAAGTTATGTGGCCCTCACAGGAAAAAAAGTTTGAGGACCCCTGATATAAATGCATAAGGCTCTAATAAAACAATGCAAAATTCATATTTGTATCTTATGAGAGATAAGATATATCAATATAAACAAATTCAGTTCTGACCAATCAGAGCAGGTAGAGCAGAGCTACTGCAGGCTCAGAGCTGGGCTATGCTAAATCTTACAAAGCGAGCTGTTAAGCGCTTTAAGGATTTCAAATTCTCTGTTCTCTGAAAATAGAGAAGAATCTCTACAAAATCCTATCTTGGTGAGAACTGTTAGCTGGACACGGGCAGTTTGAATTCACAAAAATGCTTTGTTCTCTATGGGAGAATTCTTTCTGGGCCCAAGCTCCTGCTGTACCTGAAACAGCCATTAATCGAACTCGCACTAGTAAAGAGGGAATGTGCCTTATCCAGTTCTTATCAAGCTCAACAGTGATCGCCCCTGGAAGATGTTATATTAATGTAAATTTTTCTCATAAACTTTCCAAAAATATATATATTAAAAGTTTGAAAGGTCACAATTAATCAGCTCTCTGGTAAGTAATAACCACAAGGCCTATCATTTTATGTAAAATCAGTTTCTGAAACTTTAAAAAATGCTGAGTTAGTAAACTGTTTTGCTGAATGTTTTAAGATCATTTTAAATGTACTTTTTGAACGGACTTCAAAGTGGGCGGGACTTTTGAGCTCCATTTCAGATGTTCCCAACAGAGGGGCGGGGACTCTTAGAGGCTATACTGCAGATTTCAGGGTGCTCTTAGATAGGTCATCAAGATGTCTGCTCAAAATATGTTTTTGAATAAAGATTTTATTGCAATCCATATGATGGGAATTGGATTTAGGAACTGAAAACAAAAATGGTTAATAAATGCTTGTTAGAACTCATTTTGCATCACCTGATACTTTACAGGGGAGCAGCTGTGGACTGGGGAGGCTGCCCTGTGGTTGCTAACTGTTCCTGACACGTTGCTTGAGCAGCTTTGAAACATGGGTCAAATGCAGAGAACAAATAATGACATTTCTACTGGAGATTCTGTTGGCTGCTTGTCTCTATGTCTCTAATCTATGCATTAGATAAAGCTGATTTCAGGATAGGGTCAGATATTTGCCCAAGACGCCACAAGCCAAGGAGCTTAGCAGCTTCAGGCCAGTGGCTCTAACATCTCACCTGATGAAGACACTGGAGAGACTGGTCCTTGGCCTCCTCCGCTCCACCGTGAGCTCAGCGATGGACCCGCTGCACTTGGCGTACCGGCCTGGCATCGGAGTGGAGCACCTGCTGCACCACTCACTGTCTCACCTGGAGAACCCCGGCAGCACTGTGAGGATTCTCTTCTTTGACTTCTCCAGTGCTTTCAACACCATCCAGCCACTGCTCCTGAGGGACAAGCTGTTAACACTGAACATGTGTCATTTAACCATACCTATGTGCAATACTCAAGTCACTCAAGTCACTTTTACGGAGATGTTACATTAGAGTCTATTTTTAGTTTATTTTTAAGTTTATTTTAAAAATTATTTTAAACTTTTTATTTATTATCTTGTTTTACTGCATGTACCATTTTCCTTCTGTTCTTTAACTGTGCGGTGCAATACTGGAATTTCCCCACTGTGGGACTAATAAAAGCATATCTTATCTTATCTTATTTAGAGAGGTAAGCCCACTAGAATTGCAAAATACTTAATGCCATACTGTGGAACATCCCAGAAAAAAGTAATAAACCTTGGAAGTTACCAACTACAATGTCCTAAAGCTTTGCACATACAGTTCACATGTGTTACATTGTCCTTTTAAAGCAGCACTGTAGTCTGCATAGATGGACCTGTCAAATGTTTGTTTTGACATTTGTGCCCCTCTCTCCAGTTTCACTACAGTAGCCCCACGCTTTTAAGAGGCCGACCGCGTGTCTCCATAAACCCAGGCCTAAATCAAATTATCCGGGTAGAGACAGGAGCAGCCCCCCGGAGTGTCTGGAGCTCCATCAGGGGGCAGGGGAAACAGAGTGTCCCGTTTCAAAGCAGCCTCACCGGGGTAAACACGTGGAGAGGAGGGGCCCAAGAGCCAATGATGAAAGAGGGGATAGCGATATAGCATTAACCACAAGGTGCTAAAGTCACCTCCACATGCTTCACACATGCTTCTGAGTGCTGCGTTTCAAACGATGAGGTAAGTGTAGCAATCATATGATTACAGAGATTAAATAGTGGCAGATACAGATCACAGTTTAAATGTCAAAATGCTGTTTTTTGTCCGGTTGAGGCCAATCTACATAAACATAAATTAACTAAATATATTTGAATATATTCTGAATGCTAACTGACTATGACATGTACAGTTACTCTTTTAAGGGTTGGGTTGAACCATTTTATTTGGTGGCATTCAGAATATAGTTACTTCGCTAAAATCAGTGGAATATATAGCCGTACTAGATTTAGGTGTCAAACTGTATGGTATTAGTGAGGAAAACATAAACTACCACATACTTTAGCATTTTTCCTTTTCTAATCAGTGACAAATAAATGTGAAATAAACATAAAGCTGTTTTAATCAAATGTTTTTAACATATAAACTCCGCCCATAATTGCATTTCAAATAGAGCTGCTAAACTGGGTGGGGTCTGGAGAGTGAAAGGGTAGAGTGAGGGGGAGGAGGGGTGGGGTCTTGAGAACTAAAGAGGAAAGTGAGGTGGGAGGAGGTAAGAGGTCTGGAGGACTAAAGGGGAGAGTGAGGGGGGAGGAGGGGCAGGGTCTAGAGGTATAAGGGTGATTGGTAAATAAAAATGGTCACATTTTTATAGCGCTTTTCTACCTTTCAAGGCACTCAAAGTGCTTTACAACAAGGAACCAGTCACCCAGTTCACACACCAGTGTATGCAGACACTGGGGGCAAAGTGGGTTAAGTGTCTTGCCCAAGGACACAACAACAGCATTCATCTGTGAAGGTTGGATTTGCACCGCCAACCTTCAAGTCAGTGGATATAACCAATGATGTTTTATGTAGAGAGCGGGATTTGAACCGCCAACCTTCGGATCAGTGGACAAACACCCAACCAACTGAGCTACTGTCGCTGATTGGTCTAACAGGCATCCTCTCCAGCCAGGTTTTTGCAAACAGAAACACGTGGCTGCAATCAGGGCAGTCCTGTGTCCTGTGTGATGTTACAAACTGCTTGAAGGCAGCACACACTCACACATGCCTGTGCATATGTACCTAATTTGCACTGAAATTGACAGAAAATTACTAGAAACTGTAGATAATATTATTAAAACACCATAGACACAATTTAGCAATAAAAAAAGTGGATTTAGTGTGTAGTTCCACTTTAATGAGAACTACACACCATAACGCCCAATAACACTCCCCTTCTCACCAAGTTACATAGTCCACATTACATAACACAAACTTAGGAAACAAACAGTAAAGTAGTTATCAGTTTATGGGGTTCAGCTTGCTGATATATACATCATTTTGAGAACTTTGTCTACATTCAAAATATATATTTGTTTTAAATTGTTAATCGCTATAATGTTCCAATTTTCCTAGCTTATCTTGCTGAAAACAAGTAAGCATTGACCCTATACCTTCCCACCCACTTTTCCCTCTAAAAGCTCCTAAAGTGCACTTTCTTTGTCATGGAAATCCCATTAATTTCAACTGAAAATTTGGGAAAAGTTTTGTCGCTAAAATCTGATTAGTAGTGCTTATTAAAGTAGTGTTGATTTGTGTAAAATGTTCAATGACCAACAAGTGAACACTGCAACGATTCTCTGGAGGCTTTAAAACAGCTTTGTAGTCTCTATAGAACGCATTTCATGTCAACGATCAGCAGCCCCATGCAAAATAATACAAACCCAATGACAATGGTGGTGCCCACTGCAACCTCCGGAATAATTATATCTAAAAAATAAAACAAATAAATAAATGCAACAACTTTTTTCATTCAGTTTTTGTTTTTTTAATGGAATGTTTCTTTTCAGAGTATGAAAATAAATCTGACACAAACTCCGCTGTAACAGAGAGATGACAGCCACGGGAAACCATGTCCACAGCGACACCCCGTCTACATAAAAGCCTCTTTAACTCTGGGAGCTGACCATACTGTAAAACTATATACTGGTTTGTCTTGGACCTTGTGAGAGAGCCGTACACGTGAACCTATGGAGTTATATTTGAATTAGGAGTACAAATTAGGGCAATAAATGAACACATTGCAAAACATAAAAACACAAATGCTTTCAGATAATGGCAAAATGACCCATATTATGTCATCTATTTCCAATTGTGATAAGTCAAAACACATTTATCATTTATTCATGCCATATATTTTAAGTCCAATTCATTGTATTTCATTTAAAGAGGGGGTATTACACTTTTATACGGTATAAAGAGGGGGTATTTTACTTTTATGGGGTTGTCACTGCTAAGAAAAAACATAACAACAACATTTAGATCTCTGTGTTACCTTTCATGGTTTTGAAAATGGTATATTCGCTCAAAACAACATATTAAAATGTTTTATGAGTTTCAATCCCTTCCCTTTACTCTCCGTGCTAAGTCACTTCCCCTTGTGAGCACTATCACAACACAGTTAGCATGCATCCCGCTAATGGAACTACTTCACATCGCATCAGGTTTGTGAAGTTGTAGTCTATTGGTTTGTATCATGCTTTTATGGAGAATTGTCATGTAGGAGCATAGGTGTCGTAGGCTTGTGGGCATAGCCTTGTACAGAATCTTAGAGTTAACTGTAAGGAGGGTTGGAAAAGGGCCCGGGAAAGATCTCTAAATTACTGAAACATTAATGGATGAGGCATATTTTTGACAGGGGAACAATGTTAAAACATGGGAGAAAGAAAGAAATTTTGAATAATACCCTCTCTTTAAGCAAATGAAAGTTCAGTTTTGGTCTTGTTAATAGTATTGTCCAAAGATCAGACAGCTTTTAACAGTTTGATGATCAAATAAACATAAAAACACCAAAGCACAGACCACATGTCAAACCCTATGGAAGATTACAGAGAAGTTAATTTTAATGTTTTTGCAGTCCATCTCAAATGGGCTTAAACATACTTGTAAAGATGGTTCAGGTTCAAGTATCGCATAAAAAGTTTTGAACACAATCTTTTGGGAAGATGACACCACAAGTTTATGTTCTTTAAATGCTTTTATCTACTATTTTTACTCTATACTTAATATTCAAATGTAGCATATTCTCAAATCTTGAAGACAGTACTGCCAACCTCTGTTTTGTCAGATTTGTTGTATATTGCAACATGAGTGGTCCTTTGAAACTTCTTTGGGAATTAGAAACATACAACCAGGAAGTCTGTGCATGGTCTGTTTAGATAGTAATCTGTCCACACTATACACTATACAAAGACAATTTCCAATGGCCATGACTGACAGGCGGATTAACCAATCAAAGAAACGCATGGTCTATTCGTGTCAAAATAAACTTGGCAGCTTACGAGTTAAAAGGGATGTCAGTCTGGTCACACCTCTCTTGGTTGGGCCTCAAGACTCAAGGCTCAAACACGGTCGTACAATCAGATTTGTTTATTTCAGTGACACGTGAAACAAAAGAGTTCATTGGTCACCTATCATTTTGAACAAAATCACATTTCTCTCCCCTCAGAGTTTTGTGCTTCACTCATTGAAATGATAAAAATCCACCATGGTTTTCTCCTGTGATATTTTTGTCCTTTCTTTTTTCCTTGTAAGCAGCCATATTTGTTTTGATACGGACAGATCATGCACGTCCTTGACTGGCTTATCCGCCTGTCTATCACACCCCTCTGAACTCTGGGAGATTCACTAGTGATCAGACTCACATCTTGGTATTGGAGAAGTGTGTATTCTAGATCCCAAGCAAGGAGGGATTGGCTGGTCAGGCAATTCAGATGCCAGTACTTTCCAGAAATGCTTGTATATCCGTGTAGCTTGTAGATGATTATCCATTGTAAATAAATTCAAAAATAGCTGGTTTTCCTCATGTCAAAATCTTCTATGAGTCTTTGGTTCGGCTGGAGATGAAATGAACAGGTTTGAACAGTATCAGGCTATTCTTTCTACAGCAACAACAATCACTGCAAAACACGAATATCTACAAACATTAAAATGAGTTGAATTTAGAATTTAGATTTGAGTTGTAATTGGGTATTGTTTTTTTTAGATAAAGCATTACATTCAAAATTGCCCAACGTTTAAACTGAGCTGGAGACAGGTCGGAATTCCCAGGTGGGGTTTGCTGTATAGTTGTCAGATTACAGATGTGGTGCCCTGGTTTATGGTTTATATCTCTGTAATTACTGGGCCTATCCACATAAAACAAAAACAAAATTCAGCATCTTCTCTGTCAACACAAATGAACTTGAGTGAAATAATGGTTTCATAAAGATGTGACTGTTGTTGTTGAAATTACTTTAAAACATATGATTATAATGGAAATTTGAGGGAGACAATTCCAAATGAATAAGGATAAGGTTCAACATTTGTAGATTTTCTGTTTGAATAGCCTATATCTTTCAAAAACAGTGAATCTCCCAGAGATCCAACATGCATGGCCACTTCTTTAGTGATGGCTGTCTCAACTGTTCTCAAACCACACAATTTTGTTCACAGTGACAGAATGGGTGAAGTGTCTTGCCCAAGGACACAGCAGCAGACAACAATCAAAACTCAAAAGATAGTCTAAAATTCAAGTCATATTGAAGGAGCCCTATGTAACTGTGCTGTTGAAGGGTCCACCACCTGATTGTCTCTATGATGATGTTATTGTTTTACCACAAATTTCCAGATTTGACATTATACTTACCTATCTGCATAGAGACAAGCAGGTAATGTCAGAATAAATAGATACGTGTAATGCATGGAACATTCCAGTGAGTACACTAACATCTTCTATGGAGACAAGCAGGTGCCAGAATATCCAACAAAAAAGTTACAGAGTGCACCTTTAACCATTGCAGATATAAATGTTTTGCCGTGAAACAAAAGAGTTCCAATCCCATTCGAATTCTTTGTAAGACATGGGCTACAATCCGACAAGCACACAACACATTCATCGACGACAGGTTAAAAAATATATGTACATCTAATAAATAAAGTCTGAGTCCAATCACAGAGGAGTGGCTGTTCGCACATGCTCAGTCTGCCTGTCCACCGCCATAGTCTCTGAATGAGGAGAGGGGTTGCCATGGAGACGCAAAAAATCCAAGTTCAAACTCCAGACACGAGTCCAGACCTCTAAAAATGTAAAGAGAAAAGATTATAAGTGAATGGTTTCCAAACACCCCAACATTTGAGAATCCCTGTAGTCAGAGATTGATTTTATATTTTATGGACTTGACGTAGATATGATTTAAACATGTTTCAATCAAATGTAACTTTTACTGAAAACAATTGCAATGCTGATTGACGTCTGTCAAAACACATTTTCTTCTGGGACAATGCCTCATGTGAAAGCTCAGAGCCTCCAGAATACACTCACTGAGCTCCGGAGGCTACACTAGCACTGATTCATGATTAGCTGCAAGTGCTGAGGTTTAGGTAGTGACCATTCAGAACAGAGAGAGTGCTTTTAGGTTTAAACCAACTGGATGTCAACATTGAACGTGTCAACCCAAATGAAAGAGTCATGTGAGGCTCATTCTGCTTTCTGATTGGATAAAACATAACCAACTTGTCCACCATATGCCGTGTTCTTGTAATTAAGAGTACATCAGCATTACAATTGTTATATACAGTACATTTTATTTGATGTTCATGTCTGGAGACACAGACAGGCCAAGTTTATGACATTTAAAATCAAAATCTTACGTACAGTTCCTCGGGGGTTTAGCACCTAGGGCCCTAGAAAAATCATCCTTGGGTGCCCGCACTACATATTGTCTTATGAAAAATGCATTGTACAGACTTTGTGAGGGCTCCCTCCCTGCAGTGGGCCCTGAGTAAACAGTACCCTTTACACTCCCAGTCCGATACCCCTGCAGTTCTTTTAAGGAAACACCCGTATATTGTCTCTCTCTTCATAAATGTGATCCAATGCCCTAGTACACTGGCACACACAGTAATGCACCAGTAATATCACAGATCAGGCTTTAGAAAGTGATGTCAGTGTTGTGTATTAGTGCTGTGTTATTTGTGAGCGTTAATCCACAAAACTACCTTCCAGTTCAATGTGGGCTATCGTATCTGTGTGAGTGAGATCGTATTTGGTGCTGAGCCAGCCACATCACCATCACCACGTTCCTAGCAGGCATCCTATACAAAACCTATTTCAAACTGTCCTCTCTGGATACTGGAGTTTTCTCAGATTTAGACCTGTTTAGTCTTGAGTCACCGTCTAGTCAAATTTCAGACTTGGGTCAGTTCAGATATAGTCTTGGTCCTGTCTACTTGGTACTTGGAAGCCCAGATCTTTTATAAAGTTCCACATTATGCATTTGTTTTCTATCTCCCCCTCTGTCCTTGCTCTGTCTCTTGCTTATCCTTCCTTCTCTATTCCTCCCTCCATTTCCCCCATATTTCTCCCTACTTATAGCTTTCTCTTTCTTTCACCTCCTCCCTCTATCTCACCCCCTCTCTCATTGTTTTTTTTTTTTGCTCTCTACATTCCTTATCACTCCTTCTTTCTCCTCTTCCTTCCTCATTGTCCGTTTCTCCTCACTCTTTCCTCCCCCTCTTTCTCTCTCTGTCCTCGCTCTCTCTCTTCCATATCTCTCCTTTTCTCTCCCTTCTTTACACTCTCCCCCTCCACCCCTCTCTCCTCGCACTGCCCGAGTACTCCTGATGTCATGGTTAAGAATAGCTCCACCACTGCCACATTCACACGAGCTAAACGCGGCTAATGTTTCCTGTTCGGCTCAGTTACAGCGAGCTCCGGGCCGAAGCTCTGGGTCAAAGCTCTGGGCCGAAGCTCCGGGACAAAGTCTAACTATAGACTTCCATGAATCGCACCGCTGCTGTGGCTTATGTGATGATATGAGGTAAACGCAGGCTTGAATGAGTCTAAATATATTTGCATTACAGACCAAGAATAACGCTAGAATAAATAGCCTAATGACATCGTATTTTCAAAATCTAGAGTTTAAAGCTAGGATTTTTTGGCAGTACTGTAGTTTCGTCTCGCTTTGTGAAGGAGAATAAATATTCACAAGCGGAAGGGGACAGTCGGGGCTGCCCTGAAAAGAGCAGCAGGTCATACATACCGCAGTGGTCAGCAGGTATTAAATCAAAATGAACTGAACCACTAAACTAAAATGTGAGGCCCCTGCAGAAGTAAATACTGGAGACGCAGGGAGACAACGCGCCTCTGGATGGAGATGAGCGCGTGGATTGTACTAGACCATTACTACAGACGCATCAGCCACACACTGACCGGGTCTGATCTGCGCTCACATAGAGAGGGACCCCTGAGGTGGACCAGGACCCGGGGATTAGACCCGGGACATCCCCAGCCCTTGCAGTGCGTGCCCGTGTAGTGTAGGCTATGTGTGTTCTTTTCTTACCGCAGACGGGGCTCCTGTCCGGGGCTCGCTCACGCCACGTTAGGCGCGCTGCGGAGCGTCTTCTGCCCGGGCACATGCACCACCAGCAACTGCTGCTTCTGACGCGTGGAGCGCACCGCGAGGATGGCCTGTCTGTTCTTGTACTGCACCATTTGCAGCGTAATCTGCGCGTTCCAGCCCTCGTCTTGCGGGCACCTGAAGTCGATCTCTTTGCCCTCCGCCATCACCACCGTGAAATACACGTACTTTCCTTTACGCTCCACGCAGTCCACGGTCTTCATGTTGGCGAAGTGCAGCTCTTTGACTTTGGCCGAGTCCCGGTGCGCGTGCGGCGGTTGGGAGGGCTCGTGCTGTTTGGGCGGCAGCAGTAATACACCGTCCTCCGTGAGCGCGCACCGCTTCTTCTTCCACAGCTGCAGCAGCCCGTCGCTGCGCTTCTCCAACAGCCCCTCCTTCAGCACCTTCCGCCCGCTCTCCAGCATGGCCACGCGCCCCGGCACAGCTCTCACGCGCACACCCACTAGACAGACCCTGCAGCTCGTGCGGCTGGCGCGGACAGCGGCGCGTGAGGCTGCGTCTGGATCTGGAGCCTTCTGTGAGTCTGTGCTGTGCGTCTGTGAGGGAGGGGGAGGGGTCTGCTAGGCCCGTCCCCAGCGCGGACGGCCTCCACCTACAGTCTCCTGCCCCCAGTGACAGTCTACTGTTCAATGAGATTCAATACAAGTCCATACCCTCACGTTATGCACGCCACACGCGCAGAGCCGCATACAGGCTACAGGGTATACCATGAACAAGGATGAAACAGAGAACCTTTTTCTGTCTGTTCCTTTAGTGGAATTTTCAGTGACTCCTCCGCACCTCCTTACGTCAGCCTCACGTCAGCCTCACGTCCTTAAGTCCCATCATTCTCCCGTCTCCTTGTGACAGATGTAACCTCTGCATTATATGAGCCTGTTCACCATCTCTGCTCTGAACATGTCCGAGGTGCCTCATGTGAAAACCGATCTCCAATATCTCATGAGCCCTGTTCTTAATGTTCAATGGTCCTTTTATTGATTTGATTTTAAGAAATGCCAGTCACAGTGCGATGCCTTTTAAAAACAAGCCTGTCCAAGGAATAACATCAGGGCAATACCGCCATCTACTGACACCAGGTCTAAATAAAACTAAACATCTAGAATCAGACAGATGTGGTAATCTATAACTACGCGAGTAACATAGATGATTGCTCACTTAAATACTTTGAACATTTTAGTTAAACATTATCAAGCCTATTTACATATTTAGAAGTCACGTGTAAATGTAAATTAGACCTGTGGTTAAGAAACACAGATCTGGCTTAAAACATTAACTTGTCTGGTGGTCAGTGTCGAGAATATTCTAGGCAAATAAAATCTCCATGGCGACAAGTAGGTAGCGTACCCCTCTTCATAAGTACCCTATTTTGCCTATTTATTTTATTTTTGTTTACCATTGAGAAAAAAAATTGCATTGGAACTCCATGGACAAAAGTTATAGTTCAGATCTCTGGAAAGACTACCCTTCTTCACAGTAAGATTGCGCTTTTTTCTTTGCATTTTCTGCAATAACTGATACAATACAAGATACAAAAGGTACACTTTGTAACTTTTCTGCTTAAGGGTCCATCACTAGCTCGTAAATAAACGTGTCTATTTTGCATTTGTTAAGTTACATTTGCTTCATTGGTCAAAAACAGCGTCTACATGCATTCTTACTGTGAGCGGGGTCTTCTCTCCACAAATCAGACCTGTAACTTGGCCTTGTCGTATCACCTGGTTGTCTGGATACTGAAAGATTATGATGGCATACTGTGGAATATTCCAGGTAACGCAATAAAACGAGCATAACATTTACATAATACACATTTAAATGTGACAAAATGACAGTAGGCAGTTGCGTCCGTGTTTACTGAGTTTATTGATGAACACACACAGTTAGAGTACAGTATTTAGGAGCCGAGCATTTCGCTTGGACAACAGCTGCTCAGGGTGAGGCTACAGCGCCCCCTGCAGTTCACTTTAAATCCCTACAGTAGTCTCCATGCTCCCCGCAGTATTAAGAGTACCCTGTGGACGAACGCAGGCGATATATAGGCAATGGGGCTGCGCAGTGTCAGAAATGCACTCTCCAGAAAGGCAAAACCACACAGGAGTTTATACTGGGATCAGTAAGCGTTTGCTATAGATTTGAAAGGTATTTTATTGCAAAATTCCTTCAAAATAGTTCTGGATAATAGTGTTAGATATGCTCTTGAAAGATATCAATAATGGCAGATATTTCATATTTAAAAAAACTGCACAATGCATGTTTTTCTGCCTGCTCGTCTCCATGGTAATGTTATTGCTTTGCCAAGAATGTTCCACAGTATGGCATTTAGCTTCTCCAAGTCCATGGAGGCAAACAAGCAGGTGTGCTACCAAGAGAAAATACAAACCAGATCTGTGCTGAGGTGAACTCACCCAAAGCAATGGAGGTTTTTGAGGGTACATTTTTGAGCAATATAATGACCCATAAGCAAATGCAAAATATGTGCGTCTAATGCCATACTGGAGAGGTATTAATTAGAAAAACAGTTATTTACCATGTCATCTGTGCTACAACACTCCACTCAAAATAAGCCAATTTAAAAAAGGTGCACTGCAGAACTCTTCTGGTGTTGCATCTGCCACCTGCTTGTCTACACGGAGATGTGATTGCTTTGCCTGGAATGGTCCGATGTAAACTTATCCATCAAGCAATAAAAGCAACTCATTGATCAATAACTTTAATGACTGGGCAAAGAAATAACATCTCCATGGAGAAAGCAAAACCTTCCATCAGAAAAGTTACATAGTGCAGCTTTAAAAGGGAAATTGTATGTGTACGTTTTCAAATCATTAGATTTTTTTTACAGCTTTGGCCATCACGGTTTATTTTCAATTCCAATTTGCAACAGACACGACTACCAATTTACAGAATTAGACAAGCCTGATCTAAGCCAGCATTGGTTAAAATAAGCACATTTTAGACTAGATTTAATTTCACAGCTCTTTAAATTCAAATTTAACAAAACTGTGACTAAGGATGCACTGATCCGATATTGGTAACATATCGGTGCCGATACTGGTAAATTAGTTGGATCGGATATCTGCTTCCAAATAATGGTTAGGCCAATTTCCTGGTCAGGCAAATAAATGGTTGTAAATAGACTATTCACTGGGTGTAGCTGGCCTATACTTACTTAAATGGATAACTACATAACACATTTGTTGGAGTTTGGCCATGGTATTTTTGTTTAAAAAGAAATAAATGCCAGGCTCTACACTGGTATTGGTTGATATTGGTAGATACTTAACGCTGAAGTATAAAAATCTGTACTGGAAATGTAAAAGATGGACCAGTGGACCTTTAACTGCGTGCCTTTTTCTTTCCTTTAGTTTTGCCACTTAGATTTTTGATTATTTTAGTATTCAACAGAAACATAGAACTTTAATACATGAAGAATATTTTAATCCCGTTTAATTACAAACTGATGGAAAATTTACATGACAATTTGTAATCTTTTTAAGTGGAACCCAACCCTGTTCACTCAAGGCCTTTTTTCTTAATTTAGGCCATTTGTGCTTCCCGTAGACGTTGAGAAAAATGCACTTAAAATCTCTCAGATAACGACCGATAAAAGTGCAGGAATATTGGAGACTCTGCTGCGAAACGACACAAACTACTGGACATTTACATAAGTGTACAAAGTGCCTTAGAAAACATACTAGAGCCTTATTTAACCTTCAGTTAGACAAATGACTCAATCTCTGCAAATTATCTCCACTGGAAGTTACCAATTCAATGTAATCTAGTAAATAAAAAAAATAAATTATTTTTCTGAGACATTTAAAAGCCCTGTACCTGATTTTTTTTCCTATGTATTTGAGCAAAATATGTATCATCAGTATAGATATACTGTATAAGCAGCTCTTGAGGTCAAAACAAGTTTGCAGTGTACTGTCTGCATCCATTTATTTCTACTGTCTGGGAATTAGGAAGTGCAAAGTTAGTTGTGAAAACTGGTTATAAACTCAATAAGGCAAATGATTAGGATGCTCCGAATGCATAAGGTAAGTGGAATAACTATGGACCACTGCAAACAGTTAAAACTGTGAAAAACAGAACTGGTTCATTTTAAACACAGTAATAAAAAAAATAAATCAGGTACAGCACCTTTAACTCATTTCTATCAACAATTCTGTATAAATCTAATGATGCCAATGCAAGGAAGAAAGCAAAACCAACTCTGTTCAAATTTGTTAAAGAAATGTAATTTTTGAAATCGATTTTTCAACAGGTGGTCTAAAAAGTGTAAGCTTAAGGTTAGATACCAGTTGTAGTCACTGGAATGTTTTAAGTTTGGAAAGAAAAATTTAATTAGCCAAAGGAATTGATTAATAATAATTGCATAATGGGTCCCTTAAAATTTATGGAAATGCTACAAGTGCTAAAATGTTAAAATTTGGTTCTTTCCAAATCCTAGAAAACCATTAGAATACTTTAAATGGTATAAGTCGCATGGTACTAATAGATTTCCAACACACCGTAGGGATAGTGAAACTCAAAGTGGGCATATGGATTGGACTATCCCGTATTCAGGAATGAGTGATTTTGAATTTAGGATTTTAGTCACGCAGCATTCAAGCCAACAGCTGTTGTCTAAGATCAAAAACAACAAAAGACTTCACGAGAATCCAAACTAGTTTTAGCAGTGATAGTAGTTCATGCTTTTGCCCCCTGCACTGCAAAACACATCTACACACATTTAAATTACTCAACTTCAGAATAGTAAACCATTTGAGCAGTTTTGGCTGGTTCAGATTTAACATCGAGGTGACTGACAAATGATGGGCCAGTCCTTCAGTTAGACCTAGCATAATTGGTTTGGTTTGATATGAAAATGCAAACAAAAATTTAAAAAGGTGAACTATGCAACTTTTCTGATGGGGGATCTGGCATCTCTTCATAACCATGAAAACGTTAACATTGCCTTGCCTGGACTGTTCCACAGTATGGCATTAAACTTGTCTAACATTTGTTCAATTGGTCCTTTAAGTGCAAATAAATGCCTAGAAAACCAGAGCATTCTTACTGTGAGTGGACTCGCCTCTCCACAGAGCTGACCTTTAACTTGGCCTTGAGGAATCAGCAGCTCATCTCCATGGAGCCGAGCAGTGGTTAAAATGTTACATATTGTACCTTTAATCTTGTTCATCTTTCATTTGAATCAAATCAAAGCAGAAATTTAACCTAGTCAAATAATTTACATAAACCAAGTCTAAACTAGTCAAAACTTCTGAAAGATCAATTTTCTAAACTCAAGTAATTTCATCTCAGGTAGAGTGTTTTTGCAGTGCATGTCTCTATTGTACAGAAGAGAGGAACAAATCTATAGAATAATAAAATACTATGTATACGAGCCAGCGCTCCCAGTATGTTACCATGAGTTTTCGTATAACAAAAATCTTGAAATCATTTTTATTTTTTTTTTACTTCAAATTCTCTACCAAGAAAAATACAAAACATTATAAGGCGTAAGTAACTATTTTTTAAGTTTTTTTTTTTTTTGTTTAGTTTTGAGAAGTTGGAGATTCTCAAGGCAGCGGGACACTTCACTGCTGCTTGCATTCAGCTGGGGGGGCGTCTTTCTGCAGAAATCAAAATAAAATAATTATAAATGTAAAACAATTGTACATTCTTTCATGACAGTTCAACAGAAAGAAGCAAAAATGCACTTCTAGAAACAAAAAAAGAAAAAAGCCAGACAAAAATAACATTTAAAAGATTAGACTAGACTAGATTAAATGTCAAGGTTTTGGCCCCAGGGTTGAATATATATATTGTAAGATTTTGGGGTGTTCGATTCAATATTAGAAATATGGTTTGGAACACGACAGCTAGCGGATTAGCTTTGTCTTCTATATATAATAAGTGGGCCAAATAGAAAACAACTACATGAACAATTTGGCAATTGACTCGGACGATTTCTCAATAAACAGTGAATTAGACTCAATTTGGTCTTAAAATATTCGTTTTAATTTGCTCTAAATGATCCTGAGGTTTTACATTGCTACCAAGGTCAGCTCCCACTAGCACTAGCACCTGGTTTGATTAACAGCTTTGCTAAATGCCTACCATCTGGCAAAGCAGCGGTACGGGCAAGGAAGGAGCAAGTACCAACAAAAACCTTGCTCTTGATTGGCAATTCCAGCGTGCTAACCCTGATTAACTTTATTTAGCCGTTAATGAACACTGGGTGATGTCACACTCCCTCAGTCCATTTCTTTATACAGTAGCCACATTTTTCAAATAAATGGATATTAGGCCCACTAAACTGGTCAGTTGTGGGTGTAACTTGCTTAGCGTCCTTTTGTGTGGTGGAATGTTTGTACAGTATGACTCGTTTTAGCGCACATGCTGCTCAAGTTCAGATCTCTGCTCTCCCCCTATACTCAGCCAGGTGAGGACTGAACAGACCATTTTATGTGTCAATTCAACCATGTGATATCAGCGCTCTAGCCTGACTAGCCCAACTTTTGTGATTAATGTCACAAGTCAAGAACTGATGCAAACAAATCACTGTTTTGACGTGTTCACACGAGTTGATCCCTTTTACCTTTCCGGCCTCAATAGGTTAGCCAATTTTGATAGTTTCCTTTGATAAATCAGATGTATTGGGCTACCAAAAGAGGCTGCAGCTAAGGCTTTAAATATATACACATACATACAATGGAATTCCATCATACTCAAAATAAAAGTACATCTCAAATGGCAAAGACGTCATCACAGACTATAAACAAAACATTTATAAACATCACAAAAGGAACAGTTCAACATACAGAAACGTACACGGAGCCAATGCAAAGGTTTAGTCCAAACTCCAACAGAAAACCACCAGTGCGGGTTAGTGTTAACTTAGCAAGTGTTAGCTTAGCATAGCAGCCAAACACAGGGTGCTCTGGACAAATGGGTGCCATAGACAGGAGGACGGAGGGGGGATGATCAGGAGGTACAGGGTCTGCTACCAATACTGGCACCACTGGAATATATATAGAAAAAAAATAATATGGGTAAGGTTGAGAACTAAACCAGAACCAATATTTTCAGATTAGGGCCATTAGAATCATCCTCAAATTGGAACTGTAGTCAAGATTTTGATTTTAAATGCTCCATTTAATATGACTTTTGTTGATAACTGTCCAATGTTTTTGTAACGCCGATTTATTCTTGATTACAAAAACATTGGCTAAACGTCTCGTCCAAATTATAATGTAAATGAACATGTCAAAACAGAAAAAGAACAAGTCTCATTTGGGTTGCCAGTTTTATTTTAGGTTTAAACCAACTGAATTTCAGCTTTGAATCTCTGATCTGAAACTCCACTACCTAAACCCCGGCACCTGCAACTAAGCCAGTCAGTGATAGTGCAGCCTCTGCAGCTCAGTGAGTGAATTCTGGAGGAATCCTGTCCATACTAAAAAGTTGTACATCTTCTCTAGATGCAGGTTAAGACACTGGCAACCCAGTTGAAACCCTTTTAATATATTAAAGAGACTTGTTCCAACCATTTTTAAATTAAATAAATATTTTTTTAAATTGGAATATTTCCTTGACTGACATCCAGGTTTACCAAAAACTGCATGGCATCTTTTCATATCGTTTAGGTGCCAGTATTCACAGAGGGCCCTGTGTGAGGAGGGACAGAGGAGGTGTACCTACCAGGACAGGTAATTCTACAGTCACCACTTAAACCTGGTGAGGAGAGAGTCAGAGAGGAGCTGACACAGATGCAAAGACTCAAACATCCAGAGGCCAATCTAAAGAGGTTTGTACTTCAGGCAGAGGCCATGCTGTGTGTGCGGCTGTGTGTGCGTACGTGTGTGCACGTGTGCGTGCATGTCTGTATGAGAGAGCAGATCAGGGGTCAGGGATAAAGGTCTTGTCTGTGTGGGAGGTTAGGGTCTGGGACTGTGGTTAAAAAAAAAAAAAAAAAAGAAAAAAAAAAAAGTAATATAAACCAAACCAAAGAAACTTAATTTTTTGGCGGAAATATCCTTCATTACTGCCATTGCATTGTACTCAGATGACACCACAATTCTGTTGAAATTATAAAACAAATTTGTTTTGGAGAAAATCCTTGTGGGTTTAACCCACTCCTGGGTGCCCAATAGGTGCCCAAACTTCATGACTACAGAGTCAACTACCACAATACCCCATATACAAATGTAATTTTTATAATCAAGCCCAAAATTGCAAAATACAAGGTGTTGTGTACATAACTGACAAACGCAATGTTTTGGATCCAAACAATCTAACCTCTGGCAAAGCATTTAGAATAAACCAGTCGATTAAAAAGGTAGAGGTTTGTTTAGTTTATATGGAGTTTAAAACATCAGGTGCAAAGAAATTGTTCAAACAGGGCTGTACTGGCACTTGGTAATGTAATGAACATTTATACATGACAGGTCAAATTGGATAGATTTGATCAAAAGGTTGTTTAAAACTAGACAGAATACACAGAAAAGCACCGTACAGCCCCGGAGCAGCATCTCATTGGTTTAAACGTGAAATGGTTGAAATAAATCAAAGCTGAAGCGAATCAAAGCAGGAGCAGAATGATGCAGGTGACCGGATGTTCTGTATGTTGAACCTCTGCTCTTCTCCACCCACTGCTCAGATGCTTTCAGGAATTTTCAATCTTTACAATTGTGGAATTTGGCCATTTTAACCAATTATACACATTTAAAAATACATACAATTTTTGTTGTGTTTTATATTACAAAAAGTATTGCACTTATTTTTGTCCCAATATTTATCAATTTGCTCATGTCATCGCTCAGTTCTTACTATAACCAATGTTTTTATGTCAGATATAAATTGACATAAAGTGTGTATTTCTTTTCCTTTACCAACACATTTTAATGGGGCATATTACATGCAAATTCATGTGTAAACAGCAATGTTCAATTTAAAATTTTAATGTCATGTTTTAGAATCTTTTGTCCTGGGATTGCAAAGTGGAGGAGAGCAGAATGGATTTTCTGTTTTGGAATTCATTAAAAAAAACAAAAAACCCACATACCTTGGGAACGTAGTCTGGGTCATTTTCTTCATCTGCCTCCTCCTCTCCCTCCTAAACACAAGCAAAAATGTATTTAAAAAACAGATTTGAACAATTTAATGTTTAAGAATTTTGTAATAAATCTCGTATAGAATTTTCTCACCTCATCATCTGCTTCCTCACCCTCCTCATCGTACTGGAAAAATAAACACATTTGTCATTCATTAAAACAGACATGACAGATTTGAACCACAACTAAACATTTAAACCAGGGGTCGGGAATGTATGGCCTGCAAGCCAGGTGTGGCTCTTTTGGTAATTGCATCTGGCTTGCAGATAAAACAAAATATTCTCACTTGTTGTAGCCCTTTAGCGTCGGGTGCCATCGTGCGGACTTTTTATTACCGCAACTCCGCAACCAATTGTGCTCTCATGTAAATTCAAATGGCATCTCAAAGCAGAGGCACGAGGCTCTTTAGATATTTTACTGTCATTACAGTTCAGTCTTAAAATGTATTATATGGCTCTCACTGAAATAAATTTCCAAATATTTTGCTTTCATGGCTCTGAGTCAAAAAAGTTCCTGACCCCTGATCTAAACTCTGTCCACAAAACTGGCCAGGACCTGGAGGACTAAAGAGGAGAGTGAGGGGAAGGAGGGGTGGGGTCTGGAGGACTAAAAGAAGAGAGTGAGGGGGGAGCAGGGGCAGGGGCCTGGAGGACTAAAGAACAGTAAGTGGTCTAATAGGTATCCATACCTCAATCTCAGACTACCCTGATTACAATCTGGTGTCATTGATTACAAACACACACAACTCATTTAAACCAACATAGTTTGGCTTTACAATAGGTTAATTGATAGCATTAATTGCACCGTCTACCATAAAATTGTCAAGAAAATGTCTAGAACAGTAAAGTATTTTAAATGTCCATGAAAAGGTCGCCAGTACAGTTCAATGCAGTTAAAAAGCGGGTTATACTCACATCATCGTCGTCATCCTCGATAGCCTCTCCTGTGAAGTAGAGCACGGCCCTAGGAACGATCCGCTCACGAATGAAGTGACCAATCTC
>JAIEZT010000054.1:19582680-19677680 GCA_019594935.1 Periophthalmus modestus
ACTGTAAAATAAGTTGATATAGTATTTATCATTAATCAGTGGTAGAATGTAACAATGTAGTAAAATACTGTACTTCAAGTACAGATACAGATGTGTACTTGTACTCCACAACATTTTTTAACAGGGCTGAAAAGATGCCTGCTCTCAAATGTAGTGGAGTAGAAAGTACAAAGTATATTTTATTTACCCGCTGAAAAGGCTGAGGGTTTTAATTTCAGCATGTTCATAGTTTGAGCAAACTAAAATACAGAAATAACTGTTAGAAAAAAACAAACAAAAACTACCCATAAACTAAATTCAGCACAAAAGTTTATTCAAATCACTGCATTTGAAGCTTTTTTAGATCTCTGCATGAAATACTTTTACTTGAGTATTATTAGCCCCTGTATCTATACTTAAGTAAAAGTATTAGATTACCAATTTCAAAATGTACCTGAAGAATAAGGTAAAAGTATCCAAAAAAAAAAAAAAAAAAAAAAAAAAAAAAAAAATCCCAGTCATCCTGCACATGACTATGGTCCTATCTCTGATACAGACCTGGAGCATATCGCTGAGCAAGTCCACGTTCTTAAACACCGTGAGCCAGAACTCGGGTATTCCTTTTGGGTCCTCCTTCTCCTCGTCCTTTTTCTCCTCCTCCAGCTTCGCCTTCTCCTTCATCTCCTCCTGAAACAGACAGCAGCATTTTGAACTATTTGTATTAAGATTGTAGATGTCCATTATTTTAAAAGCAAAAAATCTGTTTTCTTGAGTACCTTTAAACATGGCATTTGTGCTAACATTTTATAAAAAAAAAAACAAACATTTTTTTACTATAATTCATGGGTTTATACTTCCTGTTATAAGCACCATCTAACGCACATTCGAAATAATCATTTTAGTTTTAATTGGTTAATCAAATGAGTAATTACCAGGCAACTGATTAACCCTTTAAGGACTGAGCACATTATAGCTTGCTTAGCCTTTTTTTAATTTCTTTTTTTAGCCATAAACATGTTAAAGGAAGTATCAGCATATACTTTTGCCTTTTTTCACAAAACTCCCTCTATTTTACAAATCCATCCTTACTTTTCCCCTTAGTTATTTGATACATCAAAAAGTGACTGGGAGAATCTCGGTGGCTCTGATTGGTCATCTTCGAGACACTACGTAAGCACATTACCGCAATGATAATAACATATTTAAAGAGTCCCATGCCTCTGCTTCTGCCAGTTGAATTTACATGATAGCACAATTGGTTGCGAAAGTTCGCAACCGCAAATCTATCAGCGGCGATAGCATCCGACGCAATAGGGTTAAAGGGCCTGTACCCGATTTAGTCTCATGAATTTGTACTAGGGCAAGATATTTTTCCCCAGATATTTTGACCTCAGAGCTGCTTATACAAATACAAGTCGTCTGTGCGCATCGTATTATAAAGCATTTCATACAATCAGGAAGAGTGAATTAGCATGCTAGCTAGTATCAAGATGGCAAAACTCTGCTCTGGTCTCTGAACTAATGCTTGAAAGTTGTGAAAAGTGCTTGGACTAATGCACAAGGTAAATGAGGAATAACACTGGAGCAGTGCCTTTAATAGAAGTCCACCCCCACCAGGTTTAATATCATGCATTAGGGAGAAGTAGTACTTATAAAAATGAATGAACCCTTATTTTAGTTTATTTTTTGATTGATTCATCAAAGAGTACATTAGAAGGTATTAGGGGATCTAGACCTGATTTAGTTCTGGATTTAGCCCCAGTTGCTAGCCATGTTCTCTTGCTCATATGGCTGCATTCAAGGGTGATGAGGACTGTTGCCATAGTGACTAACAATTTATCGTCGCATATGTTATACATTTTGAATGAGAAAAAGTCCTGCTACTGTTGCTTGTACTGTAGGGCCAAATAACGCAATTAGTTGAAGCCTGTATCAGATCAATGAGATTTCAGGGTTTGTGCATTGGTAGATTATCAGCATGGACGTCTACCAATGCACAAAGTTGTAGTTGAGTGAATGTTTGCTGTACCTGTTTACTTACTGTGAGCTCTTCCTCATCGTCAGCCTTCCACTCGCACTCTTCATCTGTGGGCTCGTAGGCAGCTTTGACGATCTCACTCCTCTGTAAATAAACATGATCAGACTGAGACTGAGGTGTGAGATGTACCAGTGTTTTTATACAAACAAATATGGCTGCTGAACTGTGTGGGTGGAAGCTATAAACAAGAGGCACAAGACTGGAAATGAGATGCATCAATGTGCTCTAAAAATTTAGATGCTTTATATCGTTTTGTCACAAACATAGATTCTGATGTGATCATTTCACCAAATATGGTTCTAGAGATCAAAAAAAAAATATCACATCTGCTTTTTACATTTAATGCAGTTCTATGCCCAGTACGGCTGTAGGCCTTTAGTTGATTTTAATCAGTTGTAGTTTTAGTTGACTTAACAACTAATTTTAGTTTATACAAGTTTACAACTTATGCAGAAAAAAAAAAAGCACAAAGAAAAAACGCCCCCTGCAGGTATTGTCTTCTGAGTGCAGTTTTTGCAGTTTCCATACACACAGAGGTGCGTAATAATTTTGAAAACTTTTGCCACAGCCCCATTTTAATCGACTGATCAATCGGCAGGATATTTTTAGTCGATCCAAGAGTTTTAGTCGACCAGAGCCCTAATGCTGAGGCATCCTCCATTCACTGTGATTGGTTTAATCCATCTGTCACTCAGAAATGTGAACCTTTAGAGCACTAACTGAAAAACAACTGAATACTATGCAATTTCAAACTGGTTTATGTTTGGTCTATACTTTCTCTACAAAATTTGCCAAGTCTATTTGTTATTAGGGTTGTCAAAAGTATCGAAAACCAGATTCTAGCCTATACTAAAACAAGAATCAATACTTAAACTATTCAGTAATGGTTCATTTCTGTCTTGCGAATAACTTGGAATGATCTTGGGCATACACTAATCTTATACTTGCTCTGATATAGCTCATGGACCTCTATGGAACCTATCTGGACAACTGAGGGATTATACAGAGATAAGCTCTCCTGCTTTGAGCTTCGAAAATGCAGAATACTTTAGAAGCATGGAGGTTTTGTGTATACCCAAACAAACATGGCGGGCTGAAGCATGTGGGTGACAGACGTTATAAAAGCTGGAGTAGGTCAGTGTTATGACTCACATTTGGAGTCTGCATATAAAGAATCTGACTTCCTTGTCTATAAATCTGAGTGGGAGAGGCAGACGCTTTGTACAACTAGGTTTGCAAACAGTAATTATAAATCTTAAACCTTTTATTAAATTCATCGTTTGCAGGGATAAGCAGCAGTGTGGACATTTTTGACAACTAAAGATGGCAACAAAATCGGGCTGACAGCCAATTGGCAATTTTCTGACAAAGATTGCAATTAGATTAAGGTTTTCATATGGAATTTCAAAACATCCAAAAGCACTCTAGAGACGATTGAAATAAGAAGTACACAACAAGATTTGCATGAATTTGAATTATGTAGGGTCTAGAGTTGTCAAAAGTATCAAAAATCAGATGCTAATCTGTACTAAAACCAGTCATAAAACTAGATACTCGTTTGAGCTGGTATCGATAATAAAGTCCCAGTCACAGGACAGAAGTGAACCTTTTCTGAATAGCTTTAGAATGGACCACTATGGAAGGCCACAATGTAATATAAAAGAAAAGTTGAAAAGTGTATGTTTATTATGCCATTATCAGAATTAATATTGCGTGTCAAGTCTATTTCTTAGTATTGAAATAGAATATTTTAGAGAATTTTAGTATTGTGACACACTATAGGGGTTTA
The DNA here is from genome assembly GCA_019594935.1 of Periophthalmus modestus. Lineage (NCBI taxonomy): Eukaryota > Metazoa > Chordata > Actinopteri > Gobiiformes > Gobiidae > Periophthalmus > Periophthalmus modestus. The sequence goes on from JAIEZT010000054.1 coordinate 19,586,487, forward strand.
AACTAGAGTGCAGGGTTAACATGGTGGATATTGTTCTCAGAGGAAAAGAATTTTAGTCCTTTTGCATCGCCAATTGTGACCAAAATAATTTTGTTGTGATAAATCTCATTTCAAATGTACCTTCTATGTAAAATACGATACAATTTAATCTTTGCATCCCTTGTCTTTTTCATGTCTTTGTCGACTAAAGACATGTCCTGCCGATCGACTGGTCGACTAAAAAGGGGGGCGTGGCAAGAGCTCTTAAAACTATTATGCATCTCTATGTATCTGACTCAATCTGTATTCACGAGACTACACTCGCTGGGGGAGTTCATGCAAAAAAACTATTTATGCAGAAAAAAGTTCTAGGAAACGGTGCACAGACAGATTAAACCTGTGAATCATCAGTTTATGATATGGCCAATGTGCCTTTTTAAAACAATTTAGATGTCTCAAAATTTGCACCAGTAAACATCAAAAAGTAGTAAATCTTAAGCTCGCTCATTTCCCCTTTCTGCTGTTGTCCCATATAAATCCTTTTAATCTAAATAAAATGATTAGTCGGCCAATACAAATGTTGTACAGCTAAGACTCTAGACAACTTAAGGCCCACATCCTTAAAAGTTTTCTCGGTAGAAAGTTGAAAAATCAGATTGCAAACCTTGTCGAACAGCGGCTGGTAGAGGGCGGCGTACTTTCTCTCCAGCTCGTGGACTTCTTCATAAAACGTGGCCTCGATGTGGGCACACTTCACCTGTAGGTTCTTCAGAGCGTTGATGCGACGCTTCACGACCTTCGGTAAACTGCAATACAGAGTCAAAACAGAGACCTTGGTCATTGAATTACCATTTCACCATAGCCTTGAAAATATGATAAAAAAAATTTTTTATGAAATTGACTTTTAGGCTAATTTGTTCTTAAAACTTTAGTGTGTTCCTAGTTTAATGCAGAAGAACAGAACGTTTAGCCCAATTTTTTAAGTTAAAATCAAGCCGTTTTCCTTTGCACTTTGTCAGTATACCTACATCAAGATAAGTTCATAAAACATTCATTGAAATTCCCATTGTGCATTGCCATATTACCTGACCAGCTGTATGAAATCAAACTTTATGAATGACAAAAGTTAATGTGACATAAATGCAGATTAAAAAAAAAAAAAGTTCTTTACCCATTAACCAATTTAATACAGTCTAAATGTAATCATGATTATTCGGGTGTCAAATATTCACATCCCGATTCCAATGTTGTGTCCTCCTGTGTTTCACCTCTCAATGTATCCTGAGGGGGAGCCGTTGAGTCCGTCGAGTCTCTCCTGCAGCGCGGCCAAGATCTGTGGGTTCTGCATCATCTGAACGGTCAAACGACTGACTGAAAAACACAGAATCTCAGTCAGATATAGAGGGGCAGAGCGCCAGCAGGGGTCAGATATACAGGAGCAGAGCCAGAGTTGAGCAAAATTCTTCGTTCTCGATTATAGATCAACTCTGTAAAATTGGGTGCAGTGCAAGCTGGCAAAAGCTCAAAACTTGTTTACTGAGAAGTACAAGTTGATGGCAAGTGAAAATGTATCATTTTATTCAATTATTCTGTAATGTCTTGTGCTATATAAATGCGACCATTTACTATTTATTTTAAGTTTACTTTCACAGATGGACTTTTCTACCGTCAAGGCACTCAAACGGCTTTACATCAAGGAACTACTCACCCATGCACACTCAAACCAGTGGATGCAGACACTGGGGGTGAAGCAGGTAAAGCGTCTTACCCAAAGACAACAGCATTCATCTGTGAAAATCCCACCGCCAACCAGTGGGCCAGTGGGCCAGTGGACGAGCACTCTACCAACTGAGCTACTGCCGCTCTGAGAAGTGATGTATTAAGTTATGTGTACTGTATTGTGAGAGTTGCATTGAACAAATATTAGATGAAAATTCTTTTGAGTTTGACAGATAACTAGTCAGGACTACTTTAGCTGGACAATTTTACTTACTTTATAGGGTTAACACATGCCTAAGACCTAAGCCGCGTGGGAATCAAATCCAGGACCTTCTAGCTGTGAGGAGCATGCTAGTCTCTCTACCACTGTATCGCAGGAAACGTGCGCAAAAGAATGCTCAAATGACTTGTAATGTTGCATTTTCATAACGCATCTATAATCTATACCCTGTTAATTGGTTTAAAGTTTACCGAAGAGGCCATAGGTCTTGCCTTATATAAATGTTGTCAGTTCCTCTCATTTATAATCCTACTCTGTGGTCGCAGCGCTGAGGCAGACAGTGCTCACGTTTAAAAGGCTAATCAAAAATCTTCTAAAAATAGAGCGGCCGTATCCATCCAGAGCCCGAACAATGCGCTGGAATATACCAATACAGCTACTGTCAACAGCCTTTAGTCAGCCTCAAACAAGATCTGTGCCACCCAACAGCCAGCTGAAAGGGCTCCAAATTACTCAAAATTCTGATGGAACATATACATCGTTTTGCAATTTATCACAATAAATGAGAAAGCCGCAATCCCAGCCATACATTAAAAAAACAAAAAAAACAAAGGGTACAGTATGGAACTTTTGAAGGAAAAGTAAAAACTGTACTACGGAACATTCCCTATGGTAGATGGATGCGTTTTATGCCATACTGTAGCATATTATAGCCAAACGATCAACATTTCCATGGAAACAAGCAAGAGTTGGCCCTTCTCCAGGACAAGTAAGAGTCAGATTTGTGGAGATGCGAGCCCTCTTCGACTAGGGGCCAATGGTTTTCAGTGTAATATACACAACCAAAATGAACTGAACAATACGCACTTATATTTTAGTCTTTTCGGCTAAAAACTTACATACTGTGACTTTAATGTGCATTTACAAATGGCAGACTGATTTAGAATTGGGTTGTGATTTTTGAAAAGCTTGACTTGTTTAATTTTAAATACAGAAAGATAAAGGTCAAGGTGCTTAATAAAACTCATTCAACTGCATGTCCTCCCTGTGTTACTGGGGCACAGTGATTTTCCCCGTTTGTTGGTTAGACTCTTGTGGTGAAAACTTACCTTTGCTGTTGACATCTTCTCCGGTCTCCTCTTCCTCCACTTCTTCCACATCTTCCATGTCTGCAGGGTCCATCTCAGCCTGCTCTTTGCTGTACAAAAACAAAAATATTATGGTAAGGCATTAGAGCAATGGTTCTTAACCTGGGTTCGATCGAACCCTAGGGGTTCGGTGAGTCAGTCTCAGGGGTTCGGCGGAGCACCTGATTCGCGAACTGAGAGCGTCTCCAGATGCCGGCCGTGTCCCAATTCAACAAATGCACCATTCAATGTGTCTATCAAAGTACCCGCCCGACTTAAATGCACCGTTCGAACGGCGTATTTAAGGGCACTTTGGTGAATTGAGACACGGCAAGACACACGGCATGAGACACAGCCAGAGTGATGCCCCGGCATTGACTGGGAGGATCCCGGCGACAACTGCGCTCTGATTGGTCATCTTCGAGGGCAACATAAGCACGTTACCGTAATGACAGTAACATATTTAAAGAGCCCTATGCTTCTGCTTTGAGATGCTGTTTGAATTTACATGAAGCATAATTGGTGGTGGAGTTACGGTGATGGAAAGTCCGGAACCGAGAATCTATCGGCGGTGATACCATCCGATGCTAAAGGGTTCTTATTTTAATCCATACTAACTATGTAAAAAAGCAAAAAAATAAAGTGGTCAGACGAATATGTACAACATGGATTCACATATATAACGGAACGTGATGGGAGTCAGCGTCCTGTCTGCATGATTTGAAATGCCAAGTTAAGCAATTCTAGTCTAGTACCGGCAAAACTAAAGGAACACTTCCTTAACCTGCATGGAGATGGGGAATACAAGGACACAATGCTTGCTGAATTCAAGGTGAAGGGAGCCAAATTTTGATGAAAAGGCTACTCTGTGAAAAGGTAAATATGTAATTTATTGTGAGTTCATGCACTGTATTGGTTTTGCTCTTTGAACACAGTGATGTTAATGCACTGTTCATTTTGTGACCAGTAAAACATACTTATGTCTTGAATTTGAAAAAAATCATATTTTATTTTTCAATAAAGAGGGGTTCGGTGAAGGTGCATATGAAACCGGTGGGGTTCGGTACCTCCAAAAAGGTTAAGAACCACTGCATTAGAGACTTAATTGTCATTTAAAACAAAAAAAATAACTTTCTTCTGAACTTTGCTCCAAACCACACTGGACATGATTGGTTGTAGAACCTCTATTGAGAAGACCCAAGCTGATCACTGACAATCACATCAGAAATGACTGACTATTAAAGTCAAATCTTTTCCAAGACTCGCATGGAGGACAAGTTGTCATCCATCATATGAAATGTAATCTAAAAATGTAAAAAGGTGCATTATCCAGACAGTTTTTCTACCATCACCGAGCCTATAGCCTAGAGTATTTCGTGCTGTTTTTGTTGGAGCCCTCCAGAGATCAGCGTGTCCTGAGGCTTGTGCTGATCCCCTGAAACTAGACTCCAGTCGCTGCAGCTCAGATCAATGCGCCACAAAAACAATGGGACAGAGCCAGAGATCGAGCCGAGCTTTGGGCTAACACGAAGACTAGACTGGTCAGCCAAGACTTTTCCTATGCTATTAGTGCTGATTGACAGGTGAATTAACCAATCAGAGAAATGATTATTCACATAATATATACAAAACAAACTTAGAGGACCATCCAGTTACATAGTGCATTTTACTCATAAGCCACTATCTGCTTGTCTCCATGAAGATGGCATTGCTTAGCCTGGAAGTTCTAGTCCATCCAGTTATCAATCTTGCAAACTCCATACAGAAAGGTCTAGGCAATAAATGCATGTTCTTCCCGTGTCTGGGCGAGTTTCCTCCATCAACCCAAAACATGCACAACAGGTCAAATCCTCCAGCTAAAGTAGTCCTGACAGATTAGCTCAAGATCTGGAGATGGGTCCCCTGCTCCTGGCAGACTGCATTTGACCCATCCTTCAATGCCGCTCGGGCAGAGAACAATAAATGCTTACCTTAGGCAACAGATGCGCTGTAGGTTTGCTTCTTCACAGATCTGACTGGTTTCTTAAACCTCAACCACTTTTTCCAATCACATTAAAAGGACATATCCAGCCCCAACATTTTTTTTTTTTGCCCAGCCCCATCAATCAGATGTTTAATGCAATAGTTTTATCTCATTCATAAAAGCTTTCCCCAAAAGCACCAATGGGTTAAAATGATCATTGAATATAATCTTCAGTTTTAACCATTTTCTATAGCTTGCAGAAATTTTTGTGGAGATGGAAAAAATATGTATAAATATGATTTTATTTTCTGGCAAATGGCCCAGCTGTACTGATAGATTGCCATAACACTGTCATAAGGATTGTCCAAAAGAGAAATGTATATATTTTTTTTTTATTTTACCAACCTTACTTGACAGTTTCTTAAATTGCTTATTTTGTCATGGCATGGCTCAGCTGCTAAATCTTTTGCAGCCTTGGACAGACAATCCTCTTTGTTGAAAGATTGCTGTTAACACTGTGATACACAAATAAGTGGAGAAGCAGTTTTAGTGTTTGGTTAAGTTTAACAACCAAACCGCTGCTGGAATGAGCAGGGAAAAACATTAAATTTGCACCCAGATACTTACTTGTCCATGTCTGCCATCTTTGCCGAGTCTAAAGTGAAACTGGAAAGAGAAAAGTAAAAAAAAACAACATCAGAAAAGCACAAATCAGTGATTCTGTAGTATTGCATAGTAATTCTAGAGCAAATGAGGGGGATCTGTGGCTATCCATAGGAGGTAAAAATCACTTTGCTGTAATGACATTCACAGGAACATGAGCTCCCATTGGGCACCGCAGTTTTCTCGTGCACAAGTCAGTGAACGCGTTTCTTTTATTAAGTAGTGTTAGATTTATATTGTAATTTAAAATGTTGTTATAATCATCATTGTTATAATTTGGACAATAGGGCTGCTTTAATATTTCAAGCCCACACAACCAAATCATCTCTGTTCATCTTAAGGGAAAAAGAAAAAACACCTTTCATTGCATCAGTGCTTTGCTCCATACAAAACAGTTTGTGAATTATTTTGTACATTATAGAAATGTTATAACACACAATAAGAAAGGAAATAGCAATTACTAAGTCCATTATGTAAAAACAAACATCCAATTGAGATTTCTATGTGAACAAGCATTGATTAGATCTGAAACTTGCTTAGTAGGAATCTGTTCAGAGTACATATTTACTTGTCCACCAATATTAAAGTTGAAATATAAACTGCTAAATTAATCAGGAATGGCCATCATTTTTCATTAGTTTAGCCTTTTGAAATCTTAATTTAGTATGTCTGTAAACCCTCAGTTGTCCAGGTCTGATCCATAGCAAAAGATGAAGTTCAAATCTGTCAACTGGACAAAAAGACTTCGTCTTTTGCTATTAATTTAGTATGGTCGTCTATCTACTGATAACCATCGATTAGATCCATCTATCGATGCAATATTTGGTTTAAAAGTAGGATTCGTTTAGAGTGCGCCCATTGTATACTCCTCCAGTATGTTTACACAAAAGACTGAAATATGAAGTGAAACACATAAGAATCACAGACATTTCAGAACATCTTTGCAGATTACATTCCATCTTGTACCTGTAGTTTAGTCCTCTACAAAGAACAAAATACTACTTTATAAACGTTCTATTATCCAAACGTCTGTCATGATAAATACTATATTGATTTATTATATACATGATAGATGGAACAATATATTTTGCAATCAATATTTATCATGTGTATGTTTTCTTTGTACTACAGAGAAATCTTTGGTTACTTTTTGGCAGAAACAATAAAAAAATAGCTGTAGAAGGTTGAATTAATAACTTATAACAGATGTATTCTAAGTACTTAAGCGTTTCATGTTGCCATTTATTGCACATTTTGTTTTTTTAACAATAAAAAACTTTTTTTTTGTGGTTTAAATCTGCCCTTGGGTTTGTGTCAGTGGTGTAAATTGGTTTCTATACGATTGTTTATCGTCTATATTTACTTCAATATATTGTGCTTCAAAATGTGTTATGACAGGCCTAAATCAACGTTTCCCAAACTGGGGTACGGGTACACAAGCACTTGGCATTGGGTAGTTGGAATGGTATCAGATTTAAAAAGATGAAATTGAACAGTATTTGAATGTAAAATGTTCTTAGTAATACACCTTACTATATTTTAATATATTTTATCTTTAATATATTTTTCTAGACTATTAAAACAATAAGGTGTACTGATTTGGGGGTTAGGAGACAAAAAGGGTTGGGTATTTAAATGTAGCCTTGATGATTTTATAACTGCACCGACTCAAACAGCAATTTTGATTTTGACTGCAATAGGCTCTGTGCACGATAGCGCCCGGCAAACTCACTGTTAGTCACCAATTCCATTTAATTGTATCTGTATGGGGTTTTTACCGAGTCACACTAAAATGTATAAATATTTAAAGATCAGGCAGTGGACAAGGAGCTGCAGGTGTCACTGACAACATGTTAAACACTACACATATAAAATGAATACTTCACCAGGGACACTTCTGTGTTTAGAAAGAAAAATGTTTGTGTCTCAATGCTAATGCTAGTTTTGAGGCATAACAAATATTAAACCACCACAAACTGTAGTAGAATACTGTAGTATTCTACATATAAAAATGCTTGTGTAGGCTTTATTGTAATAATTCTGAATAGGTTGTCATGTTTTCCAATTTTGATAAAAGTGACTGAGTCTGGATGCTTGCAGTCTGAGTTTTAGACTTTGGATATTAGAATTTAGATTGCCAGATTGCGCTTTGAGAGACACACAATAATTCTTTATACAAAAAAAATAAATAAATTAAAAAAAAAAAAAAAAGGGTCAATCTGCTAGTACAAGTCAAGACCCAACAAAAAATGTTGATAATGCTCAAGCTGAAAACCTTCAACCAAAAATGTTGCATTAGTGAAGTAATCAGAGACCCTATCAACCAATTAATCAACTAAACGACTAATGGCCTACAGTTAAAATTGTGATCTTTTTATTTAGATTATAAGGAGTTATATGGGACACCAGCAGAAAAGAGAAGTGAGAGTTAGCGGAACTGAATTTCAGTGAATTTGGTATTATTGGGGATTTATATCTAAAAACATCACGTGGTGGTCAGGGACAGTGCCGCTGGACTGACAGACCGGGATGGTGGTCCCTCTGAATAAGAAGGGGGACCTTCTTATTCCAATTACAGAGGAAATCACACTCCTCAGCCTTCCCGGTAAGGTCTATTCCAGGGTGCTGGACAGGAGAATCCGACCGATAGTCGAACCTCGGATCCAGGAGGAGCAGTGTGGTTTTCGTCCCGGTCGTGGAACACTGGACCAGCTTTACACTCTCTATCGGGTGCTCCAGGGTTCATGGGAGTTTGCCCAACCAGTCCACATGTGTTTTGTGGATCTGGAGAAGGCATTCGACCATGTCCCTCGTGGTGTCCTTTGAGGGGTGCTCCGGGAGTATGGGGTTCAGGACCCTTTGCTAAGGGCTGTCCGGTCCCTGTATGACCGGAGCAGGAGCTGTGTTCGCATTGCCGGCAGTCAAGTTCCCAGTGCATGTTGGACTCTGCCAGGGCTGCCCTTTGTCACTGGTTCTGTTCATCGTTTTTATGGACAGAATTTCTAGGTGCAGTTAGGGGCTGGAGGGGGTCTGGTTCGGGAACCACAGGATCTCATCTCTGCTGTTTGCAGATGATGTTGTCCTGATGGCTTCATCGAGCCAGGACCTTCTGGCCTGGGAACGTCTTGGGGTCCCATCGGAGGAGCTGGAGGACATGTCTGGGGTGAGGGAAGTCTGGGAGTCCCTGCTTAGACTGCCTGCCCCAGATAAGAGGAAGAAAGTGGATGGATGGATACATCTAAAAAGTCAGATCAAACTCATGTTTCCCAAGTTTAATCTTATTTTGCTTAAATATATAGTTTTCTAACACTTTTTTTCCAGCATAAATTGTTTTTGCATGAACTCCCCACGCAGGTGTAGTTTTGGGAGTGCAATTTGCAGTACATAGAGATACACAATCATTTTGAGAGCTTTTAGTCCTTTTTTAGTGAACAAAGTAGTAGTTATTTTGTTTCCAGTCATGTTAATCGCTTTTCTCATCTTTCATCCTGTATACTGTTCTGTTCTAACACATGCAGGTGGCCATTCATTCAAACTAGTGAAAAAAGGAGAAATCTTTTACATAATATTTGAATGTTCAAGAGTCACAAATACATTTCAGTCTGTTACATAAATAATTGACTGACCCATTTCCATACAGGCTGCATGTTTGTTGTTAGTTTAATGATCTCTTTTGGGGTGTTTGGCTTTTTAAACTAAGGTCTAAATGTGAAATGAAAACCTATCAATATTGTAGGGGCTGTAGTCAACTAAAGTCAAGTGCTGCCGATCAATTAGTCAACTAAGAAGGAGGCGTGGCCAAAGCCTTCAAAATTATTATGCATCTCATTGCTTCTGATCGGAACTGCACTCAAGACTACCCCCTGCAGGGAAAATTCATGTACAACCTACCAGTTATGCATAAAAAAGTACTAGGACACATGGATAAACATATGTATGAAAAGGCAGATTGAACTGTTCCAACTTGCACACCAGTACAAATTTTGGTCAGCCAAGACACCACTGACTAGGCATAGAACGATATTGATATTTGGCGTTATGGCCAAAATAATTGATTAATAATTATCGTGACATAATTGTTTAAGTTGACAGTTTAATCATGTTCTGAACATAATTATAATTTTAATATTGTAAATAGGTACCATATTTAATCAACTACTATATTCAATTCAATTGTATCTATATAGTGCATTTAAAGCAACTTAAGCAGACCAAAGTACTTCACATAAAAGTCAAACAACAAATGTACTGATAACACGATACATAGGAAAGAATGAAACACCAAGATATCCTGTCTAGCTAGTATTAAATGCCAGAGAGAAGAGGTGGGTTTTTAGTATAGTCTTAAACTGAGTTAAAAGACTGAGAGGATCTACAAAACTGTACTTTCTTATAAGTGAAAACAGCAATCATCTAGAAGAAATCCTCAGAGCTTTTTTTCTGCCTCATTCTGCTGATATTATGGACATTTTATATAATCGTGATAATCGCCAACAAACGATTACCATCTACACTTCATCATGATAATGATATTGCTTATCGTCCCCTCCCCATCTCTGACTGACTTGACGACAAAAGGACAACTCTTGAATTTGGTATTGAGATTATGCATTTTTTTATATCAAAACTCATAAAAATCTACCGCAAAATTAACAGATTAAAATAAACCACTTTTGTTCCCAGTGTTTTTAGAGTCATTTCACATTTACTGATACCTCAATTTGATCTGTGCAAATAACATTGAAAGCAAACTAAAACAAATATATGACAACAACTCGTGTTCCAATACCTATACAAGCTCACTTTTTGTTCAGTTGGCTATAGTCAAATTCATAATAACACCATTTCAATACAAATGAATAGCCTTGATACACTATACTGATTCCAATACGATGACGGTAAACACCCTGGTGCCTTTATATTACCATACAGCATTATATCCATGAAATCCCTCAGTCATACAGGTAGGTTCCATCATGGTCCATAGGCTACTACTGTAGGGTTTGTGTGTCAGTTACACAATTACTATATAGACTTATAATTCAATACACAACAGATCGAACAGTAATTTTTGGGGGTCAATATTTATCGTGGTACTTTTTCTTTGCACTAGTGGGAAATTTTTGGTTATTCTTCTATACAAACAATGAGATATTAGCTGCAGAATGTTGACTTATAAACTTTTATGACTCATTACAGATAAAAAAAACTACTTATGCTATATATATATGCTGCTATACATAAACAGAATGCAACACCAACAGTTTTGTGCATTTAAAATAGTTTTGGGGGATAGTTCTGCTTTGGTTTGAATATTGTCTACATTTTCTTCAACAATATATCATGCTTCAAAGTTTGTTATCTTGACAGACCTGTGTTTGTGACTCTGGAGTTTGTCACTTTATTCCAGCTGCTCTGAAGTGACTCAGCAGCTCTTGTTCTGACACTGAGCCCTGAGCTCCATAGTGGCAGTCAGGGGAGGCTTCAGCACAGACAGTCTACGGCTGACACTAACTGAACAATACTAACAATTAGGATTGTCAAAAGTATCAAAAATCTGATACTAATCGATACTACAAATGGTATCAAAACTAGATATTCAATTGAGCAGGTACTGATACTAAAGAAGGTTACTTTTACAGGACAAAAATTTACCTTTCTGGACTAGCTATAAGAATGATCTTTTAACTGTATCAGAAAAGTACAAGACCACAGACTAGTATACACCCATGAACCGCTGTAATCCCACAGTTGCCCAGGTAGGTTCGATAGATATAAAAGGCACATCTTAATATAAAAGAAAGTACTAGGATTTAATGTTGAAAGTCATATTCCATTGTCTAAAAGTTTTTTTTTTAATTCTCATTGCAGAATCACTATAAAGTATCAAGTCTATTCCTAGCATTAAAACCTAGTTTGACATTTTAGCATCGTGATAACCCTACTAACAATAGTCCAGAATTTATCATAACAGGCCCAAATAGAAATGAAGGTCGATGTATATTGCTTAAAAAAATAGATGATAAATATTGCAACTACGGTAATTCATTCCACTGATCCAAAAACCCTAAAGCAAATTTATCTCAAAAAGCTATTCTAAATGTACAATATAGTTTTAAAAATGCACTTGAATACAAAAGTAGGAAAAACTAAACACTTTAGTAGCTGGCTTGATCAGATGATGACTCACAGAAGTCCCCACAATAAACATTGACCCTCAAAATGTATTGTTTCACCTGTTATGTATTGAACCATAAGTCGATATAGTAGTTATCGTGACAGCCATTAAAGTAATGAATGAAAAATTGTGAAAGGCACCCGAATATGGGATTGCCCAAAAACAAACCCTCAGATACTAATTGTTAATACTCACACTGCAATCTACTGGAGTCCACTGCTCCCATTGGTTAGGCTGTTGTCATGCTCAGAGTGAGTGGCAGGTGGATTAAACCAATCACAGTGAAGACTCTTAAGAATAAGACTTGCATGAAAACATTTGGCATTAAAAGTTAAGATTGGGTATATATACACACGCCTAATCTCATATAATCAAGGATAAAGTAACAAGAATGAGATCACAAATTTGAGTTTTATCACCATATTGCCCAACCCTATATAGGTATACACCATCAACATAATTATAAAAAGGAGACAGGAAAACTAATACTTAACTGTATGCACACACAAATTAACACTGGATACAATGTTGTTTTAATCTACATTTTAGGTATTTTTTCTCCTAGTATCAAAATGGACAATCACTGATCTCCACATTTTGCAAACTTCATAAAGCACCTCAAACGACCACATTTACTTTAGAAAAAATAAATTTAAAAAAACACCACAATGTAAAAGAATCCAATAATTTATTATATTTGAACTTGCCCAATTGGCATGATTGATTCTTAAACTCCTGCGTAAACTGGAGCTATATTCTCCACTGTGTCAAATGAAAAATGTCTCATGTGGTGTGGGTCTGAACTAGGGCTGGGTATCACCAAGAAGCTGCCGATACGATACGTACCTCGATACACAGTCCACGATACGATACGTATCTCGATACAGTGCTATTTCGATATGATACGATTCGATACGATATATTTCAAATCGATACGATACGATTCAGAAAAAAATAAAGGCCTTCAACCTTACTTAAATGATCAACCCAATTTTCACAAAAAAAAAAAAAAAAAAAAAAAATCCATTTATTGAAGATTAAAAAACACAATGAAGTGCTTTTTGATTAATGCATGTTTCTAACTAGAGGTAGGAAGGCGGTTGAAACATTTTTTCTGACATTTTCGTGTCTCTTGCTTCTCGCTTCTCTTCACCCGTAAAGAGTAACGTTTGGGAGGAATATCGATATCGATACTAGGAAACAAAGAATCGATACCGTATCGATTTTAATAATATCGATACATATCGGTGTATCGATATTTTAGCACACCCCTAGTCTGAACAGTAAACGCACTATAAAACACACTGCCTACAAGCTACACATGTGTCGAATTGCTGCTTGCACATGTATTTAAAAATCATTTGTTAGCATATGGATCATACCTGGACCTGGACTACTGAGGGAATACACAGACAACAGTCTTATTCTCCATAAAAACTGCTAACCCTATAGTCTAGATAGGTACCAACAGGTTCTGAAGTGTGATTCTTGTTTAGCTGTCAGTTCATATTTCACTCTTTTTGTCTATTCTAATGGATTGTATTTTAAAATATGAACTTTGATTTGAGAATAATCTTTCAAAATGAGATTCTGTTCAATGTTTGTCAGGAAAAAAAAAATATCCCAATTCTGTATTTTACCCAAATCATTTAGCCCAATTACAGTACTCAACTTTCTGGAGGTGACCTGTCAGTCACCTGCAGGGTTCCATGGAAACAAAGTTAAAACCATACTTTGGAACGTTCTCCATGGGGATAGACAACTGTTCTGGTGGAGGGTCAACCATCTGCCTGTCTCCATGGAGAGGGTTCTTTGATCAGGAATGTTCCACGAATAAAAAGGCATTAAACATATGAATCTTCAATTCTGCAGAGGTTGCCTCTCCACAAATCTAACCTGTAACTTGGCCTTGTGATGTTACCTGCTTAGAAATTGATAGTTTTAAAGCTATATACACTGTGCAATTTGTCACAATACTAAAATTTCTGCATTTCGATACTAAAGAACAAACTTAATACAGATTTTGATATCCAACTTAAAAGCAGTTTTTTAACCAATGTTGGAGTTTTCAACACAAATAGTATCGTTATATCATGTGGTCTTAAACTAGTTAAAACTCAACATGAAAGGTCTAGTTTTTTTTTCTGTATTGATATTTGCTTAAATGAGCATCTAGTTTCAATACTAGTATTAGCAGTAGTAGGCCTATCTGAATTTCGATGCTTTTGACAACACTAATCCATCGAGAGAAGCAGGTGGGTGACTCTCCGCTAGAAAAGTTATAGTATACCTTTAATGCTATTCAAATAAAATACCCAAATAACCTGCCCCTAACAACAGACAATAGTGCATCCTGGTTACCTGTAACCACAAACCACTGGGAAACCAAAGCAAATGCTAGTTTTGAGGTTGTTAACAAAACTATTTGGAGGAAGAATAATGGACTTTAGGTCAGTCCCGGGTCTATCCCCCTTTTCTTCCTCGCGACCACGTGTTGCATACCCACCCAGGGGACACAAAATGCGAACCATCTCCCGGACCCTCCCTGTAGCATCGTATCTCCAATGTACAAGCCCAAATACCACCAAATCGAACTTGTTGCTATATAAACCAAATTATCCAAATGGTCACTGATGGTTTTACGCAATAAGTACGACAAACTAGCTCTAAAAAGGCCAACTTTAGCCCGGCCTTTAGCCTCCTGTCAATTGATGTGCGCACGAATGCTAAGCGTGGCTAGCTCATGTGCAGGCAGCGGCGGCTAGCTTCAGCATTCAAGTGGGAGGAACACTTCTCAGACAGCGCCAAGATGGAAATTTTAACCCGGTAACAAGTGCTCCAAGTGTGGTCTTAATTTTAACACGAATGTCCGTCACTTCTTGACGCTAAATCGGGCTAAACCTGCTAAGTTAGCCGCTTGAAAATGGAGTTTACATCCGTGGTTATCCTGCGCGTAATAATCATCCAAAAATTAAGGTCAAGCACTTGCGAGACACGTGTCCACATCAAACTAAATGGCTTTAAAGTCTACAATAACATGACATTTCTGTAATCGTTTTCTTTAAAACTGAACACAAATACGCGATAATATATACGAAATTTGCCATTTTCTGTGGCATCTTGTCTGATTGTTCCAAAAATACATTATGCATAGGGCCGTGATCTGAAATGTTCTAAAAAAAATAATAATAATTGAGATCCATGGTGTTTACATCCAAATTAGTCCTGGTTTAGACCTGGTTAACT
The DNA here is from genome assembly GCA_019594935.1 of Periophthalmus modestus. NCBI lineage: Eukaryota > Metazoa > Chordata > Actinopteri > Gobiiformes > Gobiidae > Periophthalmus > Periophthalmus modestus. Next base: position 19,601,582 of record JAIEZT010000054.1, read on the forward strand.
CCTGGTTTAGTTCTTGTTAAGACCTATAATCCTCGTTTAGTCCCGGTTTAGACCTAGTTTAATCCATATTCCCTAGCGTGGTCGTACATGTTAGTTGTTTTGGTTTAGCCCCGGTTTAGCCCACACCTAGTCTTAGTTTGATCCTGGTTTATTCCTCGTTTTCACTGCCAAAACGTGCTGGAAAAATAACCATGATGTAGCCCGTGTCAATGGCCGCTATGTGCCAGAACTAGCATTAGCAGCGCTCGTCTGTATACCAGTCTACCACCGCCTTACATAAGAAAACAGGGTGAATCCACACTTTTACGCATGACACACGAGTGAAAGACGTCTTCAGGGGTGTCCATGCTCGTCTAGCGGCTCTTACCTGCGCTGTTTGGCCGGAGGATGGAGCAGGAAAGGCGGGTGCAGCCGTGATAATGTGTCGGTCCCGGTGCAAAGAAAACCAGTCCGCTCTGATGGCGGTAAAAGGGACCCAGAGCCCGCCGCCTGCACTCATATACCTCCCACCTCAGCGCGTAAAGGCACAGGCGCCGAGGCAACGCAGGGCGGGGGCGGGTACTATGCAAATTTTCAACCTAACCCATTAATTTCTGTATAATTCCTTCTATTTTTTGTGATTAATCATTCGTAGCAGAATTATTTTGCTCTTTGTGCATGCTGGCCAATTAGATCTGCCTAAATGCAACAATTCGCAAATACATGGTTTAAATGGCTCATATTACACTATTTTCTGATCTGTTAGAATGTTGTTTCCTCAAAACAAAACAAAAAACTGGAGTTTTGTTGTTTTTACATATTTAACACACAAACGCTGAATATTTAGGCTGAGTTCTCTCTTAAACAGAAAACACTCTGTTCCATCTTGTGATGTCATGTGGTAATATAGGAAGTGCTCCACTGTGTTCTTAAACTCCATACAACATCACTTGAATCATTTGAATAATTTCAGGCCCAGAATTGCCAATCTCTAATGAACAAAAGATCAAAAGTAGATGCTAACTTCAAAACTCTCTTAATGACATCACAAGGTGGAAAAGAGCATTTTGAGTTTTGGAGATGTAGACAAACTAATAATAATGGGTTGCTCAAACATGTGTGAATAAAACAAAATATAACTCTAGGTATATTTCTGATGAGGTAACAACATTATAACATGGTTAAAAGCTCACAAGAGTCAGTTTTGTGCAATACAGGAGTTTTAAACTTTACAGGTGCACTATGTAACTTTTCTATCTTTGTCCAGACTGTTCCATATCATATTAACCATAACTAGCTGACTTTATTCAGTTACTGGTGTTTTTATTGCTGAAAAAATATCTTGAAAAACATGTGAGTGGGGTCACATGAGGTGACCACCTGACCTGTAACTTGGCCTGGTGCTGCTGCTTACTTGTTTACATAGAGAGGAGTAATGCTATACTGTGGAACATAACAGGCAAAACATAACAGGCACATTCATTTTAAAGTAATTTTTGTAAAGTAATGTTACCTTATATACTACTAAGCAAATATAAAATAGCAGAAACCTACCTAACATCACTAAAGGCATGTTTCTTCAGCACTAAAGTGACTGGTATTAGGGGTTTTGTAAACTTACTATCTTTATATAGCTTTGAAGAGGCAACTAAATTCATCGGTTTCATCTTACTGTGATTGGTTCAGTCCACCTGTCAGTAACACTGTCAATGTCTTTGAGCATAGAGCTGCATTCATGAGACAATACGTAAATCACAATATGACAATTTTATCAAAATAGAATATAGTCACAAGACTGAAATCACAGTTACATTTCTATCACCATATCGTCCAGCCCCAAAAGGTGATCTTGCAGCAAGTCTAGCTGAAGATCTGGAGATGGGTCCCCATGGCTCTGCATTATGTGTCCACTGCCCCTGACAGGTTGCCGCAGCAGTCATGAAGGGTGGGTTACATACAGGACATAATTCCTTATGGGGGCAAAAAGTAACCTCTACCTAACATGTATACTTTAATAACGGTAATCTACTTTTTAATCTTTTTATTTCTATTTCAAAAAGCATATTTCCATGTGCTGTAGTAGTAGTAGTAGCAGCAACAGTAGTGGTAGTAGTAGTAGAAGTAATAGTAGCAGCAGCAGCAGTAGTAGCAGCAGTAGCAGCAGTAGTAGCAGAAATCGAACCACCAACTTTCAGTGGTTTTGAAGTTATAACATAGATAGAAATAACCAGAAATAGAAAATGAATGAATCAAATAGTCTAAAACTATGTCACTAAAATACTATTTCATTCATAATAAGAGATGACTCATCTGCAGAGTGAGTGCATTAGCAGCCTCAGTCCAAAGTGTTACCATCATCATCGGCTGGATCATGTCTGGAGAGGCTCAGGGTCACACGCGCGTTACCCACACGAGGCCTTTTACGTGTGCTTGGAGCAGCAGTCTTCTCCCTGACTCAGGATGGATGGAAATAGAAAGAGGATTCAAAGCTGGAGGAGACGGCTGCTAAATAAAATTGCCGTGTGGGTGAGAGGAACTGTGAATCAGTGGGCTATTGGCAACAAATAGGTTAAAGAACTGTTTTGAATATATAGTCAAGGATAAAAATTGTTAGCACATATTCCAAAAATACAATTATGAAAAGACATGAAAAAAACATTCTGCAGAACAAATAGATACTGACGAAAGATTAAGATACTGCATTTAATAATCAGCTAACTGTGTCCCCAAGTACGAGGTAAACATGTTCAAATCAAATATATCTTTTACTGCTAACGACTGTAACACTGATTTATTCTTATTACAGACCACTGGGCATGATCGACAAGTTGTTTACGTTATAATTTTGTGCTTTTGGTTTAAGACGATTAATCCAATCAGAAAGCAAAATGAGCCTCATCTGAGTCTCTCATTTGGGTTGCTGGTTTCAATGCTGAAATCCAGTTGGTTTAAACCTAAAAAGACTCTCTCTGATTTGAATCCACACTACCTAAACCTCAGTTCTTGCAGCCAATCATGAATCAGTGCTAGTGCAGCCTGTGTAGCTCAGTGAGTGAATTCTGGAGGTTCTGAGTTTTCACATGAGGCCTGTCCAGGTATTGAGAATGAGACAAACCTGTATTTGTCCTCTACCTGCAGGTGATCATATAACCTTTTTTAAATTTGTACAAGCGCATACAGTTCCTTTAAGCTCCTTCATTAAAAAAGATGAACTATAGGCAAAATATATTTTCTTACCAGGACCAACGGAAATTTTTATTCAAACCTATTTATTTCCATGACAACAAGCAGATGACCACCAGGTCAAGTTACAAGTAAGATCTGTGGAGAGGTTACTTACACTTACACAAAGAATTAAGTGTTTTTAAGGCATTTTAGCAATATTGACACATTAATTGAATAAATGCGAGATAATACACGCAATAGAACATAAGAGGCAAATACAGACCTTTCCTCAGAAGAGTTACACAGTCTACCTTTAAACGATTCAAGTCTGATTATTACCTTTTAAATTTGGAAAATTCTTCATCATTTAAATTAAACTGCTTGAAACTCATGAACAGAATTTTTTTTTTTTGTCCCCGTTTAAGATACAACTTCATGACTTTGATAGAAAAAGCCCGTTGCTCCAGTCTCACTCACTTAAGCGGCAGATCATTTCAAAACAAAACACACAAAAGGTTTAAAACATATGGTTTCACTTTCACACTTCTGGCAGCTTTACATCCAATATATGACAGTTCTCTATAAATATACAAAAGCATGCTACAGAAAAAACAAAAGTGAAATTTGTAAAACATGTTAATGCATTGTTTTGGGTAATTTTAGCATTTTTAAAACAATAAAAGGTAATATGGTGTTGTAACGGGTAGGAAAGGTGGGCCAAACGTACAGAACTCGGGAGCGGTTTAACAGTGTTTATTTACAATAATGTGCAAAATGTTCAACAATAATGGTAGCCAGGTGAGGACGAGGAAGGAGCAGGAGGACACGGGAACGGTGAACGGAGCCAGGGACGAGAAGCAGGTAAGATCCAGGAAGCAGGAGCCGGAGAAGAGTGCAGGTAAGAGCCAGAGTCTAGGATGTGACGAGGAGACAAGGACGAGACAATACCGGGATGAAGAGACGGGAACGAAGCCAGAGGCACGGGAGCTGGGACGGTCCAGAGAGCAGGAATCTGAGGGAGCAGCAAAAATCCAATAAGACTCGAAACAAGGCAAGTATAACATTCAAAAAGGCTGAGCTGGAGTAGTCACATTGACACGCGGACGATCGGGACCCGAGTGTCTGGTCCTGGCCCCTCTTATCCGCAGCAGGTGGTGTTGATTAGCGCCTGCAGGTGCGCGCGGGAGGAGCCAGGACTCCGCCCAGCTCCGGAGTCAGGCAGGTGAGGGAGGGGGAGAGGACAACACAGGAGGCACAACAAGGACAGGAACACGTGATCATGACACATGGTGATCTAAATATGTTATGTGTTTTCACTTAATACCGCATAGAAGTAAAATACTCCGTCTTTAATACCCCATAGAAGTAATATACCCCAACTTTAAAATGGAATAGTTATGTTTTTGACTTTGACAGTAAAAATCATGTACAAGGCCATTAAGGACAATAAAGTGTTATCTTCTCTATGAAAGCGTTAATGCAAACTCTGAAAAGCTATTAGGATAAGTGTAAGGCTGTGCTCTGTTTGCCCACACGATCAGGGCCCGTGTGTGAGAATGTAAGCCACACCTGTGTCTGTGTGGAAGCATTCATGTTGAAAATGAGGACTTCAGATCCATGCATTATTAAAGAAGAATTCTGAGACACGCAGAGATACCATGGACAATTACACAGCAAATCAGGCAGGCAGCAATGTGATGGGGGGAGTGTGCTGGTATTTTTATGCTAAATATCTGCTCTGGAGCTTCTGTTGGAGGTGAAGAGGAGGAGATGGGTGGGCTGAGGAGGCTGATGGTTCTGCTGCTACAGGGGAGATGGGTTGTAGCTGCAGTAGGCCTGGTTTATTCAAAGAGGGGATATTTTACTTCTTTGGGGTATTAACTGCAAAGACATAACAGATTTAGATCACCATATTACCTTTTATTATTTTGAAACTGCTATATTCAGCCAAAACAGCGTATTCAAATGTCTTATATGTTTCACTTTTGTTTTAGACTCTCCAAGTCTCCCCTCCCTTTGCTCTCCATGTTAAGTCAATCCCCCTTCAGAGCACTATCACAACACAATCAGCATACATCCTGCTAATGAAACTACTGCACATCGCATCAGGTTTGCCAAGTTGCTGTGTAAAGTTTTGTATATATTAACTGTAAGGAGGGTTCAAATAGGGCGCTAAAATACTCAAACATGCATGGACATCTAAAATCTTTTTTTTGATGAGGGAACAACATTATAACATGGTAGTAGGCTACAAAAATAAAATTTGCATAATACCCCCTCTTTAAAATCTATTCCTCCATTGCAAAATTACAATTGTAGCCATAATGATGAACGTTTAACATTTTAAAAGTGCACATAGGTAACTTTTTTGACAGAGGCACTGTCAGCTACCAACTTGTCTCAAGGACAAAAGCAAACTTCTTCTAATGATTGGGCGTCACAGCTTTATTTCCTGGTTTGTGGACAATAAAACACTTTCTACTTGTTTCATTTTGACCTCAAGAGGTGCTTATACAATATATCTGTATTCTGCTTTAATGAATTTGGGGCCATGTATTCTATATTCACAATATTATACAATTTAAAAGACCTTTTTAACTAACTAGAAGACCTGCAGTTTGAAACTATCTCTAGAGTCTGTGTTCCCGTATATTGTTAAAAATGAATGTGACCTCTGACCTCTGGGTGCTCTTTGACCCTCACAGCTGAATGAGTCTAACAGGAGCCAGTGACCCATTAAACATGAGGCTTTGTGAGAGTGGAACCTGCTTTCTGAAGGAGGAGTCTTCATGAGCATGTCTCAGTGACCAATGAAGAGGAGCTGTCGTCCAGCTCTGATCTGTGAAATAAGGAGTAGCCAGTTTATTCTTGCATTCATCAAATCTGCTAGTCTGGTGGTCAAGTCATTTCAGATCAGTATAGAGGTTTACAATAAAATGTAATAGTTTATTACGAAATACCATAACCAGTAGATGGCAGATATGAAACGTGTTCCCCGCTCCCCTCACCAGGCCCCTTCCCCCACCTGGCCTTTGGATAGACTCACCTGGGCTCTCTGGTCTTCTTCTGTCAGGCCAAAGCAGGCACACTATCAGACAGCAGTAATGTAGATAGAATCTAGTGGTGAAGTGTGAGAATCCAACAGGGGTGGGTCGGCTGGTCTGATTACCGATGGGGACTTTAAAGGTCCTGTTTGACTGGCAGGATAAATAAATAAATGAAATTGCTTAAGCTTGGTCATTACTGAGCTTGGTCAACTTACTCTTGCGGGTTTTGTTGTGATGACAAAAATAAACAATGATGTCAAAATAAGTCCACTGTGTACTGTCTGCATCCAATTATGATGTGTTTCTATTGGCTGAAAATCAAGACGTGTGCTTTAGCATGCTTGTTGTTGTTGACTTTATTATTATGGCAAAACTCTGCTCTGACCTCTGTGAGTTGTGAAAAGTGCTTATAGACTTATTGTGGTGAATAATTAGGATGTTCAGAATGCATAAGGTAAGTGAGAAGAATCAGAATCAGAATCACTTTTATTGATCCCCGAGGGGAAATTCTCTAAGGAATAACTCTGTACCCCTGCAAACTGTTTAAAATTAACTAGTTTTGTTTTTCACATTTTTAGCCAGTAAAAATTCGACTTTCATTGAAATAACTATACCATCATGCAGATTTCAGTATCCGTTTTGGACCAGAGTAGCAGCTGTTGGGAGCCTCTCCTCATGTGGCGTTTAATGACATTTAATGCAAATGGAGCTTTAGTTTTGAGTCCAAGCACAAAGCATTTCCTCTGGGAGTGTGGACATGAATATTCTACTGCAGCAGGTTTACAGGCAGAACTCTGCAGTTTAAAACCTGCTTTACGAGTCAGGAAACAGACATGTACAGGAGCTGACACTAAAATCTGGCACTCTGTTTTGACACAAAGGAAAGCGCTAAATACTTGACACCAATTTTGATACCACAATAACGTCTACATAATCCCTCAGTTGTCCAGGTAGGATCCGGAGCAAAAGAAAAATCCAGTTCTGTCTCTGGACAAAAGTTTTTTATAGTGAAGACGTTAAGCTGCTTATTCAAGCGGCTTCTTCAGTTCTGGTCAGATTGCTGGTGGACACTGCCATGTATCTGGCTGAAGGGAGGAGCTAACTACACTGAAACCAACGCATGTGTTTGTGTATAGTTTCAGTTTATTGGCTAGGTCTATTGAACTGCACTAAGTGTGAACTGTGCTTGAGTCATATTTTGCATAATTGCCTCCTAATGGGTTAATGGGTGCCCTCACATCTGTTAGCATACTAGCTATCAGTATAATCTTTCTTGTTTAGATTTAGGTCAGAGGATGGAGTTATAAATAGGAGATAGATGATGTCTAAGGCCCCCATTCCTGTTCAAAGATGGATTGCCTTTCATAACAAAAACTGCTATTTAACTCCTTTCTAAAACCTTTTCTTTTCTTTGGCTAATATATGTAACTCAGTATCTTCAAAGGAGTGGTTAGTGGTTTTGGGATGGAGATGTATGGCAGTGTTTTCACAATCATAGACTGTATAAAGAAGTGGACTAAGGGAGTGTGATGTCACTCATAGTGTTCAGCTCCAGTTAAATGAAGCTCATCAAAGCTAGCACATAAAGGGGAGAATTTGGAGCCAAGTTCCACATTTGAAATTCCAACCACGAATATCATAGCAACCAAAGAGCCAATCCTGAACGAGGCCACTGATGGTAATGCCCCTTCCCACTCACACTGCTGGTTTAGCAGGGAACTGGCCCTTAGCAACGTGGCCAGTCAAACCTGTTGCTAACTCTAGTGGAGCAACCTCGGGGAAAGAAGGCACCTGATTTGTCAGTTATTAATGTTCATATCTTGATTTACGGACAAAATCAATCAATCAAAAGACTTTATTTAACCCCAAGGGGAAATTCAGATTATAGGTCTCTTCAAATCTTCATCTGTCGTAAACCTCCTAATTGTAGTTTTATGGCAGGGAAGAAGGAGTTCTTGTGGCATTCTGTCCGGTAGCTCACTGATCTCAGATGTTAACTGTCAGCTCTCTGTTGTTCAAAACCTAAATTCAGGGGATGGACCATGTTGTTCAGTATAGCCTCCATCCTGCTGAGTGTCCGTTGCTCCACTACCTTAACCAGAGTCTCTAAACTACTTCCAATAGTTTAACCAACCCTCGCTATTAGTTTTTCTAGTTTTCTAAGATCTGTTTTCTGAAATTGTCCCCCCAAACTAACTGCAGCATAAAAAACAGTTAGCCATTACCACATGATATGCAGCAGTTTATTGTTTACATTAAAGGACCTTAGTTTTCTTAAAAAATATATCAGGGTTTGGCCTTTCCTATAAAATGCATCTGTATTTGTGGGCCAGTCCAGTTTGTTGTCCAGATGCACCCCCAGGTATTTATAGGTGGACACTATTTTAATATATTCCCCGTTGATGGTCACAGTTTGAATTGGGGATGTGTCACGCCAAAGTCAATGGCCATATGTTTCGTTTTGGAGGTGTTTAGAATGAATTTGGAGTCAAGAGCTTTCTTGGCTCCATCTATAAAAGTTTTCTAAAAGACTCCTGTATTCCTGTTCTTGGCTATTTTTGATGCAAGTGAGCATTGCGGTGTCACTAGAGTATTGTGTAATGTGGCAGGACTCAGGTATAATTAAAATCAGTAGGGTATAACATGAAGAGGAATGGAGCAAGAACAGTGCCTTGAGGAACCGCTATGATACTAATAACTGTCCCTGAGACACAGTTTCCCAGCTTGACATACTGAGGTCTAACTGTCAGGTAATCAGAGATCCACATGAGTCCACCCTCAGACTCTTAAGATTTTCACTATGAATAGCTGGTCTGGTGGTGATGAATGCACTTGAGAAATCTAAGAACATAAAACATAATTACCTGGTTCATCCAGGTGATAATAGACCGTGTGTAACAGTACAGCATCCTCAGAAGTAATATGTTTGGTGTAGGGAATCTATAGCATGTTCAGTCTGTGATCTTAAGGTTCTCATTAGTAACCTTGCAAATGTTTTCATAATGTGAGAGGTGAGAGCTACTAGTCTATAATGATTTGGTTCAACTGGGCACCTACTTTTGGTGCTGGTACTATTCAGGATTTTTTCCACAGAGTAGGGACCCTTCCTAATTGAAGACTCAGGCTTCTACAACGCCACACAGAGGTGACCAAGACATTCTTTTAGTACTCCTGGACAGATGTCTGGAGCTGCAGCTTTTCCTGGGTGCAGATTCCTCAGTTCCATCAGTACAGCTGGTTCAGACACTGACAGAGTGAGTTAATCAAACATCTCTGGAGCAGGACTATTAGTGGAGAAACCTGGAGATGACGATACGGACAGAGGAGGAGGAGGTGGAGACAGAGGAGAAGGAGTACTAATCAATGATGGGAGTGGAGAATTTGAGGGTGGAGTCTCTGATGATGATGGAGGCGGAGAGGTTAATGGAGGAGAAGATGTCAAAGCTGCTGTGGTGAAGGGAGAGTAGGAGGTAAAACAGGCTTCTGTGTCAACCTTGTTAAAGAACCTGTTGACCATTGGCTCTTCCCTCATCTCCATGTACGGTTAGAGTTCTTTCCCTTGTAACTTGTGATGTTAGAGACTCCCTTCCACACTTCTCTGATGTTGTCCAGCATCTGCTTCTCCACTTTGTTTTTGTAGTCTTCCTTTACTTGTTTTCAGCACCTTTTAAGCAGTTTCTGGATATGTCTTTTCCTAGCTTTGTCTCCCTCAATCAAAAAAGAGGCCTTTAAAAGCTTAAAGGCCTATTTTTTGATTAAGAAGTGACTTAGTTTCATTCATGATCCAGGGCTTGTTAGGGAAGCAGCGGATGGTTTTCTTTGGAACGACATTCTCTGTATAGAATTTAACATAGTCTGTAAATCAGTCATGCTGTCATTTCATCAGTGTCCATCCATGAGTACATTCCAGTCTGTCCTTAGACTGTCACAAACCTCTGCTGTCCATTTTCGATAAGCCTTTCTGACAACTGGCTGTGTTAGGACACTCGACTTGTAATACGGCTGAAGAAGAACCAGGTTGTGGTCAGATTTTCCGTCTAGAGGAAGGGCTATATCACAATTGGCCTCTTTGACATTAGCATAGAAGAGATCAAGTGTTTTATTCTCTCTTGTAGGACTCTTAACATACTGCATAAAGCCAGTCAGATGTGAGCTTAGCGTGACATTGTTGAAATCACGTGATATGATTAATAGGGCATCAGGATTCTGGGTTTGTAACCTGGAAAGAGTTTTACTGATGATGTCATAAGCAGTGTCAGGTACAGCTCTTGGTTGAATATGAACTATAACCATGATGTCATGTGGGAACTCTCTTGCCACATAGTATGGCTTCAGGTCCAGAGCCACAAGTTCAGCATCTTGACAGCAGATCTTCTCCTTTAGTGATACATGCCCTGGATAGCACAAACCGTTGTTTACATACACAACAAGTCCCCGTTCTTTACTCCTCCCACCTGGGGCATCTCTGTCTCTTCTGATCACTGTGAATCAATTTAAGTCCAGTCTGGAGTGGTGCTGTTTAACCAGGACTCAGTGAAAAGCGAAACGCTGCACTCATGATAGGATCTGTTATTTTTCATGAGAGCATTTAATGCATTAATCTTATTTGGCAAGGAGTTTACATTTCCCATTAAAATCCTTGGCACAAATGGCTTATACCTCAACCTCTGTTCCTCCTTTATTTCCCAGCTCTGCAGCCTCTGTATCTCTTTATGTCCAATGGAACCAGATGACGAACACCAAAGATACCTCTCCCTAGTAGATCCAGCAGATCTTTTCTTGTATAAGCAATCATGGTTGTAGTATACATCAAAAATTGTGAATAAATATGAAGAATAGCAAAAATCCAACAAAATTGTCAAAAATACCTGCAAAATTGAAGAGCTTGTAACACTTGCTGCCTCCTGCATAATATTTTATTTATTTTGTTTCATTTTTTATAAAAAAAAAATAAATAAAATAAATAAATAAATAAAAAGCAAAATAAAAACACCAGGATCATGCTGAGCAGGCGAATGCAAACATTTTAAGACCAAAATGACGAGGTTCACTGCAGCAGTTACAGAGAGAGAGGGGATAGTTTTTCAGTGTGAAGTGATTTGGAGCTAGAGTCAATGGAGCCGGATGTGTGCCCATGCTCACTTCCTATTTGACCTTTGCTAGTAGGTTTGCTATGTCCATTTATATTTACCTGCAAGCAATGAGTACCTAGTTTCCATACTGGTTTTAATGTCAATTATTATCAGATTTTCAATACTTTTCTTACTTTTGACAACTTAAGTAGTAGTAGCAGCAGCAGTATAAGAGAAGTGTCCAAGTATTGTAAAGGTAGCAATATAGAAATTGATAGGAGTAAAAGTAGTGGTAGTAGTAGTAGTATTAGTAGTAGTGGTAGTAGCAGCAGTAGTAGTAGTAGTATTGAAAGTATGAGGCAAATCCACCAGTGCTGCCTTAAGGCCCTGGTCCTGTGTAGAGCAATTGTGTATAGTGTTTGCACCAGCCTCTGAGCTGAGCCTGACTCTGCATCTTCACAGAGGTAAGTGGAGCTGAGGGACACACAGCCAGATTAAAATATTCATGAACCTCTCTGCTTCCTGTAACCCTTTAGAGACAGCGACAAGCAAGCATCCTCCCCTGCATCCTCTGCTCCATCTGACTCTCATCTGTATCATCTGCTTCCCCTCTGCGCCATCTGACCCTCTCATCTGCATCCTCTGCTCCTCTAACGCTCTCCTCTGCATTCTCTGCTCCATCTCACCCTCTCCTCTAGATCCTCTGCTCCATCTGACAATCTCCTCTATATCCTCTGCTCCCTCTGACCCTCTCCTCTACATCCTCTGCTCCTCCTCTGCTCCATTTGACTCTCTCCTCTACGTCCTTTGCTCCGTCTGACCGTCTCCTCTGCATCCTCTGTATCTCCTGTGCATCATTTCCTTTTACATCCTCTGCTCCCTCTGCTTCTCCCGTGATCGCTCTTCTCCCTCTGCTTCTCTGACCCTCACCTCTGCTCCATCTGCTCCCTTTGACACTCTCCTCTGCTCCCTCTGCTCCTCTGTCACTCTCCTCCACTCCCTGTGCTCCTCTGACCTTCTCCTGTGCTCCTTCTGCTCCTCTCTACATGTCAGTTATAACGTGTGGCCTTATAGTGCGATGTTGCAGTGTTCAGTGGAGGTGAGGGCCTATAATCCACAGGTTGAATGAAAATCTCCTCTTCAGCATTTTGTGGTTCGCTCAGGCCACAGTGAGCCAGGCATATGTGCAAGATTTGAAAAGAGGTTAAATAGCCATAGCCTCAGTATGTAACTTTTCCGGTAGAGAATTCACCTAAACAATCTCTATGGTGTCAAGCAGGTAAAGATACCAGATCAAGTGTATTTCAACTTTTTACATTTTGTTCATTGTATACTAAAATATTGATCTAAAATGGCTTAATAATTGAAACAGATCCATTAACTATCTGCTCAAAACTGCTGAGAGACCCTGCCTCTTCATATTTCAACAGCGGATTGTCATCTACATGTTTTTATTTTTTTATTTGATAAGTGACATTTTTGATCTCTTCAGGCCATGAAGTGGTTCAAGGGATGTGGGTGAGGATAGGGGGTAGGTGAAAATAGACATTTTCAGAGCACTCAATCTGTAAATGCAGGATGATGCAGGATTACTCAGAAATCTCAAATCAATCAAAATACAGTTTGAGAAGGCTTAAGACAAGAAAAAACGGAACTTAGTCAACTTTAAAGTATATATCCCCTTTAAATTAGCCCTATTGCACTTGTTGTGCGCTGTAGTTGCAATCTTGGATCATTATGTTGTAATTTGCATATTTTAAATCACAATATTCATCTAAAACAACCTGATAAAAGAAACAAGTTCACTGACTTCTGCGTTAGAAAACTGCAGTGCCAACAAATCATACATGTATCACCAATTAAGAAATCAAAACCGGAGAAGGAAGTGAGTACATCACAATGGATGTGTACTGGTGGAGGTGAAAACAGGGATTGATGGGCAAAATGTCGTCTTGAAAATAAATGATTAAAGACTGCTCAGATATGCACGGATCACTCCAAATACAGCTTCACACGAGTAAATGATGTGGAAAATCAACTATAACATAACATAACAAGTCCATTTTGCAGAATAGTTCACCATTAGAAATCACAGTTTTTGTTTGACTAAATTAATTTTGAGAGGTTTGTTCCTGTTGAACATAACTCATTTGCTGATCAGTTTAACTTGCTAAATCTCTTTTTTCTGGAGCTCTTGAGTCTGCTCTGTCAGATTCTGCAGTGAGGATGTAACAGTATCTGGGCTATCACTGCTCACTGCTTTATTTAATCAGATCAAATGTTTTTATGACAAGGTGAAACTAAATCCAGTCTCCATGACACAAGTCTGTTCATACCATAATGTGCTCAGTTGACTAAAAATATCTGAAATTATCAAAATCATTAATCTCTTCTTTCTTCTGTTCTAACACTCCATAGGTGTGTTATTCCTGTATCTGAATAAATGTAAATGCCATGCTGTGGAACCTTCCAAGCAAAGACATAACATCTCTATGGAGACAAGCAATGGAGGATTGGTTGATGAAACTTCATAGTGTGGCTATACCCATTTTAGAGCATGTATTTGAGCTAAACCTGTGTTGCCCTATGTACAGATGTATTGTAAAACCAGCAATTAAAGTCAAAATTTGTGTGATGTCTGCATCTAATTATAAAACATTTTTATGCTCTGTGAATCAGGAAGTGCACTGTTGGCATGCTAGTTCTGAAGTTCTGCCTTTGAAAGTTGTGAAACACCCGCTCTGAATGCATACGGCAAGTGAGGATAACTTTGGATCACTGCAAACAGTTTAAAATGAACTCACTCTGTTTGTCACGTATTTAAGATGGTACAAATCTCGTTCAGCACCTTTAAAAGCAGCAGCCTGTCCTCTGTAAACCTTTCCCCCACTGTACAGAATTACATGATGGTTTGTACTGTCACTGTGTCACCTGCTGTGAACATACAGAGAATACACAGCCCCATATCACAAAGCAGATAATGTTACTGATCAAGGTCAGACTGTGTGACCTATTTGCAATGGGCTGAATACAATGTAGAGGTTTATGCATCAGTCCAGTGTTTCTCAAACTGTGGTACATGTACCACTGGCAATATGAGCTCCTCCAGATGGCCCTAGATTAGACCTGGAATAGTCCTGTTATAAATCTGGTTTAGGCCTGGTTTAGCTGTAGACCTGGAATAATCCTGGTGGTACACTTGGATAATAATTTCTTCTATGGAACTACAGTAGAAATGCTTTAGTCTGCTTTTACACCTGATCCTAAACTGGTCTTAAAGAATTATTTTATTTATGTTAGCTTATTTGGGCTTGCTAACTGGCTAAGTGTTAACAGCCAACGTTATTCAAGTTATCACTTTTCTGTCCATTATGTCCATTTAGGCATTACTGAACAAAACAACATGACCATTTAACACTTCTTCTTATATTTCATTCATACCTTTTTACTCTGTTCTTCTCACTTCAGTGTCAACGTTTCACTGCTCATTCAAGCTGCTTCTTCAGCTCTGATCAGATTACTGGTGGAGACTGCCTTTCTTTTCTCTGTCCAAGATCTGTACGTCACTATCTTCAAAGGAGTGGTTAGTGGCTTTGAGATGGAAATGTACGGTGAACTGGAGCCTGCTGTACATCTCCAAAATGTATGGTTTGAGAGGGGAGTTAAAGAATCTGTCTTTGTTAGGAAAGACAGTCATTCCTTAAACAGGATTGGGGGTCTTAGACATCATCTTTCCGTCATCTATAACTCCATCCTCAGATAAACAAGGAAACAAAGAGAACAATAGAACTAGCCAGAATGCCAATAGGTGTGAAAGTGCCCATTAAGAGCTGAATGAATGTGCAAAGTATGAATCAGGCACAGTGCATACTTAGTGTAGCTCAATAGACCTAGCCTACATACAGAAACTATAAACAAAAGCTGTTTCCAGTTTCAGTGTAGTTCCCTTCAAATAGATATAAGGTGGTGTCCACTAGCAATCTGACCAGAACTGAAGAAGCAGCTTGGATGAGCAGTGAAACGTCTTCACTCCTACAACTTTTTGTTCAGTTGACAGATTTTACTTTTGCTTATATGCAAGAACAAACTATAAAAGAACTTTTTCATCCAGTTGTTCCAGAAGAGTTGTTCATAACACAAAGACTGTGTCGAGTTAAGCGTGGTGGTTCAGGGGTACTTGAAATTAGGAATAAATGTTTTTATTATGTACCACTCATCAAAATTTAGAAAAAAAAAATAGTCAAACCCCAGGCTATTCCACATGATTCAAAACCCACCCCATTTCAGAAACAATGGTTTTCTGTAAGATATTGTTTATGGCAGCCTTTACAAGCTCATCCTTTGTTTTCTGTGAGACATACAGCATTACAGTTAATTCTATATTCAGATGAGATAGAAATCTGCAATCCTCTTGGATCTCATTTGTCTGTTAGCAAAATACTCATGTGTACGCATATAATCTTTGGAAAACATTGAGCCTAAGTTTGAATCAAAACTTCCAGCAATAAGACTTCTTGCTATTGCAAAAGCTAAGGATATCTCAGAGGCTGGTGTTGATGTAATTTTGGAGAGAAGTCAAAAGGACTTGATGGAGCTGTTTTGTGGTACAAAAATCGAATGGGGCCAGGAAAAGAAGTCCTTATGGTGCTATAATATCAGTATGTGGAGATACTCTTGCTCAGCATGACCTAGCAGGGTTTAAATCTGGTGTTGGTTTTGCTTTTAGCAAGTGTAAGGATTGCGAGACTGACTGCATGTCAAAGCAACTTTGATGAAAGCTATTTTACTTCAAGAGCATTTGAAAATCACATCAGACAGTGCCAAGAAATAGAGAAGGCTAGAGGGAGCAAACTTGTAGATTTTTCTGCTTATAATGTCATACAGCAAACCCCGAGGGTAAAATGCGCGTCATGCTTGATGGTATCGCGCCCTATGAGGTGTGTGTTGAAGCACCTTATTTTGTCTGGACATATTGAATTGGACTCTATAAAGTCAGGTATGCAAGGTTTCTCGTATTCCCCTATAGATGTAAGAGACAAGCCTAGTCCCATCACTGTTACACTTTATCCTCAAATGATAGCAGACTTAAACAGTCTTCTGGGCAGATGCTGATATTTTTAAAAGTATTCCCCTTTATTATCAACAGCATCAGTAGTGTTGTGTATGTCCAGTTTATCATAGGGTTACTGGAGATCACACAGATAATATTTTCTCCTGTTGCAGCCATTGAGATGTTACAAAAACTTAAGAGAATGACTGAACAGCACCTTCAAGAGTTTACTCTTCTTTTCTCTAACAACATAACCCCAAAACAGCACCATGTGATACATTTCCCCTCACAAATAGAGCCCCTTGGTCCCCTGATAATGCATATGTGTTTTGAATTTCAACATATATATATATTTTTTAAAAGTGGTCTTCAAAAATAAAATTGCAGAAAGTACACAAAATGACAGTAAAAACATTTTTACTCATGAAAAGATATTGGTCTTTTTGGGAATGTGTCTGATTTGAATTATGTGGAGTTAAAGCAAAAAGATTTTCTGCATATTGACAAACTTCACCATATTGTTTCTGCAAAATGGGGTACCCCAAATGGGAGTACACATACAAGTGGCAAGAGCCTTATCCTCGCAGACTCAGTTAATGGGCCTCCTGGTTTTTGGATTGAATACTGTGGATTCCTTTTTATTATGTTGTGAATATAAACTCTATGACACACCAGAATTTAATAGAGATTTAATGTCATATGAAATGGCTGCCATGGCCACAGATTTCATAGATTTTGAGAAAATGTGTGATTTTACTGCATACCACTGTGTGATGTTCAATACCAAGAAAATATGATCTTTCCGATGTATTAATGTATGACAATTCTTAAAGAGGTTTGCAATGAAGAGACTTAAGCTATTTGTATCTCATGTGTCTACATGCTGAATGACAAAAAAATAAACAAAAATAAAAAAAATTAAAAAAAAGAAGAGAAAATTAATTAAAGGGATTAATCCTAGCAGTATAAGCAAATATATGGTTGTTGTGGTCTTTTTGAGATGTAAAAGCCAGGTTAGATGACTTTCTGATAAAATATCTTATCAGTTTTAAGAAAAAAACAAAACAAAACAAAACTTGGGGATGTGTGCATAACTTCAACAATGTGGCTTGATTTAATGTAAAATGTAAATTCTAATATCTAGATAAGATGGATCGCAATTGAATATTTTGAAACAAGTAAAAAAAATCTCATTGAGACGTGGCCTCAAAATCTTAAAATTGTTCTTAAGATTTATCTGATTAATTTAAGTCAGTTTAACTATGCTAGATAATCCTTTTTTTTGCAATGCAGACTTGGACACAGACTCACACTTGGACACAGACTCACACTTGGACACAGACTCACACTTGGACACAGACTCACACTTGGACACAGACTCACCTCATCAGTCAGACTGCACGACAGGAGGAGTGGGAGACCGGGGGGAGTGAAGATGTCTGATAATGTGTGTCAGAAATATAAGCAAAATCAAGATCAAAAGTGTGATCTGATCTAGTATCAGGCTGTGGAATAAGAATATATTTTGCAAACTGCTTTGTTGACAAATGCATTAATCTGTGTAATCCCTCAGTTGTCCAGGTATGAGCCAAAAAAAAAAATAATTTCTATCAACTGGACAAAAGTTTTAGAGTGAAGATGTCAACCAATTAAACAGCTGATCAAGCAAAGAGATCAAACTTTGTCTTTAATCCAGTTGAGAGAAAATATTTCCTGTTCATTTAAAGGTGCACTATGTAACTTTTCTGGTGGTGGGTCCACAACTTGCATGTCTCCATTTATATTATGAATCTCTCCACAGATACAACCTGTAACTTGGCTTGGTGCCTGCTTATTTCCATGGCTCCATGACTAAGTTTAATGCCATACTGTTCAGCTTTCAAAGCAAAGCGAGAACATGTCCATAGAGACACGCAACTGGCTGACCCGACACCACAAAAAGTTTCATAGTGCATGTTTAACCTGGGCCCATAGTCCAGTCCTCAGTACATTACAATAGTTGTTAATACGACCCTTCTTCCACTGGTCTAATAGTGTGTGGTTTACATAATGTTGGCCTGACCCCGGTTTGGCCTATGGTCTGTATGGTCTGTAAGTCCTGTGTGAATGGAGCAGCTAATGCAGCGCTTCTATTGTGCTGAAGTGCTGAGCTAGCTCCAGACGCTAACCTCGCTAACCCCGCTTCACAGAACACACGCCCAGTACTTTACAATGGGACTGGGGATCTATTAAGACCTATAGAGACAGTGCACGAAGAGTGAAGCAACCCCTGCTGGCCAGTTAGTAAAAGCAAAGTAAAAACTCCTTCCTTCTTCATTTGAAAGATTTTGTGAGGACGTTTCTCCTTTCAAAACACATGCAAAGTATATAGGATTTTTATTAAAGGTGCACTATGTAACTTTTCTGGTGAAAGGTTTGTTGTCTGCTTGAATGTTCCACAGCATTTAAACATATTTGTCTTTATTCATTTAGATGCATTTATATTGCTAAAAATAGTTGATGGTGTCACGCACTGAGGTATAATGAAAACTAGAAAGGTTACTATTGGATAATGTTGTCATGGATGCTGTTGTCAATTCAAATCAACCACACACCTATATTGTTCAGTTTATTTCCCACTTATAACTAAAGATTTGATTTGATGCTTTCACACAAAAGTACATTTAAAGGAACCTCAGGCAAGATTTTGATTTTAAAGTTCATAAACTAGAGCTAGGCTATTTGAGTCCTGGAGATACGATGTAAATATGTTCAAATCAAATATAGTTATCAATTGGAACACTGATTCATTCTTAATTACAAAAACATTGGGTGGCTCATGAAGATGGCTGATTTATTGATGGCATAATTTGCTGTTTTGGATGATGTTTGTAGACGATTATCGAACCAGAAATCTGAATGAGCCTCACATGGCTTTCTCATTTGCCAGTTTCAATGCTGAAATTCAGTTGGTTTCAACCTAAAATCACTCTGAATCTAATCTGAATGGTCACTACACTGAAAACAATAAAACAATGATTAACCTTGCAATTTATATAGAAATAATTTCCATGTAAATATTCTTAATTATTCATAATGATGTGCTTAAACCGGTCAAACTATAAAAGTTTCATTAACAGTGCATTATAAATTGGCTCAACAAGAAAATATTTGTTACCTTAATGTTTAAAATTTAATTGTGTCAATTAAAAAAATATATATATGGGGCCAATTTCAAATTCAAAATGAAATGAATGTACTTTTAATAGAGTGATACAATCTTTTCCTTTTTTGTCCTATATATAGATAATCTTAGTCATTTTACAACTTTTTATTTGGAACATGCAAATGAAACATCGCTATAAAAAGTAAAAAAAGAAAAGTGGCACAAGTATGTAGTTCTACTAAACAGTCACATAGCAACCACAAAGTAAACGAAGGCCAACGCTCACTTAGAATGGTTATGAACTGTAGAAAAAGTAGGAATATGAGACGCTACCTCCATTTTAATAAATGTTGAAACAGAAATGTGTTCTTTGAGCATAAAACTGTCTCCAACTTGTGACCAAACAACCAAACAAATAAAAATAATAAAATAAACCATCATATGTACACATTTATTGTGTTGAAATAATGATTAAAGTGTCAGAAAATGTGTGTTTCAGGGGGCCCTAAGCTGAATTCATCTCTGGGCCCCTGACAGCGGATGCCTCCTGGTTCAGCTATTGGTGATTCACATTTGACAACATTTTTTCTTTGTTTCTGGTGGATTTTAAGGTGTCCCATTTGGCGACAGTGGGCTTAAATTTACATTGCGCCGGTGTAAACACATGGCTGCCCTCACCTATGCCCAGCTCAAAAACAAATGTAGGCGGCAGCAGATATTTTGCTACTAAAGAGATTTTTGCTACTGCTGTAAACACATAAGCCCTGTTTCCAATAAAACTTGATATACTGTATTATTTTCAATATAAAGGTATGGGCTCTTGGAGGCCCTCTGGTGGCCTTGGGGCCCTAAGCAGCTGCTTAGTCTGTTTATAGGCTGGGCCGGCTCTGGATAGAATTCTCCTTAGTGTGTCATCAGTGCCATCAATATGCTTTAGAACTCTCCACTTCCTGTCATTTTCAATATGTTAACAACTTTTCTTTGCAAAATTGATTGTTTCAAAACTATAATTTATATTTACAACAGTTATTATCCCACCAAATGAAGTCAAAATGAGTAAAAATCTGTCATATGCACACAGTACAGATAAGTGTATGAGAAGGAAATCACAACACAGTGAATTGTGTGAGCATTTCACATGAGGCCTGAGAATGAGACACACTTGTATCTGTCCTCTATTTTTATTTATTTATTTAGGCACTGCACTGCACAAACCAGATTCAGTTGTGATTTTAGTACTTTTTTTTTTTTTTAAAGTCACAGGCTACATATAAGTCCTTTTAGTGGATAATCCAATCAGAAAGCAGAATGAGCTCTTCACTTTAGGTTGCCAGATCCTACAACAGATATGTCCTCAGAATATCACAGTTTAATTCAGTGATTTAATTTTTAAACCAGTAAGAGCGAAGGCCACTTAATTACGGGGAGAGCTGCCTGAAGACATTATGGGGTGAAAGTAAGTGTTTTAAGCTCTGGAGAGACAATGTAGATTTGCAGGATTACTCAAACAAGATTTTACATATTTAAAAAGGCAGTAATGCATAATATGGGACCTTTAAGGAGTTAAACTAAACTAAATTCCAGATGTTGCCAGAGGTGGAGCTGTGTTGGCAGTTTGCATTTCCTCAAAATCGAAAGCATTTTGGAGTTTTTGGGTTTTTTCCTCCCTGCACCACAACGTCTGGTTCTTGGGTGAGTTTGTCTAGAATTATTAATAATGTAGTGTTTTTGTATTCAATATAATAGACTAACTCATTATAATACTGATAATAAACAACAGACCCAAATCCTTTTGTCATAAGGTTTTAACTGCTACCCTGAATGCAGACTTAGGTCAACATCTGGTTTGGATATGTGCTAGACCTGGTTCAGACCTACTTTAGTCCTGGTTTAGTCCCAATATATGGAGTGTTTAGTTCTAGGGTAGTCAAGAATTTTTGTTTAGTCACAAGTTGGTACATATAGAGCAGACATGGTCAAACTATGGCCCGGGGGCCATAGTTAATATGGATTCTATTACCGCTGTGACCAAATTATATTAAAATAGGTAAGGGCAAACCCTGTTCAAAGTCTTTCTACTGTGTTCATTTAACTGAAATGTAATACATTAATTATTAATTTCATTAATGCATTTAGAAAACAATTTGTACAAAGAGCCTTGCATATTTTTGCTACATGTTACAGGCCAAATATATGTATGTATATGTGTATACATATTTACACATATATATGTGTATATATATGTATGTGTGTGTGTGTATATATATATATATATATATATATATATATATATATATATATATATATATATATATATATATATATATATATATATATATATATATATATGTGTGTGTGTGTGTGTATATATATATACACACACACACACATATACACATACATACATATATGTATGTGTGTATATATGTATATATATAGACATATACACACACACACACACACACACACACACACACACATATATATATATATATATATATATATATATATATATATATATATATATATATATATATATATATATATATATATATATATATATATATATATATATATATATATATATATATATATATATATATATATATATATATATATATATATATATATATAACTTTTGAAATAACATCACACTACCGTTTCTGATACCTCAATTACAATATAAAATACTCTTGTCTTTAGAAAATATAATGTGATTTTCAACATTAAATGATAATCATTTATTTTATATTACCATGTGGCCTTATATCTGTGTAATCCCTCAGTCGTACAGATCTGCTCACTGGTGGACCTCCCTTCAGATAGCTATAAGGCAGTGTCCACCAGTAATCTGACCAAAACTGAGGAAGTGGCTTGGATGAGCAGCGAAACATCTTCACTCCTATGTTATGTCCAGTTGACAGATTTTATTTTTCTTCTGCTATAGTCTTTGTAGTCTTATACTTCTGCTGATGTAGCTCAAGATCATTCTAAAACTTTTCAGGAAAGGTTCATTTCTGTCCTGTGAATGTGACTTTTTTGTATCAACCTGCTCAAATGAAGATCTAGTTTTGATATGAGTTTTAATATTGATTAGTATGGATCATTCTTCACAACTCTAGGAACAGTAAATAATGCTATTAAAACACCATATATAAGATTTAGTAGCAAAAACAAAGTAGATTTAATGTTACTTTCACTAATATTTTTCTCTTTTGTATTGTCAGATCACATTTTCAACATGGCGTGTGGTGGAGTCTCTTACGAGGAGCATTTCTGTTGCTGCATTTGTCTTGACCTCTTCACAAACCCAGTCACTTTACCCTGTGGACATAACTTCTGTAAAACCTGCATCACTAAACACTGGAACTGCAGCCAAAGCAACCGCTGTGCCCTGTGCAAGGAACAAGTGCCAAAAAACACAGAGCTAAGGGTTAACACAGTGCTCTCCCAAATGTCCCAGCAACTGAAGACCTCCACGAAAGAGCAGAAGAGAGGAGAGGACATGAGAGAGGAAGAGGAGATGAGAGAGGGAGAGGGAGGGCAGAATAGAGAGGGAGAGGTTCCATGTGATGTTTGTGGTGAGAGAGCTGAGAAATCCTGTTTAATCTGCCTGACGTCATTTTGCGAGGTGCATTTGGCTCCTCATTACAAAAGTGCAGGTCTGAGGAGGCATCAGCTGATCCAGCCCATGAAGAACTTGGAGGAGAGGACATGTAGGACGCACAACAGGCCCCTGAGGTGAGACCATAGATTGTTTAGATAGATGGACATAGCTAAATCGCTAGCCGCTGAGTTCCAAATAGGAAGTATGGGCATGGGTGCAATTGGCACTCCATCGGCTCCAATTTACTTTTTATTGAAAAACTGTTACCCTTCTTTCCATAACTGCTGGTGTCAGGCTCATCATTTTGGTCTTAAAATGTTCATATTAACTCGCTCTACATGATCATAAGTTTTTTATTTTGCTATTGTGTCTGTAAATCAAGATATGAATATTAGCATCAGACCAATGAGCTGCCTTCTTTTACCAAGGTTGCTCCCGCTACAGGTTTAATTAATAGTTGCTAAGCACCCACCCCCTGCCGAACCACCTGACTGCTGTTTGGCTTTTTGATTGCTATGATACACACGCATTGCAAATATGGAACTTGACTCCAGATTAGCCGCTATAACTGCTAGCCTTCATTGGCATCATTTGGCTGGAGCCGAATGTTATGGGTGATGTCACACTCACTCACTTCTAATTTCTTTAGAATTAAGACAAGATTCCTGTTGATGTAAAAAAAAGTTAAATTTGTGATACGTTGATGTAGTAATGATCATGACATAGGTGTATTGTACTGCTGTGTACTGTATCAAATTATAAAGCGGGAAACCCTGCTCTGGTCTCTGAGAGTTGTGAAAAACACTTAACACTTATAAACTCATCGTGGTGAATAATTAAAATGCTCAGGTAAGTGAGGAATAACTTTGGACCACACTGCAAACCTGTTTCAATTGTACTTGTTTTTCGTATTTTAAGACAGTAAAAACTAGGTACAGCTCCTTTACTAATCCCAAATAAAACTTTCCTCAGGTTTTTTTGTCAGTTGGACCGAACGTTTCTTTGCCAGTTCTGCTCCGAGTCGGAACACAGCCGACACATGGTGGTTTCTGTAGAGCAGGAGGGAGAAGAGAAGATTCTCGAACTTTCCAAAATCCAGGACAAAATGAGTGACATGGAAAAGGAAAGACAAACAAAGATGAAGCTACTGAAACAAACAGCGCGCGATGAGGAAGACAAGATGGCCGAAAACATACGCGACTGCGTGCAAGCGGTCTTCAAACTCAACCGAAGTCTTGAGAAGGGTCTGTTCCAACTGATCGAAGCAATGCAGGCCAAACAAAAGGAGGTAGTAAGCCAAACAGATTTTTACGTTTCACAACTTGAGGAAGAGATTTGCGAACTCGTGAGGTCTAGGTTCAAGCTAGAGGAACACAAAACCACAAATGACAACTTTCAGCTCATTCAAAATTTTGAATTGCTCAAACTTGATCCAAGAACGTTGGATTTGAGTAAGATAGAAGTTTGTGCATTTCAGCGACACGTAGTTGTTGCGTTTGTCAGGAAAATGAAGGAGATTGTTGAGAATTTGGACAAGTTTTGGATGGAAATAGAGTTAAAACGAGTGCAACAGTTTGCAGTTGACGCCACTTTAGATGCAAAATTACTTTATCCTCTGTTAAATCTGTCAGTAAATGACAAACAGTTACTATACGGTGAGGCTGAGGTACCAATTGCCAACATCTCAGCCACAAAAAATATTGAAGTTTTAGCACAACGCAGTTTGTTTTTTAGTAACTTTTATTTTGAAGTGACAGTAGGAGGTAGGGAATGGAATGTAGGAGTAGTTCGTGAAAAGACTGATAAAAATGATGGAGAGATTTTGAGACCGGAAAGTGGTTACTGGGTGATTCGACAAAGAAGTACAGCAAGTTATTGTGCATTGACTAAACATGCATCAGTGCAGTTGAACCCATGCACCAAACCTCAAAAAATTGGCGTTTTTGTGGATTATGAGACAGGATTAGTGTTGTTTTATAACTCAGAGACTGCAGAAAAGATTTACACATATGAGAAGTGTGAATTCAACGGAAGAGTGCTGCCGTATTCAGAGCTACCAAAACAAATCCTATGAGGTCTAGTCTTTCAAACAGGGGACCTCATTCTCATAACATCTATGTAAAGGGCTTATATGATGCAATTTTCTGATCTATTATACTATAGTTTCCATTCTGTTTTTAAGCTCCTTACACCTAGACTAGGATCATTTAGATAATTTCAGCTGAAAATTGCCAATCTCTGCTAAACAAAAAGTAAAAGGTCGCTGTTAACTTGAAAACTACCACCACATGACAGAACATGGAACAGAGCATTGTGAGCTTTGCAGACGTATTCGGACTAATGTTAAAGGGTTACTCAAACATGTGTGAATGAAAAAAAAAACAGAACTCCAGGTATGTTTGTGATGAGGAAACAACATTATAACAGAGATCAGAAAAATAGCGTAATATGGGCCTTTTAAAAGGAGATCTCGCCACATCCCTATTTGAGAACTCCACCTGCCTGTGTTTACTTTGTATTTGATGTTCTTGTATGACACTGTCCAGCTGAGTAAAGTATTTTTCTGTTTTAATATGGCATGATACACAATACCAATAAACATTTCATATGGAATACAAATCTCCTTTGCTTTTGTTTGAATCAGTTCCACAATATGGCACTAAACTTCTCCATCTTGCATTTATTCAGTTACAGGTAGTTTTGTTGCTAAAAACATATTAAACATGCATTCTTACTTATTCTATTATTCTACTATTCTTACTAGTTTCGGTCAGATCACTGGTGGACACTGCCTTATATCTGTCTGAAGGGAGGAGTTAACTACACCAAAACTAACACAACTAACTAACACATTGTTTACAGTTTCTGTTTGTAGGCTAGGTCTAAAGAGCTACATTAAGTGTGCACTGTGCCTGAGTCATACTCATTCAGGCTCCTAATGGATGCTCTCTCACCTATTTGCATACTGGCTAGCCCTATTGGGGGCCAGTGCTCACTAATAGTAACCATGTAGTAGTAATAAGTAGTAGCCACACTAATATGCGAATAGTTTCAGCTAACAGTTAGCACTATGTAGTTAGCGCCTCCCTTCAGACATATATAAGGCAGTGTCCTCCAGCAATCTGACCAGAACTGAACAGCAAAATGTCTTCACTCCAACAACTTTTTGTCCAGTTGACTATTTTTTCTTTTACTATGACAGAGAAGACATTGAACTTTGTGCCAGTTTTTTGTTTCATGTGGATAGGCCCAGTAATTACAGAGATATTAAAGGTTAAAGGTGCTATATTACACAAAAACGATTATTGTGAGCTGTAAGCCATGTTTTGATATTGCTACCTCCTCAAAATTCACACACATTTGAGTAACCCTTTTTATTAGTCTGTCTACATTTCCAATGCTCAAAATCCTCTGTTCCACCTTGTGATGTCATGAAACTGTAGTTTTCAAGTTAAAAGCTACCTTTTACTTTTAGTTCAGTAGAGATTGGCAATTCCAGGGCTGAAAAGATCCAAATGATTCCAGTGAAGTTGTATGGAGTTAAAAACACAGTGACACTTCATGACATCACAAGGAGGAACAGGGTGTTTTCAGTTTGAAAGAAGAAATCAGATTAAATATACAAGGTTTGTGTGTTAAACATGAATGAAACAAAACACAACTCCAGGTATGTTTGTGATGAGGAAACAACATTACAACACATCCAAAAATTGTGTAAAATGGTCCTGTTAGACAACAAATTCCACCTGAGAATTCTGACTTGTCTTCAGCTCTGGTTAAACTATAATGTTTTGTCTATAATGTTTTGAAGTCATGTGAACCCAACCTTTGAAGCTACTCACCGAAGGACCATTCAGATTGTATTTTCTTCACATAACCTTCATGGTTAACCTTTATTATGTCCCTTTTGTTCCTTGTGTAATTGCAGTGTCTGTAGTATCACAGCAGGAAAGGACAGAGGAGGTGCACAGAGTTACTGAAGGACTCAGCCTCCTTTATTTGGCAATAACACACTAAGCTTTATCATGCTTCTGCAACGTGCAATACTGACCTCTGGTGGTGTAAACTGACTTTTAAAGTGGAACTAAATACTAAATCATTTTTTTTCACTATTAAACGGTGTGTATGGTATCTTGAAAGCATGGTCTACTAGTGATAGTCTAAAGGAGCCGAGGCACCGATACACGTATCATGCGCTGAAAACGATGCCTCAGTCGAGCTGTGTCACTGAGCGTATCGCTTTAAGAAAAGTCACGTGACTGACACAGTGACTGTGTCGTATTGTATCACATTGTGTCACGTGTCGTTGAGGCGCCAGTTCTGCTTCAGGATCCAGCTCAGATCGAGCCACTTGTTGCTACGACGCCGTTCGTCACTATGGACCCTCCAAGAAAGAGAAAGTTATTTCCGTGTGGGATCATTTTGATCTCATAACATCTGATAAGGTCATTTGTTCCATTCCCGTTTCCACGGCAGACAAATTATTTCATATATATTTTTATGACCCACTGGTGAAATGTCGTCAATGCTCAACGGAGTTGTCAGATGCAACCCGGGATACATTATCAATGCTCCGGCATCATAGAGCTCGCCATGAAAGAGAACCAAATACACCAGGAATGCACACTGGTGGATTAGTATTTTGTAATTAGTCACTAATTATTATGGAGGCTAATAATAATCTAAATTAAACACCTTTCCTTTTTATTTCAAGCTTCATAAAAATGTTTAAAATCCTCAAGCACTCATATGACACACACAATTAATCATCACAGGAATATTCACTCTAATTTCATATAGAGATTATTGAACATAGGCCCAATTGTTATGTTCACATGGAAAAAGGAATATCTTGTACTTAGTTATGCAAACTCATTACAATGTGTTTCTTTTGTAGTGTAGCTGCAGTACATTTTTAAACCAGTAGATGGAGCCCATACACTTACCAACACAGCGTGATACAGTCTCGACACACAAGGGGAAAAGTGTGATACACACACTGAGGTATCATTTACCCGTAGAAGGAGGAGTCTAAGGAAAGGAAATGTCCGAACACACTATGGTCTACTACTCCTAGTCATTTCTGGCAACTTTAGTGCAAACTAGGTACACCACATTCACTAAGTTTGTGCTGCCTTCAGTGGGCTGTGCGATTTTCAGTAGTTAGTGACATTCCTAAAGACTTCAGTGATTACAGCCAGGAGGTTCTGATTACAAACTAGCTGCAGGGGCAAAGTCTGAAGTGTGGATACCTGTTAGATCACACCGTTCCTTATACCTCCAAACCCTCCTCCCCCCTGACTCTCCCCTTTAGTCCTCCAGGCCCTGCCCCTCCTCCTCCCTTACTCTCCTTTATTCCTCCTGACCCCACCATCACTTCCCCCTCACTCTCCCCTTTAGTCCTCCAGGCCCCACCCAGTTTCACAGCTCTATGTGAAAAGTGGTTGTGGGCGGAGTTTAGATGTTTTATCCCACTTTAAAGATGCTTAGGTCCATTTTGGTGACAGCCAGTTCAGTCCAGGTTTAATCCTGTACTCCTGAAGCTAGTACTTGGATTGGAGGCTGCTGGGAATATACCAGGTGCAACAGTGGGACAGTGGTGGCTCCAATAGAAACTGACATTGTGTCCTTATGCAAGACACTTTGCCCACATTGCCTAGCATGAATGTGGTGTGTGAAGCAATTAAGTCTTGAAATGAAGTAATAACAATTTGGTTTAGTCACACTTAACAGGTGACTAGAGTAGCCAAAAATTATTCTTAGTAAGAATAATTACATCAAAATAATATTACTCAAGTAGAAGTACAAATTAGTAATCCAAGCTATTATTTGAGTAAAACTATTTGGGGAATCTATTCCACAAGTAAGAGTACCTTAAAGAGTAACTGTAACATCTGATTTATAATTTGAAGTTACTGTGAAGGTCAAAATAAATATTGCACAAATTCTAGTATTTTCAAGCATATACAAAAGTGCAAACTAAATAATATCATTTCATCTTGCTAACATAAAGCTTTGGTCACTTGTAGACTTACTCACAGGAACCACAACTTTTACTCAAGTAAGAGTACTGTTACACTGTACAATATATTACTCAAGTAAGAGTACTGTTACACTGTACAATATATTACTCAAGTAAGAGTACTGTTACACTGTATAATATATTACTCAAGTAAGAGTACTGTTACACTGTATAATATATTACTCAAGTTGGGTGTAAAAGTATGGGATCTGAAAACCATGATATGATTGAACAGAAAAACAAAAGATTTAAGTATTTTTTATTGTTAAGTTACATGAACCCAAAATCTTCACTGAGAATTACATGTGGATATGCTGTGACTGAAAGAGTTATTGATCTCAACATTGTGAACAGTTCAAGTGAATAAAACAATTTAAAATCCAAAAAACAACAGCGAACTAGTGCTAAAACAAAACCAAAACAAGAAGGAAAAACATAGAAAATATGAAAACATCATTTTACAAATGTCAAAATATCAACAAAAGCAAAGAATTTCACTGGAATTTTGAGAAGTATTTTTAGTGAAGAAGTTTGGAGGCGACAGGTGATCACAAGAAACACATGTAGAATGTAACCTTTCCTAAACGCTGGCACGTCCAATTACAATAATACCAATCGAAGTTTGTTTAATTGAAATGTATATATTAAAAACCTAAATATTCAAAGTAAATATTAAAGTAGCTCATGTTAAGGGTCCATATTAGTCCATAAGAGTTCAGGATTATGACGTCACACCTCGTAGAAAGTTCAGTCAGATGTTAAACCAATGGAGATTTAAGATGCTAAACACGAGCCTCAGTGTCTATTTAAATGTTTTCTAACACTACAGAGAGATAGATGAATTTTACCAGCAGTGACCCAGCAGTTTATTGGGTTGTTCCACCGTGCTTTTGTTTACTTTTTAATGTTGTTTCGGCTCATATATCTGTATGAGAGTTTTGCACTACTGCCAAAAACATGGCAGATTTCCATGGTAACGGGTGTATTTTGACGTTCCATCCCAAGCTCTACAGGATTATTAGAAATTAAGAGAAATTTAAAGGGAAAATATGCAACAAAAATTCAAAGAGTGATAAAGAAATTGTGGATTTTGTGTTTATATATAAGATTATTAAAACTCCCTTAAATATAATCAGAAATGTTCAGTTGAATTAGTAAATGGTCTAGTACAGGTTAAAAGATGTACTGTGATAAATATGCATGTCTTTGTTGTGGTATAGGGATTTATAGTCACTTCCCTATTGGCTGCGTTCACGTTCTCGAATTCGATAATGTCATAATTTCAGATGGAAGGCGGGGGCTATATAACCGAGGGAAATTTCTCAAACTTTTTCATTATTTGTTTTGGATTGGTTCCATAAACTTGTTATTTTAATCATATGGCTTTAAAGACCTTTCAACTGACAACACTCTCAGCACTTCTTTAGAATAATGACACTACTTTCTGAAGCTGTTGTGACATAGCATTTGACTTTTGTTTATATATACTGACAAAGAAGACGTTGAACTTTGTGGCAGTTTTTGTTTCATGTGGACAGGCCCAATAATCACCATGAATCAGCAAATTCCACCTGATAATTCCACGCTCAGGTTAAAATACAGGGATTCTACAATACTATAATGACAAGTGAACGCAGCCTATTGAGAGCTGGTTAGTCAGTTTTAGTAAACTTTTAATTTAATAAGAATTTCAAAATAAAACCTGGGATTTTATGGGTTGTCTGTATTTGATCGTCCATTGTCTCCAAACCGCTCCATCTAAAACTGTAGAAGGCACTGAAATGTATTCGCAAACATTCATGTATTTTTCACTTTAAATTTTTTTTTATCGACCGGTGGAGGCAAAAACAGGCTTAAACGGTCCAGCCGCGATGAAAACATGGACAATCTGAAAATGCTACCAGTGCAATTTCTGTTCAAATTAAAAACACTTAAAACATAAGCTACAGAAAATATAACAATGACAGAATATTAAAATGGATTTACAAAGTTGTGAAAAGTTGCAATGGAAGTAATTTTAAGCCAGTTTGACGGGAAAAGGGACAATTTTCAGCCACTGTGTAAAAAATACTTTTTAAAGGCCCTGTAGCAGATTTTTTACCCATGTATTTGAGTAAAATGCATCTTGCCAAAGTAGATATATATTGTATAGGCAGCTCTTGAATGTACTTGTGTACTGTCTGCATCAAGTGCAAAGTGTTTTATTGTCTTGATAATCAGGACGTGAGCTGTTAGCATGCTAGTTGTTGTTAGCTTTACTATGACGTCTCCAGGCCTCTCTGAAAGTTGTAAAATGTGCTTATGACTATAACTTTGGACCACTGCATGTTTTTTTTTAAGCCAGTAAAAATCAGGTACTGTGCCTTTAAAATCCCACATAATGCATTGGTTCTCATTTTAGACACTTAAACCTGTTTTGTGTTGCTTTTCCTAAAATAATTGATATGGACAACAATAACATTGTCCTGGTTTTACATATATTGAGGAGTGAAGTTATTTTAAATGAGGCTACAACAATAGCTGCAAACATGGTTAAAAGCTCAGTTACGGCAGTTATAATATAGGACATAGGCATAACAAACAAATGAGCTATCTCCAAAGACACACTAGATGGTGCTGTCTGTAGAGAATATTATTGGTAATATTTGCCATGTCTTCATGTTTCGCAACTGAACAATATTGTACATTTATGAAAGTTGAGCAGTACAAATAAGGCTAAAACAATAGCTGCTACAGTTTCAAAATGTAGATGAATCTTAGTGACAGCACATTATCACCACCCAATGATGTCACAAGGTGGAACAGAGCGTTTTGAGCTTTGGAGAGAGACAGAGAAAAATTATGCAGAATTGCTCAAATGTGTGAATTAATCATAAACAACACAACTGTTTTGAATGAGTTAACAATATTATATTCTAAAAAAACATGACTAAAATTAACACATTATTGAACCTTTAAAGCTGCACTGCGTAACTTTTCTGGTGGACTGCCCAGCACCTGCTAATTAAACTTATCACCATGGAGACAAGCAGGTAACATCACCAGGTTAAGTGTACAGGTCAGATCTGTCGAGAGGCGACCCCACACACTGTATGAAAGCATGTTTTTCAAAGTATTTGTTTAGCAATAAAAAACCTTTGCAAAAACTGCAAAAGCAAGATACATTTAATGCTATAGTATGGAAAATTGTAGGCAAAGCAATAACATCTCCATGGATACAAGCAGATGACAGGTGGCCCCCATCACCAGAAAAAAGTTCCACACTACATCTTTAACCTTTCCCATCAAAGTGGCATCTTAAAACTTTAATGTTTGCTGAAAAATGTAGCCCATATTTATATTAGGATTTTTGCAATGTTCAACACACCAAAGACACAAGTGGTTAATTTAAACAGGCGTGAACACAGGCTCAGTGTCTGGATCACAAACAGTGGTAGAATCTATACTTAAATAACTATTTGTATCTATTTTACACAGTGAAGTACAGGGACCTATCCTACCTCTTGGCTGGCTTTGACTGGAATGGTTTACTATGGAGTGTTACTATTAAAAAAGTCTATTCTCCTCCCTGATCTATATATGCGAGTGACTATAGATGGGTATTCTTGGTTTATAATGGCACAATTGCACTGGGGACAATAAGGCTAGCTACAGTTGTTTAGGTAACATTTGTAATTTTTCACTGGCAAGCAACAAAATATCCTGTCTAATTATGTGTAAAAGCTGCTAGCACCGTTTAGACATGAACAAACAAGTTCTGAATGTCCCTGTGTGTCAGATGCCCTCTCTGTGTCTACATGGAGTTTTATTCTGTGTAAAAGCTGCTAACCCTGTAGTTTAGATATAAACATGTTCTGAAATGTTCAGATTTCAGTCTTCTCTCAAATATCAATCCTCCAATGCAATTAAAACATAAATCTTTTTCTCAAATATGTTCTGTCCTATATGCAAAATTGTGCAAAATTTCTGGCATCTTAGCGATACGTTTTTCAAGTTTGCTCGAATGTAGAAAGTTGAAAACTGTTGTTTATTTTAACAATGTAATGGAAAAGTACCCACAATTCCATTCAAATGAACGTGCTAAGGCCAAAGATGATAAAACATTAAAGATAGGAGTGGAAAGGAAGGTATAGACAGAGAATATCACTGGTTTCCAAAATACAAATTTCAAGATGCAATGCAAGATTCAATGCAGTGGCACATTTAGTCAAACGCCCTGTACCAGATTTTCTCCCATGTATTTGAGCAAAGTTTATCTTGCTCCACTACATATATATTGTATAAGCAATAAACTAGTTCTGTTTTTCATGTTTTTAAGACAGTAAAAATCAGGTACAGCGCCTTTATGTAAAAGTCAATTTAGTGACTAACTTTAAAAACCCAATTATTACAATACATTAAAAATCTACATTTTTAAGTGAAATGAATGCAAGTTAGCAACTGTTAAATGTAGCGTAAATATGCCCAACAGGCTAATCCTTCACCTCGGTATTTCTGACTAAGATCCTAATCAGCTCTGGAGAAGGATGCCTCACTATTATTGCCAAGTTTACAACATAAAATAAAAGGGGTCAAATGCAAAAGATAGCATTTGACCAGATGGAAGGATGGGAGACTCATTGTTTTCGAAAGAAATAGCCAAACATCTGACAATTATTATTAAATTAAATCATATTAATCTTAAGGCTTAAAGTCCTTTCAGCTAACGACACACATCTTTGGGGTTGATTAATGGCACCACTTTCTGAAGCTATAGTGAAAAAATAATGACCTTTTTTGTTTATTTATACTGACAGAGAAGATGCTGAATTTTGTGCCAGTTTTTGTTTAATGTGGATAGGCCCAGTAATTACAGAGATATTAACCATAAACCAGGTCAACAAATCTGCAATCTGACAGTTACACAGCAAACTCCACCTGTCTCCAGCTCAGGTTAAATGTATTATTTCTACTATTTAATTTGACCTCATTTGTACTAGTTGTATTGCCAGGTAGATGATTTTAAAACAGCCAATACTGAACCCAGAACGCCTTAAACTAGCTAGTCCCCAGTTCATTTGTGCCTTTAGTCAGAATACTGAAAATTACATTGCTAATATAATGCTAACTTCATCTGTACATGCTACCTGTACAAGTGTCCAGCTCAAAATGTGAAACATTTACTAAAATTATAGCTTTGTTCCTGAAATCCTTGTTTAAATGTTTTAAATATTACTGTAAAAAATAAAACATTGGCGCATGTTTTTGCAGTCTTCTTCCGTTCATTAAAATTATAGTGAAATTCCAAAGTTATTTTTTTCCTTGAGCAGTTTTCCAGAATTCGTCAGGACTGAAATGTAACTTGACTTTTGTAAAAAATAAAATCTAAACTAAAAACATTTTTGCCTTAAACGTCAAAGACAAAAGTAGAAGTTTTTCAGTTTTTGTGGCAGTTCTTTGCTCTCCGGAAAATCCTCCAGGAATAATTTTTGGGAATGAACCGTAGTCTGAATAAATAAAAAAAGTCTTGATAGAAGTTACAATATGCTGAAAAATACATACTTAAATGAGCTAAAATGACTTGAATTTAAATATAAATTCAATAAAAATTATAATTTGAGAAGTTTGGATTCAGTTTTATTGACTTAAAGAGGGGGTATTTTACTTCTATGGGGTATTAATTGCTAACACATAACATATTTAGATCACCACATAGATCACATTTTATTATTTCTGAAAATGGTATATTCACCAAAAATAAAATATTAACATATTTTCCCTTTCATTTTAATGCTCTGAGTCACACCATCACACAATTAGCGTGCATCCCACTAATGAAACTACTGCACATCACATCAAGTTTGTCAAGTTGCTGTGAACAGTTTTGTATCATGCTTTTGTATATTTATGGAGAATTGTTGTGTGAGAGCATGGGTGACGCAGGCTTGTGGGCTGGGCATTGGATAGAATCTTACAGCTAACCATAAAGAGGGTTCGAATAGGGCCTGGGAGAGATCGCTAAATTACTTAAACATGCACAGATGACATCTAAAACCTCTACAGGCATGTTTTTGATAAAGAAACAATGTTATAACTTAGTAGAAATCCAAAAAAATTATTTTTGCATAATACCCCCTCTTTAACTTTTCTTAATAATTTCTAAATATCATTTTTAACCAATTGAGAAACAAAATACAACTAATCAATACTTTTAGTGGCTATTATTTTTGGATTGGTTGATTAAAAACTTATTTCTATTATAAATCCTAAAGTTTGAAAATATGTTTTATACCAGGTACATTTATGCAGACTGGAGGTTTCTAGATTGATAATATTAAAAAATAAGTGTATAAATATTTATTATTTGTTCATTTTTTGTCATTTTAAAATCCCTACCTTTTAGATAGAAAATGATTTGGTATCTGGTTTCTGGATAACAATTAATGGTCCTATATTACACAAAATTGACTCTTGTGAGCTTTAAGCCATGTTATAATGCTGTTACCTTTTCAAAAACATACCTGAAGTTGTGTTTTGTTTCATTCACACATGTTTGAGTAACCCTATATTAGCAGTCTGTCTAAATCTCCAAAGCTCAAAATGCTCAGTTGCACTTTGTGATGCCATGACATGGTAGTTCTCAAATTAACAGCTATCTGTTACCTTTAGTTCAATAGAGACTCGCAATTCGAGGGGTGAAATTTTCCAAGTGATTCTAGTGAAGATGTGTGGAGTTTAAAAATGCACTGGAACACTTCCAGTTTTACCAGTGTGGAACCAAGTGTTTTCAGTTTGAGAGAAGAACAGAGTTTATGCAGGGTTTGTGTGTTAAACATGTGTGAATGAAACAAAACAACTCCAGGTATGTTTGTGATGAGGAAAAAACATTACAACATGGATCAGAAAACAGTGCAATACGGGCCCTTTAAACAATTATGTAAATATTGTTTTTTATAATTATAATATAATCATAAAATTCTCATTCCATTTGCAAATAATTTAGTTTCAATAAGCAAAACAATATATTGAAAAAAGTAAAAAATCTAGGTAAAACTGGTATTAAATTCAAACTAATTAAAACTACTTAAATTTAGAATATTCAAATTTCAAGTCATTTTTAGGTCAAATAGAGTCATATTTTCAGAGTGTAGTTCATTTCTCCTCCTCTGTTCTGGAGCAGTCCACCTGCTTTGTTGTTGTCACTTAAAGAGGAAGCTGATGGCGAGTTGGAGGAGAATGAGGAGTGCGATCACAACATAGTCCCTCTGCTGGAGAAAAGAAGTTTGTTCAGTACGAGACGCTGTCCGGGTACGCAGTGCACTGATGTTCCTACAAGGGGAGACAGAGACAGGAGGGTTTTAGAGCATTCATAAGGAAACAACCAGGTTAGTATGGGTCATTTTCAGAGCAGCAGGAATATATCAAATATAATGCTATAAAGTCTGTTCTGAAGAAACATACAGCTCATGTCTAAACCAGGTCTAACCCAGGTCTAAGCCAGGACTAACCCAGGACTAACCCAGGACTAACCCAGGTCTAACCAAGTACTAACCCAGCTCTATACCAGGTCTCAACAAGGAGTAACTCAGGGCTAAACCAGGTCTAACCAAGGACTAACCAAGAGCTAAACCAGGTCTACACCAGGTCTCTATACAAACTGTATTCTCACTTGTTGATGTCCTCTTGTGTCTTTTTGATGGAGTCTATGGCACTCTGCAGCTCGCTTAGGTCAGCTCCCTTCTTCCTCAGGCGATTGTTGTGTTTGTTCTTGTGTCCTGAAGCAGATACAGAACTTAAATACATTGTCTGTGCAGAGCAACATAGAATATTTTGCTCATTTAACAAAGTTAAGTAGCAAAAATCTTAACAAAACCATTTGACATTATAATAATGCCTTACACTTGTAATGCGCTTTACAGGCTTGTCAGAGCATCTCAAAGTGCTACACTATAGTCATTATTCATTCACTCCACACTTTGTGATGGTAAGCTACTATTGTAGCCACAGCTGACTGATGGAAGCAAGGCTGCCAGTTTGCGCCATCGGCCCCTTCGACCACCACCGATCATTTACGCACACACGACTTTCATACTAGGCAATGTGGGTGAAGTGTCTTGCCTAAGGACACAACGACAGAACTTGGTCCGAGCAGGGCTTAATCATCCAACCTTCGGGTTGGGAGACCAACACTCTAACCACTGAGCCACTGTCACCCCATTATGTCCCACTTGTTATGTTATAATTTGGTGTTTTGCTTATCCAATAGTATCCAATAAGAAAGCAGAATGAGCATCACGTCTCTCATTTGGGTTGCCAGTTTCAACCTAAAAGAACTTGCTCTGAACTGAATGGTCACTACCTAAACCCCCAGGTCATGAATCAGTGATAGTGCAGTCTCTGCAGCACAGCGAGCGAATTCTGGAGGTTGTGAGCTTGCCATTAAGGCATGGCTTGTCCATATACTGAGAATGCGGCCTCTATCTGCAGATTAAGGCTCTGGACACAAGTTCAGTTGTAGCTGTAGTATCTTCTTTAAAACAGTAAGTGCACAGGCTACATACTTGTATGAATGTGGTGTGTGTGAGTGTTGGTGGTGTTTGGAGAAGCCCAGCACAGACTGGCAGCTTCACTTACATTAGAAGGCCCCAGGGCAGCTGTGGCTCTAATGGTAGCTTACAACTTCTGAGTATGGAGTGAATGAATAATGCACTATAGAGCTCTATATTTTGAAATGCAGTGCATAAATCCTATTGATTGATAACTGTCCTCTGCGTCTTACGTTCACTGCCTGAAGAGTCGTGCTGGTCGGGCTCAGGGGAAGAACAGCCACTCTCTGCACTCTTGGGTTTGTCGCTTTTGTGTTTCCTCTTTGGCACCGTCACCTTTCAATAAACAAAATAAAAACTAAAACAAACCTTAAACACTGTCTGAACACATATGTAAGAATAACATAATGTGAGAATTAGGGCTGCAAGATTTACCAAAAATTTAATCTTTTTCTAATAAGCACTGCATTAATAACAGGATTCTGTTAAAAGTTCACTTTTTAAAATGTATCCAGTAAAAGTTACAAAAAGACTGAAATATGAACTAACAGTAATACAAGAATCACATTTCAGAACATGTTTGTACAGATCTAAACTACAGGGTTAGCCGTTTGTATGCCATTTGCTAACTGCGTCCATCCAAATTGTGATTTGGATTTGATAATGACTAATCTTGCAGTTCTAATGAGAATAGGATGATTATTCCTTTAACAGTGCAGAGCTGGTGAAGCATGCTCCTGATGCACACAAACATGCTGAATGAGGAGTTACATGCACAACACTGGACAGGAACAGTGACACAGCAAACAAAGCTAATGGGGATTTACCTATTGACATATTTACTACATAATTGTGAATGGAGCTGTTTTTCTCTTATCTAAGCAAAATGTGTCTTGTCCCAGTACAGATATATTCTATAAGCAGCTAATTATAAAGCTTGTTATCATCTGTAAAAAAGGAAGTGTGGCGTTTGGATGCTAGTTATTGTTAGTTCTGAAAGTTGTGAAAAGTGCTTATAAACTCATTTGGGCAAATAATTAGGATCAGGTTACAAGCCTGTATTTTACTGTAACTATAAAACATAAGCTTAGTTTTGTTATATTACAAAATATTGTGTTTGTCTTTGGCACTGTTGAATTCAAAGCCACACTGTACTACCATTTCCTGCCACTAGATGGAATCCAGAACAAGAAAATTAACTTAAAAGCATCACTTCAGTTGTTACTGTTGTCAGACAAGTTACAAGTTTCAAAATGCTAATGTTTGTTAGCATAATTATGACAGTAAACTCTGCTCTGGTCTCATCGCGATGACCACCACTCATCATGGTGACTAGTTAAGATGTTCAGAATGCATAAGGTAAGTGAGGAATAACTTGATGTTTGAAATTAACTAGTTCTGTTTTTCATGTTTTTTTTTTTTAGATGGTACAAGGACCTTAAATAGTACCTATTTAGCCATTTTAAATTTGAAGTTTAACAGTGACAACAACACTAATTTACAGTGTCAAAAGTATTTAAAGATAACAAAATAACATTACTGCATTCCTAAAACATATATACTTTTCCTCATTTCATGCAGCCCTAGATTTGATGATAGAACACTACAGCTTGAACTCTACAAACATGCTCTAGATGAGACACAAAATGGAGACCAGTTGCAAACCACAGCAAGCAGAAAGACAGCGACAGATGAGACACCAGGCTGGACACACGCTGAGATGACGGACAGTTAATAGAGTTTGGGGAGATTTACCTGGCATTTGCAATTGTCCCTGCGCGTCGCTGGGTTACTCAGACTAATAAGACTGCCTGAACGTACCATGGGCGTCCGGTGGCGCACTTTGGTTTGAATACAGCCGTCTTTCTCAAACTGGATCAAATCGTTCAGGGGGTCCCACGGCCGGGTGCTAAAGAGAGAAAGGGGGACAGAGAGAGGAGGAGAGAGGGAGAAAGGGAGGTGAGGGAGTGGGAAGGGGGGTAGGAGAGTGAGGGAGAGAGGAGGGAGAGAGGAGGGAGAAGGGAGAGAGTGAGGAGAGAGAGGGGAAATGTTAAGGAATTGTAGTTCCTCTACATTTGACTCATTCTGGGGTGATCCTTACCAGATCAGGAGACCTATCTTAGTTACAGACACAAACAAGTTCATTATTATTTTATTTTGCTACATGTTTTTAGTGGTAAAGGAAACGTATGCAGACATGGAGACAACATGCGTACTCCTCACACAAAAGCCCTATGCTACCCAGGCATGTCCCAGTGTTAGACTTACTCTGTTCCTCTGATATACCAATGTAAGCTCACTCTGTTCCTCTTATATCCCAGTGTAAGACTCACTCTGTTCCTCTGATATCCCAATGTATGACTCTGTTCCTCTTTTATCTCAGTGTTAGACTCACTCTGTTCCTCTGATATCCCAATGTAGATTCACTCTGTTCCTCTTATATCCCAGTGTTAGATTCACTCTGTTCCTCTTTGATATCCCAGTGTTAGGCTCACTCTGCTCCTCTGATATCCCAGTGTTAGGCTCATTCTGCTCCTCTGATATCCCAGTGTTAGGCTCATTCTGCTCCTCTGATATCCCAGTGTTAGGCTCACTCTGCTCCTCTGATATCCCAGTGTTGGACTCACTCTGCGTATCTGTAGTGCCACTCTCCTGTCACTGGATCTTGCTCGAACAGTGCTGGGATCCAGTCTTCACATTTGGCCTTTCGCTCTCGTGCTGACTTCCTCTGAGCCTCCTCCAGCAGAAACTTTTCATTGGTCGCCTCCGTTTGGTCCTTGTTGTTGATCGCTCGAGTCACGTGCTGCCAAAGTCTATGCAGAAAACGTAAAAATTTCACAATGTCCATTGTATCAAGTAATATTGGAATAATAGGACAATTAAGTTTTAAAATATTGAATTAAAATGCTTTACAGATTTGGTGCTCTATCTATCCAAAAGATGCACTGTATAACCTGATGGAGAGTCTGTCACCTGCAACTCTCTGTAGATGTTAATGCTTTGGCCTGCGATGTTCCACAGTATGCCATTAAACTTATCTTTTCAGCATTTACTCACTTATAGATGCTTTATAGCGAATGCTACATTGGAAAAGATGGATTCTTACTATGAGTGGCTTCACCTCTAAATGGATCTAAACTTTATTTTTGGGCCTGGTGCTATCACCCCAGTGTAACCATGGAACTAGTTTAAAGCCATGCTGTGGAACATTCCAGTCAAAGCAAAAAAACATCACCATGAAAACAGCAAGCCTGATAGCGCACCTTTTACCAAAAAAGTTACATAACTTTAAAGGTGCTATGACTGGTCTGGTTTTTACAGCCTCACAAACATGTGAAATAAAGAACTTGTTAATTTTTCTGAACATATACTTAGCACAATTATTCACTTGCCACTTTATAAGCGTTTTTACAACCTTGAGACCAAAGCATCAAAGTAACAACAACTAGCATACTATTTTGACTCAAGAGCTGCTTTTATAATGATTTGTACTAGGGCAAAACAAATGCTTACATTATTAGGAGGAAAAAATCTGGTATAGATTGGGTTTGAAGCGTACCTCTCAGACTCGTACTCCCCCTGCTCCTCTGGCGGCACTGTGCACCTTATCAGTCGGTTCTGCCTCAGATCTGGAGTCGGGTTAAAGAAGGTTTCCATGGTCCCTGTTTTCTTATCGTTTATGAAGATCTCACTGTCCTGGAGGAGAAAA
Source organism: Periophthalmus modestus (assembly GCA_019594935.1). Taxonomy (NCBI): domain Eukaryota; kingdom Metazoa; phylum Chordata; class Actinopteri; order Gobiiformes; family Gobiidae; genus Periophthalmus; species Periophthalmus modestus. The sequence continues at coordinate 19,642,903 of JAIEZT010000054.1, forward strand.
GGAAATACACTTTTAATTTTAAGGTACACTGCATAACTTTTTTGATGAGGGGTTGTCTCCATGAAGATGTTTTGCTTGCCTCCACAGTATGGCATTAAGCTGATCTGTCTTGCATTTATTGAATTACAAGTGTTTTAATTGTCTTGAAAGACATGCATCGGTCACCTCTCCACAGATCTGACCTGTAACTTGCCATATTGTCTCCATGGAAACCATACAGTAGAAGAATCTAGGGAAGGCAATAGCATCTTCTGGAGGCAAGAAGATGGACTGCTCTCCATCAGAAAAGTTACACAGTGAGCCTTTAAGCACTGAATTGCTTTTAATATTTTAATTTTACAGGAAGTGAATATTCTTCCCCTTTTACTAGTAAGTTTAAATTCATGTTCATAATAAAAGCATGAATCATTTTAAATGTCTTATCAGATGTCATTTACCCAGTGTCCCTCCAGTGTGGCCAGCACCTCTTTGCCAAGTTTGATTTTGCCCGAAAACTGGTTCACACAGTCACTGCTGCCCAAGAACGGCTGCGGAGAGAGAGAGAGAGAGAAGGGAGGGCGTGAGGGAGGAGAAGAGGAGACGAGGAGGTAGAGAAGGAAGCAATGGAGGAGACAAGGTTAGGATATAGGAGGGTTACTCTAACATATACGTAGCCGGGGAGACAGCTATAGAGTTGTTAAGGCTCAAAACTCAAACTTCTATGAAAATCAATGAAAGTCCAGCTTCTACAATGTTTAGAATTTTTCTTTGCATTGCATTGCACGTTTCAGTCACATGACTTCTCCATGTTTTGAAGAAAGTTTTGAAGACTTTTGCCAATTCAAGAGAAATCATATTTTTTATTTAAATAGTTAATTGTTATGGCAACAGTAAACATTTATCCAGTCCAAGTTCAGTCTTGGTTTAGAGGGTGAATATAAAGTCAAAAGTTTATCTAAGGATCTTATTTTAGTCCAGGTTTAGTTCTGATAAACCTTGTTTAGTACCTGTTTAGTCCTGGTCCTGGTGTAGCCCTGATTTTGTCCAAATTTTGTCCTCTTTAATCCTGGTTTAATCTTGGTTTAATACTGATTTAGTTCTGGTGAAGGCCTGGCTAAGTCCTGGTTAAGTCTTGGTTTAGTCCTGGTTTAGTCCTGGTTTAGTCCTGGTATAGTCCTGGTATAGTCCTGGTATAGTCCTGGTATAGTCCTGGTATAGTCCTTGTTTAGTCCTTGTTTAGTCCTTGTTTAATACTGATGTAGTTCTTGTAAAGACCTGGTAAAGACCTGGTAAAGACCTTGCTAAGTCCTGATTAAGTCTTGGTTTAACCCTGGTTTAGTCCTGGTTAAGTCCTGATTTAGTCCTGGTTTAGTCCTTGTTTAATCCTGATTTAGTCATGATTTAGCCCTGGCTTAATCCTGATTAGACAACCTATGAAAGTTTGGAACAGTTTGGACCCCTGATGCCACACTTAACAACTCTGATGCTAAACTATTATCTTGCTATCCGACTAAAACTAATAAATACAAATACCTGTCTCTGTATGATGGCAGTTTTTGGTTTGGGGCAGGGATAAAATGAAAGTGCAGGGAGTAAGATGTATAAAACGTCCACTGAAAAGAACAAATAATGTTTTTTGTTTTGTATTTTGAACGTACCTTTAGTTTAAACTCCAGCTGAGCACTGTATCCAGTTTTCTCACATGTGATGGTGATCTGCCCTCCCAACTCCAGAGTCATGGTGCCATACAAGATCCCTGCAAAGAGAAGGGAAGAATAGTTTATTTAGGTTTTCAATTAAAATGTTGTGCATGTTTTGTGAAAAGTACATGTAGAAATGTATAGTTTTTAAGAAGTAACAGAAGTAACCCAACGCAAGCCAATAATAAGCAAATATTGTTAAGGATTTATTGATACTACTCTTATCAATGCTGCTTTGGCATTTACTTTTGAAAGAAATAGCTTTAGCAATATGTCTGACAATCATGGAGAGTAGGGGGTCCTTGGGACAGTTTCATACTAATAAGCAGTACTTAGACTACAAAGAGTTTGACAACCCCTGTTTGTAGCTTTATACTATTGGCACTCTATATTCTATTTTTAAACAGAAAGAGATTTAAGCTGCTTTTTATTCATGAATAGCAGTAGTGACAAAGTCCTCCCTTCCGATGAAAAGGTTGAGTGGTCACTGCAGTCTGACCTTTGCAGTGAGCGTAGGGCATGTTCATCACATAATCCTCTCCTCGGTTCAGAAATGTGAGCCGTCCCTCTCCGTCCAAAATGGCCGACAGAGAGTTCCCTGAAATAAACATCAATGTGACAGGACACAGGAAGAGTAGTGTCAGCATTTAAATCTACAAAGACAGCAGAAATAATCAGAGAATTGAAGATTATACAGTGGACACAGGCAGCCGTGATACAGTGTAGGTACAGTAACTGTGTTGCAGTTTTGGAGATTTTCTGACCCCCACGACTCAACTAAATAAACAATTGTCCAAGAGTGATTCAGGAACTAAACCAGGGCAAAATTAGGATAAAACCAGAAATAATCTAGGACTAAACCAGGACTAAACCAGTGCTAAACCAGTGTTAAGCTAGAATAAATACATGGATAGGCTACATCCTGTTCACTTTTAAAAACAGTTGGAAATCCTTGTTTTACATCCGTAGTTTTTATACAATTTTGAATACATATTTCAAAATAATTTTTAAGAACTTTATTTTCACAAAGTTATTGTGCAGACTTGTTACCGTAAAACTTGGACTTGGCGAGGATGCTGCCACTGACACAGAAGCCGTCCTTCCTGTTGCTGACGTAGAACGCTGAGACCGGAGGATGGTGAGAAACCTGAGCAGGAAATATATCAGTTAACATTATATAAGCACTATATGATCACTAGTGACACTATATGATCTGATATACTAATAGAGCTCACGAGTGGTGTTTGGACTTCTGTTCTAAAGTAAATGCTATTAATTTTCCTATAAACCTTTGCAAAAAAAATATTTATATACACTTACCACTTACCAACTTACCACATTGTTCCACCCTTCTGTTTCCATCACCTTTGTATCAATGTGCATGTATTTGATGCAGGTATTTGATTAATATATTAAATTGTATGTATTTTCATTTATTTTTATTCATTCTACAAATTACTATAGCAATGGTGGAAAGAGTACTTAAAGTTACTTATTCAAGTAAAAGGACAGTTACATGTGCAAGTACTTATTCCAAAATTGTACGTAAATACAAGTAAAAAGCATGGCAAGCAGGTGATGCAGACTGTAAGTTTGTCTGTGTAGAAGCAAGCAGGGGCTTGTGCTGTATTCAGTACTCCACAAATCTACCTACTTTTTATTCTTTAGTCATTTAAAAAAAATTCTACAACAACATTAATTGTGATTAGTGCTCCGTGATAAATCTAAGAGTCCTAAGTTATATTTTTGTACCTGTTCAGCGATGTAGAAGGTTTTGCTGTTGGTTTTCTGATGTAGCCACATGCATCGATATGTCTCTCCAATGATAGGGTTGTAAGGCTTCTTCAAACCCTGATATATTGCCACAAACATGAGATCTCATTTTACAGTTTAGTGCATTTTCGGTCCTTCTATAGAGAGCACTGTGTTAACTCTGACCTTGGGTTTCTTATAAAATCCAGAGATGTACCATTTCACCACTTTCTTCATTCGGTTATAGGCATTTTCTTCCACTGCAGCTCTGAAAATGAATTGTTGACAAAGTAAAACTTAAGGCTTTTATTCAGCTTTTTAAAATAGGTAGTATTACATTTCTAATGGGTACTAACTGCTAACACACAACATACTTAGATCACCTTATTACCTTTTATTGTTTCGAAAATGCTACATTAGCCAAAAAAAAAATTGTTAACAAATTTTAAGTTTCAGTTTTATTTTTGATACTCTGAGTTTCCCCTCCCTTTGCCTCACCCTTCAGAGCGCAATCATCCCTTATTTGGAGATACTGAAATACATGGGCTGAGTTCCAATGTCCACCCTAGCCCCTAACCCCTTTTTCACTAGCCTTTATCGGGCTCTATGGTGTATTCATTCACTGAGCAATTCAGACACTCATTACTTTCAGGTCATGTGACTGGGTGAAAAAAGTCTAAAGGCTAAACTCTGATCAAACTTCTGTCATAAATAATAATCAGATTGTACTGGCACTACTTAGTATAGACTAACAACAATCTGGATGTCACGTAAACAGACTATATTGACCGGTCTAGTGACGACCAATGCCCAGTACTTTTTGAGGTGCATTGTGGGAAATTTTGAGTGCACTATTTTTTCACCAACTCTCCATTCGGACACCACTAAGAATGTGTGACCCCCAATTAGCGCCCTAAGTAGGGAAGAGTGATAACATTTGGACACAGCCTCAGATGCCACAACAGATGATGTACGATCACGATGCCGTATGTGAAGAAAATTTAAAAGATATGTTGACAATTACAGAAAGTAAACACACTGATGACTGATAGAATTCTTCCAGAATGATCACACATTTTTTCCACACATTTTTTCTGATACTTTAAATATTATTTCAACAAAATCAAGGTGTGTTTGCATAATTTTTCTGTCAAAAATAATTTCCGTGTACAATAGAGGAGTTTAGGCTCAGTGTGCTACATAGTAGCTACGTAAGGTGATGTCCTGATTTCCAACCAGGAAAAACTGACAAACTTGGAAAAAGAATTGTATTGTATTTTTTTGTAAAATCTTAAACACAATTATCTTAAGTGTGTTTTAGTCATATGAGTAGTCCAACCTGTGATAGGCACTTTCACAGTGAACACAAGGTAACACAATGATAATCTATGTAGGTCTTCTGCAGTAAATATCCAGATTTGAGACACTTTAACTCATGTCATGTATGCATTATCATGTTATGTATGTATTCTTCGCAGAGTATTCATAATATGAACCTTACTCTGATAGGAAGTCTGCATGGTAGTAGTAGTCCGACAGTTTGTCAAGGAACGATCGTGGCTCCAGGATGAATGTGGGCAGCACCACTTTGGACAGATCCATCCCAGGACGCACCTGCTTCAACAGGGTCCAGATCAGAGACTTATTCTCCTCGGACACTGTCTCTGTTTGAGATGCCTCTCCTGCCTGGAAACACAAAGGGAAAGATATTAGAAAAGTCTTATATTACATTTATCGGGGTTTACTGTTCACGTTGTCATTCATTCATTTATTCTAAAATAATGCCTCAATAACAATTTAAAGAAAAATAGATGTTACAATCACATCTGAACAGTGCCAGAATCTTAAATTGCAGCTAGAGGACACATACAAGTGTGTCTCATTCTCAGTATATGGACAGGCCTCATGTGAAAGCTCAGAACCTCCAGAATTCACTCACTAAGCTACAGAGGCTGACCATAAAAAATCTGACCATTAAAATCAAAACCTTATATACAGTTCCTTCAAATTATCTGAGGCCTAATGTTTTGAGTAATGAAACAGTTTAATTTAGATTAAAAAGTTGCTGCTAATGTCAAACTCAATAAACATCTCATGTGGTAGACATCTAGAACAGCCATGTCCAAACTATGGCTGCTGAATTGGCCTGAATTACCAGAAGTCCTAGCCTACTTTTTACATAAAATGTATTTATAATTCTACCATTATAACCTTAGCTACAACCATTATGTTGAAGTATCTATTTCATCCAACACTTTTTTTTAGGAACATGTCTAAGATGTTTGTCATATTACCACAAATAAAGCTGTAGTCTGGGCTAATGTGAGAGGCTAATTAGCCAACTGTCAAAATATCATTGAGTTTGAAAATTTGCATATGCTCTGCTTCCAATGCTGCCCACGCACTAGAGCCAATGCTGTGATTAAAGTCTGCCTCCATCACAACAACATGCATTAAAATGCAGTACAAGTTCATACAACAATTTACTTCATATAGTTTCAATGCTGGAATCCAGTTAGTTTAAACCTAAAAGGGCTCTTTCTGATCTAAATCCTCACTATCATCATTAACCAGTGCTAGTGCAGCCTCTACAGTACACTGAGTGAATTCTGGAGGTTCTGAGTTTTCACATGAGGCATGATCTGTTCATATACTGAGAATGAGGAAAAACTCATATGTGTCCTCTATCTGCAGGTTTAGGTACTGGCAACCCAGGCTCAGATGGGATTGCAGTAATTTTTTTAAGAGCACAGGCTACATACAGTTCCTTTATACACTAAAATTTGATATTGTGACATTACTACTCTAAGTGAGCTCTGACCTTTGCTCCAAGGAATATTGCATGAAACCATTAAAATTATTGCTGGGTTTCAGATGACATCACAATATTCTATAGGCCAATAATATTTAATAAACATTAGGGTTAGACCTGTCATGTTAACAAACTTTGAAGTTTATATATTGCTGAAGTAAATTTAGGTGAGACACGATAATACTGATACTAATTTATGCCACTGACACAATAACCCAAGAGCAGATTTATACCACTAAAATGATTTTTAATGTACATATTGTTAAATCAGGAGCTGCAATAAATAAATAGCAGGATAAAACACTAGGACTTGGTTTGCATCTCTAATGAGTTATAGAAGTTTTTTGTTCAACCTTTTACTGCTTAAATCTTATCATATTGCAAAAATATGTTCAAAAATTTCCCAGTAGTGCAAAGAAAATGTACACATGACAAATACTGACCCAAAAATATATTGTTCCATCTAACATATATTGAACAATAAGTTAATAGAGTAAGTATCATGACAGGCCAAATTATGGTTGGAAAAAGCATAAAAAGCAGACACTAATGGATACTAAAATTAATTTCGAAGCTAGATACTAAATTGTGCAAGTATCAATACTGCAGTTTGGAGAAGAGTTCCATATTTGTAATTCTGACTGTGAGTATCATAACAGCCAATCTAGAGCGAGGCTATTGAAGGTAACACCCCTTCCAGACTCACTGCTGGTCTAGTACGGAGTGGGCACTTTGCAACGCTGTATTCCCATCTGTGAACCATCATCACATTCATCACATTTATGTATACCTCTCCCAGCTCCTCGTGAGACTGCTCCATGTAGGATGTCTCCCTTAGGTGCTCGTTTGGGTCCAGATCGATGTAGGAATCGTCCTGGCGTTCCGAGGTGTCACTGTCGCTCTCCTCGCTCTTCTCCAGCCCTTCTGCATCGGACTCCTCGTGATCCTGCTCCCGATCTGACTTATCCGAGTACAGGTCCGGGTCTTTCAGGTGGTCACTGTCATTAAACCTGACAGAAAGTAAAAGAGAGAAGTTACAGCAACTTGCTATATTTTTCATCTTTATCAAATTTAAAGGCTAGGCAAGTTTGTACAGCTCAATGGGTGCACAAAGTAATTCAAAGTTCTTTACAGAATAAGAAAGACATTAAAATCACAACACAAACAAATCAAAACATAAATAATCATCATAAAATGAACATTAAAAGAGAAGCCTTTCAGTCATATGCACAGCTAGAACCGTTTTGCGCCCAAATTTAACATGGTCACTGTAGAAACCTGTCTCACATCTTCAGGAAGACTGTTTCAGGTTTTAGCTGCATAAAACTGAAATACTGATTCCCCATGTTTAGTCCTGACTCTGGGCACCAGCAATAGGTCGGTCCGTGAGGTTCTCAGCGTGTGAGATGGTTTATATAGCACTAACGTGGGAGATTTAAGAACACATGATGAATTCTTGTGGCTTTAGTTCTCTTTTGTTTTTGGTCATCTTGGGATAAAGTTTTATACATTTTAACTTTAAATAGTGCCAACATGTGAACAGAGCATTTCTGAGTGCTCAGAGATAATGACTTTGGATTGGATGGATTAATGAAACAAGTGTGAATTAAATAAAAACTCCAGGTATGTTTTTGATGAATCAATATAACATTTTGCACATCATTCATGATGCTTTCAGCAATCCTATGTAAAAAGTCCTCTGCACCTGAGCCTCCCCAAAGACTCTGTTTGAAATTTCTTGGGATTGTCATATAATACATACAAGCACAGTTTTTAAGTCCATAACCATCACTATGGTTTGTTTAAGCATTTCTGCCATCAAATCGCGTTCATTATTCCTGCGTGTTTACATTAGAATGTCTGGACACGTCCCTCATTTCCTAGTAAAACAAACTTACTGCATGTTGTGAGCCCTGAGGAGGCTGTAGAAGTTGATAGAATGCTCTCCTCCAGTGGCCACAGTGGGCTCCTCTTTTCCCTCCCTGATCATGGTCCTCTTCAGCAGACTGGAGCACTTCAGAGCCAGCTCCAGAGCGTCCATCCAACAGCGACCTGTGGATAAATAAACAAGAGGGTTTTAGTCAGCTCTGCCACAAACAAGATGGTTACTGATACAACAAATACAACGATGTAGCAAAAGACATACATTCATTTAGAGGAAGCATAGGGTGAACTTTCAATTCTATAGATTGCGTTCACATTACAGCACAACACTGTAAAATCTCTTTAATTTAAAATAGTGCTGGAGAGGTCAGAATTCTCTGTTAGAATTTGCTGTTTTAATTAAAAAAATCTATATTATGGAAAACTGAAAGCTTTGCGAGCTTTAAGTCATGTTAGAATGTTGTCACCTCATCAAAAACATACCTGCGTTGTGTTTTGATTCATTCACATATGTCTGAGTAATCCTTTATTATTAGTTTGTCTGAAGGAGCAGTAGAGCACTTCCTTTAACTGTGAGATTGCAGATGTGTCGACCTGGTTTATGGTTAATATCTCTGTAATTTCTGAGCCTATCCACATGAAAATAAACTGGAGTTAAGTTCAACGACTTCTTTGTCAGTATAAGTAAACAAAAACAAAAACATTTTTTCTCAATGTCTTCAGAAAGTGCTGCCATTATTAAACCCCACAGATGTGATTGTCATCAGTTGAAAGGACTAAGATTAAGATTGCAGGTTTGTGTATTCTTTCAAAAACAAAAAATCTGCCATTGAATTGCAAGGCCCTTGCCAGCCATCTGAGATTATGTGAATGCAGTCTAGTCCTCAGAATCCTGATCCAGCACCTCAAAGAACAGATGATATCAAGAAGGACCTGATTGTAATTTAGATCAGTGGTTCTCAAATGTTTCACACAAAGTACGATCAAAGGTAATATTTGGCTTTCCCAGTGCCAACAGGTTATAGTACATTTATTTTAGGGCTGTACGCTTTTGAAGAAAAAAGTAATGTGATTTTTCTGACAAGTGCTATGATTAGATTTGTGATTTAAGTTAAAAAAAAAAAGCTGAATTCTTTTTAGTGTGCACATTGTAAACAACTCCGGCAGCATTAACAAGCATGTCTCACAATTTGCTAAACACAGACTTAGATTATGCACTGTATGGTTTATGAATGGATTTTATTTCAAAGTTTAAGCTTATGTTCACTGTGATCTTAAGGGGCCCATACTATGCTATTTTCTGATCAATGTTAAATGTTATTTCCTCATCACAAACACATCTGGAATTGTGTTTTGTTTCATGCACACATGTTTAACATACAAATCCTGCATGTTTAAGATGAGTTCTTCTCTCAAACAGAAAACCCTCCACATTGTGATGCCATGAGTGGTTACCATGTCATGGTAATACAGGAAGTGCTCCACTCTGTTTTTAAATTCCATGCACATTTACTAGAATCATTTGGATGATTTTAGCCTTGCAATCTCTACTGAAGTAATGGTAAAAGTTAACTTGAAAAATATCACTTCATGACATCACAAAGTGGATGCAGAACATTTTGAGCTTTGGAGATGCAAACAGACTATTACTCAAACGTGTGAATAAAACAAAATACAACTCCAGGTTTGTTTTTGATGAGGTAACATCATTATAACGTGGCTTAAAGCTCACAAGAGTCAGTTTTGTATAAAATAGGACCTTTAAGCCTATGTTAACTCTGATCATAAAAGTTAGACAGGCCCCACTTTTAGCATTAGACATTTCCGAACTTACATCAGAGTTTGCGTATGCAGCGGCTGCCCTCCTGTCCACTGTGGTTTGCTGTTCAGACCCAGATCAAACTGTCTCTATCTCATTATTCTGCACACTGCACTATCTCCAGGATCTCAACCAGTCTCCAATTAAACCAAAACCCATTCTAACACACTGCAGCAACAGTCCAAACCAGCTCTCAAATGGAAAGGCAAAACAGGCAAATTTTGAAGCCATACAAATAATTAAACACCATTATTTTTAACCATGTAGTAATGTTGGTTCTTTGGCTGCATGATCTAAATGCGATTGTGATTATATTTGCCATTTATTTTAAAGGAGACCATTTTCAGAGCTTTCAACCATGTTTTAGCAATCATTTACCCACTTGAAGTTGTATTTGGAGTGATTCATGCATGTTTGAGTAATCTTTATTCTCCTGTATTAAAGACGTATTGCTCTGATCAGTCCCCATTTTCACCTTCAACTGCTCTGTACTTCAATAAATCTTCTTAATTGGTGACACGTGTAAGATTCGGCAGCGTCACCTTGCTATTTAGCTGACATTTTATTAAGTCATTTAAGATCCATTAGGTGTCAGCTAGGTGTTACAGCAAGTGAGCCCTAGATGACATGTTTAGCCCTACCACAAGATAAAAAAATAAATAAATACCCAACATAATTCAGGTTGGCAGACATTTTGGTAGATATTTTTTTCAAATAGAACAAATAAATATTAAATAAACAGTTTGCTTCTTACCGTCAGACTCTGAGGCTGCTCTGAAAATGAGGTGGCTGCTGGGTAATGGCTGAGTGATGGAACCCACTGCTTCTCCTTTAGGGCCCTGAAAACACAATATCCACAAACTGAAGGTAGATTTGGTTTTGGTTTACTGAGAATTGAACCAGGAGAATATGGGAAAAGGTTAAATTGGGGCTTAACCGGGCCCAATATTGGATTATTGAGGGTTTAAAATGGGAATTTCAAAGATTTGCTTGGAGTAAACCAGGACTAGAGAGAGAAGAAAACCCGGACTCAACCATTACATAAAGTAGGACCAAAACTAGACTAAAACTAGTGTAAAAAAAACATGATCAAACCGGGGTTTAGCAAATTTATTTTCTGAAAGGTTCTATTTGTGTTTAAATAGAAAAACAGAACAAAATTCACTGACATGAATCAGCATTCAATTTCAAACACAGTTAAAGACGTAACTACGTAACTATTATTGTTGCGTTGTTGCTTTGTCTGGGATTTTCTATAGTACGGCATTAAATGTAGGTGTTTTATTTAGACATTTGCAGATCTAATACTTATTCTTACCATCAGCAGGATGGTCTCTCCACGGATCTGACCTGTAAGTAGGCCTGGTGGTGCTATTGACTGACAAGCCTTAACCACAAATGTGTGCATCTTTTAAAAAAAAATGAACTAAAAACGTACTTTGTCCATTCATTGATCGAGCAAGGATGTTGAAGGTAACGGCCCTTCCTGCCCACACTACCGGTTTGGCAGGGAGCGGGTGCTTAGCGACGCTGTCAATCAAACCTGTTGCTAACACTAAATGAAACAACCTCAGGGTAAGAAGGCTGATATCTGTTCTGTTATTAATGTTCAAATCTTGATTTACAGACCAAACAAAAAAATAAAAATAAAAACACAGAGAGCATCTAGAGCAGGTTAATACAAACATTTTAAGACCAAAATGACGCTGATGATGATGGTTTTTCAATAGAAAGTCAATTGGAGTGAATGGAGCGAGAAGCGTGCCCATGCTCACTTCCTATTTGGAACATAGTTCTTAGCTATGTCCATTTACATATACCGTCTATGGCCCCACCTTAAACATAGCGTAAATTTTGGAGAGCACCGGTAGATATATAAGCTGCACTTGAATATAAGTCAAGGTTTTCATGTTGTAACATGAGATATTTATTTGAGCCTGAAAATCAGCAGTACTGCACCAACACGCCATCAACATGGGATGAAAATACCTGCAGGTTTAAAAAATAAAACAGCACTAACGCAGGCCATCTGCATTTATTTCCTCTGAAAGCTTTTGTTGTCTTTTTACATTGACTAAGTTCTTCCCTCCAACTGTCTCCAATGTCGCACCATCAGTTCATTAATGACAGCCTTCAGTGGCTCCATTTCCTTCTTTAATGACCAGATCGGTTGCCTTTAACTTAAAAGCGGCATCATATGCATTTCTTTATGTGTTTTACATGATGAGGGTGTGTGCATGATAGGCAAAATAACAGTTCAAAATCAAAACTAGTGTATTCTTCAGCGCATAATCTTTCCCCATGTCTGTCTCATTTTTGCATCTACTACTACAGAGTGCCCCCCTGTGGCCAGTAAAAATCTATAAATTAGCCGCACCGTTGTATAGGCCACAGGGTTTAAAACGTGGGAAAAAAGTAGCAGCTTATAGTCTAAAATTTACAGTAAGTCAGTTTTTTCACATTTTATAATCAAAAGCCAAATGAACATGCCATAGTGGGTGGGTGGATCTAATAGAGGCTTTGAAGTCTTTCATGAAAGAAGGAGTTGGTTACAAAAGCAAAGAGGTTTCCATTTTGTTTCAGTCACATTTCACAAAAGGACAAGCTCTCAAAACTCAAGGTCAGGGCAGGATTTGAAAGAAAGTAAAGCTGAAGGGGAAGGACAAAACACAAATATGGAAAATAGGACTGAGACAGCAAATGCTACATGAAACTAATAAAGATTATGAAACCTAAAAAGCATCTGATCCTTTGACTGGGATAATAGGTACTGAGCACACACTGAGCAACACTCTGCTAAGTCCATTTGTTTGAGTAGTCATAACCATTTCTGCTCTAATGTAATGTCTATGAGATTTTTGCAGAGTTGTGTTAAAATCAATAACTCCTGACAAGTTATGCAGTGCACAGGGAGTTGTGGGTGGATATCACTGACATAACATTTTATAAATGTGAGGGAAACTTCACCACCTTTAGAAAGGTAAGTCTTTGTGTGTTGGGGCTAATGCTAATTGGTAACTCAGGAACTAATAAATATTTATATTTTACACTGTAATAAAAGTTACCATTAGCAGTGAGACTTTAAGACATTAATTTAGTTGATGGGAGCACTACATTTGATCTCTGAAGCTAACCAGTGTGGAACTGGTTAGTACCAGGTGTCACAGTGGTGCAGCAGCGGCTCTAATCCACACTGCTGTTATGCGAGACACATCACCCACTCTGCTTAGTACGGATGAGGTGTGTGTGTGAGGCCGCAGATTAGCAGCCTCACTTCTGTCAGTCTGCCCCAGGGAAGCTGTGGCTACAATAGTACGGAGTGAATAAAATAATGAATGAATTTTACATATAAAGCCATTATTAATTGTCTGTGAAAGGGTGAACAAAATAAGAAAGATTTTTTTTGTGATGATTTATAGATGACAAAAAAGTAAATAAGAGAACCCTCATCCTTGTGCTTGAATATATGTGTCTGTGTTTGTTTTGCCCTACCTTGACGGCCCAGATGCTCTGCTCGAGCGGGTGGAATAGTTTGAAGCAGAAGCCATCCTTCTTGGAGGGTCTCTCGATGAGTTCACAGGCGTTGAGCAGCACCGTACCCACCCACTGCCCGTTCTTATGGGTCTTATAGATCAGAAGAACCCCCGGCTTCAGCACGCACCACAGCTTCGTCCAGCTCTTCAGTGTGCCTCGGATCTACGGACCAAGTATATGTAGTTGTTAAAATAGCTAACTGTGATTTTTCTCACAAGCATTGCAGTTAGATTTGTGATTTATGTTTTAGTAAAAGGATTCGGTTCAATATAGGGCTGTCAAAGTATCAAAAATCAGATACTGACATATACTAATATGAATCAGTGTAATATAGGGAAATAAGATAAGATAAGATAAGATATGCCTTTATTATGTGCAATGTGCAATACAGTGGAATACGATTTCTAAATGCCTGTCCCTCTCCTGGCTTGTTTAACATGTGTAAATAGTGTGTGTTTATGGTTTACACCAAACTGCTAGGGAGTCTCCAGAATGAAATTAGTCCAAGGCTATAATCTGGCATATTTATTCACATGCATGAATCGTTCCAAATATAACTTCAGTGAGTAAATGGAGGGGGAACAACTATAACATGGTTAAAAGTTCTAAAAACTCAATTTTGTAGAAAAGGTCTGGTTTAAATAGCCCACCTTTAAGCAGCCGTAGATATACTGGCAATTATTTCGATATTGTAAATGTCCTCTTTTATATAATAATACTACTTGAGGCTATCTTGCCCTGCCCTGTTATCATTTTGACTTATTAATTTCCTATTTAATATAATTTCCTTGGTGATAAAATGAGACCTTGAGCCAGTCAGCCATGACGATGACGGAGGGGTCAGTGATGGTGCTGAGCAGCTCTTTAGTCGCCCTCTTCTTCTCCTCTCTGTAGTTCTTCTTCTGCACCTGAAACAATAGCCACATACTGTCAAAAACCATTACAGATTTATTTTCTTGCAGTAGATTGTTTTTTTTTTTTTTTTTATATTTTATTTTGCCCAAATAGCTTAAAATAATTACTGTAAAATGAAGCACCTGTCACTTCAGAAACTCACTTAAACAATACTTTATATATTAGTACTGCTAGTTTTGCACTGTTGTTCTGTCCATACTGTATATTTTGTATTTCTGTTTAGTCAACGTTGGTTTTATTTCTAATGCCTTATTTTATACATGCTTTTATATGACCATATTTTATATAGGGCTGCATATACTACTATTGATGTTTCAATACTGCACTCTGATCCGTCAAATGGCTGGGGCTCAAGTGACCGTGACCATGACCTCGAGCCATAGACTGTATAAAGAAGTGAACTGAGAGTGAAATCACCCATATAGCTTTCGGCTTTAGTCAAATGAAGTTCATTGAGGATAGCAGTTACAGGGGCAAGTTCCACATTTGGAATTCCAACCAAGAGTATCATAGCAACCAAAGAGCCAATCTGAAGTGAGGCTGTTGAAGGTAGCCCACACCGCTGTAGACTCAGATTTATTGTTTAGTGTGTGGATTTTGACAGATGACCTTTAGCAGATGGATAGGTAACAAAGCCAAACCTTTGTTTCACTTACAGCAGACACACTGATGATTGAGCATCAGTGCATTTATTATGACCCTTTGAGCAATGGGTTCACAAACCATAACTTTGACTGCACTAATTCACTTTACACTTTACAAAAGGTCAATAATCTACATGCGATTGGGATCTAAACAGTATACCATTCTTGTCTCCAGCTTTCCTCATAATTTTTATGCCTTACATTTGTACTGCAGTTTACGGGCTCACTGAAGCATCTGAAAGCACTACACTGTATCATTAATACACTCCACACTCGGTGGTGGTAAACTACTATCGTAACCACACCTGCCCTGGGGCAGAACGATGGAAGTGAGGCAAGTGAGGCTGACAATCTTGGCCTGCTAGCTTTACCTGTTTGTCTTTATAGAGATAGAGATGTTTAATGCCACAGTGTGGGACATTATAGGCAAGGCAATAACATAAAGGACAGGCAGGTTGTGGATCCTTTACCAGGAAAGATTCATAGTGCACCTTTAACTTATAAATGGCAAATGTTTACCTTAAGCTGATCAATGAAAAAAGCACTAACCTTGAGGGATTCCTTCTTGGTGAGTTTTCCTCCAGAGGCTGACACATCTTTGTCTGAGCCGTTGTATAACTTTGTCTCAGACTGAAAAAGAAAAACATGAACTGTTTTGTTCAATGTGCAAACTGTGTAGCAACACCATCATCATTTGTTACATTAATCGGTACATGAAACTTTGTTAAAACATATTATTCAGGTATTCTCCCACCAAACTAAATAACAACTAGAGACATTAAATAATGCACAGATTCTGGTATTAGATAAAAATAAAAATAAAACAGCATATATGAAGAAGCGCTGCAAGAAACACAAATGTTCAAATAATTTCATTTTGTCAACATAAAGGTTTTGTCACTTGTAGACTTATTCACAGGGAAGAGGAACCACAACTTTTACTGAAATAAAAGTACTGTTATACTGTGCAATATATTAGTAAACTAGGAGTAAAAGTACTACAAAAGTACATTTAACTACTAAATGTAAATGAGTACTACCCACCTCACCCCGTTATCAGTCGATCTCTATTCACTAATAGAGATCGACTGATACGGGTTTTTTGCTGATATCAAATTATATAATTTGAATTTACTATAAACTCAACCTGTTTTACTATAAAGTGGATAAGAAAGCAGTGTAGTCACATTTTGTGCTGTGTTCTCTTCGTAGAAAAGTGTTCAGATAAACCTTTATAAATATTCTTTAGGCAGCTATATTGGCCTTTCATGGAGACTGAATGCCAATAGCTGATATAGTAAAAGAAAAATATAAAATCTGTCAACTTGACAAAACGTTGTAGGAGTGAAGATGTTTCGCTGCTCATCCAAGTCGCTTCTTCAATTCTGGTCACTGGTGATGATTACTGGTGGACACTGCCTCATATCTATCTGAAGGGAGGAGCTAGTCCAGACATGGGCAAACTACAGCCCAGAGGCCACACACGGTCCTTTGGATTTATTAATCTGGCCCACCGATTGTGACCAAATGATATTAGTTCAATTTACCTTTTCAACAACTAGTTGATCTTTTGGCACTTGATGAAACTGAATGTGAGATTTTCTGCTGTGTTTGTTTAACTGAAATTTAATACATTAATTATTAATTTAATTAAAGCATTTGGAAACAATTTGTACAAAGAGCCTTGCATATTCATGCTTTCCTACATGTTACAGGCCAAATCTCTAATGTAATATATACATCTCTCTCTCTTTGTAGGCTAGGTCTACCAGTGACGTGCAGTGAGGTTCATGGCTGGTGAGGCACTGATCATCACAATCAGATTTACAAACCTGTAAACCAGGTGTCAGTACATTTGGCCCTGGGTCAGTTTCTCTCCCAGTGACTTGGGGCCAGAATAAAAAATAATTTGAAAATAAAAATACCAAAGTTCGTATGAAATAACTCTAATAGTATGAAATAAAAAGCTGGGTTTGTATTGCCAGCCTTTTCATGTGTACCACTCTGTTTGAAAAGAGCGAGTCTTTTGTCCCGTAATCTGGAGCAAACCCTTTAGCTCCTTTAGCGTTGGCCTTCCTTTAATTATAACCTCCTGCTTCAACTGAAAGTCCAGTTTAGAAAACTGCTTGAGTTTTAATATGTAATCTTCCTCCATTTAAAAAGTAGGACCAGACAAGGAAAGAAAAGTGAATGGATTGCTAAACTTGACTTGCTAACTCTCTTGCTGTCACTATTTTGCTGCCCCAGGAGTTGCAAGAATCCCTGGGCTCACGAATGCCCCCTATGATGAGGCCAGGTAACTGCGTGCCTCACCTGACACCTTTTCACAGCCGCTTAAAGCAGCAGCTGTTACTGCTGAGCTACAGCACAGTCAGGCACGAACGGCCGGTGCCTCTCCGCACGTCTCTTCTCAGTATTTGAACGGTAAAAGTAAAAATTCAGTGATTTTGAATACAAAAAATAATTTAAATTGCAAAGTTAAATAGAAAATAACTTTATAGTACAAATCATTGGATGAATATAACCATTTAATTTATTTTATCTCTGTGATGACAGGAAAGCCACGGCCTCACCTGCCTCACCTGACCACACGTCACTGAGGTCTATTGAGCTACACTGAGGTCTATTGAGCTACACTGTACACTTAGTTTAACTAGCTCCTTCCTTCAGATAGATATAAGGCCACCAGTGTCCACCAGCAATCTGACCAGAACAACTTTTTGTCCAGTTGACAGATTTTATATTTTCTTTTACTATGGATCATACCTGGACAGAAGGGAGTAAACAGATAACAGATATGCTAAAAAGGGCAAATATTGGCCTAATATATTAGCCTACTGATATATCAGTCTATCTCTAATTAAAGACCTAATTAAAATTAGTAGAAGAAAAAAAAAAAAATCCAGATTATGAACTATCTGCTCTTACTATGAAAATGGTTGCTATGGCATCACTAGAGGAAGTGAGAGACAGCCTGGTTTACTTAGACTTGATCAGAATATTATCAAACTCCAGCTAAACAGAGCTCAGAGCTGATCAGGCGGATGACTCATGTCTGAAGTCTGCAGTGAGAAACAGGAGAGAGACAGCCCCTATGCTCCGGTCTCATTGAAATTCATATTAACTCAGAATCCTAGCACAAACACTAGGGTATTATTGGCAGATGGATTCTTATATACAGTTTGTTTACCTTGCTTTTGGAAATTGAGTGGGCATCTTCTTTCAAAGGCAGTGGCAGCAGGTCCTCTTTCACTCGCTCGAAGCCTGAAACATACACAAGGAAAATGGATTAACATGTGTTTGTAATTTAAAGAGGTGCCTTAGTGGCCAAAAACTGCACTCAAGTAAGAGTAACGTTACTTCAAAATAATATTACTCAAGTAGAAATACAAAGTAGTGGTCCAAGAAATTAATCAAGCAGAAGTAAAAATGTATTTGGAAAATGTACTATTATAAATCAGATGCTATTCAAGAAAGAGTAACTGTCAGGACGACAGTTACTCTTTCTTGAATAGTATCTGATTTATAATTTGAAGTTAAAGTAATTGGAAGGTCAAAACATTTTAAAAATGTTTACTAAATCTGATATTTTCAAAAGATAGACACAAATTATCCAAACTAAATCATATTTGAAGGAGCGCTGCAAGAAACACAAATGTTCAAACCATTTCATATTGTCAACATAAAGCTTTTGTCACTTGTAGACTTACTCACAGCGGGAAGAGGAACCACAACTTTTACTCAAGTAAAAGTACTGTTATACTTTACAATATATTACTCCAGGTAGGAGTAAAAGTATGCTGCAAAAAAGTACTCTGAAGTATAATTTCTTTAAAATGTCGACTCAAGTAAAAGTAACTGCCAAGTATTACCAAGCGCTGGTAATTTACATGGGTTTTAATTTTACATGGCTGCAGTCACATTGATAAGGTATACATAGACACAATCCAGCTTTCTCAGTACTGATTCGATACTTTGGCTGTAAGTGTCTGCTAATACCTGATATTAATTGATACCAGGGTAGGGGAAGAAAACTGCTTTCAATTCTATAATGCATTTTTAATCAGTAACTCCTAAACCAATCTCATCAGTGCTTGTTGAATTTGTAGTAGAAGCATTGTCTCAAAAGGTCAGTCTAAATGGAGAGTAAAATCTGGGCCAGTCGGCTACAATCCCATTACATAACATTACAGGAGACAGAGCCACTGTGAAGACTCAAATCAAGCCAAAAGCACCACTAGCAAGATAACAGTGGAGCTGGTACTATCAAACACCATTTTATGATGTACAGGACTTTACATTTATATCTGATAATGAATAAGGCATAGAGCTTACTATCACATATTGTCATTACTTCTTCTGTTGGAGATTGCCTAAGTGATAACCCTTGAAATAGGACTGTCTGATTATGCCAAAAAATTGAATAATTAAAGTTTTCAGCTCAATAAAAACAAATCAAAGTGGATTTCTGATGACTGCATCTAGATCTTGATTAAAGAGAGCCTCTCTTGAAGAGCCCTACATAAGAACACCAACAAATCCAAGCGCATTCTGGGTTTGTGAATGAACAAAAAAATACAAACATTGCCCAGATGATCTTTGAATTCTTTCCTACAATGAACCACTCCTGGACGAATGTTGAGACGGTGAACACAAAATATTTCAATATGTTCATACTTGTTCATTTAGTAAGGATCAAAATTTGACTGTAATAGTAGGAGATAAATAGCAGATATTTACCGTAATTTCACAGCTATAAGGTGCGGTTAAAAGTTGCGAACATCGCGGGAGCGATGGATGACAGACGGTGAACACGCCGCGCCGGGCAAGTTACGCCACGATTTCTGAATGGATTGTGGATGCTTGGGCTAACGGTGCGACTTTTGTATGTGTTAAATGCAGAAAAAGCCCGAAAAAGCCCCCGTAACTGAAGCTGCGCCTTATAATCCGGTGCGCCTTATAGCCGTGAAATTACGGTGTATATATAATTTTGCTTTAGGTCATGTGAGATTAGAATTTCACATTTTTAACATAAAAAATGGCTGCATTTGAAAAATATACTTTATAAACTAAACTTCTGTTTCCAGTTAAGCAGTTAGGCGCTGGAGCTTCCTCTGCTGTCAGCAACAGGAATGAACAACCATGAAATAAACAAATTAAATCCTTGTCCCCATGAATGCTACGCTAAATAATAGCCATGTGTTTGTTCTGAGCCGCAAACAAGTCCGGTGATGGTTTATGAGCTTAACAACTGTGCAAGTCTTAAGTTTTATCTATGACACAACTAAAGGGGCTTGAAATAATGAAACCAGCATGTATGAAAGTAAAATACAACTCCAGGTGTGTTTTTGACAAGGGGACAACAACAGAACAGTTAAAGTTAAAATTAGTTAGTTAAAATCTCAAAAAAGTGTATGATAGTTTTTCAACTATATAGAGCAATAAGAAAAATGTTATAGGCACAAAAGCACTACGAAATCCTAGGGTATTATACATTTTACATCTTATTAAATCAACAAGGATTTACAGCAATGTAGTAGTCTAGTTCATTTGTATATTTTGCAATAACAATGTCTTGACAGACAAGGAGAGTTTAACCAGAAAACTGACTGATAACCACATCATTAATCACATTATAGGGGGCAGTCCGGAGGAGGGGGTGACCTTTGTTTGGCCTGGTTAAATCCAGTCGCCATGGAGATCCCTGATGGCTTTAATATTTGATGGATCTCACCACAGAGTCCTGCCTGCTCACACACAACAGCAACCTATTGGTAAAGGAGCTGTACCTGATTTTCAAAGCATTAAACAAGGAAGCAGGTATTTAAAGGTGCTGTACCAGATTTTTACTGTCGTCAAAATGGGGAAAAACAGAACTAGTTCACTTTAAAATTATTTGCAGTAGTCCAGCGCTTTTCACAGCTTTCAGAGGCCACAGTGGAGTTTTGCCATCACGGTAATGCTAACAATAACTAGTATCTTCAGTGCACACTTACTGATTATTGAACAATAAAATGCTTTATAATTAGATGCAGACAGGAAACAGCAGACTTATTTTGACGTCAAGAGCTGCTTATTCAACATATCTAGTTTGTGTGTCAAATAGTGACTCACATGGCTCTATCTTACAAGTTTGCAATAAATAAAATGTTTTCAAATTAGATGATTTTTTTTTTTTACAATGCTTTTACAATACACGTTTTGGGTGAAAACAGAATACACTAAATGATGAAAGAAAAACATGGTACATGCAGCTTTAAGATGAAAAGATGAAGACTATCACTTGATTTGGTGTGCTTTGAAAAGTCCAAATGATCACTCATTTGTGGTATCATATCTGTTGTATTGTATCTGGAAAAAACAAGTGAGTAATCTGACCAAGGAAACTATTTCAGAGAAGGTCAGATAGATGGCACCACTCACAGATAGAACAGAAATGTCAATAATGATAGAGCTGGAGATATGTCCTTGGTATGAGGAATTCTACAACAGTATCTTTTTGAATTTTAGATTCCACTTTCCACCTTTACTTGTAACTGTTACAAACCCACACTTTGGTTTGTGTTTCTGGTTCAGTTGGAATCTCATTCAGCTGAGAAAAGTCTTTCTTTTTTTCTTATGTATTTGAGCAAACTGTCATACCTCAGTACAGATAGATTGCACAAACTTATCACTGTGTAGGATGCTCTGAATGCATAAGGTAAGTGAGGAATAATTTTGGACCACTGCAAACTGTAAAATGAACCAGTTCTGTTTTTTCACATTTTTAAGATGGTAAAAATCAGGTGCAGCTCCTTTAAGTCTATTGTATGAAGTAGGTTGATTAGTGTAAAGTGTTCAACATTCATGTTCACCCACAAGTCAAGACTGCCCCATTTCTCTGGGAGGCTTTAAAATGGCTTCATCTGTTGAAAAACCATATGCCCAGAATCATAATCGCATCACCTGTGGCAACTTCCTGAATAAGGTCAATGCGCCTTACAGAAAAGAGAATCATAAAAAGATTTGGAAACTGAACTTCTCACATCATCCAAGCTCAACATGCCTCATGTATTCTAACTTCCGCAAATCCTTAACAATATTATTCTGCAATTCACACAAATGAGTTTAACAGTTAGGCCTGGTGTATTCTAATACAGACATAAGTCAAATCAGTGTCTCCTGTTTCCTCTGGTCCCTGAATGCAGGGCACGGCAGGCCATCTGCTCACACTCCAATCATCTCCACGACAACGGAGGATGAAATACTCCAGAGTCATTCAGAATAGGGAAAGAGAGAGGGAGAGAAAGACAGGGGGAGAGAGTCAACAAGGATCAGAGGAGGCATTGGTCCAACACTAAAGAGGCAACAGTGGCTTAGCGGTTTAGAGTGCTTGGACTTCCTGCTTGGACCAAGTTTTGTCATTGTGCAAGACGCTTCATCCACATTGCCTAATATGAATGCGGTGTGTGTGAGTAGGCCTGTCAAAATAACACATTTTGAAGCATGATATATTGTTGCAGAGAAATATCACGATAAATGATAATATTGAAACTACTTATACATATGCCACTGATACCATAAAAAATAAAACAGGATAATCCCAGTAAACTGTTTTTTAAATACATCATTAGAACACATGAGCTACAACAAATAAATTGCAGAATGTACCAATAAGATGTCCTGTCGCTTTTTCATCCATCTATAGCTCTTCTTAAATCTTACCGTATTACAAAGAATATACCAGAAACCTCCCACTACTCCAACTAAAGTATACACATGAAATAAATATTGAACCAAAAAAATATTTATTTTCAGCTTTCAAATATTGAACAATAAGTCGATATTGTAATTATCGTGACAGGCCTATTTGTGAGAGTTAGTGGTTGGAGGGGCCGATGGTGTAGATTGGCAGCCTCGCTTCCGTCACTCTGTCCCAGGGCAGCTGTGGTTATAATAGCAGCTTACCACCACTGCATGTGGAGTGAATGAATAATGACTACAGTGCAGTGCTCTGAAGGCCTGTAAAGTATGTTGTTGTTGTTGTTGTTGTCCCTGTAACTGAAAATGACCCCTTTCAAATTTGGACTGATTACGCCTTGATTGTTGCTACCTTCACATCTGCAGCTCTTGTATTTTTTTAACTATTAAAATGAACTGAAAATTGAAGTTAATAACTTGAAAAGCCAAATTGTTCACTTAAATTCCCAAAGGAGTATTAGTTTGTAGAGATATCATGGGGAAATGCAAATCGTTTTATTTGCTCTGTACCAATCACAAACACATCACAGGTGAAAAGTTCCGAGGTTGTGCTTTACAACCTGAGCATGTTCTGAAGGCATTTTCTGCAGCTGAGCCTCTGTTACATTTAAAACTGTTTTCCCTTGTTCTCTTCACACTTCTCCCTTCTGTTTTTATGTATTTATCTTTAAACTGACATTGGGGCTCATTAAAAATGCCAACACAAAACCAACACTTTATTTTACAGTATGTGGATGTCAAGATTATTTTGTCAAAGGTCCTATATTATGCAAAATGAACTCTTGTGAGCTTTAAGCCATATTAGAAGCTTGCTACCTCCTTAAAAACATACCTGGAGTTATGTTTTGTTTCATATACACATGTTTGAGTAATCCTGCAGTTAGTCTCCAGCTCCAAGCTTAAAATGCTCCGTTTCCTTGAAGTGGTAGTTTTAAACTTAAGAGCTACCTTAGGTGAACTCAGCCTAAATATGGAGGGTTTGTGTGTAAATGAAACAAAAGACAACTCCAGGTATGTGTGTGATGAGGAAACAACATTACAACATAGATCAGAAAATGGTGCAATATGGGCCCTTTAATCTTTTATACAGGTCACAATATAACTGTCATACCAAAAATAATATGATCGTCACTATTTTAGAAGCAATTCTAATTCCAAAACAGTAAAATTAATGTTAGGTGCTTTAATATCAGGAGTCTTATGTCACATTTAAAGGTGCTGTACCGTGAATGTGAAAAACTAGTTCAATTTAAACAGTTTGCAGTGGTCCAAAGTTATTCCTCACTTTTCACAACTCTAGTATAATTTAGATGTAGACAGTACGCAGCAGACTTATTATGACCTGAAAAGCTGCAAATAAAAAAATATCTGTACTGGGACACATTTTGCTCAAATACATGGGAAAAAAAATCAGGGCTTTAGCTTTCAGCAATTAGATTTTATAAAGTTGGTCGCATCCTTGAGGAATGGTGGCCTGACAAATCCAGTACAGATAAATATCATTCTGGGCCCCACGCCCCAGTTATCAGTATTTGAGTTTTCAGACCATCTAAAAATTGACCTGTTTATTTCCATTATGTTTACATTGTGTCCCCACAGTAACTACTGTATAAATCCATAGGTCGCAACGTCATGAAAATCTAGCTCTGTTGCCATAGTGATTAACAATTAAAAGCTGAATATTTTATCATTTGAACAGGTAAAAGTCTTCAAAATATCACTCAACCTATTAATATACACAAAAAAAAAAAAAACTGCTGCAGCCCTAAGTTATAGCCAAGAACAGAGGAGAATATTTGGACTTGATTTAACTTTTCTGCCCTCCACTAAACTATAATACATGAAATAAGCCATCTCATGTCACTGTGCCCTTGTGTAGAACAGAATGAGGTCTGATTATGCAGAGACTGTTCTGTTACCAGCACAGTCCACCACACCTGCTTCATCACTGTCAAAGATGAGTCAAAGAGAGAGTCAAAAACAGAGGAGAGACTCAAGTGTGAAGACTTGAACAGCACCTGGCAACCTCACTGTTAGCGTCACAACTTCCTGTCCAGGTCTGTCACCATAACACATTTTGAAGCATGATATATTGTTACAGCGATATATGGCACTAAACAATGATACTGAAACTACTTTATGCCACAGATAAAATAACAATAATGCAAGATAATCACAGTAAAACATTTTTAAATAGACAAGAGACAAGTCAAAGACAAGAGCTGCAACAAATAACTAGCCGAATATAGCAAAATTTGCCCCAGAAGTAATTTTTTTCACACCTCCACAGCTCAAATCTTATTGTATATCGTATTACAACAAAAATACCCAAAATCTCCTCACCTTTGCAAAGAAATTGTACACACACGACAGGCCTATTTCTGTCTAATTGAATCTCTATTCAGAGTTACAGAGTTGCACCAAAATTAAAACTGCACCACAAACTGAAACAATCTTAAAAGAAAAACAATCAGGTAATCATTACTTTTGATTTATTTGAATAGGTTTATTTTATGTTTTAAGCTTTCAGTAAAAGTTATCATTAGCTTTGAAGCTCAGTGGTTAGAGCTTGTTCACTTGTGCCAGAGCATACTGTTGTGTCTTTGGGCAAGACACTTCATATAAAAAGTTTTTTTTTTCTACACACTCAGAATGGATTCAACTACCAACTGACATAGTTTTAAGCCCAGCTTGGGACACCTTTTTAAGTTGTCTGGCAAAACTTTAACTTCACGAACTGATTCTCCCTTCACTGGCGTGATATCCACTTGGAGTTTGCCATTAATCAACCAGAACCCACCTTGCCTCCAGTGTTCACACCATAGACTGTATATGTAAATGGCCATACCTAACCCGCTAGCTGCCTTGTTCCAAATGGGAAGTGAGCCTTGGCACATTTGCGGAAAAATCGTTGCTACTGTATCTGTCAGGCTTATCATTTTGGGCTTAAAAAGATCATACCTGCTGTACATGATCTATTTTAAATCAAGATATGAGTATTAATAACAGACAAATCTGGTGCCTTCTTTCCCCGAGGTTGCTCCTGCTAGCATTGGCAACATGTGTGATTGACAGTGTTGCTAAGGGCCCACCCCCTGCCAATCCAGCAGTGCAAGCGGGAAGGGGCGTGTACCTTCAGCAACCTCGCTCCTTGGCTCTTTGGTTAGTGTCACACACGTGCTCGGATTTTCAAATATGGAACTCAGCTCCAGATTAGCCACTATAACTGCTAGCCTCAATTGGTTTCATTTGGATGGGACCGAATGGTGAGTGGATCACACTCATTTAGTCAACTTGTTTATACAGGTTGACATTAATTTATGAATGAAGCAGCCCATAGCATTACATACATACGTCAGTCCCAACCAACTAAACCAATAAAGTTGGTTTAGAATGTTCTGCCATATTGCAGAACATTCTAAGACCATGGAGACAAATACGCAGACCCTCAACCAGAAAAGTTACATAGTTCAAAACTCAGATATTTCAAACACAAATTTCTATTTCCACCACAAACAAAAGTTGAGTCATTTGACAGACGGCAGCCTCCCCAGAAACGACCTGGAATTAGAATATATGTGAATACAACAACAAATCAACAAAAAGCACAGTGAGGCCTATGTGGGTGGTAAAACATTTCATATCCCCACACAGACACAGAGGAGAGACAGAGGAGGGGCAAGACTTAAAATTCAGGCCAGGAAAACATGGTACAAAGGGATGAGGTCTATATGATGCTTGCTGGACTTTTAAATAATACAAGATCACATTCAAAAGGGAAACAGACAGATCAGCTGTGGCTACAACAGTAGTTTACCACCAACAAGTGCACTTTGAGAAGCTTGGACAAAACACATTGCAAGTGTAGGGCATTATTAATATTATTAAATAAAAATACAATGTTAATTTCATGAACCAAAACAAGACCATTAAACTCAATATTCAAGAGCAGCACTATCCTTGAGCAACACATGCCCCTCATATTAAACGGAAGAGATCCTCTGGGAGTAGAACCTGCAGGTCGGTCACAGTATTTCTGCATCATCAGCTTTTTATCAAGAGGTTAAAAAAAGGAACATCCAAACAATGTGCTCCACTGGGTCTGAGTGTGTCCTGTACAACAGAACAAACTAGAGCAAAGACAGCTACATAGTGAACCACAACACTGGACAAAGTGCACCTCAGAGCTTGTGTAGGATGGAAATCATAAAGGAATTTAATTACAAAAAAGCTTAGATTATTATTTTGCCTTAATGATTCCTTTAATTTTTATAATTAGTTAAAACCGTGTGAAACTGATGCACAGTCATTGCAGGGCTTGTTTCTGCATGGTGCCTGTGCAGCACTAACTGCACAACAGTGGAGAGCTCTGGGTTTTAGATCCACAAGTGAGTTTAGGGTGTAGAGTTTAGATGTATGCAAGAGTACAGAGTGCCATGATGAAGGAAACAAACCAGTGAAATAAAAGACCACGATGAGAGCCAAAGACACATAAGGTAAAATGAACAGCACACAGAGCTAGTGCTTGACCTCAGAGAAGAATGACCATCACAAGAGCTGCAGAGGACAACAACAGGATAATACCAACATTATAACTACATACAGCTGGTCCAGTGTCCTTAAGCACTTCACAAACAAACCTAACCTTGTGGAGCATGTAAACATGTGAACTGTGATCAGAGAGACAGGAAAGCCCTTCTCACGTATCAGCTCTCCTGTTACACTGCTGTCTGTTACTAACGGATACTGACAATTATCTACCCACGACAAACAACGCTAGAGCCTGTTTACAGACACTCAACAATACTGGAACAGTACGTGTGTGCAAACTGCTCATGTGTTACTGTAAAATGCTTTTCAACACCCACATTTAATAATCCACAAACATATACACCTACTTTAAAAGCAAAACCATTCAATCAACTTGGTCACTGGACATTTGTGAGCAAAGAGCTGATTTTGACAAACTGAACAGACAAACTATGGTATTCTACTGTATTGTATTGTATTGTATTCTATTTTTTTTTTAGTCTTATTTAACAGTAATTTTTCAGCTTGTTAGATGGAAGAAAGATTTTTAAAAACTGTAAAGTGACAAAATTTCTTCAAAATCATGTTTAGGTTAAGTGAATAAAGTTTAATGCTTTTAATGTATAATATTTTTGCTAAACAAACTTTTCACAAATCTTTATTTTTTAAGAACTGTATAGGATACAGTATACTGCAGCAGCAAAGGCACTGATTAATGTTTGGCTGCACGTGGTGAGGTTTAGGTAATGAAGGCAGACATGAACCTTTCCCTAGATTTAGAATGACCTTGAGCTGTATCACAACAAATATAAGACCACATAGACCACATTATGGAACCTACCTGGACGACTGAGGGATTACACAGATATAAGTCCACATGGTAATATAAAATAAATCAGAATTGGTATCGAGTATAGAATCTATTCCTTAGTCTCAAAATTGAGTTCGGAATTTTAGTATCCTAACATAAGCATCAGCAGCACAACTATACTAAACGCAACTAAACGCACCAGTCTACTATCAATCCACAATTCTTTCACCCACCTGGCAGAGAGGGAAGAGCTTGTTATAGCCCCCAAACAATGCATTTCGAATAGGTAGTG
Source organism: Periophthalmus modestus (assembly GCA_019594935.1). Taxonomy (NCBI): domain Eukaryota; kingdom Metazoa; phylum Chordata; class Actinopteri; order Gobiiformes; family Gobiidae; genus Periophthalmus; species Periophthalmus modestus. Next base: position 19,671,315 of record JAIEZT010000054.1, read on the forward strand.
AAGATTCAGATCAGAGAGAGTCCTTTTAGGTTTAATTTCCTTTTAGGCTCATTTGCTGCTTTTGATTGGCTAATTGTCTTGAGAACCAAAACAGACTCGTTATCAGTAAAAGCTATATTTGATTTGAACATGTCTACATCAAATCTGGGGACACAGTTGGGTCATGTTCATGTAATTTAAAATCAAAATCTTAAATACAGATATTGAGCCCAAACAAGACGTCTGACATGTATTGAGAAATAACCTGACAAAGCAATTATGACAGGCCAAACAAATTGCTTTCAATACTTTTATATAAAAAGGCATCTGGGATATTAAAAGTATTCATCACATCTTCTGCACAGGCACAGACAAGAAAAACCCTGTGCACTGCAGTTTTTAATAAGCCTGTAATCAAATCAGAAGTGAAATCAGAATTTTGAATGGACACAATTAGTAGATCACTAGCAATTAAGAAAATATCTTGCATAAAAACTGCTAACCCTGTAGTTTGGATCTGTACAAACGTGTTCTGAAATGTGCAGCAGCTGGGGTTCTCAAAAGTATTGCAAATCAGATACTAGTCGATACTAAATCTAGTGTTGAAACTAGATACTCATTTGAGCAGGTATCGATATTAAAAAAAAACCCTCCCCTTTACAGGACATTAAGAAAGCTTTCCTGAATAGCTTTAGAATGATCTTGTGCTGTATTAGAACAAGTATAAGATCACATAGACTAGTAGGGCTGGGTACCATTTGACATTTTTCAATGCCAGTACCTTAACAATACCTCCTTTTCAATACCGGTTCCAGAACAGTTTTTCAGTGCCTGTATTTTTTTATGTAAATTAATAGCCAATATTCTTCAGAAAATATTTTTCAATTCATGAATGAACTTAGGCTATACGATGTCCAGTTATAACTCAAAGAAACACACATAAATGAACCAGAGCACAGCAGATCCTCAAGTGGATTCACGTGCTTATGTTTCACTTTTGTTTTCTTTGTATACGCTCTTAAAACCAGAGGCAGCGCTGTGGAGCACATGCTTTTTGTTTAGGCTTTTACTATGTGGTCACCTGAGCAGAGGAGTGGGATTATGGGCAACTTTACAGGGATTCGCTTGGCTCTATCTTTAGACCACACGCTCCATGCTGAATATATTTATTACACCATATTTACTTGGGAATTACTGTATGTTTTTACCAGCACAGATGAGGAGGATGATTTTGGCAAAGTTTGGTTCATATTGTCTGTTTGGCGCCAGCTGTTGCGGACACTCGAGGCTGTGACTGGATATGGATTTATTATTACGCAATCTTGACTCTGAGACACTGTAAAGGCCACGAAATGGAGACTTGATATGTTTTGGGTGGATATAAGTTGAATCTCTGCACACCGTTTCTTTATCTGTTCTGTTTTACCGATAAGCTGAGACACTTGTTTGGACACATATAGGCCTGTGTTAAATGTGAGTGCTGACACATGCAGGTCTATGTTAAAGTGAGTGCTGTTTGTGCCACTCATTTGTACAAAGTCACGTGAGCACCTGCGCTGCTATTAAATAAATTAATGTTGTTCATTTAGTGTCCGATGCTGGCATTTAAACTCAAGGAACTGAAAGTTGGCACCAAACCAACAGTGTTTTTTTTTTGTACCAGTACTTAACAAACCTTCGGTTGGTTCCTACGTGGTGTTTCGATGCCTAGCTCTAGGGATAAGTATGTACATTAGACTACAACATTTACAGCCAAGGCTAATTTGCAATGCCCATCCCTAGAAGGGCTTTTACAAAAGGAAAAAAAAAAACACGCAGGGTTCACTTTATGATTTAACAATATACAAAGGCAAATGCAGGTCCTCACTGATGGTTTATCAGGGATGACATGTCTGACTACTCTTTAAGACACATTTAAGTTCATGGTTAAAACCAGTCCAGCCAAGATCCAGTTCCAGCTCAGAGCTTAAGGACTTATAGACTAGTATACACTCATGGACCATTATGGAACCTACCAGGGTGACTGAGGGATTACACAGATATAAGACCACATGGCAATATAAAAGAAAATACTATTATAATGCTGAAAATCACATTCTATTGTCTAAAGAAAGAGTTTCTTATTATCATTGTGGTATCAAAATTGCTATTGAGCATTGAGTCTATTCCTTAGTATGAAAATCGAGTTTGGAATTTTACTATAATTTAGTATCACACACTATCAGCAGCACAAACTACCACAACTGAAAACCCCAATCTGCTATCTCTCCACTCTTCTATCACCCACCTGGCAGAGAGAGGGGGGAAAGCTCATTATAGCCCCCAAATGATGCATTCCGGATGAGCTTGCGGCCGTCGGGATGCGGGGGTCTGAGCGCGACAGTCCCTCCGCATGTGGAAAAGCGGCGTCTGCCCAAAATTCCCTCTTCCTTCATCATCGGGACGGTCAGAAACAAACCTTTGGAGACTGGAAAATGTGAGGGTCTTTCCAGGAGAGAAGGAAAGATGGAGAAGTGCAGAGGAGAAGGGCAGAGGAGGAGAAGTGGAGTGGTCATGGGTTAGGGCTTCTATTGGGAGTTTAAAGGGAGGATGGAAGGATGAATGGAGGCAGAGAAACTGTGCCTCATGTCTGTCTGTTCGGTGCAGAGTGCAGCAGTGGAGAGGGAGGGAGAGGATAAGAAGGGAAAGCTAAGACACGCCCACGGACTCTCTCTCTCCTTCCTCTCTCTCTCTCTCTTTGTAAGTGTCAATACTGCATACTCTCCTCCCTCGCTTTCTCCATCTCAGTCAACACAACTTACTCGTCTCCTCTTTCACTATCATCCCTCCATCACTTCAATCCTTCCTCCCTTTCTGCTCCCTCTTTTCTTCTCACTCACTCTCTCTCTCTCTCTCTCTCTCCCTGTAACTGTCAAATACTAACTCCCCTCTCTGTCAACACAACTTACTCCCTCTGCTCTCACTCTATCATCCCTCTTTACAACTCTCCACTCTTCCCTCTCCTCTCCAACTCTACAGCTCTACCAAAACCCTCGCCCTCCCTCTATCTCTATGCATTCTATTAAGCTACTTCTCCTCCCTACCCCAGTCTCGCTTTTTTTCTCACACTAAATCTCTTTTTTCCTCTCTCCTTACCCTTTCATCTCCCTCCTATTCTCTCTATCCTTGCACCCCCTTTCCTCCCTACCCTCTCCCTCCTTCCCTTTTTCTACTCTGCTCTCCATCAACTATCCTCTCTCTCATTTTTCCACCTTTTCCTGCCTCCTCCTCCTCTCCCTCCTCTTCCTCTCTTTTTTCCTCCCTCTCCTCTCTCTATGTTAAATGAATTGCCACTGGTTCACTGCAGCCCTCACCTCTGCTATTCACAGATTCTGTTCATTCAAATTAGACCAGGGGCATTAGTCATCAGGGTCCATGTTTTTAAATTCTACAAAAGGACACGTTTTGTTTTTCATGTTGACGTCACAAACAGAAGAATCGACTACATTATTTATAAAATGGTAGAATTTTGTATTGTGCCAAGTTTTTATTAATCTCATAAATAGGCAAGTTTTTGCAAATAATTTTTAGAGTTTTATTGCTGTTATAGGTGTACTATAGGACCACATGAGCACTTTTTAGCCAAAAAGAATGTATTCTTTTTCCAATATGGTTGTGTTTATTGCACTGAAAAACATGCGTGAGCAGTCTCGCATTTCCACAAACCTTACACTTATTTGACCTCCTCCTGCTTGTTTCCATGCAAATGTTGTTCTTATGGCTATAATCCTCCACAATATGGCAAAAACATGTTTATCTCTAAGGAGAAAGGAAAGTGTGGTTTTAACTTTCTATTTTCATGCAATCATGCCAGTGATGTGCCACAGAAAGTTACATACTGTACTTTTATGTTGACATTATTTATGACATTATTTTGTGTATACAGAAAGTATTTTTTATTATCTTTATGGTTTCAAATTGGATATAAGACATGAGCCTATTCCTTTGTATTTAATTCCAGTTTGAAATTGACGTACTATAGCACTAGCCTAAACAGCCCAGAATATCTGTGTGGAGAGTAGCCATCTTGTCCCCCTCTCTTTCCTCTGTGTATTATTCATACTTTTCACAGATTTGAAGAGACACTTGAACAGCAGTAAGAGCACTCTGAATTAGTCACAGAGGCGTCGCAAATAATGACGTACAAATGTCTAAAAACTGCTCTGTTTGGTTTAATATCCACGTCATCAGCTTGAGGAGAGCGCCCAGTGTCATCCATCTGCTCTGAGTCAGAAGGTTAACAAATCTGCCTTTATATTTAGTTTTTATTTATACCGTAAATTTTGGACTATAAGCGGCTACTTTTTTCCCACGCTTTGAACCCGGCCAATACAACAGTGCGGCTAATTTATAGATTTTTACTGGCTAACGGCTACCGAGGGGCACTCTCTAACAGTAAACACAAAAGTGAGACAGACATGGGGAAAGATTATGAGCTTAAGAATACACTAGTTTAGATTTTGAACTGTCATTTTGCACATGATGTTGATGGTGCACACACCATCATGGAAAACACACAAAGAAATGCATATGATGTATCTTTTAAGTTAAAACAATAAACCTAGCCACCAAAGAAGGAAATAGAGCCACTGCACATAAGCTTTATTAATGAACCAATGGTGCAGCGTTGGAGGCAGCAGTGGGAAGAATTTAGTCAATGTAAAAAGACAACAAAAGCTTTGAGAAGAAATAGATGCAGATGGCCTGCGTTAGTGCCGTTTTATTAAACATATTCTAAACATGCAGGTATGTTCATCCCATGTTGATGGCATATTGGTGCCTTACTGTTAATTTTCAGGCACAGTTTGAAAAAAAGCATGTCTTACAACATAAAAATCTGTGTCTTATACTCAGGGGGGCGTATAGATGTTTATTTTCTATTTATTTTCTTTTAAAATTTAGCTGGTGCGGCCTATCATCAGGCGTGCTCAATCGCCCAAAATTTACAGTAGTTTGGATTCAGAATTTTGAGGTTTCAACTTTCCACAATTGTCTGCCCAATTTGAGCCTTTTGCAAATATGAATTAGGGCTGTAAAATTATTCAGCTAAGCCTGTTACGATAAACTCTATATCGGCTTATGGTTCAATACATGAGAGCTGGAACAAACATTTTTGAGGGTTAATATTTATCATAGGACTTTTTCTTTATACTTGTGGGAAACCTTTTATAACTTTTTGTACTTTGAGCGGCAGAAGGTTAAATAAATGACTTCTCTGACTCGTTAAGTGCTAATTATTTATTATAGCTCATATTCATTAATAATACTACACATATACAATTGTTTTTTGGGGGAAATCCTGCTTCAGTAGCAAAATGTTTTTTAATATTGCTGTTTATCATCTATATTTTAATATATGGTATTTCAAAATTTGTTATAGTGACAGGCCTACACCCAGTGAATAATTGATCTAAAGTTACTATTAAAACGAGAGATTTTAAATAAAATCACAAGAACAGGACAAAATGTAACTACCTTAATAGTTTTGGGTTTTAGCCTATATCAGAACTATTAAGTAAAGACTACTTTTAAATGCATAAATGCCAGATGTGTTTAATGGCAAAGTGTGGAACACTTTGTTTTAAGACAAGAGGCAATTTAAGCCTAAGGCTTAGTTGATTAATCGGTCAGTAGAGCCTCAGCTGACCAAAATGTGTATTACTAAACTACCCATTTTATTGAGATAAGGATTTATATGGGACAACAGCACAAAGGAAGTGATTTAAAAAGTCAGATTAAACTCATGATTTGACACATGTTTAATTTGTCTTTATATAAATGCATTGTTTTGTAGTACTTTTTTCTCCATAAATACTAGTTTTTGCATGAACTCCTCCTGCAGATGTAATCTTGTGAGTGCAGTGTGGGTCAGATACATAAAGATACGATATGTCATAGTTTTCACCACTTTTGCCATGCCCCTTTTTAATCAACCAATCAATCGTTATCGCGTCTATCATATCACTATCCCTGATCTTTATTAAAAAGACTTTTAAATAAAGGTCGCGTCTGAGTAAATACTCTTTGTACTGTGTCGTGTTTTGGTTTCTGTGGCAGAGCACTTTCTCTTCTCGCCTCTTGATCGCACTTTGTTTGAGCCTCGGCACGAGACAGAATTCACTAACAGGTTTTTAATGCTTTCTCAGATCTGCTAATTTTACATAAAATATATTCAAACACAGGACAAACCAAAGCACAAAACATGCAAATATATTACTAAATCCATGAAAATTCTAAAACAGTATTCAAAAAGTTAAACAATCACACATTTAATCACATGGGCTCTTATAAGGACACAAGGGAAATATTTTTTACAACTCAAGCTTGAATCCATACATTGTTCATTCA
>JAIEZT010000054.1:19682680-19702680 GCA_019594935.1 Periophthalmus modestus
ACCATATTTGCAGTTGCTAGACTCTTCGACTTCGACTAGACGTTTCGCTTGTACCTTTTCTTTGGAGGAGTTGGATGTTACTATTTTTTGGAGAATAGTCCTACATGATAACATCTGTAGATACTAACAACCAAAGTGTTGAATTGTGGTATTTATTTATTGCAGTATGGTTTACTTAGAGAAAGGTTCACTGGTGTCATCCTGCTTTAGGCTTTGTGCATCAGTGGTATTAAGTAGTTTCAATATTACTGTTTATCGTGGTATTTTTCTGTAGCAATATATTGTACTACAGAACTTGTTATCATCACAGGCCCAATTGTAATTAGTCGACTAGTTACAATTGAAATGGTTGCGATTCATGAGAACCCTGCAATTATTCATGTAATATAAAGAACTGTCCATGTTTGACTGATGACACAGTGACCATGTGACCAATGTGTCACATGACTAAACCCTTAAAGACTGTTTAAAGACTGGATTAGCTCCAAACAAACAGCGTCCTCTCAGTCTCTTTACTCATTACTTTCACTATATGCGTGTTCTAGAAAAGTAGCTTGCTGGCTTAGAAGAATAATTTAACAATACACTAATGATTTCAACTTTCAAATGCGTATAATATATTACCCTAAACCATGAACATTAGGCAAAGTCGTTCAGCTAAGATAGCCCTCACTAAAACTAGCTCAAAATATGGAGATCGGTTCCTACTGCTCCTGACAAGCTCCCAGAGACACAGAAGAACAACATAAATGCAGTTTTAACCCAGATAAATGGAAGGATGGGTCAAATGTAGAGGACAAATTACTGTAGGGGCTTTAACTTTATTATATAAATCACAAATAATGCAATGCAATGTGATTTTTTTGATCAAGAAAATATCTTTTCTCTAAGATTGTTGTCTGTCTCATCTTGTAGTTTGAACTCAACTAGTTTGGAGATGCATATAGTTTAACAGCTTTAATTTCAATGTTTCATGTTGTTCAATGTTCATGCCCCTGAACATAATTGAGATGTACTTTCAACTGTGGACAAAATTGTAATCACAATACTTGGATATTTTAGGTACTCAAGGGCTCAAACTGTAACTGTTATGCCAAAATTTCCTGATACTGACAACAAGACTAGTCTAACATCTAACATTACAGAAAAACAAATCTCTATTTTAAACTGAATTTTAAGTGTCTCCAAAGCAGCTATAAATAAAATCATACACGCTTCAACACTGCAGGTCCACACAATATCAATGTTATCACAATTTTATAACATTTTTAAAACTTTTATAATAAATTTGTAATATTCAACATTATGTGCACTATCTTTCCAAGATAATGAACCAGAATAGAACCGGTCCATGAGCTAAGTAGCTAAAATAGTATCAAAACCCAAACTAAAAACAAAATGTAGGTTAAAACTGTGACAAATATTTGACTTATTACAAAAGAAATGGGAAACTTTTGAAAATGTGTAACTCTCCACCATATTGTAGTGTTAATGTAGTGATAATTTCATGGCATGTTAGTCAAAAGTATCGAAAATCTGAAACTAATCGATACCAAAACTAGTATCGAAAGTAGATACTCAATTGAGCAGATATAGATACTAAAAAAGTCACATTCACATGAACCTTTCCTGAATAGCTTTAGAATGATCTTGAGCTGTATCTACTATGGATCCTTCTTTTACAACTGAGGAATTGCACAGGTATAAAACCACATGCTAATACAAAAGGAAGTACTACCATTAAGTATTGAGCATCGAGACAATTCCTCTATTCCGAAATAGAGTTGTAGAGAAATGTTTGTATCATGACAACAGTGGCATTTTATAATACCAAATATAAACCAAAACATTGGCTCTAATCCAAGCAACTCCTCAAACTCTAGCCATGAACTTTTGGATTAACTTCTTGACAGACAAACCAATCAACTAATGCCAGCGCAACAGGTTAAGCCCCACACACACAGATATTTCACTTATATCCTTCAAAGAGCCCATTTTTAAATTAAAGGGCCCATATTACGCTATATTTTTGATCTATGTTATCATCACAAACATTCTATGTTATCATCACAAACATTCCCGGAGCTGTGTTTTGTTTTATGCATATTCCGAGTTCTTCTCTCAAACAGAAAATGCTCTGTTCCACCTTGTGATGTCATGTGGTAATACAGGAAGTGCTTCACTGTGTTTTTAAACTCCATACACCTTCCCTAGAATCATTTGAATAATTTCAGCCCTGGAATGTCAATCTCTACTGAAAAAAAAGGGCAAAATGTAGCTGTTAACATGAAAACTGCTGCTTCATGACATCACAAAGTGGAGTAGCACTTTGAGCTTTAAGATGTAGACAGTCAAATAATGCAGGGTTACTCAAACATGTGTGAATGAAACAACACCTCCAGGTATGTTTTTGAGGAAACAGCATTAGAACATGGCTTAAAACTCACAAGAGTCAATTTTGCGTAATATTGGACCTTTAACTACATACATGTACATGTATCTATAATAGCATTATACATACCTTCGTTTTCCTTGGGCTCCATGTTAACCTACCCAAGATCAATTAGCTGCTGCATAACTGGTTAATTCATAGCAAAAAATATCACAACATTGACATAAATCCCAAAATTCAAAGCTAAAACATAGTCAATCCCACAGCTTTTTAACTCATTTGGTATGGCGTTATCGGTTGTAAACTTGTATCTCTGTCCTAGCTCGTCCATCTATTAGCAGGAGGTCTTCAGTGCTGGGTTCTGATTGGCTGGAAGTGAGTAAGCCCCTCCCTTTTCATGCTGTTAACCGCGACTGACACGACTAATCCCTCAAGCTGGGTTTAAATCCACCCTGACCCCACCTGCTCTCCTGCTCTCACATTTGCTACAGTGGATGTACATAAGGCAAGTCCAATATCATAATTGGACAAGAAGCTTTAAGAGCTATATATCTGTAGGTATGTGAATTAAGTGATCAAATCTATGGAGAAATGGCAATAGCAATGTCACTAAACTGGACAGTTTATAACATTGGTCTCCAAATAACCCATGTTGCATTGTTGTTGTTTTGATGCTGCTATTGTATATATTTTCTACCTCCTGCATGCCCTTATTTGTATTTATTCAGTGTGGGTTTTTTTTTGTTTTTGTTTTTATGTGCACTTTATCACTGAAGTAAGTTCCTGGTCTGTGAGCTTGGCTCACTGACAATGGCAATAAAACTTCTTCTGATTTTTATTTATAGCTAATTATCTGTCAAATACTTTTTATAAAATTGTATTGGCCAGTTCATTCTAGTCAAACATAGATTTGGCACAAGGTTAACTTAGGGTACTGGTCGGCCCAAACCATTAAAGTCAAAACAAACATGGCGACTTATGAGTAAAAAAGGGGAAAAAAGGACTGAGGAACAGCAGATTTCTGCAGAATCAACAATCAAAGCACCAAACTCTTATTTATTTCAGGTTAAAGAAGTGTTTAGATTTTTTGCTCTGACATGAAATACGATGATAGGAGAATTTTCTCTGCATTTGAGAGATTTTCTTCTGCATTTGAGAGACAATCTCCAGTATCATTCAGGTAAGGTAAGTTTATTTGTATAGCACAATGTGTACACAAAGTACTTCAAAGTGCTTTAAAGCATAAGAAATTCAATAATAGCAGAATAAAAAATCTTTCAGTCATATGCACAGCTAAACACAACCGTTTTTGGGCCTGGATTTAAACATTGTCAAAGTGAAGGCCTGTCTCACAACTTCATGAAGACTGTTCCAGGTTTTAGCTGCATATAAACTGAAATGATGATTCCCCATGTTTGGGTCCTGAAGTCCTCAGCGTGTGAGATGGTTCATATGGCACTAACATGTCAGAGATGTACTTTGGTGCTTTGATTTTTGATTCAGCAAAAATCTGTAATGTTTCTTAGTCTTCTGCATTATAGTTCAAGAATTCATAGTCTTTGTAAAGTATTGTCATGTCATAACAAGTATTGGCAAGCATGTGATTTTGGTTGGCCGGGAAAGCAAGTTAACATGGAGATTTGTCAGGCTCTGTTGTCCAGTTCCACACTCTTCTGGATTCAAACAGAAGATAAGAGGGTCTGGACACGCACGCTATGACAAGCTGAGAGAGAGTGAGAGAGAGAGAGAGAGAGAGAGAGAGAGAGAGAGAGAGAGAGAGAGAGAGAGAGAGAGACGAGAGAGAGAGAGAGAGAGAGAGAGAGAGAGAGAGAGAGAGAGAGAGAGAGAGAGAGAGAGAGAGAGGAGAGAGAGAGAGAGAGAGAGAGAGAGAGAGAGAGAGAGAGAGAGAGAGAGTACTATTATTTATATTACAGAAGGATGATATATTGGTTCTGATATTGGTCTTGTGACATCGGCGGGGTTTCAAAGTTATTGGAATTGGTCCAGGATTGAAAAAATAGAGGTGTCACAATTTTTTTTTTCATAACTTAAGATACATTAGGCTATGGATTTAAAACTTTTTAATATGGTTATTGGCCATTGCAGCAAAACAAATATCGGCTATTGTATCGTCTCATGAGACCATATCTAAATTTGTTGCGATTAAAAGTCTCCTAGATAACTCTTCAGTCTATTTCCTGCTTGTCCATGGACCTTTGCCTGGAATGTTCCACAGTATAGCATTAAAATCACACCCTTCAATGTCTCTTCATGAGTAAGCACAGTCCATCTCCGTCAGACTCTCTCTAGTGGTCGGAACACTCCACTGCACCATCACAGACACAGTGACGTCCACAGACCATAATAATCTAATTACAGCCTGTTGCCCTGGTGCTCAAACACTTAAACAATTAGCCGTTTAAAGTCATCACTGCTGCTCACAAAGAGGGACGTGTGCAGTATTCAATAGTTAAACACAGTTATACAGCAACAGTTTGAATGAACAACCCAATCAACACTCCCTTCCTCATTAATAATTATAGTTAAAGGGCCTGTATGTAAGATTTTGATTTTAAATTCCATAAACATGACTCAACTGTGTCCCCCCATATACGAGGTAAATGTGTTCAAATCAAATATAGCTTTTACTGATAACAATGCTGATGTATTCTTAATTAAAACACATTGGACATGGTGACCCATGTATTTATGTTATAATTTTGTGTTTTGATTTAAGATGATTATCCAGTCAGAAAGCAGAATGAGCCCCACATGAGTCTCTCATTTGGGTTGCCAGTTTGACTGCTGAAATCCAGTTGGTTTAAACCTAAAAGGACTCTCTCTAATTTATACGCACTACCTAAACCTCAGTACCTGCAGCCAATCATGAATCAGTGCTAGTGCAGCCTCGGCAGCTGAGTGAGTGAATTCTGGAGGTTCTGAGCTTTCACATAAGGCCTGTCCATGTACTGAGGATGAGACAAATTTGTATGTGTCCTCTGTCTGCAGGTTAAGGTTCTGGCAACTCAGGTTCAGATATGATTGTAGTATTTTATTTTTATTTTTAAACATTGAGGGCACAGGCTACATACAGTTTGTACAAGTACAGAGTGACCAGAGTGGAGTTTTGCCGTCACGGGAATGCTAACAACAACTAGCATGCATCATTTGATGCTTTATAATTAGATGCAGATCTGCATAAAAATAGAGGTGCGTACATATATTCACTTTTGTTTTACATTTGTTGTCTGAATAACAGTCCAAATATTTGAAATCCATATTTAGATACAGCCAGCACACAAAGTTCTCAGTTTCAAGAGCTGCTTATACAATATAACTGTACAGTGGCAAGACACATTTTTGCTCAATACATGGGAAGAACTTGTATGCAGGGCCTTTAAATCAAGGTTAACAGCTTTTTTTTCATGTTATATGACCTTTATTTCAAATAATAACTAAGCTCCTATTAGAGTCAGGAGAGAGGAAAAAATAATACAGTTCTTATACAGGTATTTAAAATAGCACAGAAGATTGATAAATGGCACATAATAGGTAACAGCAAAAAAACATTTTCTTCTACCGTTTCATGGCACAAAACATGACATATAATCAGCTCTCTGTAACTGAAATGTAGGGGGAAAGCTTGTGCCCCTCCATTCTTCCTCGAACCAACACAATTCCAGCTTATTAATCAAAGTGTCATTCAGTGTCAGAGGGAGAGAAATACAAGTCTCCTATAATAACCGACCTTACTGCTTTCACACGTAGAGCTGTGAAATCCCACGGCTCAGAAATAAACCTGAGTCACCTCCTCGTGACTTAAGGAAATTACAAAATACATCGTACAGGAAAACAAGCTGTAATCAAAGAGCGACTCAATGTGGCACCAAAAGAATCTAGAAAGTAGAAGACCTTGCCATAGAGACATAGTATAGAATCATGAAAAATTATTTTAATATTTAAGGTGCTGTATCTGATATTTGGTCACAAATGGTAAATGGTCACTTTTTTTATAGCGCTTTTCTACCTTTCAAGGCACTCAAAGCGCTTTACAACAAGGAACCAGTCACCCATCCACACACACATTCATACACCAGTGTACGCAGACACTGGGGGCGAGGTGGGTTAAGTGTCTTGCCCAAGGACACAATGACAGCATTCATTTGTGAGGGCTGGAATTGCACCGCCAACCTTCAAGTCAGTGGATCTAACCACTCAACCAATGATGTTTATGTAGAGAGCAGGATTTGAACCGCCAACCTTCGGATCAGTGGACAAACACTCAACCAACTGAGCTACTGAGTTACGGTCTTAAAAAGTGAAAAATAGAATTAGTTCATTTTACACAATTTGCAGTCATCCAGTCATTCTTCACTTACCTTATGCAGTCAGAGCATCCTAATTATTTACTGTGATGAGTTTATAAAATATCAGAATCAGAATCAGAAGAAGTTTTATTGCCACTGTCCGTGAGCAGAGCTCACAGACTAGGTACTTACTTCTGTGATAAAGTGCGACATAGAACACAGACAAAAAAAAAAACACACTGAATAAATACAAATAAGGGCATGCAGGAGGTAGAAAAAAATATATACAATAGCAGTATCAAAAACACAACAGTGAAAAATGGGTGACAAGTGGTATAAAGTGTCCAGTTTAGTGCAGGTTTATGAAAGTGTTCACGACGAGAGAAACAGCAGAGGGGAAGAAACTGTTCTTGTGACGAGAGGTTCTGGTCCTGATGGACTGTAGCCTCCTGCCAGAGGGAAGTGGCTCAAATAGTCCATGTCCAGGGTGAGAAGTGTCAGCTGCTATACGACCTGCTCGTCCCGAGTCCTGGAGACGTACAGGTCCTGGAGAGATGGAAGGCTGCAGCCAATCACCTTCTCAGCAGAGCGCACAATGCGCTGCAGTCTCTGTCTGTTCCTGGCAGGGGCCCCAGCGAACCACACGGTGATGGAGGAGGTGAGGATGGATTCAATTATGGCCGTGTAGAACTGCACCATCATCTGGACCAGCGGCTTGACTTTCCTCAGCTGCCGCAGGAAGTACATCCTCTGCTGGGCTTTCTTGATGAGGGAGCTGATGGTCGGCTCCCACTTGAGGTTCTGGGTGATGCAGGTGCCCAAGAAGCGGAAAGAATCCACAGTGGTGATGGGGGGGTCAGTCAGGGCGAGGGGGGGCAGCGGGGCTGTGACTTTCCTGAAGTCCACAATCATCTTCACTGTCTTCTGGGTGTTGAGAGCTCCAGGTTGTTGCTGCTGCACCAGGACAACAGCCAAATCCACCTCCTCCTGAAGACAGACTCATCCCCGTCCGAGCTGAGCCCGATGAGGGTGGTGTCATCCGCAAACTTGACCAGTTTGACGGAGTCGTGGCTGGAGGTGCAGCAGTTGGTGTTCAGGGAGAAGAGCAGGGGGGAAAGTACACAGCCCCTGTGGAGATCCTGTGCTGATTGTCCGAGTGTCTGAGACATTCTTACCCAGCCGCACGCGCTGCCTCCGGTCTGTTTATCAGTTTATAGTATGCTATTGTAAGGTGTAATTGTATGTTTATGTATGTTTAATGTATGTTCATTGTTATATACAGACAGTACACAGCAGATTTATTTTGACCTTAAGAGCTACTTATACAATATATCTGTAGTGAGGCAAGACATATTTTGCTCAAATACATGGAAAAAAAAAATCTGATTCAAGGCCCTTAAGGACTGTACACTGCAAATGTTTGAGATATAGAATTTCTATAATTTTTTATGCAGCAAGATCTTTTGGTTTGACTCTCAGCAAGAAGTAATGCATAAGTCTTACATAGCACTTTTGATTCCAGATATTCACTCCATACTTCGTGTAAGTAAGCTACAGAGTCACAGCTGCCCTGGGGCAAACTGATAAAAACGAAGCTCCCAATCTGCACCTCCGACCACCACCAATCACTCACACACCACATTCATATAAGGCGAGATGGGTGAAGTGTTTACCAAAGGACACAACAGAAGTTCGCACTAGAGCTACCAGCCCCTCACTGTGGCACTTGGTATTTCCAGCGGCCTCCCATCCACGTACTAACCAGGTCCAACCTTGCTTAGCTTTTGAGACCAGACAAGATGGGCATTGACAAAGGACGTATAGCAAAGTTTGCGTGAGTGAAGATGACAGTGGTCTTACAAACCTATTTGGATGGTGACGCATATATGCAGTGGATAATATATTACTATCTTGCTCCCTCTAGTGGTAGACAGAGGTCACGCACACAGCCGTTGCAACAAATTGGCATAATTTAGACAAGTATAAGAATAAGAAAACCACCTTTCTACATGTAAATTCAGGTTTATGCAATCTGCAGGTAAAATTTACACAATCCTTTGCAAATCCTTGTCAAACATATTGAAACAATGATTAGTTCTCAATTATAGTAAAAAAAAATAAAAATGTGTTGCAATCTTTAAAAGCAAACAAAATTAAACCAATAAATGCAGGTATTGTGGAAAAATAAATATAAGTAACATTATACAAACATAAACACCATTGCTGTAACTGCACAATACCACCAGCAGAGGGCAGTGTATCATCACAGTAACACATACGAGGCTGTTACATAACAAGTCATTTCTCTGGACTGGAGGGACTTTCACATCCTCTGTCTCATCTAATGAGAGTCAAAAACATTCAAAACAAGACAAGAGTGCAGTCAGAAACCAAGCACGAATGAATAGTACAAGTACACACATATGACTAAAACTGAATAAGCCTGGACAGATCAGTACTAAACCAGGACTAGAACAAGACCAAACCTACATCAGGACTAAACTGGGCCAACAAACGCAATGAAACGTGAGCGCAAAATACACAATTCAGTGAGCAGGGAGTTGCAGGCATTCTGGTTATAAACACTGAAAGGGTCTTTTGGCTTAGTTTAAGATGCACTATGTAACTTTTGTGGTCAAGGGTCCGCCACTAGCTGCAATTGACTTTCACACTAAGGCCAAGTTACAGACAGGCCAGATCTGTGGAGAGGTGAAAGACACGGTAGTAACACATACAACCAATAAACTTTACAAATTTATTTTCAATATGAATTTACACACCTTTATAAAAACACCTGTAATTAAATTAATGTGAGATTGAAAGAGGGGGTATTATGCACAATCGATCTTTTGAGCCTTCTACTATGTTTTAACATTGTTCCCTAATCAAAAACATGCCTGAGATTTTATATGCCATCCCTGTATGTTTGAGTAATCTAGCGATCTCTCCTGGGCCCTATGCAAAACCTCCTTACGGTTAGCAGTACAAGCCTGCACTGCCCACAAGCCTATGTCACCCATTGCCCTGCACGTCAATTTTTCATAAATATACAAAAGCATGATATAAAACATTACACTACAACTTCACAAATCTGTTGCGATGTAAGTAGTCTCTTAAAAAAAAGGTAACAAGGCAACCTACAAGTGTTATGTATAATTAATACCCCCCTCTTCTAGCAATTTCTAGCAAACAAGATTTCCATGGAGACTAGAAAATGTCAGACTCCCCATCAGAAAAGTTACATAATGCATCTCTAAACCCTGTATTTTCTGTGTTATTTCTTTGTCAGAGCAGTGCCTTGTCTTACCGTGGCTGTGGCTGGCCCCTGGACTAGCTGTTGAGGGGCTGGACAGGTGCTGCTCCCTCACAGGTGTGTGAAGCCCCACCTCCTTCTCACGCTCGCGATCTTTGAGCTGCCTCTGGCTCATCCTGGCTGGGGTCAGAGCCACGAATTCATCACTGCTCACTGCTGGAGGACAACACAGGCACAGACAGGAGCAGAAGGTTAAATGGTGATTTGTAAATTGGGAGTAGTCTAATGTAAGTAGTAGCAGTAGTAATAGCAGTAATAGTAGCAGTAGTAGTAGAACCAAATCACTGAGTTATAACACAAAGTAAATATATAATTTTAGTTGATTAATAGGTAGTGATGGGAATTGATAATATGTCACTATCAATGGCACCTTTTCGACCCAACAATGATTTTTATTAATTCATAAATATATAATGTGTCTTTATGCATACTGTTTTATCAGCCTATATTGTATCTAATCTTAATTAATACAGGGCTATATTATGATCAAAAACTACAATGTAAGCATTAGATATTGAAAAACTTTTGAAGCTGTCAAAATGCAGATTTGTGGTTTTATTTGCTACTGTTAGTGGGGTCATCTCTCCACAGATGTGACGTGTAACTTGGCCTGGTAGCATCAATGGGCTGTTCCCCTGGAGATAGATAAGTTTAATGCCATATTGTGGAACATACTAGGCAAAGCAGTAAAATCTCTATGGAGACAAGAAGGTACCATCCCCATTACAGATAAGTTACAGTATGGTAACATTATGCAGTTTAAATTGTGTAACTGGAAAAATAATAACAGTCATTAGGTAATACAATGTAATGAATTAGTATATTAGCTCAATTTTCCCGAAGAAGTTTGCCTTACCCGATGTGGCCCGGTGCTCCCTCACCTCTGCATGCTGCTACATGAGGAAATGTTTGTACAGAAAATATGTATAAGAGATGAAAAAGCAAAAAAAAAAAAAAGAGAGAGAAAAAAATATGTATGAAATACAAAAGAATAGACAAGCATAAAGCATTTGAAAAAAAAGAGAGCAGTGTGATGCAGGGAGTGTCCATTGGGTAGCAGTGTTGAGGCGTGGTTCAGCATCAGCAGCAGTGGCCAAAACATGGAATACAAACAAAAAGAGACAGAACAAAAGAAACACATTAGTTTAAATGAAAAAATCTAATGGAGGCTGAACATAAAACAACACACATGTGGGTCAATGAGGGATAAACAGAGGAACTTAAAGTGATGGGAGCATTTGCAGTAAGAGGTATCGACAATAATGAACTGGTCTTGAATGTTACTCTATTTTTCAAAATTCCTATATATTAACATTGTTATTATCATTATCATATTTAAATTTAACATCATAGTGTGGAACATTCCAAGCACTATAATTGCATCTCCATGGAGACAGGCAGGTGGTGGACCCACTATCAAATAAGTTGCATAGTGCACTTTCATTTTTACAATCTGAAGATTTAAGGCTAGGACAGAAAGCAGTGCATTATGGGTCCTGACTCCCAAACCAAAAGTAGGTCGCAGGACGTGAGTAAGAAAATAATAATGTTTTATTAATGTTTAATAGTTAAAGTAGTATATTAACTTGGCAACCACCAATCTTAAGTAATAAGACATTTAGCTATAACAAGGGTTGTAGACATTTTGAGCTGTTGTGCCGACAATGCCCCCTTGCACTGGTACTTGAAAATAACGTTTATAATCTTATTGCAAAGCTGGTCACATACATGGCACAAGTTTTTCTATTACATATAAAGTAGGGAAAATGTGGAGAAATAGTATAACAAAAATGGAGAACTCAAAAGTCATGCATGCAGAGTTGATAGAAGGCCAGGAGTTCCTCAAGGTTCAACACTTGGACCAACATATTTTTCCTCTAAACATTTTACCATCTTATAATTATACATTTTCAGGTTTATTTAGGATATACATTTATGCACACCGCAGATTGAAGCAGATTTTCCAACTGAGACTTTTCCTGGTTAAATAAATAAAATAAATAAATCAAGACAGAATATAGTAGCTGCTTCCATCACAGTTAGTTTCACGTATAGTGAAGGTAATCGAAGCCCTATAATGAATGAGTTTGGTGAAGGTGTATAAACTTTAAAAACACGGAGAAGCACCTCTCCATTACAGGTTACATCAAGAGGTCAGAGACAAGCATAGCGAGAGATTCTTACTAATACAGGATAACAGCTGAAACAGATGAAAAAGATGATAAAAAACAAAAACAATTCTAGGCAGAACTGGTAAATAATCAATGTCATGTAATAAAACATAGCTAAATTTCTTTCCTCCCAAATCTGAACTCTGCCCCAAACCACATGATTTTACTGACACAGGATAACTGCCCAGCCCCAACTAAAGGTATATTTTTGACAAGGAAATCACAATACGGCTAGAAAGGTCTGTTTAATAAAATATAGGATGCAGTTAGTTGTATAAAGATGTACCCATTTAAAAATGTAAGCATAAATATTTAAAAGTATCTTGTCCCTTTCATACAAACCAGCATTATCGGCCTAATCCTCCATGAGACCAAAGACAATCACTATTGAATCATTCAAGTACCAAAACAACATGTCTGACTGGACTGTTTCTAATCACTCCAAAGTAAGGGTTGAATCTGATTGGTTGAAGTATCCCCTGTGTTTGTCAGGTGGAAGTATGTTTTTGATGGGGAAATTGGAACAAAGCTAGAAAGGCCTGTGTTACATAATATAGGAGTTAATAGTTATACAAGAATGTAAACAATGTTAAATTTATGCTAATCAGAATAAAACATGAGAATGAATCAAAAATAAGCAGACATTTTCAAAAGTGTCATGATCCTTTTATATGAACCATCTACCTAATCTTCCATGAGACCAAACACGACTGAATCATTCAAGCACCAAAACAACACGTCTGATTGGACTGTTCCTAATCACTCCAAAATAAACCTTGAATCAAAGCGTCTCCAGTGTTTGTCAGATGGAGTATTTACCACAACAAGGCTTTGGGATTACAAAGTTCATGCGAGCGTCACAGAGAGATTAATGTGAGTTCTTTTTCAATCTTATCTGAGCTCATCGTGTGATACTGTATTCAGATTTGTGTCTAATACGGAAAGAAGTATCCTGGAAACGCGAAGGGTGCCAGCTTTCCCTGACCCCTCGCTGGTTCACGCATAGGTCAAACAACTTAATCTGGGTTAGACTGACAGTCCAAGCTCTTTATGCTGACTAGTGCAGGGGTGTTCAGGAATATTCAATCAGCAATTGTTGTACTGTGTTTTACTTTGCTTTAAAGTGCATACAGGACGGACTATTTCACTAAAACATACTTAACATTAATATATTTAAAAATTTTACTTAAGTCTTTTTAATTTTGGTGAAGTTTATAATTTTATTTCCAGGACACAGGCAGCCGATACGTTATATGGACAAGTATGTTACCTAGCCTACCTAGGGCCAAAACTAGTCTAAATTGCACAACAGTCAGAAAAAATCCCTTTCTTGTGCATAAATAGTCTCTGCATTTTGGAGTTGATGGAGTTTGATGACAGTAAATGACATATATAGAGGTATTCAGTTTTTTGAACTCACTGCACTTCCTGTATTTTACAACCTCATGTTTTCTCCATTTCTTCACAAACTGATGGCAAACATTTAGCTCAGGTACTATCCCAATATTAATATAATTAATAATATATATTAATATCAATAATTTGTCAACTGCACTCTAAAATACTACCATGATTGCTGTATAGAAGACACCTGATAATATAGGAATACAATCAAGCAACTGATAAAACCAAGCAAATTCACGTCTAAAAATGGTTTTAAGACAATAATCTGCCCTTTATCTGGAGGAATGTTTGGCACTTGTGATCAATAACACGATCACCATAGAGAAATTAAGCCTTAAGTTAAAATCCAAGAGTTTCATCACAATTAAGTTTAAACAGGTTCAGTACATTTCCGTATGAACCCAAAGGTTGCTTCACATGTGGCTTGACATTTTAAATTCTCACGAAACGTTGCTATCAGTCAGTTTTATATCAGCAGGATACAAGTGGGAAGCACTGCATCTGGTATTTGTGCCGGCCTTATGCTGAAAATGTATAGTTTAAAATCAATATCTAAAAATAATACAACAAAAATTAAAATAAAAACATTTCCCAAGCAGGATGAAAGATTGATCTTGACTTAATCATTTAGGTGATGTACCCTGCATGATTTCTATGGGTTCCTGTGTAATACATGCAAACACTAGTACTGGTAATTTAGACCTCTGCAAACGTGTTCTGCAATGCATACAGCCTTGACATTGTAATATTCAGCATAGGTAAATAAAGACCAGCAGAAAGGGCTGTATTTTAAGATAAGGTGAACTCTTTGATTCTCTGACTGTGTGAAATGAGTTCTTTATCATGTGTGCTTAAGAGCAGCAGTGTGTTGTTAGATTGATTGAAGGACACTGACTAAGAAGACGTGGAGTGGAATGCTTTTAAAATATTCTGAAATGATGTTTTAGTTCAGACAAAGACAGGCTTTTTAAACAAGAACATGAAGAGTGCTGTAGCTCTTGATCAAAATTGTCATGTTTTAGTTGTTTTTCGGCCTGGTTCACACATTAGTTTATTTACATTAGCTGGTTTTATCATGCTTTAGTTGGTGACAATTTACAAAGGTCATATGAAAGGCAGATATATTCTAAGGTCCTAAAGGGTTTACAATCCCCAAATCACTATTTATACACCAAATACAATGCAGTGACATGTCTTTCCATTACAACAATCTTTTTGAAAAGAGCTGAGTGTATTTATATAAAGGCTGTGGCAGATTACATAATGCTTAAACATCTCTGACCCAGATACTACAGCAGAGTGGAGCACACAACATTAAACACATGTATTTATTGACTTTTTAAATGGTGCTTCAGGCAATGTAAGCGTTATGGTTACTTAAAGATCCTATATTACACAAAACTGACTTATGAGCTTTAAGCCATGTTATAATGTTGTTACCTCTTCAAAAACATACCTGAAGTTTTTTTTTTTTATTATTAGGCTGTTGACATCTCATAATGCTCTGTTCCACCTGGTGATGCCATACAGTGGTAGTTTTCAAGTTAACAGTTTCACCTTTAGTTCAGTAGAGATTGGTAATTCCAAGGCTGAAATTATTCACATTATTCTAGTGAAGATCTATGAAGTTTAAAAAACACAGTGGAGCGCTTCCTGTATTACCACATGACATCACAAAGTGGAAGAGTGTTTTCTGTTAGAGAAAACAACTTGGCCTAAACGCAGGATTTGTGTGTTAAACATGTGTGAATGAAACAAAACACAACTAAAAGTATGTTTATGATGAGCAAATAACATTATAACATCAGAAAAATCAGAAAATAGCGTAACATGGACCCTTTAATACAGGGGTGTCAAACTCAAATTAGCTGCAGGCTGCTGGAGGTAGAGTCTGTGATTTAGCACAAATCTCTTTATCTGAAACTTCATTAGATCTCAAAATTTGCACAGAATATTTTACTTTTTATTCTTTGAGTACATTTTAAAATAGCTACTTTGATACTTATATTTTAGTAGATTTTTTCCCGTGATACTATTTTTTTGCTTTTACTTAAGTCATAATATTCCAGTGACGGAAGTACTTCCATCACTGGAAGATTGATCACAATTACTATTTTGTTCAGAGTTCAAAAAACATTTTTGCCATAAGACAGTCCACTCTTATGGGACCAAAGTCTAGTAGCTGCATAGGTCCTTAGTCAGCCATCACTCTACAGATTCATCACAGCTTGTCAATACCACAGTCTCCCATATAGAGGCAGAGAGCATGTAAGTATGTGCATGCGTCTGTGTGTGTGTGCGCGCGTTTGTGTGTGTGTATATGGGTGTGGGAGGGGGTCCTGTTGATGAGTTACAGCCACTGCAGAGGCCAAGGCGCACTCAACACTCAATGTGTTTATTGTGCAACTGAATCAAGTCACAGGTCTGTAGTGAGACTGATGCATGCAACATTATACAGAGGAGAAAATGGGCATACAATCTCTGCTTTATGTGAAATGTTGTACTATGTAAAAAAAAAAAAAAAAAAAAGGGTATTGATTTTTAAAAAGACACTAGGTAAGTTTTTAGGTGGACTGTTTTGAAACCTTTTCTTCATGAAGATGTCACTGTTGTGGTTTGGTCTGGAATGTTCCACAGTAAGGCACAAAACTTAGCAATCTCCATGGAGATAAGTAGGTGAGCAAACTGATGGTGTCACAATACAAAAAATGTCAAACTTATTTTTGTTTTACCATGTTTAATACATTTCACTTTTATTTTTTTTAACGCGCTCTGAGTCCCCCCTCCCTTTTTTCTCCACACGCCAAGTCACTCCCCCTTCAGAACACTATCACAAAACAATCAGCATGCATCCCACTAATAAAACTACGGCACATGATGTCAGGTTTGTCAAGTTGCTGTGTGCAGTTTTTGCTAAATGATCACTCAATGACTGAAACAGGGACAAAATGACATCTAAAACCTCTTCAGAAATGTTTCTGATGAGAGACTATTGTAAAATGGAAGAAAGCTAAGAAAAAACAAAAAAAAAAATTATAATACAGTGGACCTTATTTTTTTTCCCTCAAAATAATAGTTTCTTTACTATTACCATGTGGTCTTATACCAGGTCTGATATAGGTCATCTCTAAAATTGTCCAGGGAAGATCCACATTTTGTCATTTTTTGTCAGTATTGATACTTGTTGAAATAAGTATATTAAGTGAAATAGGTAAGTTTCACAACTAGTTTTAGTAGGCTATTGATAAGTATCAATACTTTTGACTCTACACCAAACCAACAATTTTTTTGAGTTGAAAAGTTACAGTGGACATTACACACTTAAAAACACATCCGGGAACATTAACATTTGAATCTGAATCTCATTCAGAATATATTTGTAGTGTTAGCAGATTTTAGTAAATAAAATATACTAATAAGTAATATAAAAATAATAACTACTGTAATTTCACGACCATAAGGCGTGGGTAAAAGTTGCGAACATCGTGGGAGCGATGGATGACAGACGGTGAACACAGCTTTACAAAGACCGGGAGGCAGCGCCAGGCGAGTTACGCCACGATTTGTGAATGGATTGTGGATGCTTGGGCTAACGTATCTGCTTACACTGTTCTTTGAGCTTTCGCAAAAGTCGACATTGTTCACGCGGAGCGGTACAGCAACAAAATGGACTCTGATAGTGGAAACCTGGTGTATTTTTTTAGAAATCTAGCGCAGCTGTTCATTTCAGATACAGATGAAGACTTTGATGGATTTGTGAATTAATTAAAAAAATGATGTGAGCACTTTGCTAAATACTTGAATAAAGCACAACTGTACACAGTATGTGCTCTAAAAAAGGCAAAAAAAAAAAAAACCCAAAAAAATGCATGTTTTACCGTGCCTGCGCACTAAGGGCCCGGTGCGCCTTTTGTATGTGTTAAATGCAGAGAAAAGCACCTGTAACTGAACTGCGCCTTATAATCCGGTGCGCCTTATGGCTGTGAAATTACGGTAATATAAAATGTTGCTTTTGACTCAGATAAAGCAGAAGTACGCGGTGCAAAGAAAACCAGAGGCTCGTAACTAAATATGCACAATTTGTTCTCATACTATGAAAACACAAGACATCCAAGAACAATACAATTGTGTCCAGAATCATGTTTAGTTTGTTCAAATCCATTCACCTACATCACACCTGTTAACGTCCTTTGCTTTATAGGTCTGTCTGTAATGTTTACTACAGATGGAGGGCAGCTAAACGTAATATTGTATAAATGGATGTTTGTGTTAACACAGTGAGTTCTTGGGGCTAGTAGTCACTGAGAGAAATGATCTGGTTCAACATTTGTAAATTTGCATATTCGATATTTTATGGGAAAGTAAATGTAATCAATTAGGGAAAAGTGTCTCTTGCTGGGAGGATGACATCATCACATTCAGTGTCTGAAAACCACCAATCAAACAGTCTCATTCTTTGTGTCCTCTGTAGTGTCACCAGTTTAGTTACCTTCACTTCCTTTGCTATTGGCAATATATGGCCAAATGATTATTGTGGTCACAATATTCATACTCTAAGGAAAGATCACAGCTAATGCTTAAGTTTTAAAGTTTTGAGATTTATAGTTTTAATGGAAACTGAAATATAATAATTCTTCATATAGTCCAAGATGTCGTCTTGTTCATTTAAAACTTTTTAAGTGGTTCAAAGTTATTCCTTTACTTACCTTATACATTCTGAATATCCTAATTATTCACCAAAATGAATTTATAAGCACTTTTCATAACCAGAGACTCAAGCAGTATCATGGTAATGACCACATGCTAACATGCACTTTCCTGATTCTTTGACCTCTGGAGCTGAAGCAATACAAATTATGCTCAAATACACGTGAAGAAACAGGTACAGGACATCTAATCTATAGTTATCAAAGTGGAATAGAAAGAGATGTCCAAATGTTGTTTCAAAAGCTTAAGCATTATTTAGGATCTATACCCAACGCTGCATCAATTACAACTGCACACCAAAGTTAGCACTATAGTGGTAATAATAATACAGGCGTTTCAATGTGCAAAGTCTCTAGATCCCATTTAGCAGACTGCCTAAAGTGCCTATCGAGTTTCTATATGTCCGCCCACTTCACGCCCGCAACAGCTTTCTCCTCTTTCTGCTAGCAAGCAACAAGAAACCTTGCTTGCTGAGTCTATGAGATTCACACTGGACCCCCTACTGACAATTAACCATTTAAAACATTATAAAGAGCCAGAAAGAAGGTCAAAAACTTTGGTAATATTAGTTGTTTTCAGATTCTGATTTAGAATATGATGATGTCATATTCCCAGATGAAGCCAATTTTCCCTGTTGATTACATAACATATCTAAAAGTTAACTTCACAAATGCAGAACCTGATCGTAGACCAGTGGCTCTCAACTTTGCACACCAAGTAAAAATATTGGCTTTCCGAGTACCACCTGATCTAAACCAGGTTGTAATGTCATCTGAAACTAGGGCTGCAAGATTAGTAAAATCTAAATCGAAATTGCAATTTGAAAGGACACAATCAGCAAATCGCAAAGACTGCAAATTTTGTAATTTCCTCCAGAAAATAAAATCTCCCGTCTTAATCTGCATAAAAACTTCTAACACACTAGTTTAGATCTGTACAAACATGTTCTGAAATGTGTTTCTTGTATTAGTTTGTGAGTTCATATTTTCAATCTTTTTGTCAATAATTCTTGAACTTTGAACAGAATCCTTTTTTGAAAACATAAATTGCGAATAATCACATTCTAATTGCAATACTTGTCAGGAAAATAACAATTAGATATTTTTCCCAAATCGTTCAGCCCAACCTGAAACCCAACAAGACTGTTCCAATCATGTCCAACCCACTAAGTAAATATTCAGCAGGCGAGTAAACATAAATGCATACCGTTTCTGAGTTGTGTCTATAGCAGCAGTTGTTATCTCTTGCTGTACTAAACCAGGTCTAACCCACTCACTCTCTCTCTCCACAAACTCAGTTAACTGTAAAAGGGAGGAACCACAACAGGACAAGTACGTCATGCACTTGGCTTGTTGTGGTCCCCCTCCCCCTGCACAGTAAAATATTTGCAAACTTATAGAAATGCCTGAAATTAAGTGTCCAACATTTTAAAAGTTACTGCCTTAAAAAAAACATGAAAAACAGAACTAGTACGTTTTAATGGGTTGCAGTGGTCCAAAGTTATTCCTCACTTGCCTTATGCATTCCGAGCATCCGAATTATCCACCATGATGAGCTTATAAGCACATTTCACAAGTTTCAGAGGCCAGAAGAGTGTTTTGCAGTCACAGTAATGCTAACAACAACTAGCACGCTAACAGTGTAAAAACATTACGTCCTAGTTCACAGACAATAAAAACACATTAGAATTAGATGTAGACAGCACA
>JAIEZT010000054.1:19707680-19720390 GCA_019594935.1 Periophthalmus modestus
TGATGAAAAAAATCTAATAAACTGACAGCTGGCAGCTTTAAATGTAATAATATTCAATTTCACCTTTTCAAAGTGTGAAATCATTCAAAGTAGCCCCTGGTAAGTGCTTGTGTAATCGTGACTAGCATACGTACGCTTGTAGCCACAGCTGCCCTGGGGTAGACTGACAGAGGAGTGGCAGCTGACCTAAAACCACCAACAATCACTCACACATCACTGGTGTTTTGCAAGGACACAAGGGCAGTGAGGTTGGTCTTTATCCTCTAAGCCACTGCTGCTCATTTGTTTTGTAAAATACTCTTGCTCTTATGTTGGGATGTGTATAATCAGTTAATCCTGACCTCTGCCGTGGTGGCATATTGATCTGCACAGTAGGGGTTATCTCCCTTAATGCTTTCCACCAAAACCTTCCCTCTTTAAAGGAGTAACAGAAGACCTCAGGACAGTTTCCCAGGGCCTTTCAAATCCACCATTAATTAAAACAGTGTTTCTCAATCAAGTGGTACATGAGCTCCTTCAGGACCTGCAATAGTCCTGTTATAGACCTGGTTTAGATATGGTGGTAATCTTTTCTTTGGTGTTACATGGTATGAAAAGTCTGAGAGCCACTGTCCCAGAGAGGAGTTTATTGACCTTATTCCCCCCCTCCCCATTTTTCCACTAAATGCTACTAAACTGCGCTTTCTTTCTGGTGGTACTTCCAGTTAAGCAAGAATTCCCATTCATTTCAATGGAGAAATTGGGAAAAGTTTTGCTGCTAAAATATGATATAAAGTAGGTTGATTTGTATAAAATGTTCGATGTTTATGTGCACCAACACTGCACCGATTCTCTGAGAGGCTTTAAAATGACTCTGTAGACTGTAGAGAACTTATTTGCAGTCAAGATTGGCAGCCGCATGTAAAATAATACAACCTAAATGACAATAGCGGCACCCATGGCATCTTAAGGAATAAGAAGAATACAATTACACAATAACTAAAGGGAACACTATGTAACTTTTCTGGTCCAACACCTAGTTGTCTAAATGGAGATGTAGCTTTGCCACGCATGAACGTACCAGTCTGGCATTTATTAATTTACTAATGTTTTTATTGCTCAAAAATACCTGTGCCCTCACACTTTCCGTAGATCTGATCTATAAATGTGTCCTGTGTTTGTCATGAAGATACTTGGATCATTTTTAATGCTTTACTGGGGAACATTACAGGCATATTCTCCATGGGGATGAGCATGTGGCAGACCCTCCAGCAGAAAAGTTGCACAGTAAACCTTTAAGCTGACATAAATATGTGGGCCTTAATATCAGTATGACTATCAGCAACAAGATAAATATCAGATATCAAAAGCACTATAAACTTTTTACTGTCTGGTTGGAGACTGTATTGTTTTAGCCTGGAATGTTCCATTGTATGGCATTAAGTGTATCCATCTTCATAAGGAGCAAGATATGCCAAAAGGCAGCCAGGTGTGGTCAGGTGTGTGGAGAGGCAACCCCACTCACAGTAAGAAGCAAGAAATACACCTGCAACTGAATAAAAGCATGTTAGGTAAGTTAAATAGAATATTGTGGCAAAAAAATAAAAATAAAAATTTAAAAAAAGGCAAAAAAATATAACATTCTCCATGGTTGCAGAACACCACCAGAAAAAATTACAGAGTGCAACTTTAAAATGTCTTCATAATCTATTCAAAAACAGCACTTTGATATATGTCCTAATATTGTTCAGGCCAGTATTTCCCAACTCAAAATGTCCCCATTCACTTTAACAACTCTCCTCTCTCCATCAAGTCTTTTTCATTTAAACGCCCAGAACTGCAAACACAAATTAAACTCAATTAAAACTGAAAGAAAACATTGAAAGTACACAAAGTTATGCCTCACTAGTTTAATTATGAAGTATCTAAAATTGGCTGCAGAGGAAGAGAAGGAGGAGGAACAGGAGGAGGAGAGTGAGGGAATTGGTTCAAAAAACTGAGTGGTACTTGCAAGGCATTTAGCAAAGACCTGCTGCTATGGCTTAAGTGGAAGTCTTAGGGAGGTAATGGATGTAGTCATTATCAGACGTATAATCAAGAATCATAATTGGACTCCAGTGTGGGAGGCTGGAGTTGTGTTTTGTTTCATTCACACACATGTTTAAGTAACCCTTTATTACATCTGTCTACATCTCCAAAGCTCAAAATGTTCTGTTCAACCTATGATGTCACATAGTGGTAGTTTTCAAGTTAACAGCAACCTTTTACCTTTAGTTCAGTAGAGATTTACAGTTCCTAGGCTGAAATTATCCAAATGATTTTAGTGAGGATGTATGAAGTATACACAATGGACCACTTCCTATATTACCACACAACACTATAAGGTGGAGTGTTTTCAGTTTGAGAAAATAAGTCAAACCTAATATGCAGAATTTGGGTGTTTAAACATGTGTGAATCAAACAAAACATAACTCTTGGTATGTTGTTGATGAGGAAACAACACTATAATAAAAACACAAAATAGTGTAATATGGACCCTTTAATGACAAATAAAGGGTTTGAGATAAAGTTCAATTAACATTTTTAATTAAAAATATTGTATTCTATTTTATGTTGTATTTTACACACCATTTTAATCACTAAAACTGTAAAAGTGTACTGCATAAACAAGTGTCCTTCCTCTAGATATATCACAAAAGATACCAAATAAATACTCTTATGATACAATAATGAGCTGTATCATTAATTTAGCATTGCATATCAATATTTCAATATTTTCGCACATCTCTAGGTGACAGTGTACTTGGTACAGCAGTGTCATTTCACCATCAATACTGAAAATAAATGTATACAAGTTGTGAAGATGTATAGATGCATAGTTGTATAAATGCATAGTTGTATAGATGTATAGTTGTATAGCTGTATAGTTGCATAGGGGAGTAGTTGTCATAGTTGTATAGATGCATGGATATGTGAGGGTTGAGACTGACCGAAGTCTTATCGAGCTCCTGTTGGGACTCAGAGGATGACTCCATGGCCTCAAACCACAGTCTGCTTCAGTACTGATCAGGACACTGCATCTCTGTAAAGGAAAAGAAATACATTATCATATTTTTCGCTCTGGAGTACAAGTTGCACCAGCAAAAAAATGCATAATAATGAACAAAAAAACATATATAAGTCGCACTGGACTATAAGTCGCATTTTTTGGAGACCGAGACCAACAACAGACTTTATCTTTAAAGGCAAGTTATAATAATAACAACAATAAAACAGAACAAGAGACTGAATAGCAGTACAGCAGGCTAACGTACACATTTGTTTACCGGTATATTTATTCAGCTATACGAAGCATAGACAACGAACTGAATACATGTCTGATACATTCATGTAAGTAAAGTTAATTAGATAACTACGCTAACGTAACACATTTCTATTTATTCAGCTACATGAAGCATAGAAAACAAACTGAATAAGTGTCTGGTTTATTAACCAGCCAAACTATGAAAAAAGTGTGACTTACAGTCCGGAAAATACGGTACATTGAATACAGTAAATACGGTACAGAGGGTCAGTGTTGCTGTGTTCAGATGCGTTAGATGGTTATTACGGATTGTAGTCCTGCCAATTGATTAGTCGACTAAAAAGGGGGTATGGCAAAAGGTCTCCAAACTATTCAGTATCTCTATGTATCTGATCCAAACTGCACTAACAAGACTACAGTTGCACAGAAGTCCACGCAAAAAACTATTCATAAAAATATAAAGACAGATTAAACTGGTGAATTATGAGTTTAATCTGCATTTTTACATATAAACACCTAAAATATCAAATCTTCAGCTAACTTACTTGTTAACTTCTCCTTTCTGCTGTTGTTCCATATAAATCCTTATCTAATTAAAATGTTATGTTAACAATGTTAACTTAATGACTAAAAGCCTACAGTACTAGTGGTTATATGAAGTGCACCTGGAGCTTTTTGGGTAAGGTCCTGTTTAAATTCAGTCTCAGCTCAGTGTGTTCAAGGAGTTAGCTGTAAAAGATTAAATTCAGTAAAACTATAAATTGGCACTTGAATCTCAACTAGGGATATTATATAACCCTTGGATTTATATAGCACCTTTCAAGATATCCAAAGTGATTTACAGTGCATTATTCATACAGTCCACCCTCTGTGGTGGTAAGCTACTATTATAGCCACAGCTGCCCTGGGACAGACTGACAAAACAAAAGACTAAAGAAGTTCTTGGTAGATTAACACCCTGACTAACTGTTACTGTTGATAAATTATTCGACTAATATTTCTCAAAAATATTGTGTATCTCTGTGTATCTGACCCAAACTGCACTCAAGACTATACCTGTAGGGGGAGTTCATGCAAAAGCAACTATTTATATAGACAAATTACTGCAAAATGTATTTATATGTTAAAAAAGGTAGATCAAACACATGATTAACTTGCAAATCTTGAGCTAACTTACTTACTAACCTCCTTTCTGCTGTTGTCCCATGTAAACCCTTATAATCAACTAACAACACCTAAGACATCATCAAATGATTCATCAACTATACCCTAGTTTCAACCTGTTAAAACTATGTACTGCCTTCAGACTTTTCAGTCACAGCTAAAAGAAATCCCTCAATGACTCTTAACACAACCTTGTTTGTAACTGTTAATTGCTACGACAACAGTGCCAGTTTTTCATCGCTCTTAAACCTATGGATAAAACATTTTATTACAATGAATTTGCAGTTTCTGGTAATTCATTCCGTTTTATTAGATTAACTGCAGCTGTATCTAGTTCCAAACTGCTCTTTAACTTGAAGTGGTCTGATAGATTTATGCAGCCTCATGCCTACTCAGATTTCAATCACATTGAGATAGAGAAGCGTTTATGACACAATTTCAAAGCTCTAATTCAATGTGTTTGATATGGACCGATGCAGTTACAGGTTCAGATCTTTTATTAAGGCTCGTGTTAGGGCAAGATGGAGGAACTGCCACACATTTCCTCACAATTTGATTCTGAGTAAATCTAAGTATCCGGCTGAACTAAGATGATGTTCTGCACTGAGAGGAATTGGAGGAAAGATAAAAATGGACATATTCAGGAAAACGTTTAGGCAGTTTATCATTAATCTGCACCACTAGAGCAGAAAGGAAGTTAGTGAAAGGTTTTGTCTGTCAAAAAAATGTGAATTTCTATGGTATCTATGGATAATATAGATCCCCAGAACATGAATGCAACCTCAAAACCGGCTGGACACTGCTATTTTGGCTGTCTGCAAGAGCTGGCCGACATGACTAAAAGAGCTTATAACCAAAGAGGAGCTGTGATCGATATCAAGTGTGTCTGATATTTTATAGTCTTGAGTGCAGAGCAAGCCCTCCTCTCATTGCACCAAAAACTATGACCGACAAACACTAGCACAAACAGAAGACCTCAACCATGAAAAGGAAACATTTACACATTTCCTCGTTTTGTTTACAAATTTACAAACTTTCCAAACACAAAACTCCACTAGCATGCAGCACTGCTCGCCTCAACTAACTAGCACAACATAGCCAGATGATATTTGTCCAGACAAACTTGTTCCGCTGCCCTCCGGTCATAGCTTCTACCCTCCTCTCTTCAGAAAAAAATATCTTCATTCATCTGAAAGCAACACAAGTTTTCAATTTGCATTTAAAGGCCCTGTACCAGATTTCTCACATGTATTTGAGCTAAATGTATCTTACCCCAGTAGAGATATTGTATCAGTAGCTCTTGAGATCAAAATGAGTCAGATGCATACTGTCTGCATCTATTTAAAAATAATTTTAATTCCAATAATCAGGAAGTGCGTGTTAGCTAGCTGTTGTTCGCATAGTCACGGCAAAATTTCACTCTGGTCTCTGAGAGTCATGAGAAGCGCTTATAAACTCGTCATGGTGAATAATTAGGATGCTTTGAATGTATAAGGTAAATGAGGAATAACTGGACCACTGAAGACTGTTTAAAATTAACTAGTTCTATCGATCTAATCTTTGGTCATATCCACAATTGTGAACAAACACACAGTGTGAATGGCTCCACATCTTGCATTGTGAAATCCAAAAATATTTAATATTAAGTGTGGAGCAGACAGAATTTACAGACCCCCTCCAGACACCATGTTTAAAATCTCAGCCCATAAACCACGTACCTGTAGGACAATAACCTTAATGGGTCGGGTTAATCTGAAACATAAAGAGCCAACTGAAGCCATCTGCTGATGGCACCCCTGGCTCTTATCACTGTGGAGCAGGTGGTCCTTACTGTTTAATGAGGAGCTATAAACAAAATGGAGTCACCTGAACAGGCCCAGACAGGACAGGGGAACAGAACATTTTAACCAATAGCTAAATGGTGAATGGTCACATTTATATAGCATGTTTCTAACTTCAAGGCACTATGTGCTTTACATATTGGAATCACTCACTCATTCATAAACACATTCATACAGCAGTGTACAAAGATATTGGGGGCAGGTTAAGTGTCTTGCCCGAGGACACAATGACAATATTAATCTGCAGGAGTTGGAATCGTACCACCAAACTGTGGGCCACTGGATCTGACCACTCAACCAAAGTTTATGTCAAGAGCAGAATTCAACCACCAACCACTGGATCAGAAGTCAAACATCTGAGCTGCTGCCATCATTGTTGCCTGCTTTCTGCATCTAATATGAAGTGATTAATTCTCTGCAAAACAGGAAATGCATAATTAGAAAGCTATTTGTTCTTTGCTTTACCACGATGGTAAACTCTGCTCTGGTCTCTGAAAGCTTTGAAAAGCTCTTAACTCATTGCTGTGAATAATTAGGATTCAAATGTATTTTTTGCAGGGAGAGCCCAATGAGAGCGCGCTACACAAAAAATAAAAACAAGAAACAAACAAAACAAATGAGTACATTTAAACATTAAATAAAGGTTTCAAAGTAGAAGCTGAAGTCTGCATATGTATATCTCCATAATCCAGTACAGAAAGAAAGGCTGAACTGAATTTCTTTTCTGTAATTTAATGGGACACAAGATTTGTTTCTATAATAAAATAATATTGTTTATTTTAAACTGTTACATAACCGAGATATGTTTTTTTAAGTATACGTTTTTTTCATCAAGCCAAAAAACACAAGGTATTTATAGGTGCTGACACTCAATGTACCATTAAAGAGCCAATAAAGATGTGTAGCTTGCGCATTACCAAAATGTTTAAGAAAAAATAAAAATAAAAAAAATCAGACAATTAGTTTTCTTTGCATTCAATGAAAACTGAAGTGAAGATTTTTGAGTGGAATTTTGGATTTCATTAAAATCATTAAAAAAGCTTTCCCTTAAATTGCATCCAATTGAATTAAAGAAAATATAGAAAAAAAGTAGCGGACCTAAAATTGACCATTGGGGCACTCCTTTGCTTTAAGTTAAAATATTTTATTTAAACCCATTGACTACTACTGCCTGCTTTCTGTTTGAAAGATAATTTTGGAACCAATTACATGTAGCACGTCAAATCCAATATGCTTCAGATGCTTCAAGAGGATTTTAAATCAATAAACAGTGCTACACATGCTGTGAAAATACATAAGGCAAGTGAGGAATACATTGGACTGCTGCAAAATGAACTAGCTTTGTTTTCCATGTTTTTAAGGCAGTAAAAATCAGTTGCCTTTAATTAATTTTTGATGTGTCCGAAAAACCAAAAATGTTTAGCTTTGACTTTGTTCAGTGCAGATGAAATAACACATGTGAGTGCATCCAGAAAAAAAACAACACAAAACTTTTTAGAATAAACATTTTTTCCACCGTAAAAAAACTAAAAAGCTTTTTGCTTTCTGCAGAAAACAAAAGGATTTTTAGTTTTTTACATTGTACAAAAGTACAATCTGGCAAAGCATGCAGCTTGTAACGTAACATCAGCCAATAGTTTTAAAGACATTTTAATCCATTCATTATTCCATTATACATCTCAATTGCACAAAATTCATTGAATAGGCTTCTTCAATATCTCTTATGAGCAAATTTGATCTTCAAGTTGCCAGTTAGTGCAGCACCAAGTCACACGAGTACCATTCTGGTACCATCACTGGTTTGCCTTTTGCTCAGTGCTGAGAGCTGTAATCAGATCAGGAGAGACAGCTCTCCCTCCAAAACCAATCACACTATGGACCAGGAAGTCATCCAATCAAATCACAGAGTCTAGAGGAGACATGAGGAACTGGACTGAAGAAGGACAAAGAGCGGAGGTCAACAAGCACTGAGCTGAAAAAAATACTGATGGTGTATGATTAAAAAAGGGATGTAATGTCAATGTAAAATGTCAATGTTTTCAAATTAAATCCTAGTCTCTATAAAACTGTTTCTATCTATCTATCTATAATATACTATATATATATATATAGTATATATATATATATATATATATATATCTATATATATATACTATATCTAATCTATATCTATATCTATATCTATCTATCTATCTATCTATCTATCTATATCTCTATATACTATCTATATATCTATCTATCTATATCTATATCTATATCTATCTATATCTATCTATCTATCTATATCTATCTATCTATCCTATATATATATCTATCTATCTATCTATCTATATATATATATATATATATATATATATATATATATATATATATATTACTATATACTTTGCAGTGACATTGCGCTGGGGGTCTTCTGCATGTACGTCTATGGCAGAATGTTCAGCAGTTACCATGGTGACAAAATGCACACATTAGGAAGCACTGCAAAAAAAAGTTTGAAAATAGTCTGAAAAGAAAGAAAAAATACAAAAGGATAACGCATTCCAGGAGTCCTGTTTAGGTGTTTGAAGTTACAAGTCAGATGTGCGGAGATGTGATCCCACTAGAAGTAAGAAAAAAAATTTTTAAACATTGTTTTTCAATATATTTTTGAGCAAAAAAATACCTGTAATTTAACAAATGCAAAATAGACTAGTTTGATGTAATTGTGTAGAATGTTCCAGACAACGCAAAGGAGACAAGCTGGTGGTGGGATCCTCAAGGAGAAAAGGTTACATAGTGCACAAAAAGATCCCATAAACAATGTTTTTCTCAATGTATCTGAGAAAAATGTCTTTCCCTAATACAGATATATTGTATAAGCAACTATTGAAGTCAAAATAAGTCCACTGTGCACTGCATGTAATTAGAAAGTGTTTTGTCTGAGAATCAGGAAGAGCGTGTTACGCATGGTAGTTGTTGTTAGCATGCTAGTTGTTGTTAGTATTATCATGTCGGCAAAACTCTGCTCTCTGGTCTCTGAGTTGTGAAAAGTGCTTATAAACTCATGGCTGTGAATAGTTTAGAATGCTCTGAATGCGTAAAGTAAGTGAGGAATAAACTTTGAACCTCTGCAAATGGTTTAAAAATGAACAAGTTCTGTTTTTCATGTTTTTAGGCAGCAAATATCAGGTACAAACACATTTAATATAGAGCAATTATTATCACAACATGAATACTTGACAGTGACCCACTTTTCAGGACCAAGGACAGCTCCTGTTTCAAACTCATCATCATAATAATAATCATAATAATATAATATTAACTATTATTATTATTATTATTATTATTATTGTGCTGTCTTCTTTGTTGGCGGTGAAGACTGAGTCTCTTTAGTCGCAGACAAAGCAACAGAGCATCCATTGCATGGTACATTTGGTCAGGTCAGAGCCGTAATGCAACCCTTCACCACTTTAACAGCTTGCTCAGTCATCTTGCACTCCTCGGTACAACACACACTAGGGTTATCAAACATATCGAAAAAAACAGATACCAATTCAATAGACAGAAATGAATCTTTCCTGAATTGTTTAGGAATGATCTTGAGCTGTATCAGAAACAAATATAAGTCCACATAGACTAGTATACAGTGGTCCCTCGTTTATCGCGGGGG
The DNA here is from genome assembly GCA_019594935.1 of Periophthalmus modestus. NCBI lineage: Eukaryota > Metazoa > Chordata > Actinopteri > Gobiiformes > Gobiidae > Periophthalmus > Periophthalmus modestus. Next base: position 19,717,621 of record JAIEZT010000054.1, read on the forward strand.
TTACATTCTATAATAACCCGCAATAGGCGAAATCCGTGAAGTAGTCATCTTATTTTTTATATTTATTATATATGTGTTTAAGGCTGTAAAACTCCTCACCACAAACTTTATACAGTTTTATCAGGCAGGCATTAACATTTTCTCACATTTCTCTCTTGTCTAAAACACTCTCAAAGTTCCAAAACCTTCATATTATTATATCCGCCTTCCTCGATGATCGCTTTAAATGTGTGGTTCACGTGTCTCTGCCCAAGCGGTATCCGCAGAGGTGGCCTCTCCGTGCGCACAACATTTTTAAAGTCCAAAGCATTTCTGAAATTTGTCAGGGCAAAAACGTTTCATCAACATTGTGGGTTTTGTCGGGGGGAAAAAACTTACTTACTTAATATACAGCAATTCAGAGATGGTAATATAAAAGAAAGCACTATGATTTAATTTTGAAAATCACATTCTATCATCTAAAGAAATTGTTTTTAATTATTGTTGGATGTATTATCAAGTATCAAGTCTATTCCATAGTATTGAAATCAAGTTTGAAATTTTAGTATTGTGGCAACACTACTCTGCCAGTCTCATACTCTGAGTTAAAACTGCTTCTGAGAGACTTCCGGGTGTTGCACGCAATGGAGTAGGTGTGTTGGCCGCTAGCTCCCGCGGTACCTTTTCAGTTTTACCTACAAAACCCTATTTGATTAACCGTTGCACTGTCATTTTGGACTTTGGGGTCATTGGGACTGACCGGTGTGGCAGTCCCAAACTTCTTGTGGAGGTTTTCGGCGCCGGGAGGTACTGACGTCTCCCCGGAGTTGGGATAGAGCACACCAAGGTTTTAGATGATCTCAGCGGGCGGCACTGCGCGTCGTATCATTCGCTTTCACCGCTTCCAGAAAAAGGAACTGGTGATGAGGGAGGCGCAGCAACATGGGACCCTGGAATACCGTGGCCACCACTTACGAATCTATGAGGACTATAACGCTGATGTCGTGTGAAACACGCGCAGAGAATATAAGGACGTCATGGCTGAACTTTATAAAAAAGGACTTTGACCATCTCTCCTGTTCCCTGCGAGGACCTCCGGATCACTCTCCCTGACGGCGAAAAGACGGTGGTTGGGGTCTGTTCGGAGGCAACTCGTTTCCTTCGAAACACGGAGGGTAACTAACGCACTTCACTTTAAGGTTCATATTTGACATTGACATTATTGGCTCTGATGAGTACACTGACATTGACTGAACAAAATGAAACATCTGAAGTGAGCCATAATAAACATCCGCATTTAGAAATCTCCTGACACATAGTGCCTTGGGCTGTTCAATCAATGTGAGGTACATGCTTGCTCTCTATATGGTTTGTTTGTTTATTTGTGGGCTGTCTTGCCACTTGTCTGATTTAGGGTGAGATTATAATGTTTATTATGCGGGATCAAGCTAGTAGCATGGAAGCTTTTTTTGGTATGAGAAGAGAGCAGGAGTTTAAGTGGTTGCTGTTCTATGCAACCTGCTATATTGTGGTAGGGATATTGTCGTTTTTTTTTTTTTTTTTTGCCCCTGTCCCCCTCCCTCTCCTCACTCCCTCTCTCCCCCCTTGGGCTACATCAGCTACATACGAAAGTTTTTTAGATGGAACAATAATCTTACTTTGGTCAGTTGGAATGTGAAAGGGCTGAATCATCCAGTGAAATGCAAAAAGAGTTTTTCACACATTTAAAACAAATTAGGGCTGGTGTGATTTTCTTGCAAGAGACTCACCTGCAGGACTCAGATCACCTACGCCTAGGAAGGAGCTGGCCGGGGCCATTTTTTCATTCATTTAAACAGCAATTCTCTAATTCTAGGGGGAGAGTTACATTTTTTTTTGGATGCAACGTTAGACGATAGCTTGTCTAGCAATAAAGAGTCTATTTATTGAAGTGGAAAGACACGACATCTCCCTCCCATGCACAATGGATAACAGACATAATGTTCCATATGGATTTGGAAAAAATTAGATATACTGTTCGCGCATCAGGAACAAAATTTTATAAACTATGCTTCCCTTCCCCCCTCCCCATTGCAATTTTTACTCTACTATTATTAATTATTTATTACATTATTTATTGTCATTGTTGTTATTGTTGTTGTTGTTACTATCATATGTATGTTTTATTTAGGGTTGTGTTTTTTTGGGGTTTTTTTTTCCAAATCTTTATTTTGCAGCTGGTCTGTAGTTTTGTTGTTTTATGTGTGTGGGTGGGGGTAATTTTGTTTAATATTGAAAAAGGAAAATGTTTTAATAACAAGTATTGTGCACTTCATTGTACCTTATTGCAGTTTAATAAAAAGACCTTTGAAAGAAAGAAAACTGCTTCTGAGAGCCACAGTGTGACTGCTACAGGTGGGCTCTCAGAAGCAGGTTTAGCTCAGGTTCAGTTTAAAGAGGAGGGTGACTCAGCTCATAGAAGCACTCTGAAAGAACACAAGAATTCACACCATTTTGTATCTCAATAGGACCTTCAAGGCCAAGTAATAATTCAAATACAAACATTAAAGAAAGCTTTCATTTTTACAGAGGCATCTATTTGGAGGGACAAATAATTTTTTTTTGCCAAATTTGAACACTTCTCTCCTCCTCCTCTCCTATCTTTGTTCTTGTTGGGTTTTTTGTGTTTCTCTTTCCTATACCTCTCTTCTTTCTCTCTTTCTCCACCCACACTCCTTCCCCTCTCCTCCTTTCAAATCCTTCGAACCTCTAACCTTCCCCACCTGGCTTACACTCTCGTCTCCTCTCTTTA
>JAIEZT010000054.1:19720490-19760490 GCA_019594935.1 Periophthalmus modestus
TTAGTCTCCAGCTCCAAGCTTAAAATGCTGCGTTTCCTTTAAGTTATTGTTTTAACTTAAGAGCTTACCTTAGGTGACTCGCCTAATATAGGAAGGGTTGTGTGTGTAAATGAACAAAAGACCACTCCAGGTATGTGTGTGATGAGGAAAACAACGTTACAACATAGATCAGAAAATGGTGCAATATGGGCCCTTTAAAATCTTTTTATACAGGTCACAATATAACTTGTCATACCAAAATAATCTGATCGTCACTATTTTAGAAGCAATTCTAATTCCAAACAGTAAAATTACTTGTTTACTGGTGCTTTATAATCATCAGGAGTCTTATGTCACATTTAAAGGTGCTGTACCTGTAAGCGTGTGAAAACGAAGCTAGTTCTCAATTTAAACAGTTTGCAGTGGTCAAAGTATTCCTCACTTTATTCACAACTCTAGTATAATTTAGATGTAGACAGTAACGCAGCAGACTTATTATGAACCTGAAAAGCGCAAATAAAAAAATATCTGCTACTGGGACACATTTGCTCAAATACCATGGGAAAAAAATCAGGCTTTTAGCTTTGCAGCAATTAGATTTTAAAGTTAGGTCGCCATCCTTGAGGACTGGTGGCCTGACAATTCCGTAGCAGAGTAAATATCCCATATCTGGGCCCCACGCCCCATTATCAGTATTTGAGTTTTCAGACCATCTAAAAATTAGACCTTGTTTATTTCCATTATGTTTTACCTGTGTGTCCCCCAGTAACTACTGTAAATAACTCCATAGGTAGTCCGCAACGTCATTGAAAATCTAGCTCTGTTTGCCATAGTGATTAACAATTAAAAGCTGAATATTTTATCATTTGAAACAGGTAAAAGTCTTCAAAATACTCACTCAACCTATTAATAGACACAAAAAAAAAAAAACTGCTGCAGCCCTAAGTTATAGCCAAGAACAGAGGAGAATATTTGACTGATTTAACTTTTCTGCCCTCCACTAAACTATATAATACATGAAATAAGCCATCTCATGTCACTGTGCCCTTGTGTAGAACAGAATGAGGTCTGATTATGCAGAGACTGTTCTGTTACCAGCACAGTCCACCACACCTGCTTCTCATCACTGTCAAAGATGAGTCAAAGAGAGAGTCAAAAACAGAGGAGAGACTCAAGTGTGAAGACTTGAACAGCACCTGGCAACCTCACTGTTAGCGTCACAACTTCCTGTCCAGGTCTGTCACCATAACAACATTTTGAAGCATGATATATTGTTACAACAAGCGATATATGGCACTAAACAATGATACTGAAACTACTTTATGCCACAGATAAAATAACAATAATGCAAGATAATCACAGTAAAACATTTTTAAATAGACAAGAGACAAGTCAAAGACAAGAGCTGCAACAAATAACTAGCCGAATATAGCAAAAATTTGCCCCAGAAGTAATTTTTTTCACACCTCCACAGCTCAAATCTTATTGTATATCGTATTACAACAAAAATACCCAAAATCTCCTCACCTTTGCAAAGAAATTGTACACACACGACAGGCCTATTTCTGTCTAATTGAATCTCTATTCAGAGTTACAGAGTTGCAACCAAAATTAAAACTGCACCACAAACTGAAACAATCTTAAAAGAAAACAATCAGGTAATCATTACTTTTGATTTATTTGAATAGGTTTATTTTATGTTTTAAGCTTTCAGTAAAAGTTATCATTAGCTTTGAAGCTCAGTGGTTAGAGCTTGTTCACTTGTGCCAGAGCATACTGTTGTGTCTTTGGGCAAGACACTTCATATAAAAAGTTTTTTTTTTCTACACACTCAGAATGGATTCAACTACCAACTGACATAGTTTTAAGCCCAGCTTGGGACACCTTTTTAAGTTGTCTGGCAAAACTTTAACTTCACGAACTGATTCTCCCTTCACTGGCGTGATATCCACTTGGAGTTTGCCATTAATCAACCAGAACCCACCTTGCCTCCAGTGTTCACACCATAGACTGTATATGTAAATGGCCATACCTAACCCGCTAGCTGCCTTGTTCCAAATGGGAAGTGAGCCTTGGCACATTTGCGGAAAAAAATCGTTGCTACTGTATCTGTCAGGCTTATCATTTTGGGCTTAAAAAAGATCATACCTGCTGTACATGATCTATTTTAAATCAAGATATGAGTATTAATAACAGACAAATCTGGTGCCTTCTTTCCCCGAGGTTGCTCCTGCTAGCATTGGCAACATGTGTGATTGACAGTGTTGCTAAGGGCCCACCCCCTGCCAATCCAGCAGTGCAAGCGGGAAGGGGCGTGCACCTTCAGCAACCTCGCTCCTTGGCTCTTTGGTTAGTGTCACACACGTGCTCGGATTTTCAAATATGGAACTCAGCTCCAGATTAGCCACTATAAACTGCTAGCCTCAATTGGTTTTCATTTGATGGGACCGAATGGTGAGTGGATCACACTCATTTAGTCAACTTGTTTTATACAGGTTGACATTAATTTATGATGAATGAAGCAGCCCCATAGCATTACATACATACGTCAGTCCCAACCAACTAAACCAATAAAGTTGGTTTAGAATGTTCTGCCATATTGCAGAACATTCTAAGACCATGGAGACAAATACGCAGACCCTCAACCAGAAAAGTTACATAGTTCAAAACTCAGATATTTCAAACACAAATTTCTATTTCCACCACAAACAAAAGTTGAGTCATTTGACAGACGGCAGCCTCCCCCAGAAACGACCTGGAAATTAGAATAATGTGAATACAACAACAAATCAACAAAAAGCACAGTGAGGCCTATGTGGGTGGTAAAACATTTCATATCCCCACACAGACACAGAGGAGAGACAGAGGAGGGGCAAGACTTAAAATTCAGGCCAGGAAAACATGGTACAAAGGGATGAGGTCTATATGATGCTTGCTGGACTTTTAAATAATACAAGATCACATTCAAAAGGGAAACAGACAGATCAGCTGTGGCTACAACAGTAGTTTACCCACCACACAAGTGCACTTTGAGAAGCTTGGACAAAACACATTGCAAGTGTAGGGCATTATTAATATTATTAAATAAAAATACAATGTTAATTTCATGAACCAAAACAAGACCATTAAACTCAATATTCAAGAGCAGCACTATCCTTGAGCACACATGCCCCTCATATTAAACGGAAGAGATCCTCTGGGAGTAGAACCTGCAGGTCGGTCACAGTATTTCTGCATCATCATCTTTTTATCAAGAGGTTAAAAAAAGGAAAAACATCCAAACAATGTGCTCCACTGGGTCTGAGTGTGTCCTGTAACAACAGAACAAACTAGAGCAAAGACAGCTACATAGTGAACCACACACACTGACAAAGTGCACCCTCAGAGCTTGTGTAGGATGGAAATCATAAAGGAATTTAATTACAAAAAGCTTAGATTATTATTTTGCCTTAATGATTCCTTTAAATTTTTATAATTAGTTAAAACCGTGTGAAACTGATGCACAGTCATTGCAGGGCTTGTTTCTTCTGCATGGTGCCTGTGCAGCACTAACTGCACAACAGTGGAGAGCTCTGGGTTTTAGATCCCAAGTGAGTTTAGGGTGTAGAGTTTAGATGTATGCAAGAGTACAGAGTGCCATGATGAAGGAAACAAACCAGTGATAAAAGACCACGATGAGAGCCAAAGACACATAAGGTAAAATGAACAGCACACAGAGCTAGTGCTTGACCTCAGAGAAGAATGACCATCACAGAGCTGCAGAGGACAACAACAGATAATACCAACATTATAACTACATACAGCTGGTCCAGTGTCCTTAAGCACTTCACAAACAAACCTAACCTTGTGGAGCATGTAAACATGTGAACTGTGATCAGAGAGACAGGAAAGCCCTTCTCACGTATCAGCTCTCCTGTTACACTGCTGTCTGTTACTAACGATACTGACAATTATCTACCCACGACAAACAACGCTAGAGCCTGTTTACAGACACTCAACAATACTGGAACAGTACGTGTGTGCAAACTGCTCATGTGTTACTGTAAAATGCTTTTCAACACCCACATTTAATAATCCACAAACATATACACCTACTTTAAAAGCAAAACCATTCAATCAACTTGGTCACTGGACATTTGTGAGCAAAGAGCTGATTTTGACAACTGAACAGACAAACTATGGTATTCTACTGTATTGTATTGTATTGTATTCTATTTTTTTTTAGTCTTATTTAACAGTAATTTTTCAGCTTGTTAGATGGAAGAAAGATTTTTAAAAACTGTAAAGTGACAAAATTTTTCTTCAAAATCATGTTTAGGTTAAGTGAATAAAGTTTAATGCTTTTAATGTATATAAACAAACTTTTAAACAAAAGTTAAAGTTAAAGCTAAACAAACTTTTCACAAATCTTTATTTTTTAAGAACTGTATAGGATACAGTATACTGCAGCAGCAAAGGCACTGATTAATGTTTGGCTGCACGTGGTGAGGTTTAGGTAATGAAGGCAGACATGAACCTTTCCCTAGATTTAGAATGACCTTGAGCTGTATCACAACAATATAGTAAGACCACATAGACCACATTATGGAACCTACCTGGACGACTGAGGGATTACACAGATATAAGTCCACATGGTAATATAAAATAAATCAGAATTGGTATCGAGTATAGAATCTATTCCTTAGTCTCAAAATTGAGTTCGGAATTTTAGTATCCTAACATAAGCATCAGCAGCACAACTATACTAAACGCAACTAAACGCACCAGTCTACTATCAATCCACAATTCTTTCACACCCACCTGGCAGAGAGGGAAGAGCTTGTTATAGCCCCCAAACAATGCATTTCGAATAGGTAGTGAAGATTCAGATCAGAGAGAGTCCTTTTAGGTTTAATTTCCTTTTAGGCTCATTCTGCTTTTTGATTGGCTAATTGTCTTGAGAACCAAAACAGACTCGTTATCAGTAAAAGCTATATTTGATTTGAACATGTCTACATCAAATCTGGGGACACAGTTGGGTCATGTTCATGTAATTTAAAATCAAAATCTTAAATACAGATATTGAGCCCAAACAAGACGTCTGACACGTATTGAGAAATAACCTGACAAAGCAATTATGACAGGCCAAACAAATTGCTTTCAATACTTTTATATAAAAAGGCATCTGGGATATTAAAAGTATTCATCACATCTTCTGCACAGGCACAGACAAGAAAAAACCCTGTGCACTGCAGTTTTTAATAAGCCTGTAATCAAATCAGAAGTGAAATCAGAATTTTGAATGGACACACATTAGTAGATCACTAGCAATTAAGAAAATATCTTGCATAAAAACTGCTAACCCTGTAGTTTGGATCTGTACAAACGTGTTCTGAAATGTGCAGCAGCTGGGGTTCTCAAAAGTATTGCAAATCAGATACTAGTCGATACTAAATCTAGTGTTGAAACTAGATACTCATTTGAGCAGGTATCGATATTAAAAAAAAAAACCCTCCCTTTACAGGACATTAAGAAAGCTTTCCTGAATAGCTTTAGAATGATCTTGTGCTGTATTAGAAACAAGTATAAGATCACATAAACTAGTAGGGCTGGGTACCATTTGACATTTTTCAATGCCAGTACCTTAACAATACCTCCTTTTCAATACCGGTTTCCAGAACAGTTTTTTCAGTGCCTGTATTTTTTTTATGTAAATTAATAGCCATATTCTTCAGAAAATATTTTTCAATTCATGAATGAACTTAGGCTATACGATGTCCAGTTATAACTCAAAGAAACACACATAAATGAACCAGAGCACAGCAGATCCTCAAGTGGATTCACGTGCTTATGTTTCACTTTTGTTTTCTTTGTATACGCTCTTAAAACCAGAGGCAGCGCTGTGGAGCACATGCTTTTTGTTTACGCTTTTACTACGTGGTCACCTGAGCAGAGGAGTGGGATTATGGGCAACTTTACAGGGATTCGCTTGGCTCTATCTTTAGACCACACGCTCCATGCTGAATATATTTATTACACCATATTTACTTGGGAATTACTGTATGTTTTTACCAGCACAGATGAGGAGGATGATTTGGGGCAAAGTTTTGGTTCATATTGTCTGTTTGCCGCCAGCTGTTTGCGGACACTCGAGGCTGTGACTGGATATGGATTTATTATTACGCACTCTTGACTCTGAGACACTGTAAAGGCCACGAAATGCAGACTTGATATGTTTTGGGTGGATATAAGTTGAATCTCTGCACACCGTTTCTTTATCTGTTCTGTTTTACCGATAAGCTGAGACACTTGTTTGGACACATATAGGCCTGTGTTAAATGTGAGTGCTGACACATGCAGGTCTATGTTAAGTGAGTGCTGTTTTGTGCCACTCATTTTGTACAAAGTCACGTGAGCACCTGCGCTGCTATTAAATAAATTAATGTTGTTCATTTAGTGTCCGATGCTGGGAATTTAAAACTCAAGGCACCAAACACCAACCAGTGTTTTTTTTTTTTGTACCAGTACTTAACAAACCTTCGGTTGGTTCCTACGTGGTGTTTCGATGCCTAGCTCTAGGGATAAGTATGTACATTAGACTACAACATTTACAGCCAAGGCTAATTTGCAATGCCCATCCCTAGAAGGGCTTTTACAAAAGGAAAAAAAAAACCACGCAGGGTTCACTTTATGATTTAACAATATACAAAGGCAAATGCAGGTCCTCACTGATGGTTTATCAGGGATGACATGTCTGACTACTCTTTAAGACACATTTAAGTTCATGGTTAAAAACCAGTCCAGCCAGATCCAGTTCCAGCTCAGAGCTTAAAGGACTTATAGACTAGTATACACTCATGGACCACTATGGAACCTACCAGGGTGACTGAGGGATTACACAGATATAAGACCACATGGCAATATAAAAGAAAATACTATTATAATGCTGAAAATCACATTCTATTGTCTAAAGAAAGAGATTCTTATTATCATTGTGGTATCAAAATTGCTATTTGAGCATTGAGTCTATTCCTTAGTATGAAAATCGAGTTTGGAATTTTACTATAATTTAGTATCACACACTATCAGCAGCACAAAACTACCACAACTGAAAACCCCAATCTGCTATCTCTCCACTCTTCTATCACCCACCTGGCAGAGAGAGGGGGGAAAGCTCATTATAGCCCCCAAATGATGCATTCCGGATGAGCTTGCGGCCGTCGGGATGCGGGGGTCTGAGCGCGACAGTCCCTCCGCATGTGGAAAAAGCGGCGTCTGCCAAAATTCCCTCTTCCTTCATCATCGGGACGGTCAGAAACAAACCTTTGGAGACTGGAAAATGTGAGGGTCTTTCCAGGAGAGAAGGAAAGATGGAGAAGTGCAGAGGAGAAGTGCAGAGGAGGAGAAGTGGAGTGGTCATGGGTTAGGGCTTCTATTGGGAGTTTAAAGGGAGGATGGAAGGATGAATGGAGGCAGAGAAACTGTGCCTCATGTCTGTCTGTTCGGTGCAGAGTGCAGCAGTGGAGAGGGAGGGAGAGGATAAGAAGGGAAAGCTAAGACACGCCCACGGACTCTCTCTCTCCTTCCTCTCTCTCTCTCTCTTTGTAAGTGTCAATACTGCATACTCTCCTCCCTCGCTTTCTCCATCTCAGTCAACACAACTTACTCGTCTCCTCTTTCACTATTCATCCCTCCATCACTTCAATCCTTCCTCCCTTTCTGCTCCCTCTTTCTTTCTCACTCACTCTCTCTCTCTCTCTCCCTGTAACTGTCAATACTAACTCCCCTCTCTGTCAACACAACTTACTCCCTCTGCTCTCACTCTATCATCCCTCTTTACAACTCTCCACTCTTCCCTCTCCTCTCCAACTCTACAGCTCTACCAAAACCCTCGCCCTCCCTCTATCTCTATGCATTCTATTAAGCTACTTCTCCTCCCTACCCCAGTCTCGCTTTTTTTTTCTCACACTAAATCTCTTTTTTTCCTCTCTCCTTACCCTTTCATCTTCCTCCCTATTCTCTCTATCCTTGCACCCCCTTTCCTCCCTACCCTCTCCCTCCTTCCCTTTTTCTACTCTGCTCTCCATCAACTATCCTCTCTCCCATTTTTCCACCTTTTCCTGCCTCCTCCTCCTCTCCCTCCTCTTCAATCTCTCTTTTTTTTCCTCCCTCTCCTCTCTCTATGTTAAATGAATTGCCACTGGTTCACTGCAGCCCTCACCTCTGCTATTCACAGATTCTGTTCATTCAAATTAGACCACAGGGGCATTAGTCATCAGGGTCCATGTTTTTTAAATTCTACAAAGGACACGTTTTGTTTTTCATGTTGACGTCACAAACAGAAGAATCGACTACATTATTTATAAAATGGTAGAATTTTGTATTGTGCCAAGTTTTTATTAATCTCATAAATAGGCAAGTTTTTGCAAATAATTTTTAGAGTTTTTTATTGCTGTTATAGGTGTACTATAGGACCACATGAGCACTTTTTAGCCAAAAAGAATGTATTCTTTTTCCAATATGGTTGTGTTTATTGCACTGAAAAACATGCGTGAGCAGTCTCGCATTTCCACAAACCTTACACTTATTTGACCTCCTCCTGCTTGTTTCCATGCAAATGTTGTTCTTATGGCTATAATCCTCCACAATATGGCAAAAAACATATTTATCTCTAAGGAGAAAGGAAAGTGTGTGTGTTTTTAACTTTCTATTTTCATGCAATCATGCCAGTGATGTGCCACAGAAAGTTACATACTGTACTTTTATGTTGACATTATTTATGACATTTATTTTGTGTATACAGAAAGTATTTTTTATTATCTTTATGGTTTCAAATTGGATATAAGACATGAGCCTATTCCTTTGTATTTAATTCCAGTTTGAAATTGACGTATTATAGCACTAGCCTAAACAGCCCAGAATATCTGTGTAGAGAGTAGCCATCTTTGTCCCCCTCTCTTTCCTCTGTGTATTATTCATACTTTTCACAGATTTGAAGAGACACTTGAACAGCAGTAAGAGCACTCTGAATTAGTCACAGAGGCGTCGCAAATAATGACGTACAAATGTCTAAAAACTGCTCTGTTTGGTTTAATATCCACGTCATCAGCTTGAGGAGAGCGCCCAGTGTCATCCATCTGCTCTGAGTCAGAAGGTTAACAAATCTGCCTTTATATTTAGTTTTTATTTATACCGTTAAATTTTGGACTATAAGCGGCTACTTTTTTCCCACGCTTTGAACCCGGCCAATACAACAGTGCGGCTAATTTATAGATTTTTTACTGGCTAACGGCTACCGAGGGGCACTCTCTAACAGTAAACACAAAAAGGTGAGACAGACATGGGGAAAGATTATGAGCTTAAGAATACACTAGTTTAGATTTTGAACTGTCATTTTGCACATGATGTTGATGGTGCACACACCATCATGGAAAACACACAAAGAAATGCATATGATGTATCTTTTAAGTTAAAAACAATAAACCTAGCCACCAAAGAAGGAAATAGAGCCACTGCACATAAGCTTTATTAATGAACCAATGGTGCAGCGTTGGAGGCAGCAGTGGGAAGAAGAATTTAGTCAATGTAAAAAGACAACAAAAGCTTTGAGAAGAAATAGATGCAGATGGCCTGCGTTAGTGCCGTTTTATTAAACATATTCTAAACATGCAGGTATGTTCATCCCATGTTGATGGCATATTGGTGCCTTACTGTTAATTTTCAGGCACAGTTTGAAAAAAAGCATGTCTTACAACATAAAAATCTGTGTCTTATACTCAGGGGGGCGTATAGATGTTTATTTTTCTATTTATTTTCTTTTAAAAATTTAGCTGGTGCGGCCTATCATCAGGCGTGCTCAATCGCCCAAAATTTACAGTAGTTTGGATTCAGAATTTTGAGGTTTCAACTTTCCACAATTGTCTGCCCAATTTGAGCCTTTTGCAAATATGAATTAGGGCTGTAAAATTATTCAGCTAAGCCTGTTACGATAAACTCTATATCGGCTTATGGTTCAATACATGAGAGCTGGAACAAACACTTTTGAGGGTTAATATTTATCATAGGACTTTTTCTTTATACTTGTGGGAAACCCTTTTATAACTTTTTGTACTTTTGAGCGGCAGAAGGTTAAATAAATGACTTCTCTGACTCGTTAAGTGCTAATATATTATTATAGCTCATATTCATTAATAATACTACACATATACAATTGTTTTTTGGGGGAAATCCTGCTTCAGTAGCAAAATGTTTTTTAATATTGCTGTTTATATCATCTATATTTTAATATATGGTATTTCAAAATTTGTTATAGTGACAGGCCTACACCCAGTGAATAATTGATCTAAAGTTACTATTAAAACGAGAGATTTTAAAATAAAATCACAAGAACAGGACAAAATGTAACTACCTTAATAGTTTTGGGTTTTAGCCTATATCAGAACTATTAAGTAAAGACTACTTTTAAATGCATAAATGCCAGATGTGTTTAATGGCAAAGTGTGGAACACTTTGTTTTAAGACAAGAGGCAATTTAAGCCTAAGGCTTAGTTGATTAATCGGTCAGTAGAGCCTCAGCTGACCAAAATGTGTATTACTAAACTACCCATTTATTGAGATAAGGATTTATATGGGACAACAGCACAAAGGAAGTGATTTAAAAAGTCAGATTAAACTCATGATTTGACACATGTTTAATTTGTCTTTATATAAATGCATTGTTTTTGTAGTACTTTTTTTCTCCATAAAATACTAGTTTTTGCATGAACTCCTCCTGCAGATGTAATCTTGTGAGTGCAGTGTGGGTACAGATACACGAAATGTCATAGTTTTTCACCACTTTTGCCATGCCCCTTTTTTAATCAACCAATCAATCGTTATCGCGTCTATCATATCACTATCCCTGATCTTTATTAAAAGACTTTTAAATAAAGGTCACGTCTGAGTAAATACTCTTTGTACTGTGTCGTGTTTTTGGTTTCTGTGGCAGAGCACTTTCTCTTCTCGCCCTCTTGATCGCACTTTGTTTGAGCCTCGGCACGAGACAGAATTCACTAACAGGTTTTTAATGCTTTCTCAGATCTGCTAATTTTACATAAAATATATTCAAACACAGGACAAACCAAAGCACAAAACATGCAAATATATTACTAATCCATGAAAATTCTAAAACAGTATTCAAAAAGTTAAAACAATCACACATTTAATCACATGGGCTCTTATAAGGACACAAGGGAAATTATTTTTTTTACAACTCAAGCTTGAATCCATACACTGTTCATTCACTCCAAATTCAGTTGTGTGGTAAAGCCATAGCTGCCATGGGGTAGACAGACAGAAGTGAGGTTGCCAATCTGCCCCACCAGCTTGGGCTCAACAATTCTGGGAATAAAGTCAAATTGTGATTTTTCTGACAATTGTTCTGATGAGATTTGCAATACCTGTAAAAAATAAAGGATTCTGTTTCAGAGCGCACATTGTAAACTAATCTAGGAGCATTAAGAATTTTTGTTTTTGAAGTCCAAACTACAGGTACTACAGACTATAAGAAAGACAGTGCTTAGAAAATAGCATGTCCTGTGCAAATAACAAAAATATCCTCAGTTTCAAATACTTAGCAGCAGAATTATCCCTCCAAAAAGTATTCTAAATGTACATGTAAATATGAGCTATTACAAATAAGTAACAGAATGCAACACTTAAGTAGTTGGCTGGTATCTATAATGAGTCAGAATCATAATTCAACCTTCTACAGCTCAAACCGTAGAACAAAAAAATTACCAAAATTTTCCAATTAATACAAAGAAACAGTGCCACGATAAAATATTGACTCCTAAAAATGATTGTTTTTCATCTGTCATGTATTGAACGATAAGTCAATATAGTAACTATCATGACAGGCCTACCTACCACTTTCAGTGGAAGCCGTTACAGATTAAGGTCAGAATAATAAACAATAATATGGTTTATCGTGATAAAAGGGTTAACATTATGATATCATGATATTTTTTCATGAGTCAGAAAAAAGCTACTTAGGATCTCTTCTAGATCACTATTGTTTTCACTTATAACAAAGTAAATTATATAAAAGGTTGTTTAATTATAATGTTAATAAGTTCCATGTTTATTCCTATCCAAAACATTTAAGACTAAACTAATTAGTATCGTAATATAATCGTTATCGCAATTTTTTTTGCCAATTATTCTTTTCTGTTATAAGACATATCAATTTGATGATAGCCAAATTACTAAATTAAAATTAAATTAAAACCTCTGAATAAGACATTATTTAATTACTTGGCATACGGCTTCTTCCTGTTTGAAACTAAAATGGTAAACAAAATATCCGTAACTCACGTTTGTAAGTATAGATCTTGGGATTGGATGTCAAAATGGTGTCAGTAGAGTACAAAACTCTCATACAGATGTATAAGCCGAAACAACATTAAAAAGTAAAGAAAAGCATGATAGAACAAGCCAATAAACTGCTGGGTCACTGCTGGCAAATATCTCTCTTTAATCTCTCTTTACTGTCA
Source organism: Periophthalmus modestus (assembly GCA_019594935.1). NCBI lineage: Eukaryota > Metazoa > Chordata > Actinopteri > Gobiiformes > Gobiidae > Periophthalmus > Periophthalmus modestus. Next base: position 19,732,982 of record JAIEZT010000054.1, read on the forward strand.
GAAAACATTGGAATGAATGCTAAGGCTAGTGGCTAGCATCTGAAAATCTCCATTTAACATTAGGCTGAATCCTGAGATCTATTATCCAAGGACTCAAAAAGTCTTCAAATACTTTTCCTCAAACATTTTCAATCAGAGCTTTTCCAGACTGTGTATAACTCAATTCATAGTGCTACATATATCAGCGCTGAGGTTACCTGCACACACAATCGGATTATTCTCAGATTTTTGGCTGTTTATAATGAAATGTAACCACCAAATCATCTAATTTTTTCTGATCATGGTCCCTCAGAATACTCACAACAGGCTTTGCAATTTTTGTCATTTAAATAAACTTAAAAAGGTCTAGAAATCAGATTATAATCAGATTTTGGTGTGCATGTAAACACTTTGAACATAGTTAAGTTACTGTATTGCTTATGCTCATGAAATAAACACTATTTTATCACCCTACTTATCTTACTTATGTTAACATGTTTGTTGTTTTTGCATCTTCCTGTAACTAAAAAAGTAAACAAAACATCTGTAACCCAAGTCTTTAAGTATTTCCCAGCTTCCACGCCCACTGAACCAAAAGAGATTCTGGTTACCATAACGATGCTGCTGCTGCCTGGAAACGCCCTACTGCAAACTAAAACTGATGCTTCAGTCTGCTTCCCTGCTTCAGCCTGGAGTCTGACTTCTATTGAGCTTTCTATTCCTGCTCAGCTTCAGTCTTGGTTTATTAGTACTGCTTCCGTCTATCTCTCTAGATTAACTTTTTTTCAGCTTTCTACCCTGTTCATCAAAAACATACCTGAAGGTGTTTTAGTCATCTACACATGTTTGAATAATCTAGAGATCTTTCACAGGCACTAATCAAACCTCCTTATGGTTATCTAAGATTCTATCCATAGCTCAGCCCACAACATAGGCTGTTTATTTTCATAACTATACAAAGCATGATGCAAATCTGTACACTACAACTTGACAAACCTGATGTGATGTGCAGTAGTTTTATTAGTGGGATTCATGATGGGGGGCGGGGGAGCTGAAACTAATTAAACATTTTAATACGTTGTTTTGGTTGAATATAGCATTTTCAAAACAATAAAACATGGTGATCCAAATATGTTACATGTTAGCAGTTAAAACCTGATAAAAGTGTAATACCCTCTCTTTAAATATTATGCTATTTTTTTTTGAATTTGATTCAATTGTAATTAATCTTGCAGACCTACTCACTCATAATCGGACAATATCAAAATATTTATCTTATAAAAGTGGTCCCTGCGTTTTATGATCGAAGCACAATCTACTGTACATTCTGTCTGTCCTTCAGTCGTCTTGGTGGGTTCCATCACACAAGACATTTCATTCTATCAGCTGAACATTGCATACTGTATAACTAAAATGCTTAAGTTAAATGATCCCTGCAGTGATATGATATATATATATATATATTAATATATATATATATATGTAGATATAATGTGGTATATGTATAATATATGTGTGTGTATATCTATATGTATATATATATGTACATATATATATATTAACATATATATACATATATATACATACATGTATACATATATATATACATATATATATACATAATATACATATATATACATATACATATATATATATTACATATATATACATACATATATTATATATATATATATATACATATATATATATATATATATTAGATATATATATATATATATATATATATATATATATATGTGGTGTATATATATATATATATAAGATACATATAATATACATATATATATACATATATAATATATATATATACATACATATATATATATATATATATACTATATATATATATATATATACATACATATAGATCTACATATATATATATACATACATATATATAACATATATACATATATATACATACATATATATATATATACATAATATATATATATATATATACATATATAATACATATACATATATATATATGTATATATATATATAATATATGTATATGTATGTATGTATGTATATATGTATTATTTTTTATTTTTTTTCATTCATCAGCTCTGATTAGAGATTTGGATTGAAATGTGTTCCAGCAATAATAACTAATCTGAAGTCACTAGTTTTAATTGGCCATGTGTAACCTTTGTTTAGTCTGAAAAGTTCATTTTTTACACATTAAAAACAACTAAACCACTAGGGCTTTACACCTTTAGTCATTAAGTCCATTAATCAGTCTCTGTTGACCAACACTTGTATTAGTCAACTATTTTATTTAGATTATAAGGATATCTATGGAACGACAGCAGAAAGAAGAAAGGGGTGAATGAGGGAGTGAGCTGAAGATTTTGTGGTTTTTTTGTATTTATCTGTAAAAAAGCAGATTAAACTCATGATTCACAAGTTTAGTCTGTCTTTATATATAAACACATTGCTTTGTAGTACTTTTTTTCCCCTGCATAAATAGTAGTTTTTGCATGAAACTCCCCCTCCAGGTGTAGTCTTGTGAGTGCAGTTTGGGTCAGACACATAGAGATACGCAATCATTTCGAGAGCTTTTAGTCAACTAATCGATCTACAGGACATGTCTTTGGTCGCCTCCAGCCCTCTGAACAACAAATGAAAAAATGCTGCGCAATACTGCATTAACCTACACTCCTTGTTGTTTCATATTTATATTACAGCCCTATCACCAGGCCTGAAAATTGCGTAGCTCATTACATGAATCCCATGGCACCAATCTCAACTCTACACAGAAATCCAATCTACCAAAACAAAGGCGCCAGTAAAAGCAGTCGTACAAACATGTCCACTGCAGTGAGAGGTCAGAGACACAAGAGGAGCTGACTCAGAGCTGGTTAATTTAATGAGGAATGTAATGAGGAGGAGGCTCGTGTCTCTGGTCTCATTAACCTGTACTCTCTCAGGAGGACTGCCCCCATGCCTCTCGGGTTATTGCGCAGACAAGGACAGAATCTGGGTCACTTAGAGGGCAAATGAAATAATGACCATAAACAATAATACAAGAATCATATGTATTTCAGTTTGTGTAGAGGTCTGAACTACAGGGTTAGCAGTTTTTTTATGAAATATGAGAAAACTATGGCCTGTGTGTAAACGGAGATATAGAATCCTCCTCTTCATTAAGTTGAGGTCATGTGGGTCTGAAGAGACAAACGTGAGGATTGTCCTGGTGTTTACTGTAAGAGTCAGATACAGTTACAACGAGCCTCTGCTGCTGTTACAGGAAAACACAGAGCCAACAAAAGGACTGCAAAGGAAGCTACACGCTGCTTTCAATGTAGGGCTGCAGAGACAAAACAGAAATGCCGCAAAAGGAGCTAGAAAAAAAACGCCACTGCACGTGGATCAGGGCTGCTTTAGAATGTAGGTAATATTAGGAGCTGTCAGACCTTTCGAGTCGATTAAACTCATAACAATTATTATGTTCGGGTGGGGAGGGGGGGGGGGGGCCAGGGGGAGGGGGAGTTTTTTTGGGGGGGGGTCTGGTAGGGGGGGGGTAAACTTAGAGATTGGGGGATGGGAATTTAGAGTTGAGGATCTATGTGGGGGTGGGAGGGGACCAACGTTGGTGGGGGGTCCTGGGGTTTGTGGGGGGGAGATGGCCGGGTAGACACAACGATTTTGTTTAACCCGGGGGGGGGGGGGCAGGGGAGGGAGCTGAGCAGCTGCTTTTATAGCCAATAACAATTGTATATCGACTTCTGGTATAGACTCAATTAGGATTGAAATATGTTTAATTTTTTATCATGGCCGATAACGATTGTTTAGAACCCTGAGCAACCCAATAGCCAATAAACTCTGCCAATTTTTTTTCGGGAGATATGTCAGTTTTGATTATTTTCCCAAATTATGACAATTAAACTTTCTTCAATCTCACCCACAGCTCTTTTTATCATAAGCTGCAAGTCACATTTTGCTCAGTTATCTGTGTCCAAATAAACCATATATTTTTAAAACTATATTTGAACCATATTTGCAGTTGCTAGACTCTTCGACTTCGACTAGACGTTTCGCTTGTACCTTTTCTTTGGAGGAGTTGGATGTTACTATTTTTTGGAGAATAGTCCTACATGATAACATCTGTAGATACTAACAACCAAAGTGTTGAATTGTGGTATTTATTTATTGCAGTATGGTTTACTTAGAGAAAGGTTCACTGGTGTCATCCTGCTTTAGGCTTTGTGCATCAGTGGTATTAAGTAGTTTCAATATTACTGTTTATCGTGGTATTTTTCTGTAGCAATATATTGTACTACAGAACTTGTTATCATCACAGGCCCAATTGTAATTAGTCGACTAGTTACAATTGAAATGGTTGCGATTCATGAGAACCCTGCAATTATTCATGTAATATAAAGAACTGTCCATGTTTGACTGATGACACAGTGACCATGTGACCAATGTGTCACATGACTAAACCCTTAAAGACTGTTTAAAGACTGGATTAGCTCCAAACAAACAGCGTCCTCTCAGTCTCTTTACTCATTACTTTCACTATATGCGTGTTCTAGAAAAGTAGCTTGCCGGCTTAGAAGAATAATTTAACAATACACTAATGATTTCAACTTTCAAATGCGTATAATATATTACCCTAAACCATGAACATTAGGCAAAGTCGTTCAGCTAAAGATAGCCCTCACTAAAACTAGCTCAAAATATGGAGATCGGTTCCTACTGCTCCTGACAAGCTCCCAGAGACACAGAAGAACAACATAAATGCAGTTTTAACCCAGATAAATGGAAGGATGGGTCAAATGTAGAGGACAAATTACTGTAGGGGCTTTAACTTTATTATATAAATCACAAATAATGCAATGCAATGTGATTTTTTTGATCAAGAAAATATCCTTTCTCTAAGATTGTTGTCTGTTCTCATCTTGTAGTTTGAACTCAACTAGTTTGGAGATGCATATAGTTTAACAGCTTTAATTTCAATGTTTCATGTTGTTCAATGTTCATGCCCCTGAACATAATTGAGATGTACTTTCAACTGTGGACAAAATTGTAATCACAATACTTGGATATTTTAGGTACTCAAGGGCTCAAACTGTAACTGTTATGCCAAAATTTCCTGATACTGACAACAAGACTAGTCTAACATCTAACATTACAGAAAAACAAATCTCTATTTTAAACTGAATTTTAAGTGTCTCCAAAGCAGCTATAAATAAAATCATACACGCTTCAACACTGCAGGTCCACACAATATCAATGTTATCACAATTTTATAACATTTTTAAAACTTTTATAATAAATTTGTAATATTCAACATTATGTGCATTATCTTTCCAAGATAATGAACCAGAATAGAACCCGGTCCATGAGCTAAGTAGCTAAATAGTATCAAAACCCAAACTAAAAACACACATGTAGGTTAAAACTGTGACAAATATTTGACTTATTACAAAGAAATGGAAACTTTTGAAAATTTGTAACTCTCCACCATATTTGTAGTGTTAATGTAGTGATAATTTCATGGCATGTTAGTCAAAAGTATCGAAAATCTGAAACTAATCGATACCAAAACTAGTATCGAAAGTAGATACTCAATTGAGCAGATATAGATACTAAAAAAGTCACATTCACATGAACCTTTCCTGAATAGCTTTAGAATGATCTTGAGCTGTATCTACTATGGATCCTTCTTTTACAACTGAGGAATTGCACAGGTATAAAACCACATGCTAATACAAAAGGAAGTACTACCATCTAAGTATTGAGCATCGAGACAATTCCTCTATTCCGAAATAGAGTTGTAGAGAAATGTTTGTATCATGACAACAGTGGCATTTTATAATACCAAATATAAACCAAAACATTGGCTCTAATCCAAGCAACTCCTCAAACTCTAGCCATGAACTTTTGGATTAACTTCTTGACAGACAAACCAATCAACTAATGCCAGCGCAACAGGTTAAGCCCCACACACAGATATTTCACTTATATCCTTCAAAGAGCCCATTTTTAAATTAAAGGGCCCATATTACGCTATATTTTTGATCTATGTTATCATCACAAACATTCTATGTTATCATCACAAACATTCCCGGAGCTGTGTTTTGTTTTATGCATATTCCGAGTTCTTCTCTCAAACAGAAAATGCTCTGTTCCACCTTGTGATGTCATGTGGTAATACAGGAAGTGCTTCACTGTGTTTTTAAACTCCATACACCTTCCCTAGAATCATTTGAATAATTTCAGCCCTGGAATGTCAATCTCTACTGAAAAAAAAGGGCAAAATGTAGCTGTTAACATGAAAACTGCTGCTTCATGACATCACAAAGTGGAGTAGCACTTTGAGCTTTAGAGATGTAGACAGTCAAATAATGCAGGGTTACTCAAACATGTGTGAATGAAACAACACCTCCAGGTATGTTTTTGAGGAAACAGCATTAGAACATGGCTTAAAACTCACAAGAGTCAATTTTGCGTAATATTGGACCTTTAACTACATACATGTACATGTATCTATAATAGCATTATACATACCTTCGTTTTCCTGGGCTCCATGTTACCTACCCAAGATCAATTAGCTGCTGCATAACTGGTTAATTCATAGCAAAAAATATCACAACATTGACATAAATCCCAAAATTCAAAGCTAAAACATAGTCAATCCCACAGCTTTTTAACTCATTTGGTATGGCGTTATCGGTTGTAAACTTGTATCTCTGTCCTAGCTCGTCCATCTATTAGCAGGAGGTCTTCAGTGCTGGGTTCTGATTGGCTGGAAGTGAGTAAGCCCCTCCCTTTTCATGCTGTTAACCGCGACTGACACGACTAATCCCTCAAGCTGGGTTTAAATCCACCCTGACCCCACCTGCTCTCCTGCTCTCACTCTCACATTTGCTACAGTGGATGTACATAAGGCAAGTCCAATATCATAATTGGACAAGAAGCTTTAAGAGCTATATATCTGTAGGTATGTGAATTAAGTGATCAAATCTATGGAGAAATGGCAATAGCAATGTCACTAAACTGGACAGTTTATAACATTGGTCTCCAAATAACCCATGTTGCATTGTTGTTGTTTTGATGCTGCTATTGTATATATTTTCTACCTCCTGCATGCCCTTATTTGTATTTATTCAGTGTGGGTTTTTTTGTTTTGTTTTTATGTGCACTTTATCACTGAAGTAAGTTCCTGGTCTGTGAGCTTGGCTCACTGACAATGGCAATAAAACTTCTTCTGATTTTTATTTATAGCTAATTATCTGTCAAATACTTTTTATAAAATTGTATTGGCCAGTTCATTCTAGTCAAACATAGATTTGGCACAAGGTTAACTTAGGGTACTGGTCGGCCCAAACCATTAAAGTCAAAACAAACATGGCGACTTATGAGTAAAAAAGGGGAAAAAAGGACTGAGGAACAGCAGATTTCTGCAGAATCAACAATCAAAGCACCAAACTCTTATTTATTTCAGGTTAAAGAAGTGTTTAGATTTTGCTCTGACATGAAATACGATGATAGGAGAATTTTCTCTGCATTTGAGAGATTTTCTTCTGCATTTGAGAGACAATCTCCAGTATCATTCAGGTAAGGTAAGTTTATTTGTATAGCACAATGTGTACACAAAGTACTTCAAAGTGCTTTAAAGCATAAGAAATTCAATAATAGCAGAATAAAAATCTTTCAGTCATATGCACAGCTAAACACAACCGTTTTGGGCCTGGATTTAAACATTGTCAAAGTGAAGGCCTGTCTCACAACTTCATGAAGACTGTTCCAGGTTTTAGCTGCATAAAACTGAAATGATGATTCCCCATGTTTGGGTCCTGAAGTCCTCAGCGTGTGAGATGGTTCATATGGCACTAACATGTCAGAGATGTACTTTGGTGCTTTGATTTTTGATTCAGCAAAAATCTGTAATGTTTCTTAGTCTTCTGCATTATAGTTCAAGAATTCATAGTCTTTGTAAAGTATTGTCATGTCATAACAAGTATTGGCAAGCATGTGATTTTGGTTGGCCGGGAAAGCAAGTTAACATGGAGATTTGTCAGGCTCTGTTGTCCAGTTCCACACTCTTCTGGATTCAAACAGAAGATAAGAGGGTCTGGACACGCACGCTATGACAAGCTGAGAGAGAGATAGAGAGAGAGAGATAGAGAGATAGAGAGAGAGAGAGAGAGATAGAGAGAGAGAGATAGAGAGAGAGAGAGAGAGAGAGAGAGAGAGAGAGAGAGAGAGAGAGAGAGAGAGAGAGAGAGAGAGAGAGAGAGAGATAGAGAGAGAGAGAGAGAGAGATGAGAGAGAGAGTACTATACTATTTTTATATTACAGAAGGATGATATATTGGTTCTGATATGGTCTTGTGACATCGGCGGGGTTTCAAAGTTATTGGAATTGGTCCAGTATTGAAAAAATAGAGGTGTCACAATTTTTTTTTTCATAACTTAAGATACATTGGGCTATGGATTTAAAACTTTTTAATATGGTTATTGGCCATTGCAGCAAAACGAATATCGGCTATTGTATCGTCTCATGAGACCATATCTGAATTTGTTGCGATTAAAAGTCTCCTAGATAACTCTTCAGTCTGTTTCCTGCTTGTCCATGGACCTTTGCCTGGAATGTTCCACAGTATAGCATTAAAATCACACCCTTCAATGTCTCTTCATGAGTAAGCACAGTCCATCTCCGTCAGACTCTCTCTAGTGGTCGGAACACTCCACTGCACCATCCACAGACAGTGACGTCCACAGACCATAATAATCTAATTACAGCCTGTTGCCCTGGTGCTCAAACACTTAAACAATTAGCCGTTTAAAGTCATCACTGCTGCTCACAAAGAGGGACGTGTGCAGTATTCATAGTTAAAAACACAGTAATACAGCAACAGTTTGAATGAACAACCCAATCAACACTCCCTTCCTCATTAATAATTATAGTTAAAGGGCCTGTATGTAAGATTTTGATTTTAAATTCCATAAACATGACTCAACTGTGTCCCCCCATATACGAGGTAAATGTGTTCAAATCAAATATAGCTTTTACTGATAACAATGCTGATGTATTCTTAATTAAAAACACATTGGACATGGTGACCCATGTATTTATGTTATAATTTTGTGTTTTGATTTAAGATGATTATCCAGTCAGAAAGCAGAATGAGCCCCACATGAGTCTCTCATTTGGGTTGCCAGTTTGACTGCTGAAATCCAGTTGGTTTAAACCTAAAAGGACTCTCTCTAATTTATACGCACTACCTAAACCTCAGTACCTGCAGCCAATCATGAATCAGTGCTAGTGCAGCCTCGGCAGCTGAGTGAGTGAATTCTGGAGGTTCTGAGCTTTCACATAAGGCCTGTCCATGTACTGAGGATGAGACAAATTTGTATGTGTCCTCTGTCTGCAGGTTAAGGTTCTGGCAACTCAGGTTCAGATATGATTGTAGTATTTTATTTTTATTTTTAAACATTGAGGGCACAGGCTACATACAGTTGTACAAGTACAGAGTGACCAGAGTGGAGTTTTGCCGTCACGGGAATGCTAACAACAACTAGCATGCATCATTTGATGCTTTATAATTAGATGCAGATCTGCATAAAAATAGAGGTGCGTACATATATTCACTTTTGTTTTACATTGTTTGTCTGAATAACAGTCCAAATATTTGAAATCCATATTTAGATACAGCCAGCACACAAGTTCTCAGTTTCAAGAGCTGCTTATATACAATATAACTGTACAGTGGCAAGACACATTTTTGCTCAAATACATGGGAAGAACTTGTATGCAGGGCCTTTAAATCAAGGTTAACAGCTTTTTTCATGTTATATGACCTTTATTTCAAATAATAACTAAGCTCCTATTAGAGTCAGGAGAGAGGAAAAAATAATACAGTTCTTATACAGGTATTTAAAATAGCACAGAAGATTGATAAATGGCACATAATAGGTAACAGCAAAAAACATTTTCTTCTACCGTTTCATGGCACAAAACATGACATATAATCAGCTCTCTGTAACTGAAATGTAGGGGGAAAGCTTGTGCCCCTCCATTCTTCCTCGAACCAACACAATTCCAGCTTATTAATCAAAGTGTCATTCAGTGTCAGAGGGAGAAATACAAGTCTCCTATAATAACCGACCTTACTGCTTTCACACGTAGAGCTGTGAAATCCCACGGCTCAGAAATAAACCTGAGTCACCTCCTCGTGACTTAAGGAAATTACAAAATACATCGTACAGGAAAACAAGCTGTAATCAAAGAGCGACTCAATGTGGCACCAAAAGAATCTAGAAAGTAGAAGACCTTGCCATAGAGACATAGTATAGAATCATGAAAAATTATTTTAGTATTTAAGGTGCTGTATCTGATATTTGGTCACAAATGGTAAATGGTCACTTTTTTTATAGCGCTTTTCTACCTTTCAAGGCACTCAAAGCGCTTTACAACAAGGAACCAGTCACCCATCCACACACACATTCATACACCAGTGTACGCAGACACTGGGGGCGAGGTGGGTTAAGTGTCTTGCCCAAGGACACAATGACAGCATTCATTTGTGAGGGCTGGAATTGCACCGCCAACCTTCAAGTCAGTGGATCTAACCACTCAACCAATGATGTTTATGTAGAGAGCAGGATTTGAAAACCGCCAACCTTCGGATCAGTGGACAAACACTCAACCAACTGAGCTACTGAGTTACGGTCTTAAAAAGTGAAAAATAGAATTAGTTCATTTTACACAATTTGCAGTCATCCAGTCATTCTTCACTTACCTTATGCAGTCAGAGCATCCTAATTATTTACTGTGATGAGTTTATAAAATATCAGAATCAGAATCAGAAGAAGTTTTATTGCCACTGTCCGTGAGCAGAGCTCACAGACTAGGTACTTACTTCTGTGATAAAGTGCGACATAGAACACAGACAAAAAAAACCACACTGAATAAATACAAATAAGGGCATGCAGGAGGTAGAAAAAATATATACAATAGCAGTATCAAAACAACAACAGTGAAAAATGGGTGACAAGTGGTATAAAGTGTCCAGTTTAGTGCAGGTTTATGAAGTGTTCACGAGAGAAACAGCAGAGGGGAAGAAACTGTTCTTGTGACGAGAGGTTCTGGTCCTGATGGACTGTAGCCTCCTGCCAGAGAGAAGTGGCTGAAATAATCTATGTCCAGGGTGAGAAGTGTCAGCTGCTATACGACCTGCTCGTCCCCGAGTCCTGGAGACGTACAGGTCCTGGAGAGATGGAAGGCTGCAGCCAATCACCTTCTCAGCAGAGCGCACAATGCGCTGCAGTCTCTGTCTGTTCCTGGCAGGGGCCCCAGCGAACCACACGGTGATGGAGGAGGTGAGGATGGATTCAATTATGGCCGTGTAGAACTGCACCATCATCTGGACCAGCGGCTTGACTTTCCTCAGCTGCCGCAGGAAGTACATCCTCTGCTGGGCTTTCTTGATGAGGGAGCTGATGGTCGGCTCCCACTTGAGGTTCTGGGTGATGCAGGTGCCCAGGAAGCGGAAAGAATCCACAGTGGTGATGGGGGGGTCAGTCAGGGCGAGGGGGGGCAGCGGGGCTGTGACTTTCCTGAAGTCCACAATCATCTTCACTGTCTTCTGGGTGTTGAGCTCCAGGTTGTTGCTGCTGCACCAGGACAACAGCCAATCCACCTCCCTCCTGAAGACAGACTCATCCCCGTCCGAGCTGAGCCCGATGAGGGTGGTGTCATCCGCAAACTTGACCAGTTTGACGGAGTCGTGGCTGGAGGTGCAGCAGTTGGTGTTCAGGGAGAAGAGCAGGGGGGAAAGTACACAGCCCTGTGGAGATCCTGTGCTGATTGTCCGAGTGTCTGAGACATTCTTACCCAGCCGCACGCGCTGCCTCCGGTCTGTTTATCAGTTTATAGTATGCTATTGTAAGGTGTAATTGTATGTTTATGTATGATTAATGTATGTTCATTGTTATATACAGACAGTACACAGCAGATTTATTTTGACCTTAAGAGCTACTTATACAATATATCTGTAGTGAGGCAAAGACATATTTTGCTCAAATACATGGAAAAAAAAAAATCTGATTCAAGGCCCCTTAAGGACTGTACACTGCAAATGTTTGAGATATAGAATTTCTATAATTTTTTATGCAGCAAGATCTTTTTGGTTTGACTCTCAGCAAGAAGTAATGCATAAGTCTTACATAGCACTTTGATTCCAGATATTCACTCCATACTTCGTGTAAGTAAGCTACAGAGTCACAGCTGCCCTGGGGCAAACTGATAAAAACGAAGCTCCCAATCTGCACCTCCGACCACCACCAATCACTCACACACCACACATTCATATAAGGCGAGATGGGTGAAGTGTTTACCAAAGGACACAACAGAAGTTCGCACTAGAGCTACCAGCCCCTCACTGTGGCACTTGGTATTTCCAGCGGCCTCCCATCCACGTACTAACCAGGTCCAACCTTGCTTAGCTTTTGAGACCAGACAAGATGGGCATTGACAAAGGACGTATAGCAAAGTTTGCGTGAGTGAAGATGACAGTGGTTTTACAAACCTATTTGGATGGTGACGCATATATGCAGTGGATAATATATTACTATCTTGCTCCCTCTAGTGGTGGACAGAGAGGTCACGCACACAGCCGTTGCAACAAATTGGCATAATTTAGACAAGTATAAGAATAAGAAAACCACCTTTCTACATGTAAATTCAGGTTTATGCAATCTGCAGGTAAAATTTACACAATCCTTTGCAAATCCTTGTCAAACATATTGAAACAATGATTAGTTCTCAATTATAGTAAAAAAAAAATAAAAATGTGTTGCAATCTTTAAAAGCAAACAAAATTAAACCAATAAATGCAGATATTGTGGAAAAATAAAATAAAGTAACATTATACAAACATAAACACCATTGCTGTAACTGCACAATACCACCAGCAGAGGGCAGTGTATCATCACAGTAACACATACGAGGCTGTTACATAACAAGTCATTTCTCTGGACTGGAGGACTTTCACATCCTCTGTCTCATCTAATGAGAGTCAAAAACATTCAAAACAAGACAAGAGTGCAGTCAGAAACCAAGCACGAATTAATAGTACAAGTACACACATATGACTAAAACTGAATAAGCCTGGACAGATCAGTACTAAACCAGGACTAGAACAAGACCAAACCTACATCAGGACTAAACTGGGCCAACAAACGCAATGAAACGTGAGCGCAAAATACACAATTCAGTGAGCAGGGAGTTGCAGGCATTCTGGTTATAAACACTGAAAGGGTCTTTTGGCTTAGTTTAAGATGCACTATGTAACTTTTGTGGTCAAGGGTCCGCCACTAGCTGCAATTGACTTTCACACTAAGGCCAAGTTACAGACAGGCCAGATCTGTGGAGAGGTGAAAGACACGGTAGTAACACATACAACCAATAAACTTTACAAATTTATTTTCAATATGAATTTACACCTTTATAAAAACACCTGTAATTAAATTAATGTGAGATTGAAAGAGGGGGTATTATGCACAATCGATCTTTTGAGCCTTCTACTATGTTTTAACATTGTTCCCTAATCAAAAACATGCCTGAGATTTTATATGCCATCCCTGTATGTTTGAGTAATCTAGCGATCTCTCCTGGGCCCTATGCAAAACCTCCTTACGGTTAGCAGTACAAGCCTGCACTGCCCACAAGCCTATGTCACCCATTGCCCTGCACGTCAATTTTTCATAAATATACAAAAGCATGATATAAAACATTACACTACAACTTCACAAATCTGTTGCGATGTAAGTAGTCTCTTAAAAAAAAGGTAACAAGGCAACTGTGACAAAGTGGGCCTTTGTCCCTTTTAAATATTTCGTTTGTTTGTTCACTTGTCTGTTAATTTTCCATAACTCTCCATACCATACTAAAATAGAATTATCCCAGGTTTGTTTTGTTTAGTTTTCATTCATTTAATCACACACACAAACATGTTACTTTAAAGTCATTTTATTTGGTTAAAGTTAGTTAATTAGTTTCATATACTGCATTTACTTACCTGAATCTCCACATGGTCCAGACAAAAGAGGGGGCGTGCCCCATGTCTGCCATCTTTATAGGCTTGGGTGTGGCTTTGGGCTGGACCATGTGGAGGGGAGAACTGGGTTTTGAGTTCATTTTTGTTCCTGTGTTTAAGGTCTTATGTATTTAGTTGTATTGTGTAAGTGTTTAGTTTATTTTGTGAACACTATGTTTTAGTTATGGGACTTAGGCCCAGAGAAAAAACTAACATTTAAAAAGAAAGGTCATCCCCACAGCACCAGTGATCAAGGTGGTGTAGGCTGGGGGAGGGGTGTCTGCACCAGAGGGCTATATAAGGAGCCCTAATGAGACATTTGGGGAGACCTGTGTGAAAGGCTACCCGTGGGTTTTTTGTTTCTTCAGTTTCTTAATTTCTGTTGCTTAGTTATTTTGAGCACAGTTGAGTTTTGTAAATATGTATCATTTTTGCACTTTTTTCCACGGTGGCTAAATAAATTGATTTAAATGGGACTATTCGAAGTCTGCCTCCTATTTTGATCGCTCGGGCCAGCTTCCCCACATTTGGTGGCAGTGGTGGGATCCAGGCCAGTAGGAGGCAGTGAAGATGAAGTCCACAACACAGAACCCGAAGAAGTCTTGTGCTGAGGCTGATGGAGCAACTGGTGTACCCAACCAGGAGAGGCCGGTCAGAAAATCACAGGTGAAAAACATGGGACAATTAAGTCTATGGCAACTTAAAAGGCAACAGAGGCTGTGCGAAGTGCAGCAAGCGAGTGTGGAGATTGCAGAGGACGCCCCTGAAATGAGGATGGTGTCTCGTGCGGAGGTCCACCACAGAAGGACAGAGCTGCTTGGGGCTTTCAGGATGTTGTAGGTGTGGCACGTTGTGGCGGAGGACTGCAGGTGCGCAACGTCTGTGGCCGCCAGGAGCTGGAGCTGCTGTCTGGAGCTGTGGACTAGTTTATGCTCAACTGTAGCTGTGTGCAGTTGGAGCAAGTAAGCGGAGAACGATGTGTTCTTCAGGATAGGTTCCGGAAACCCGCTGTGGGTAGAGGTTTGCCAGCTCTGAGTTCGACAGGCCTGGTGATGGTCTGCTGGAGAGACTGGGAACCATGTGGAACTGGACTCTTTCGAGAAGGTACTGTCATTGAAGAAGATGCTCTTGATACAAGAGGAGCTTTGGACACTTTGAAGTAGCCTATCTCAAGGGGAAAGAGTGTAATTTAGTTTGTTGCCTAATTTTAAAATGCCTGGATTCGAGACTTCCTGTCCCGTGACTCTGACGAGTAACGGTCTTATGGGGTGGGGTGTGTGACAAAGTGGGCCTTTGTCCCTTTTAAATATTTCGTTTGTTTGTTCACTTGTCTGTTAATTTTCCATAACTCTCCATACCATACTAAAATAGAATTATCCCGGGTTTGTTTTGTTTAGTTTTCATTCATTTAATCACACACACAAACATGTTACTTTAAAGTCATTTTATTTGGTTAAAGTTAGTTAATTAGTTTCATATACTGCATTTACTTACCTGAATCTCCACATGGTCCAGACAAAAGAGGGGGCGTGCCCCATGTCTGCCATCTTTATAGGCTTGGGTGTGGCTTTGGGCTGGACCATGTGGAGGGGAGAACTGGGTTTTGAGTTCATTTTTGTTCCTGTGTTTAAGGTCTTATGTATTTAGTTGTATTGTGTAAGTGTTTAGTTTATTTTGTGAACACTATGTTTTAGTTATGGGACTTAGGCCCAGAGAAAAAACTAACATTTAAAAAGAAAGGTCATCCCCACAGCACCAGTGATCAAGGTGGTGTAGGCTGGGGGAGGGGTGTCTGCACCAGAGGGCTATATAAGGAGCCCTAATGAGACATTTGGGGAGACCTGTGTTGAAAGGCTACCCGTGGGTTTTTTGTTTCTTCAGTTTCTTAATTTCTGTTGCTTAGTTTATTTTGAGCACAGTTGAGTTTTGTAAATATGTATCATTTTTGCACTTTTTTCCACGGTGGCTAAATAAATTGATTTAAATGGGACTATTCGAAGTCTGCCTCCTATTTTGATCGCTCGGGCCAGCTTCCCCACAGCAACCTACAAGTGTTATGTATAATTAATACCCCCCTCTTCTAGCAATTTCTAGCAAACAAGATTTCCATGGAGACTAGAAAATGTCAGACCCCATCAGAAAAGTTACATAATGCATCTCTAAACCCTGTATTTTCTGTGTTATTTCTTTGTCAGAGCAGTGCCTTGTCTTACCGTGGCTGTGGCTGGCCCCTGGACTAGCTGTTGAGGGGCTGGACAGGTGCTGCTCCCTCACAGGTGTGTGAAGCCCCACCTCCTTCTCACGCTCGCGATCTTTGAGCTGCCTCTGGCTCATCCTGGCTGGGGTCAGAGCCACGAATTCATCACTGCTCACTGCTGGAGGACAACACAGGCACAGACAGGAGCAGAAGTTAAATGGTGATTTGTAAATTGGGAGTAGTCTAATGTAAGTAGTAGCAGTAGTAATAGCAGTAATAGTAGCAGTAGTAGTAGAACCAAATCACTGAGTTATAACACAAAGTAAATATATAATTTTAGTTGATTAATAGGTAGTGATGGGAATTGATAATATGTCACTATCAATGGCACCTTTTCGACCCAACAATGATTTTTATTAATTCATAAATATATAATGTGTCTTTATGCATACTGTTTTATCAGCCTATATTGTATCTAATCTTAATTAATACAGGGCTATATTATGATCAAAACTACAATGTAAGCATTAGATATTGAAAAACTTTTGAAGCTGTCAAAATGCAGATTTGTGGTTTTATTTGCTACTGTTAGTGGGGTCATCTCTCCACAGATGTGACGTGTAACTTGGCCTGGTAGCATCAATGGCTTGTTCCCCTGGAGATAGATAAGTTTAATGCCATATTGTGGAACATACCATGCAAAGCAGTAAAATCTCTATGGAGACAAGAAGGTACCATCCCCATTACAGATAAGTTACAGTATGGTAACATTATGCAGTTTAAATTGTGTAACTGGAAAAATAATAACAGTCATTAGGTAATACAATGTAATGAATTAGTATATTAGCTCAATTTTCCTGAAGAAGTTTGCCTTACCCGATGTGGCCCGGTGCTCCCTCACCTCTGCATGCTGCTACATGAGGAAATGGTTTGTACAGAAAATATGTATAAGAGATGAAAAAGCAAAAAAAAAAAAAAGAGAGAAAAAAATATGTATGAAATACAAAAGAATAGACAAGCATAAAGCATTTGAAAAAAGAGAGCAGTGTGATGCAGGGAGTGTCCATTGGGTAGCAGTGTTGAGGCGTGGTTCAGCATCAGCAGCAGTGGCCAAAACATGGAATACAAACAAAAAGAGACAGAACAAAAGAAACACATTAGTTTAAATGAAAAAATCTAATGGAGGCTGAACATAAAACAACACACATGTGGGTCAATGAGGGATAAACAGAGGAACTTAAAGTGATGGGAGCATTTGCAATAAGAGGTATCGACAATAATGAACTGGTCTTGAATGTTACTCTATTTTTCAAAATTCCTATATATTAACATTGTTATTATCATTATCATATTTAAATTTAACATCATAGTGTGGAACATTCCAAGCACTATAATTGCATCTCCATGGAGACAGGCAGGTGGTGGACCCACTATCAAATAAGTTGCATAGTGCACTTTCATTTTTACAATCTGAAGATTTAAGGCTAGGACAGAAAGCAGTGCATTATGGGTCCTGACTCCCAAACCAAAAGTAGGTCGCAGGACATGAGTAAGAAAATAATAATGTTTTATTAATGTTTAATAGTTAAAGTAGTATATTAACTTGGCAACCACCAATCTTAAGTAATAAGACATTTTGCTATAACAAGGGTTGTAGACATTTTGAGCTGTTGTGCCGACAATGCCCCCTTGCACTGGTACTTGAAAATAACGTTTATAATCTTATTGCAAAGCTGGTCACATACATGGCACAAGTTTTTCTATTACATATAAAGTAGGGAAAATTGTGGAGAAATAGTATAACAAAATGGAGAACTCAAAAGTTATGCATGCAGAGCTGATAGAAGGCCAGGAGTTCCTCAAGGTTCAACACTGGACCAACATATTTTTCCTCTAAACATTTTACCATCTTATAATTATACATTTTCAGGTTTATTTAGGATTATACATTTATGCACACCGCAGATTGAAGCAGATTTTCCAACTGAGACTTTTCCTGGTTAAATAAATAAAATAAATAAATCAAGACAGAATATAGTAGCTGCTTCCATCACAGTTAGTTCACGGTATAGTGAAGGTAATCGAAGCCCTGTAATGAATGAGTTTGGTGAAGGTGTATAAACTTTAAAAACACGGAGAAGCACCTCTCCATTACAGGTTACATCAAGAGGTCAGAGACAAGCATAGCGAGAGATTCTTACTAATACAGGATAACAGCTGAAACAGATGAAAAAGATGATACAAAACAAAAACAATTCTAGGCAGAACTGGTAAATAATCAATGTCATGTAATAAAACATAGCTAAATTTCTTCCTCCAAAATCTGAACTCTGCCCCAAACCACATGATTTTACTGACACAGGATAACTGCCCAGCCCCAACTAAAGGTATATTTTTGACAAGGAAATCACAATACGGCTAGAAAGGTCTGTTTAATAAAATATAGGATGCAGTTAGTTGTATAAAGATGTACCCATTTAAAAATGTAAGCATAAATATTTAAAAGTATCTTGTCCCTTTCATACAAACCAGCATTATCGGCCTAATCCTCCATGAGACCAAAGACAATCACTATTGAATCATTCAAGTACCAAAACAACATGTCTGACTGGACTGTTTCTAATCACTCCAAAGTAAGGGTTGAATCTGATTGGTTGAAGTATCCCCTGTGTTTGTCAGGTGGAAGTATGTTTTTGATGGGGAAACAATATTGGAACAAAGCTAGAAAGGCCTGTGTTACATAATATAGGAGTTAATAGTTATACAAGAATGTAAACAATGTTAAATTTATGCTAATCAGAATAAAACATGAGAATGAATCAAAAATAAGCAGACATTTTCAAAAGTGTCATGATCCTTTTATATGAACCATCTACCTAATCTTCCATGAGACCAAACACGACTGAATCATTCAAGCACCAAAACAACACGTCTGATTGGACTGTTCCTAATCACTCCAAAATAAACCTTGAATCAAAGCGTCTCCAGTGTTTGTCAGATGGAGTATTTACCACAACAAGGCTTTGGGATTACAAAGTTCATGCGAGCGTCACAGAGAGATTAATGTGAGTTCTTTTTCAATCTTATCTGAGCTCATCGTGTGATACTTGTATTCAGATTTGTGTCTAATACGGAAAGAAGTATCCTGGAAACGCGAAGGGTGCCAGCTTTCCCTGACCCCTCGCTGGTTCACGCATAGGTCAAACAACTTAATCTGGGTTAGACTGACAGTCCAAGCTCTTTATGCTGACTAGTGCAGGGGTGTTCAGGAATATTCAATCAGCAATTGTTGTACTGTGTTTTACTTTGCTTTAAAGTGCATACAGGACGGACTATTTCACTAAAACATACTTAACATTAATATATTTAAAATTTTACTTAAGTCTTTTTAATTTTGGTGAAGTTTATAATTTTATTTCCAGGACACAGGCAGCCGATACGTTATATGTACAAGTATGTTACCTAGCCTACCTAGGGCCAAAACTAGTCTAAATTGCACAACAGTCAGAAAAAATCCCTTTCTTGTGCATAAATAGTCTCTGCATTTTGGAGTTGATGGAGTTTGATGACAGTAAATGACATATATAGAGGTATTCAGTTTTTGAACTCACTGCACTTCCTGTATTTTACAACCTCATGTTTTCTCCATTTCTTCACAAACTGATGGCAAACATTTAGCTCAGGTACTATCCCAATATTAATATAATTAATAATATATATTAATATCAATAATTTGTCAACTGCACTCTAAAATACTACCATGATTGCTGTATAGAAGACACCTGATAATATAGGAATACAATCAAGCAACTGATAAAACCAAGCAAATTCACGTCTAAAAATGGTTTTAAGACAATAATCTGCCCTTTATCTGGAGGAATGTTTGGCACTTGTGATCAATAACACGATCACCATAGAGAAATTAAGCCTTAAGTTAAAATCCAAGAGTTTCATCACAATTAAGTTTAAACAGGTTCAGTACATTTCCGTATGAACCCAAAGGTTGCTTCACATGTGGCTTGACATTTTAAATTCTCACGAAACGTTGCTATCAGTCAGTTTTATATCAGCAGGATACAAGTGGGAAGCACTGCATCTGGTATTTGTGCCGGCCTTATGCTGAAAATGTATAGTGTAAAGTCAATATCTAAATAATACAACAAAAATTAAAATAAAAACATTTCCCAAGCAGGATGAAAGATTGATCTTGACTTAATCATTTAGGTGATGTACCCTGCATGATTTCTATGGGTTCCTGTGTAATACATGCAAACACTAGTACTGGTAATTTAGACCTCTGCAAACGTGTTCTGCAATGCATACAGCCTTGACATTGTAATATTCAGCATAGGTAAATAAAGACCAGCAGAAAAGGCTGTATTTTAAGATAAGGTGAACTCTTTGATTCTCTGACTGTGTGAAATGAGTTCTTTATCATGTGTGCTTAAGAGCAGCAGTGTGATGTTAGATTGATTGAAGGACACTGACTAAGAAGACGTGGAGTGGAATGCTTTTAAAATATTCTGAAATGATGTTTTAGTTCAGACAAAGACAGGCTTTTTAAACAAGAACATGAAGAGTGCTGTAGCTCTTGATCAAAATTGTCATGTTTTAGTTGTTTTTCGGCCTGGTTCACACATTAGTTTATTTACATTAGCTGGGTTTTATCATGCTTTAGTTGGTGACAATTTACAAAGGTCATATGAAAGGCAGATATATTCTAAGGTCCTAAAGGGTTTACAATCCCCAAATCACTATTTATACACCAAATACAATGCAGTGACATGTCTTTCCATTACAACAATCTTTTTGAAAAGAGCTGAGTGTATTTATATAAAGGCTGTGGCAGATTACATAATGCTTAAACATCTCTGACCCAGATACTACAGCAGAGTGGAGCACACAACATTAAACACATGTATTTATTGACTTTTTAAATGGTGCTTCAGGCAATGTAAGCGTTATGGTTACTTAAAGATCCTATATTACACAAAACTGACTTATGAGCTTTAAGCCATGTTATAATGTGTTGTTACCTCTTCAAAAAACATACCTGAAGTTTTTTTTTTTTTATTATTAGGCTGTTGACATCTCATAATGCTCTGTTCCACCTGGTGATGCCATACAGTGGTAGTTTTCAAGTTAACAGTTTCACCTTTAGTTCAGTAGAGATTGGTAATTCCAAGGCTGAAATTATTCACTTTATTCTAGTGAAGATCTATGAAGTTTAAAAAACACAGTGGAGCGCTTCCTGTATTACCACATGACATCACAAAGTGGAAGAGTGTTTTCTGTTAGAGAAAACAACTTGGCCTAAACGCAGGATTTGTGTGTTAAAACATGTGTGAATGAAACAAAACACAACTAAAAGTATGTTTTATGATGAGCAAATAACATTATAACATCAGAAAAATCAGAAAATAGCGTAACATGGACCCTTTAATACAGGGGTGTCAAACTCAAATTAGCTGCAGGCTGCTGGAGGTAGAGTCTGTGATTTAGCACAAATCTCTTTATCTGAAACTTCATTAGATCTCAAAATTTGCACAGAATATTTTACTTTTTATTCTTTGAGTACATTTTAAAATAGCTACTTTGATACTTATATTTTAGTAGATTTTTTCCCGTGATACTATTTTTTTGCTTTTACTTAAGTCATAATATTCCAGTGACGGAAGTACTTCCATCACTGGAAGATTGATCACAATTACTATTTTGTTCAGAGTTCAAAAACATTTTGCCATAAGACAGTCCACTCTTATGGGACCAAAGTCTAGTAGCTGCATAGGTCCCTTAGTCAGCCATCACTCTACAGATTCATCACAGCTTGTCAATACCACAGTCTCCCATATAGAGGCAGAGAGCATGTAAGTATGTGCATGCGTCTGTGTGTGTGTGCGCGCGTTTGTGTGTGTGTATATGGGTGTGGAGGGGGTCCTGTTGATGAGTTACAGCCACTGCAGAGGCCAAGGCGCACTCAACACTCAATGTGTTTATTGTGCAACTGAATCAAGTCACAGGTCTGTAGTGAGACTGATGCATGCAACATTATACAGAGGAGAAAATGGGCATACAATCTCTGCTTTATGTGAAATGTTGTACTATGTAAAAAAAAAAAAAAAAGGGTATTGATTTTTAAAAAGACACTAGGTAAGTTTTTAGGTGGACTGTTTTGAAACCTTTTCTTCATGAAGATGTCACTGTTGTGGTTTGGTCTGGAATGTTCCACAGTAAGGCACAAAACTTAGCAATCTCCATGGAGATAAGTAGGTGAGCAAACTGATGGTGTCACAATACAAAAATGTCAAACTTAATTTTTGTTTTACCATGTTTAATACATTTCACTTTAATTTTTTTAACGCTCTGAGTCCCCCCTCCCTTTTTTCTCCACGCCAAGTCACTCCCCCTTCAGAACACTATCACAAAACAATCAGCATGCATCCCACTAATAAAACTACAGCACATGATGTCAGGTTTGTCAAGTTGCTGTGTGCAGTTTTTGCTAAATGATCACTCAATGACTGAAACAGGGACAAAATGACATCTAAAACCTCTTCAGAAATGTTTCTGATGAGAGACTATTGTAAAATGGAAGAAAGCTAAGAAAAAACAAAAAAAAAATTATAATACAGTGGACCTTATTTTTTCCCCTCAAAATAATAGTTTCTTTACTATTACCATGTGGTCTTATACCAGGTCTGATATAGGTCATCTCTAAAATTGTCCAGGGAAGATCCACATTTTGTCATTTTTGTCAGTATTGATACTTGTTGAAATAAGTATATTAAGTGAAATAGGTAAGTTTCACAACTAGTTTTAGTAGGCTATTGATAAGTATCAATACTTTTGACTCTACACCAAACCAACAATTTTTTGAGTTGAAAAGTTACAGTGCACATTACACACTTAAAAACACATCCGGGAACATTAACATTTGAATCTGAATCTCATTTCAGAATATATTTGTAGTGTTAGCAGATTTTAGTAAATAAAATATACTAATAAGTAATATAAAAATAATAACTACTGTAATTTCACGACCATAAGGCGTGGGTAAAAGTTGCGAACATCGTGGGAGCGATGGATGACAGACGGTGAACACAGCTTTACAAAGACCGGGAGGCAGCGCCAGGCGAGTTACGCCTGGCGCAAGTTATTTGTGAATGGATTGTGGATGCTTGGGCTAACGTATCTGCTTACACTGTTCTTTGAGCTTTCGCAAAAGTCGACATTGTTCACGCGGAGCGGTACAGCAACAAAATGGACTCTGATAGTGGAAACCTGGTGTATTTTTTATAGAAATCTAGCGCAGCTGTTCATTTCAGATACAGATGAAGACTTTGATGGATTTGTGAATTAATTAAAAAAATGATGTGAGCACTTTGCTAAATACTTGAATAAAGCACAACTGTACACAGTATGTGCTCTAAAAAAGGCAAAAAAAAAAAATGCATGTTTTATTGTGCCTGCGCACTAAGGCCCGGTGCGCCTTTTGTATGTGTTAAATGCAGAAAAAGCACCTGTAACTGAACTGCGCCTTATAATCCGGTGCGCCTTATGGCTGTGAAATTACGGTAATATAAAATGTTGCTTTTGACTCAGATAAAGCAGAAGTACGCGGTGCAAAGAAAACCAGAGGCTCGTAACTAAATATGCACAATTTGTTCTCAATACTATGAAAACACAAGACATCCAAGAACAATACAATTGTGTCCAGAATGTCATGTTTAGTTTGTTCAAATCCATTCACCTACATCACACCTGTTAACGTCCTTTGCTTTATAGGTCTGTCTGTAATGTTTACTACAGATGGAGGGCAGCTAAACGTAATATTGTATAAATGGATGTGTTTGTGTTTAACACAGTGAGTTCTTGGGGCTAGTAGTCACTGAGAGAAATGATCTGGTTCAACATTTGTAAATTTGCATATTCGATATTTTATGGGAAAGTAAATGTAATCAATTAGGGAAAAGTGTCTCTTGCTGGGAGGATGACATCATCACATTCCAGTGTCTGAAAACCACCAATCAAACAGTCTCATTCTTTGTGTCCTCTGTAGTGTCACAGTTTAGTTACCTTCACTTCCTTTGCTATTGGCAATATATGGCCAAATGATTATTGTGGTCACAATATTCATACTCTAAGGAAAGATCACAGCTAATGCTTAAGTTTTAAAGTTTTGAGATTTATAGTTTTAATGGAAACTGAAATATAATAATTCTTCATATAGTCCAAGATGTCGCCTTGTTCATTTAAAACTTTTTAAGTGGTTCAAAGTTATTCCTTTACTTAACCTTATACATTCTGAATATCCTAATTATTCACCAAAATGAATTTATAAGCACTTTTCATAACCAGAGACTCAAGCAGTATCATGGTAATGACCACATGCTAACATGCACTTCCTGATTCTTTGACCTCTGGAGCTGAAGCAATACAAATTATGCTCAAATACACGTGAAGAAACAGGTACAGGACATCTAATCTATAGTTATTCAAAGTGGAATAGAAAGAGATGTCCAAATGTTGTTTCAAAAGCTTAAGCATTATTTAGGATCTATACCCAACGCTGCATCAATTACAACTGCACACCAAAGTTAGCACTATAGTGGTAATAATAATACAGGCGTTTCAATGTGCAAGTCTCTAGATCCCATTTAGCAGACTGCCTAAAGTGCCTATCGAGTTTCTATATGTCCGCCCACTTCACGCCCGCAACAGCTTTCTCCTCTTTCTGCTAGCAACAAGAAACCTTGCTTGCTGAGTCTATGAGATTCACACTGGACCCCTACTGACAATTAACCATTTAAAACATTATAAAGAGCCAGAAAGAAGGTCAAAAACTTTGGTAATATTAGTTGTTTTCAGATTCTGATTAGAATATGATGATGTCATATTCCCAGATGAAGCCAATTTTCCCTGTTGATTACATAACATATCTAAAAGTTAACTTCACAAATGCAGAACCTGATCGTAGACCAGTGGCTCTCAACTTTGCACACCAAGTAAATATTTGGCTTTCCGAGTACCACCTGATCTAAACCAGGTTGTAATGTCATCTGAAACTAGGGCTGCAAGATTAGTAAAATCTAAATCGAAATTGCAATTTGAAAGGACACAATCAGCAAATCGCAAAGACTGCAAATTTTGTAATTTCCTCCACAAATAAAATCTCCCGTCTTAATCTGCATAAAAACTTCTAACACACTAGTTTAGATCTGTACAAACATGTTCTGAAATGTGTTTCTTGTATTAGTTTGTGAGTTCATATTTTCAATCTTTTTGTCAATAATTCTTGAACTTTGAACAGAATCCTTTTTTGAAAACATAAATTGCGAATATAATCACATTCTAATTGCAATACTTGTCAGGAAAATAACAATTAGATATTTTTCCCAAATCGTTCAGCCCAACCTGAAACCCAACAAGACTGTTCCAATCATGTCCAACCCACTAAGTAAATATTCAGCAGGCGAGTAAACATAAATGCATACCGTTTCTGAGTTGTGTCTATAGCAGCAGTTGTTATCTCTTGCTGTACTAAACCAGGTCTAACCCACTCACTCTCTCTCCACAAACTCAGTTAACTGTAAAAGGGAGGAACCACAACAGGACAAGTACGTCATGCACTTGGCTTGTTGTGGTCCCCCTCCCCCTGCACAGTAAAATATTTGCAAACTTATAGAAATGCCTGAAATTAAGTGTCCAACATTTTAAAAGTTACTGCCTTAAAAAAAAACATGAAAAACAGAACTAGTACGTTTTAATGGGTTGCAGTGGTCCAAAGTTATTCCTCACTTGCCTTATGCATTCCGAGCATCCGAATTATCCACCATGATGAGCTTATAAGCACATTTCACAAGTTTCAGAGGCCAGAAGAGCGTTTTGCAGTCACAGTAATGCTAACAACAACTAGCACGCTAACAGTGTAAAACATTACGTCCTAGTTCACAGACAATAAAAACACATTAGAATTAGATGTAGACAGCACACTTAACGTCTGAGAGGACGTTGATTGCTAAATAATACACACATCCCATACATATCAGAACATGCAGAATTTTTTTTCCCTATAAAAAGTATATGTTGTTGTCTGCAGAGAACAATCTATTACCTTAATGATTGGAACCTTTGCATTTTATATTAAGATATAATATTTTAAAGGGGCTTTATCAGATCTTTATGTAATAAAGTAAAATTGTCTCACCACATGTAGATATATTGTAAAAGAATGTGTTAGGAAAATGAGGAAAACATTTTAACTGCTCCAACCTGTTTAAAATGAACTAGTTCTAGTACTAGTAGTAGTTCTGGTTAGTGTTTTTGCATTTTTAAAACCATAAAAATAAGGTACAGCACCTTTAACACAAATAAGTAAATACATTGTGATTAAACAAGCAAAATCAATGAAATGGTTCTTTTAATTCTCACGTGTCTGGTTCATGTTTGATGTACAAGCCCAGCTTTTGTTTTCTTTGGTGCGAGTTCTAGCTTTAAACGCCCTGTGGTCAAACACCACTGTACCACAAAAACAAGGAAGTAGGATGCTGTTCAAACCAAAAACTGCCTTCAAGTAGCAGCTAACATACAAACACAGTGAACAGAGCTGCAAGATTAATTGCAAAAGCAAAATTTTTTAAAGTACCATAATTTCCTCCACAAACAAAATCTCCTGTCTTATTGTGCATAAAAAACACTAAACATGTAGTTTAGAACTGTGCAAACATGTTCTCAAAGGTGATATTAGTTTGTCATTTGACATTTCAGTCTTCTGGATGGATTTAAAATATCAACTTTTAACAGAATCCTTTTATTAAAACATATCTAATGAGTCAATGATTGTCAGAAAAATCACAATTTAATATTTTTCTCAAACTGTGCAGTCCTAATAGCGAAAGCAAACTGACAAAGATTTAGGCATATGTTGAAATGGGTTGATCATAATTAAGAGTTATAATATGCAAAAATTCTCAATTTAGACTAGAACAGGGCTAAGCAAATCTACATCAGGAGTAAAGTGGACTCAAACCAGGACCAAACTAGAACAAGTATGTCTGCACCCCAAGTCAGAGCCACCATGGTCATCATTATATCTGTAAATTGCACTTTTCTGGGAGGGTCCACCACCCTTGGGCTCCATATATATGTTATTGAATTGCCTGTTATGTTCCACGGTATGGCATTAAACTTAGCCGTTTGCATGGAACAAGCAGATCTGTAGAAAGGCAACACAGTAAGAATGCATGTTTTTCATGT
>JAIEZT010000054.1:19765490-19772990 GCA_019594935.1 Periophthalmus modestus
CTACTGTTCTGCATAGGTCTGAACCCCCTCAGCCAAATCATCAGCAACACTGGCTATGGATACCGACTCAGGAATGGGGCCACCGTCAGTCACCTCCTGTACATGGATGACATCAAGCTGTACGCTAAGAATGAGCGAGACATCGACTCACTGATCCACACCACTAGGATCTACAGCACAGACATTGGAATGTCATTCGGGCTAGAGAAGTGTAGCCGGATGGTGACAAAGAGAGGGAAGGTAGTCCACACAGAAGGGGTCTCACTCCCAGAAGGGACAATAGCAGACATTGAGGACAGTTACAAGTACCTTGGTATCCCACAAGCAAATGGCAACCTTGAAGAGGAAACAAGGAAAGCAGCCACGGCCAAATACCTCAGACGAGTAAGGCAAGTCCTAAGGAGTCAGCTCAATGGCAAGAATAAGACCCAGGCAATAAACAGCTACGCCCTGCCAGTAATCAGATACCCAGCAGGAATCATAAGCTGGCCAAAGGAGGAGATACAGACCACAGATGTTAAGACACGAAAGCTCCTGACCATGCATGGCGGGTTCCACCCCAAATCCAGCACCCTGAGATTGTACGCGAGCCGTAAGGAAGGAGGCCGAGGACTAGTGAGTGTGAGAGCCACAGTCCAGGATGAAACATCCAAGATCCACAAGTACATCCAGGACAAGGCCCCACCAGATGACGTGCTCAGCGAATGTCTCAGACAGTGGAGTGCAGAGGAAGAGGAGCTGGAGGAACCATCATGGAAGGACAAGCCCCTGCATGGGATGTACCACCGGAACATAACTGAAGTGGCTGATATCAAGAAATCCTATCAATGGCTTGAGAAAGCTGGACTGAAGGACAGCACAGAGGCACTCATCCTGGCTGCACAGGAGCAGGCCTTGAGCACAAGAGCATAGAGGCCCAGATCTACCACACCAGACAAGACCCACGGTGTAGGCTGTGCAAAGAGGCCCCTGAGACAATCCAGCACATAACTGCAGGGTGTAAGATGCTGGCAGGGAAAGCATACATGGAGCGGCATAACCAAGTGGCGGGCATAGTGTACAGAAACATCTGTGCAGAGTACGGACTGGAAACCCCAAGGTCAAGGTGGGAAATACCTCCAAAGGTAGTGGAGAATGATCGAGCCAAGATCCTGTGGGACTTCCAGATACAGACTGACAGAATGGTGATGGCGAACCAACCGGACATAGTGGTGGTGGATAAACAACAGAGCAAAGCCGTTGTGGTGGACATTGCAGTACCAAGCGATGGGAACATCAGGAAAAAGGAGCATGAGAAACTAGAGAAATACCAGGGGCTCAAAGAAGAGCTGGAGAAAGCCTGGAAGGTGAAGGCCTCAGTGGTGCCCGTGGTCATCGGAGCACTAGGGGCAGTGACCCCCAAACTGGAGGAGTGGCTACAGCAGATCCCAGGAAAAACATCAGACATCTCAGTCCAGAAAAGCGCAGTACTAGGAACAGCAAAGATACTGCGCAGAACCCTCAAGCTCCCAGGCCTCTGGTAGAGGTGTCCCGAGCGTGGAAAAAGAGGGGATAAAGACCACCCGCGGAGGGTGAGGAGGAGATATATATATATATATATATATATATATATATATATATATATATATATATATATATATATATATATATATATATATATATATATATATATATATATATATATACATATATACATATATATATATATATATATATTTTTTTTTTTTTTTTTTTTTTTTCTAACAAGCACTGTGATTGTGATTTATGTCTTATTGGCTTCTGTTCATAGTTGTTTTTTTTTGTTTTTTTTTTTAAATCGTGTGTCCAGAAGAATTAACAAGACTGAAATATGAACTGACAAACTAATACAAGAATCACATTTCAGATCAGATCTAAATTACAGGGTTAGTAGTTTTGTTGTTGTTTGTGGAGGAAATTATGGTACTTAAAAAACTACAGCCTTTAGATACTTTCTACCTTACTGCTGTCTGATGTGCCAGCTTTAGCCTGACAGAAGAAGCCAGAGAGCACAGATGAGTCTGAACAAAGGCCAGGTGAGGGGCCAGGTGAGGGGAGGCGGGACAGGTGCGGGAAGGGGACAGATGAGGGGAAGGGGGAAACAGGATTCACATCTGCCATCTACTGATGAAAAAAATCTAATAAACTGACAGCTGGCAGCTTTAAATGTAATAATATTCAATTTCACCTTTCAAAGTGTGAAATCATTCAAAGTAGCCCCTGGTAAGTGCTTGTGTAATCGTGACTAGCATACGTACGCTTGTAGCCACAGCTGCCCTGGGGTAGACTGACAGAGGAGTGGCAGCTGACCTAAAACCACCAACAATCACTCACACATCACTGGTGTTTTGCAAGGACACAAGGGCAGTGAGGTTGGTCTTTATCCTCTAAGCCACTGCTGCTCATTTGTTTTGTAAAATACTCTTGCTCTTATGTTGGATGTGTATAATCAGTTAATCCTGACCTCTGCCGTGGTGGCATATTGATCTGCACAGTAGGGGTTATCTCCTTTAATGCTTTCCACCAAAACCTTCCCTCTTTAAAGGAGTAACAGAAGACCTCAGGACAGTTTCCCAGGGCCTTCCAAATCCACCATTAATTAAAACAGTGTTTCTCAATCAAGTGGTACATGAGCTCCTTCAGGACCTGCAATAGTCCTGTTATAGACCTGGTTTAGATATGGTGGTAATCTTTTCTTTGGTGTTACATGGTATGAAAAGTCTGAGAGCCACTGTCCCAGAGAGGAGTTTATTGACCTTATTCCCCCCCTCCCCATTTTTCCACTAAATGCTACTAAACTGCGCTTTCTTTCTGGTGGTACTTCCAGTTAAGCAAGAATTCCCATTCATTTCAATGGAGAAATTGGGAAAAGTTTTGCTGCTAAAATATGATATAAAGTAGGTTGATTTGTATAAAATGTTTCGATGATGTTTATGTGCACCAACACTGCACCGATTCTCTGAGAGGCTTTAAAATGACTCTGTAGACTGTAGAGAACTTATTTGCAGTCAAGATTGGCAGCCGCATGTAAAATAATACAACCTAAATGACAATAGCGGCACCCATGGCATCTTAAGGAATAAGAAGAATACAATTACACAATAACTAAAGGGAACACTATGTAACTTTTCTGGTCCAACACCTAGTTGTCTAAATGGAGATGTAGCTTTGCCACGCATGAACGTACCAGTCTGGCATTTATTAATTTACTAATGTTTTTATTGCTCAAAAATACCTGTGCCCTCACACTTTCCGTAGATCTGATCTATAAATGTGTCCTGTGTTTGTCATGAAGATACTTGGATCATTTTAATGCTTTACTGGGGAACATTACAGGCATATTCTCCATGGGGATGAGCATGTGGCAGACCCTCCAGCAGAAAAGTTGCACAGTAGACCTTTAAGCTGACATAAATATGTGGGCCTTAATATCAGTATGACTATCAGCAACAAGATAAATATCAGATATCAAAAGCACTATAAACTTTTTACTGTCTGGTTGGAGACTGTATTGTTTAGCCTGGAATGTTCCATTGTATGGCATTAAGTGTATCCATCTTCATAAGGAGCAAGATATGCCAAAAGGCAGCCAGGTGTGGTCAGGTGTGTGGAGAGGCAGCCCCACTCACAGTAAGAAGCAAGAAATACACCTGCAACTGAATAAAAGCATGTTAGGTAAGTTAAATAGAATATTGTGGCAAAAAAAATAAAAATAAAAATAAAAAAAAGGCAAAAAATATAACATTCTCCATGGTTGCAGAACACCACCAGAAAAAATTACAGAGTGCAACTTTAAAATGTCTTCATAATCTATTCAAAAACAGCACTTTGATATATGTCCTAATATTGTTCAGGCCAGTATTTCCCAACTCAAAATGTCCCCATTCACTTTAACAACTCTCCTCTCTCCATCAAGTCTTTTTCATTAAACGCCAGAACTGCAAACACAAATTAAACTCAATTAAAACTGAAAGAAAACATTGAAAAGTACACAAAGTTATGCCTCACTAGTTTAATTATGAAGTATCTAAAATTGGCTGCAGAGGAAGAGAAGGAGGAGGAACAGGAGGAGGAGAGTGAGGGAATTGGTTCAAAACTGAGTGGTACTTGCAAGGCATTTAGCAAAGACCTGCTGCTATGGCTTAAGTGGAAGTCTTAGGGAGGTAATGGATGTAGTCATTATCAGACGTATAATCAAGAATCATAATTGGACTCCAGTGTGGGAGGCTGGAGTTGTGTTTTGTTTCATTCACACATGTTTGAGTAACCCTTTATTACATCTGTCTACATCTCCAAAGCTCAAAATGTTCTGTTCAACCTTATTATGTCACATAGTGGTAGTTTTCAAGTTAACAGCAACCTTTTACCTTTAGTTCAGTAGAGATTTACAGTTCCTAGGCTGAAATTATCCAAATGATTTTAGTGAGGATGTATGAAGTATACACAATGGACCACTTCCTATATTACCACACAACACTATAAGGTGGAGTGTTTTCAGTTTGAGAAAATAAGTCAACCTAAATATGCAGAATTTGGGTGTTAAACATGTGTGAATCAAACAAAACATAACTCTTGGTATGTTGTTGATGAGGAAACAACACTATAATAAAAACACAAAATAGTGTAATATGGACCCTTTAATGACAAATAAAGGGTTTGAGATAAAGTTCAATTAACATTTTTAATTAAAAATATTGTATTCTATTTTATGTTGTATTTTACACCAATTTTAATCACTAAAACTGTAAAAGTGTACTGCATAAACAAGTGTCCTTCCTCTAGATATATCACAAAAGATACCAAATAAATACTCTTATGATACAATAATGAGCTGTATCATTAATTTAGCATTGCATATCAATATTTCAATATTTTCGCACATCTCTAGGTGACAGTGTACTTGGTACAGCAGTGTCATTTCACCATCAATACTGAAAATAAATGTATACAAGTTGTGAAGATGTATAGATGCATAGTTGTATAAATGCATAGTTGTATAGATGTATAGTTGTATAGCTGTATAGTAGCATAGGGGTGTAGTTGTCATAGTTGTATAGATGCATGGATATGTGAGGGTTGAGACTGACCGAAGTCTTATCGAGCTCCTGTTGGGACTCAGAGGATGACTCCATGGCCTCAAACCACAGTCTGCTTCAGTACTGATCAGGACACTGCATCTCTGTAAAGGAAAAGAAATACATTATCATATTTTTCGCTCTGGAGTACAAGTTGCACCAGCAAAAAAAATGCATAATAATGAACAAAAAAACATATATAAGTCGCACTGGACTATAAGTCGCATTTTTTGGAGACCGAGACCAACAACAGACTTTATCTTTAAAGGCAAGTTATAATAATAACAACAATAAAACAGAACAAGAGACTGAATAGCAGTACAGCATGCTAACGTAACACATTTACCGGTATATTTATTCAGCTATACGAAGCATAGACAACGAACTGAATACATGTCTGATACATTCATGTAAGTAAAGTTAATTAGATAACTACGCTAACGTAACACATTTCTATTTATTCAGCTACATGAAGCATAGAAAACAAACTGAATAAGTGTCTGGTTTATTAACCCCCAAACTATGAAAAAAGTGTGACTTACAGTCCGGAAAATACGGTACATTGAATACAGTAAATACGGTACAGAGGGTCAGTGTTGCTGTGTTCAGATGCGTTAGATGGTTATTACGGATTGTAGTCCTGCCAATTGATTAGTCGACTAAAAAGGGGTATGGCAAAAGGTCTCCAAACTATTCAGTATCTCTATGTATCTGATCCAAACTGCACTAACAAGACTACAGTTGCACAGAAGTCCACGCAAAAAAACTATTCATAAAAATATAAAGACAGATTAAACTGGTGAATTATGAGTTTAATCTGCATTTTTACATATAAACACCTAAAATATCAAATCTTCAGCTAACTTACTTGTTAACTTCTCCTTTCTGCTGTTGTTCCATATAAATCCTTATCTAATTAAAATGTTATGTTAACAATGTTAACTTAATGACTAAAAGCCTACAGTACTAGTGGTTATATGAAGTGCACCTGGAGCTTTTTGGGTAAGGTCCTGTTTAAATTCAGTCTCAGCTCAGTGTGTTCAAGGAGTTAGCTGTAAAAGATTAAATTCAGTAAAACTATAAATTGGCACTTGAATCTCAACTAGGGATATTATATAACCCTTGGATTTATATAGCACCTTTCAAGATATCCAAAGTGATTTACAGTGCATTATTCATACAGTCCACCCCTCTGTGGTGGTAAGCTACTATTATAGCCACAGCTGCCCTGGGACAGACTGACAAAACAAAAGACTAAAGAAGTTCTTGGTAGATTAACACCCTGACTAACTGTTACTGTTGATAAATTATTCGACTAATATTTCTCAAAAATATTGTGTATCTCTGTGTATCTGACCCAAACTGCACTCAAGACTATACCTGTAGGGGGAGTTCATGCAAAAGCAACTATTGATATAGACAAATTACTGCAAAATGTATTATATGTTAAAAAAGGTAGATCAAACACATGATTAACTTGCAAATCTTGAGCTAACTTACTTACTAACCTCCTTTCTGCTGTTGTCCCATGTAAACCCTTATAATCAACTAACAACACCTAAGACATCATCAAATGATTCATCAACTATACCCTAGTTTCAAACCTGTTTAAAACTATGTACTGCCTTCAGACTTTTCAGTCACAGCTAAAAGAAATCCCTCAATGACTCTTAACACAACCTTGTTTGTAACTGTTAATTGCTACGACAACAGTGCCAGTTTTTCATCGCTCTTAAACCTATGGATAAAACATTTTATTACAATGAATTTGCAGTTTCTGGTAATTCATTCCGTTTTATTAGATTAACTGCAGCTGTATCTAGTTCCAAACTGCTCTTTAACTTGAAGTGTGGTCTGATAGATTTATGGCAGCCTCATGCCTACTCAGATTTCAATCACATTGAGATAGAGAGAAGCGTTTATGACACAATTTCAAAGCTCTAATTCAATGTGTTTGATATGGACCGATGCAGTTACAGGTTCAGATCTTTTATTAAGCTCGTGTTAGGGCAAGATGGAGGAAACTGCCACACATTTCCTCACAATTTGATTCTGAGTAAATCTAAGTATCCGGCTGAACTAAGATGATGTTCTGCACTGAGAGGAATTGGAGGAAAGATAAAAATGGACATATATTCAGGAAAACGTTTAGGCAGTTTATCATTAATCTGCACCACTAGAGCAGAAAGGAAGTTAGTGAAAGGTTTGTCTGTCAAAAAATGTAAATTTCTATGGTATCTATGGATAATATAGATCCCCAGAACATGAATGCAACCTCAAAACCGGCTGGACACTGCTATTTTGGCTGTCTGCAAGAGCTGGCCGACATGACTAAAAGAGCTTATAACCAAAGAGGAGCTGTGATCGATATCAAGTGTGTCTGATATTTTATAGTCTTGAGTGCAGA
>JAIEZT010000054.1:19777990-19835696 GCA_019594935.1 Periophthalmus modestus
TCATCTAAAGAAATTGTTTTTAATTATTGTTGGATTGGTATTATCAAGTATCAAGTCTATTCCATAGTATTGAAATCAAGTTTGAAATTTTAGTATTGTGGCAACACTACTCTGCCAGTCTCATACTCCTGAGTTAAACCTGCTTCTGAGAGACTTCCGGTGTTGCACGCAATGGAGTAGGTGTGTTGGCCGCTAGCTCCCGCGGTACCTTTTCAGTTTTACCTACAAAACCCTATTTGATTAACCGTGCACTGTCATTTTGGGACTTTGGGTCATTGGGACTGACCGGTGTGGCAGTCCCAAACTTCTTGTGGAGGTTTTCGGCGCCGAGGTACTGACGTCTCCCCCGGAGTTGGATAGAGCACACCAAGGTTTTAGATCTGATCTCAGCGGGCGGCTGCGCGTCGTTATCATTCGCTTTCACCGCTTCCAGAAAAAGGACCTGGTGATGAGGGAGGCGCAGCAACATGGGACCCTGGAATACCGTGGCCACCACTTACGAATCTATGAGGACTATAACGCTGATGTCGTGAAACAACGCGCAGAATATAAGGACGTCATGGCTGAACTTTATAAAAAAGGACTTTGACCATCTCTCCTGTTCCCTGCGAGGCTCCGGATCACTCTCCCTGACGGCGAAAGACGGTGGTTGGTGTCTGTTCCGGAGGCAACTCGTTTCCTTCGAAACACGGAGGGTAACTAACGCACTTCACTTTAAGGTTCATATTTGACATTGACATTTTGGCTCTGATGAGTACACTGACATTGACTGAACCAAATGAAACATCTGAAGTGAGCCATAATAAACATCCGCATTTAGAAATCTCCTGACACATAGTGCCTTGGGCTGTTCAATTCAATGTGAGGTACATGCTTGCTCTCTATATGGTTTGTTTTGTTTATTTGTGGGCTGTCTTGCCACTTGTCTGATTTAGGGTGAGATTATAATGTTTATTATGCGGGATCAAGCTAGTAGCATGGAAGCTTTTTTTTGGTATGAGAAGAGAGCAGGAGTTTAAGTGGTTGCTGTTCTATGCAACCTGCTATATTGTTGTAGGGATATTGTCGTTTTTTGTTTTTTTTTTGCCCCTGTCCCCCTCCCTCTCCTCACTCCTCTCTCCCCCCTTGGGGCTACATCAGCTACATACGAAAGGTTTTTAGATGAACAATAATCTTACTTTGGTCAGTTGGAATGTGAAAGGGCTGAATCATCCAGTGAAATGCAAAAGAGTTTTCACACATTTAAAACAACTTAGGGCTGGTGTGATTTTCTTGCAAGAGACTCACCTGCAGGACTCAGATCACCTACGCCTAGGAAGGAGCTGGCCGGGGCCATTTTTTCATTCATTTAAACAGCAATTCTCTAATTCTAGGGGGAGACTTACATTTTTTTTTGGATGCAACGTTAGACGATAGCTTGTCTAGCAATAAAGAGTCTATTTTATTGAAGTGGAAAGACACGACATCTCCCTCCCATGCACAATGGATAACAGACATAATGTTCCATATGGATTTGGAAAAAATTAGATATACTGTTCGCGCATCAGGAACAAAATTTTATAAACTATGCTTCCCTTCCCCCCTCCCCATTGCAATTTTTACTCTACTATTATTAATTATTTATTACATTATTTATTGTCATTGTTGTTATTGTTGTTGTTGTTACTATCATATGTATGTTTTATTTAGGGTTGTGTTTTTTGGGGTTTTTTTTTTTTCCAAATCTTTATTTTGCAGCTGGTCTGTAGTTTTGTTGTTTTATGTGTGTGGGTGGGGTAATTTTGTTTAATATTGAAAAAGGAAAATGTTTTAATAACAAGTATTGTGCACTTCATTGTACCTTATTGCAGTTTAATAAAAAGACCTTTGAAAGAAAGAAAACCTGCTTCTGAGAGCCACAGTGTGACTGCTACAGGTGGGCTCTCAGAAGCAGGTTTAGCTCAGGTTCAGTTTAAAGAGGAGGGTGACTCAGCTCATAGAAGCACTCTGAAAGAACACAAGAATTCACACCATTTTGTATCTCAATAGGACCTTCAAGGCCAAGTAATAATTCAAATACAACATTAAAGAAAGCTTTCATTTTACAGAGGCATCTATTTGGAGACAAATAATTTTTTTTTTTGCCAAATTTGAACACTTCTCTCCTCCTCCTCTCCTATCTTTGTTCTTGTGGGTTTTTTGTGTTTCTCTTTCCTATACCTCTCTTCTTTCTCTCTTTCTCCACCACACTCCTTCCCCTCTCTCTTTCAATCCTTCGACCTCTAACCTTCCCCACCTGGCTTACACTCTCCGTCTCCTCTCTTTCTATCTCTCCCTCTATCTTGCTCTGCCTCTCGCTCTCCCTCCCTTCCTCCGTCTCTCTCTGATCAGATGCCAGAGCAGACTACTGAACTGTGGCCAAACTCTCAAGAGCTGTTCACTGAGGGAATCCTGCCTGTGGTTTGGACCAAAGGTCAGGTTAGGTCAGGACAGGCTACACAGATAAGGACATTAACACAATTACTCTAAGACCAGGGAGGAGCAGTGCATTAGTGACTGAGAAGGATTTCAGTTGGATGAAGAAGCTACTATGAAATTGTAATTCTTGAGAAAGAACAAAAGAAAAGTATTAGAATAGAGGAGTATACAAGTATACAGTGAAGGCTGAACTATGTAGGTCCATCCATGGAAGTATAGCAAGATCTGGAAGATGAACCAAAGATGGCGTAGTGGTGTTTTCAGTGGCCTGTGCTCATTGACGAGAAATCCCCAAAGATATTTCTTCCACATTACTTCCTCGGTACATTCTAGCTCCTCTCACCTGTGTGAAGTGAAACTTGCACAGTGTGATCAGTTCTCGTCAATCAGAGCAAAAGCTGCTTGAGCAGAGCAAGTGTAATGCAGTAACTGGAGCGGTCACCAGTTGATTTCGCACCAGGACAGAGGGGGAGTGACACTTGTCAGCTCTGCTGCTCCTCCAGTAAGTAACACCTAAAGCCCGTACACCCATGGTAAAGCCCAGTCTGCTCCAGGCTCCAGCAGTCTGACGGAAGGGGCGTGTTAGCGTTTAGCTTTAGCACCAATACAGCTTTTCTTAAAGCCTCTCACCACTGTCCTCCGATACATATTTCCAGCGAGTCCATAGTTTAGAGCTGCAAAAACATTAATTGGTTCATAGTTGAATAGTAAAATTATGTCAGACATCTGTGGTTACTTGAGCCCTTGATGTGTCCCACCAATCACAGCCCTAATGGAGCTAGATAGATTTATTGCCATACTGTGGAGCATTCTGGGCAAAGTGCAATAAAGCGCACCTTTAAGGTACACTTTATTGTTCCCTTAAGAAAATTTGTCCTCTGCATTTGACCCATCCTTCAGTGCCGCTGGGGCAACCTGGTTCCAGGGCTAGCCAGAACCACACGCTTTGACAAAACTTCACAAAGACAAGTGGATCTGGAACCATATCCTGTCTCCCTGATTTCAAAGGGAAGAGAAATTTTCAAAGTGATTGACTGTTGGATTAATCAATCAGAGAGAAGCAGGCTTGGTTGGTGGTTTAGGAGTAAAAATAAACACCACAGAGGTCTGAGAAACAGCAGATTTCTGCAGAATCTACAATCAAAGATTGAGAGAAACATGATACAAATGAGTAGCTGTGATTGGACTGTCCCAAGTTAGCACAGAGGTTTTTCACAGTCTATGGTCCGATTCCAGACCCTTCTGGATTATTTTCTGTTATTATTAGCATGTTTTAAGTGTCTGCAGAGCCTCCACAGTCTGCATTTAACCTGCTCTGGGTGTTAGTGGTAGCATTAGCCACAGTTATTACTATAAAAATAGAATACAGTTGTAAAAGAAAATGTTTTCAGTTTATTGAGAAAATCTCCAAAAGTTTCTAAATCTGTGGTTTATAGGGATTCATGAATGTTGTGATGTCATTTATACTTTTATGCTATTATGCTATTTTCTGATCTATATTATAATGTTGTTTCCTCATCACAAACATACCTGGAGTGTTTTATTTCATTCACACGTTTAACACACAAACCTTGCATATTTTGGTTGAGTTCTTCTTGCAAAGAGAAGACACTGTGTTCCACCTTGTGATGTCATGTGGTAATACAGGAAGTGCTCCACTGTGTTTGCAAACTCCATACACCTTCACTAGAATCATTTGGATGATTTCAGCCCTGGAATTGCTACACTTGAACAAACAGTAAAAGGCAGCTGTTAAACTTCATGACTTCACAAGATGAAACAGAACATCTTGAGCTTTAGAGATGTAGGCAGACTTATAATAAAGGGTTACTCAAACATGTGTGAATGAAACAAAATACAGCTCCAGGTGTGTTTTTGAGGTAACAGCATTATAGCATGGTTTGAAGCTCACAAGAGTCAAGTTTGTGTAATATAGGACCTTTAAATATAATCATTTGATATTTGTGAAATTGTGAAATCAGACAGGTAACAACTGTAGATATGTTGGAACCAATTGTTTCTCTTTAGTTAAAAATGGGCTCACAAATCGCTGCCAGAACAATGTAGTTTGATTTTCCACAAAACCATGATACTTTGTCTCAGATTAACAGTGATCTGAAGGGCACAGGAGGACTCCAATCATTTTAGCATTTAAGCTGATTGTGTCAATGTACAGCCCCACCCCATGTATTTAGGTCTGAGACTACGGCTGGACAACAATGACCAAGTCATACAGAATATAGTCTTAAGGGTTTAAAAAAATTACAATACCATATTAATTCAAGTGAATTGATTTTCAGGTGATATTTGAGACAGGTTCAGCTCCCGGAAATTTGTTTTTGAAAAATAACCATAATCACATTGTTTTCGGCTGTGGCATGTGCACCACCTTTGAGTAAAATGTGTCTTGCCCCAGTACAGATAAATTGTATAAAACAGCTCTTGACGTCAAAATAAATCCACTGTGTCCTGTCTGCAGCTTATTATAAAACGTTTATTGTCCATGTGGACATAGCTAACCTGTCCAAATAGGAAGTGAGCATCAGTGAGCGTCCAGCTCCATCGACTCTGGCTCCGATTCACTTTACATTGAAAAAATGTTGTCAGACTCATCACTTTTGACTTAAAATGTTCGTATTCACTCTGTATGATCCTGACATTTTTGTTTCGCTAGTGTGTCCGTGAATAAAGATATGGACATTAATAACAAACAAATCAAGTGCCTTCTTTCCCCAAAGTTGCTCTCGTTAGTGTTAGCAACAGCCTGACTCCCGACTAAAGCAGCGGTGTGAACTGGAAGGGGTGTTACCTTCAATCTGGAAGCTAGAGCTGGTTCTGGATTGGCTCTTTGGTTGCCATGATATTCCAAATTCGCCCCTATAACTGCTAGTATCGATGATCTTCATTTGACTGGAGCCAAACACAATGGGTGACGTCATACTCACTTAGTCCACTTAGTCTATGACATTAGCATGCCAATTGTTGTTAGCTTTACTGTGACGGCATAACTCAAGTCTCTGTAGCTGTAAAAAGTGCTTACAAACTGATTGTGGTGAATAATTGGGAAGCTCTGAATGCATAAGGTAAGTGAGAAATAACTTTGGACCACTGCAAACCATTTAAAATGAACTGTTCAGTTAAATATTTGAAATTATGACTTATTTCTTTCTATTTGCCAAAGCCTTAAAACTGGACTATGCCATGTTTTGTAAAGGCCAAATAGGAAGTGAGCATCAGTGAGCGTCCGGCTACAGACTGAACTGCCAGGTGTCCAGACCTAAAAATGGATGTCTGAACCATTCATTCTAATTGAATTAAAACTGCAGTCTGAATGGTCGCAACTAGCAAACTGCAAAGCATATTATTTTTCAGGCAATATTTTTGATCTCCTTGTTATGTATGAAACCTGATGCTAATCCTGTAGTGTAGACCTAGACAAACATGTTCTGAAATCATTGGGTTGTATTAACAGGCCCGTCAACAGGAAGGCCCAGGGCAAAAACCACACATGGGCTCCCCTCTAATATAAATCTCCTGAACCCTGTATTAGTTTAGCATTTTTCTTTTTTTTTTTTAGCATTTTATATTTCAATTTTTCTCTCAAATGTTTATGCTCCTGTATATTAAAAAGGCATTGTTAATTTAATATTTATCAAAGAAACTAAACAAAAAGATCCAAATTGAACTTAAGAATAGCTTTTTTCCACAATCACAATCACAGTATTTGGGTTTTGCATATCAAATGGTGCTGTTCCTTTCTTATCAGTGAAGCACAAAGTCAAAGAGGTAACATAAAGAGCTCAATCACTACAAAAACGTGGTATTCAGAGGCTGTTTGAACATCAGTCAGAGAGGGAGGAGTGGAGCGAGAGACTGAGAGAGAAGGAGGAGAGTGGAGAGGGAGGAGAGGTTGTTTGAACATCAGTTGGGGCCTTTAGAGTCAAAGAGTAACAGTGGAGGTCACTTCAAGGACTCTGCTCTGACTGGGAATGTCCAAAAATACAGCACGGATATTTTGAGAGGGAAGGATTTCAAAGAGCGGAAATATCACAACAAAGCAGTGATGATCGGAGGATTTGTAAGTACAAGGTTTGAAGGGTCTGTGGAGAAGGGAGAAAGGAGTGGAGAGAGGAAAAAGAGAGAGTAAGGAGTGGAGAGGGAGAGAGGTTGGAGAGAGAAAGAGAGTGAGAGAGGGAATGGAAAAGGTTGGAGAAGGAGTGGGAGAGATGGTGCGAAAGAGAGCGAGATGGTGGAGAGAGAGGGTGGTGGAGAGAGAGGGATTAAAGAGAGGCGTGGAGAGAGAGAGAGAGAGAGAGGTGTGGAGTGAGAGAGAGAGGGAGGGAGGAGTGGAGAGGGAGCAGGTCACATGCAAACGACAGCCTGAAGGTCAAAAGCACTCTTTGAACTCACAGAATAATAGTTCAAAGTCAAATACATATTCAGAACAAGCTGCTCAATTAGCTTTACTCAATTATTTACATTGTAGATATGTAAAATACTGAGGCTTTAAAGGTACCATTTGTAATTATGGCAAGGTGATTTTTTTGTATCTGTTCCCATGAATAAATAAATCTGATCTCAGTAGTAACCAGGCCCAAGCAGGGTTAGTATAAAACAGTACACCTTTGCCCAGAATGTTCCGCAGTATGACATTAAACATCTCCCTGGAGTCATGCAAGTTACAGGTTAGATCAGTGGACAGGAGATCACCACATAATTTACAACTGCAGACAAGTTATGTATTTTATTTAACTGAAAAATCAAATATAATGTAGGGTTCTCAAAAGTATTGAAACTCAGATATTAATCGATACCAGGACTAGCATCAAAACTAGATACTCATTTGAGTAGGTATCGGTACTAAAAAGAGTTACATTCACAGGCAGAAATTAACCTTCTTGAATAGTTTCAGAATGATCTTGAGCTGTATCAGAACCAAGTATAAGACCACATAGACTAGTATACGACCATGGACCACTATTTGAAAAACTCAGATATAAAGCCGCATGGTAATATAAAAGAAAATTTTACCATTTAATATTAAAAATCACATTCTATTGTCTAAAGAAGTAGTGTTTTTTTTATTTTCATCGTGGTATCAGAATCAGTATTGGGTATGGTTTCTATTCTTAGGGTCAAAATCAACTTTGAAATTTAAGGAGACTAACACTAATGCCACATAAATTGCACTGCTGCAGATCACATTCATCCTCACAATAAAACTGCTAATATACAGTTTCCTAAAGACTCATTTTCAAACAGAAGCTTTGTAAATAAAGAGCGAAAAGTTGAAATAAGGGGGGCAGATTGAAGTTTCATCTGGAGTGCTCTTGTGCCTGCCCCATTTTGAGCTGAAGGGGGAGCCATCTTTAAACAAGTCTGATCCAAGTAGGTCAGATCTGAGGAATATTAACTAACAGTGAGAAGGATCATTAGAGGAGAGAGAGACGGAAGCAGTCCCCACAGCTCTGTCTCTGCACAAGGACGAATACAGATCAGGGCTATATCCAGGGAGAGAGGAGAATGGGGAGGAGCAAGGTATAATTACCTGAGCCACAGCCAATCTGCAAAAATATATAACAAACCGAAAATCTGTGTTGTACGTTTTTAATAAGCAAAATATAAACATAAAAATTAAAACTGGCTTAAGTGCAAGTGTATTCAATTAGGGCTATAGGCTTCTAGTGAATGTGCATATAGTTTAAAAACACTGTGGAGCACTTCCTGTAATACCACATGACATAACAACAAAACAACCCCAGGTATGTTTGTGATGAGGAAAAGAACATCACGACATAGATCAGAGTAATATGGACCCTTGTTTTCGCCTGAACTCCCACTGCAGCAGTAGTCTTA
Source organism: Periophthalmus modestus (assembly GCA_019594935.1). Taxonomy (NCBI): domain Eukaryota; kingdom Metazoa; phylum Chordata; class Actinopteri; order Gobiiformes; family Gobiidae; genus Periophthalmus; species Periophthalmus modestus. The sequence continues at coordinate 19,786,304 of JAIEZT010000054.1, forward strand.
TGAGTTCAGTTCGGGTCTGTTTGGGTCAGACAGATACAGATTACATATATGTAATTGATTGGCAGCACATCTTTAGTTGACCAAAAATTTGTTTTTAATATCAATTTCATGAACAAGACAAAACGAGACAGAAAAAGACAAGGGGACTGGTCTATAGTTCTGCAGCTCTGTACTATAATAACTAAGTATAGCATAAATAGTATGACACTATAAAGAACTACAAGCTTTCATATAGAGCTCAACAATGGTGAGTTACTAACTAAATACTTCTATGATCATGTGACTAACAAATCAACACTGCAGCGATTCTCTGGTGGCTTTCAAAGTGCTTGTATTCCTTATAGAATGCATTTGCTGTCAGGATCAGCAGCCCCATGCAAAATAATACATCCGGAATGACAATAGCGGAGCCCAAGACGACTTCAGGAATAAGGTGAATATAGCACTTTTTTTTTGAAAACTCAAAGACGCTTTACAAACAATAACAAACAGTAGAATGCCAGATTGAACAGTTGAGCTTTTAGAAGTGATTTGAACTGCTGCAATGAGTCCCAGTTCCTCATGAGTTGTGGGAGTGAGTTCCAGAGGGCAGGGGCAGTGAAGGCTCAATCTTCCAAGATTCAGAGCTTTGTCCTGAACCTTGTATTGTCACAAAATAATATGTTCAAAAATATTACAAAGTGATGTTACTGCTAGTCTGTGCCATGTAGGTACGCCCCAATCAGCCCAAAACATGCACCATAGGTAAAATCCCCCAGCTAAGGTAGTCCTGAAGAATTCTACCTTAAGATCTGGAGAGGGGTACCATTGCTCCAAATCTTAGACTGTATATATGAATGGACATAGCTAACACACTAGCCGCCGTGCTCGAAATAGGAAGTGAGCATGGGCGTGCTTTCAGCTCCATCGACTTTGGCTCCAATTCATTTTACATTAAAAAAATGTCACCCTTCTCTCCGTAACCTCTGCAGTGAGCCTCGTAATTTTGGTCTTAAAATGTTCATATTAACATTATCCAGGTGTTTTTATTTTGCTAGTATTTCCGTAAATTAAGATATTAACATTAATAACAGACAAATCAAATGTCTTCTTTCCGTGAGTTTGCTCCAGCTAGCGTTAGCAACAGGTTTGATTGACAGTGTTGCTAAGTGCCCACTCCCTGCTAAACCAGTGGTGCAGTCAGGAAGGCGTGTTACCTACAACAGCCTCTTAGTACACTTCTGTATACAGTCTATGCTCCTGACACAGGATGGGCCAAATGCAGGAGATATTTCCTTACATGGCAATACTTAGTCTAAAACATTCAGAAAATTCTCCTCAATAACGTATTTTTTGCAGTATGAATATTTGGATTTTCAATCAACTATCTAGTTTTGAAAATAGTTTTAGTATTGATTATTATTTAATTCAATAGACTCATCTTACCAATGGCAGTATGGTGAGTTCATTATGGCAGTGATGGAGCCGGAGACAGGAGCAGGTGTCACCTTGTGCAAATGAAATGTTACACAAAACAACAAGGTGACTCAGCCATGAACGCACCACGAGGCATTCGAGGGCTGTGTGGTGATGTGAATGCTGATGAAGCTGTGTGCAGAGACAGTGGTGAGTGACCCTTCTGTACAGTCACATCAGAGATAAGGCTAGTGAGAGATTTTCAGGCAGGACAATGTGCTCAAATACCTCCATAAGTATGCTGTTAATATTTTTAAAGCCACAAGATGTAACTTTTTAGCCAAAGACTAGACTAAAGTAGACATATATTTATTTAGTTTTATTTTTTTGTTTACTATTCATGCCATTGCTTGCACCATTTCTAAATGTTGCTCATTAGGTATTCAAGCAGAGGACACTGCCAAAGTCAGCAGAGGGGTCAAACTTTGGTTCAAATGAAACAACCTCAGAATGACCTTTGCTTTTTGCAAAGGCAAGAGATTTAAAGAGTGTTAGCATTTTAAAACAGCATCAAATCAGCATCCATAGTTGCTCTTCCTGTTTAAATACATATCTGCAGCAAACAGCACATGCTGAAATTATAGTACTAGTGGTTGTGTTTCTGGTACTTTAAAACATGGCCCTTTTGTTTCTATGGAAATTATGTTCTTCGGCTATAATCTTCCACAGTATGGTATAAAACTCATCAAGGAAAATCTTCTGAACTATGGTTTTAAAAAATAAATATTATGTAATTTTGGTGTGGGGCTAAATTTTGTTTTCCCTTTGTATTTATTATTTGAATGTTTTTGGGTTTATTTATTTATTTATTTATTTATTTTTGAATTATACAGATGACAACTCAATGGCATTTTAGGCACTTGTATTTCAATGATCAATACTTGTGTGTAAAGTAAAGTTTGTGTCAGATACATGCTGAGATTACAGAGAGTGAGAGAAAGATTATAGCGAAGAGTTTGAGAGCTTTCAACAACATCTGTCATGTATTCAGTCAACCAAGAAACTCTACAGTTGACTACAGTCCTACTTATGTCCTACTTCTTTCTGGCTATGAGGCTCACATGTATAAAATAAGTCAGAGCAGTTTGAGATTGACACGGATCTAAATGTGTGACGCACGCAGCCTGAGAGCTACAGCTGTTACATAACACAGACAGAAACTGGGTCTGTGGCATGGACCAAATCAGCAAAAACAGATAAGGGTGAAATAATTGTTTGAATACCAAATGTTAATTGATTGGTTCTTGCTTGGACCTGTGCATACTGTAGACGTGTCCTTGGGCAAATCTGAATTGAGATTGAGATTCAGTCACATCTAGTCAATGATCAGAGTGGGGGTTTTTAATGGAGAGGTCTACAGCCAAACCTCAATCTGTAAAAAGCAAGTGGTTTGGAGCAGAGTTCAGCCTTAATGTCTTTTAGTCATATTGGCCATCACTATCTAATTTTCAAAAAGAATCTAAATTATTATTATTATTAATATGTAAAACTAAGCAAATGCAACACTATGCTATCATGTATTAGAGGCCCACAAAGGCACAGCACGGGGGCCACCAAAACGTCACAGCAAACTTAATGATGCATTATATTTCACTTTACGTTTCAATGGAACCATCTTTAAGAAAATCTAAAGGAAAACATAACATTTGAATACTTGAATATTTTGACTTAATTATAGATCCTATATTACTCGAAATTGACTAAATTGAGCTTTTAGTCATGTTATAATCTTACCGCCTCAAAAACATAGCTGAAGTTGTGTTTCGTTTCATTCACACATGTAGTAATACTTAATTATTAATCTGTCTACATGTCCAAAGCCTAACATGTTCTGTTCCCCCTTGTGATGCCATGTAGTGGTAGTTTTCAAGTTAATGACTATTTTTTACTTTTACTTCGGTAGAACTTGGCAATTCCAGGGCTGAAATCCTCCAAATGATTCTAGTGAGGGTGTATGGAGTTTAAAAATACAATGGAGCACTTCCTGTATTACCACATGACATCACAAGGTGGGATAGAATGTTTTCTGTTTGAAAGAAGCCTAAATAAGTAGGGTTTGTGTGTTAAACGTGTGAATGAAACAATACACGACTCCAGGTCTGTTTGTGATGAGGAAAAAACATTATAACATAGATCAGAAAATAGTGTGTAGTAATAGTTCATTTTTGTAACTACATACTTGCACAGAAATAAACTTGATACTAGAGAACTTGACATTAGAGTGAGAACATTAGGCTTATTGAAAATCCTTGTTAAGTCCACAAGCTTCAGGTCTAACATCAGGTATGAGGCCTACATTATAAAGACCTAGATCCATTTTTAAAGCTAACAAACCTGAACCAAAACACAAACTGCAAGCATTTTAAACAGCTAATTATAATTCTGGCTACACCTGCGAAATAACAGAACAGACAAACAGTTCAAATGGTCCATGAGCTGAATACTGACAAGTTTTATAACTGCTCCAAATGAGCCTAATTCATTTTCATTACTATTCAAGCCATCGCTTGCATTGTTCATTACATATTCATGTAAATACACTGCCAAAGATAGCAAGTTCAAATGAAAGGACCCCAGAATGACCTTTAGTTTTTTTAGCTGCTCTACCTGTTTTGGTACATGCTAACAGCACAAATTATAGGGTGCATACTAATAACTAGTGGTGTCATGATACAAACATTTCAAACTCTATTTTAATAGGAATATACTTGATACACATTACCAATTCTGATACCACGACCATAATAAAAAAAAAAAAACACTCTTTAGACAATAGAATGTGATTTTCAAAATTGTATACTTTATTTTATATTACCATGTGGCAAAAAAAAAAGTAAAGGTTAATTTCATACCTGTTCAAATGAGTCTATAGTTTCAATACTAGTTTCAGTTAGTATATGATTTTCTATACTTTTGACATCCCTAATCCATAGTTACATGAGAGAGTGACTTTAGATTATGCAAAGAAAACAAATTACACTTCATTATAACTGATTTATTCATTATGAATTCAGTCTTTGTTCAAACTCTATGCTACTTTCTGTTGTACTATTTTAAAGAATGTTTCAGGCTTAGCAAACTGATAAGTTCTTAATAAACTGTTCTTGCATTAAGTATTTCTTATAAGTTTGAATAATTAAGTAAGTAAGCATAGATATTATGAAGTGGAACCAAATATATATTACTCTAAATGCAATTAGATTTACAGTGTTAAAAATATTACAGACATGCCCAAGCTAAAAGATAAGCTAACAGAATTGATAGAGATTTTTTCAGTATTGATACGTGCTTAAATTAATACTTTTGATACTAGTTTTAGTATTGATTCATATCTGAATTTCGATACTTTTGACAACCCTAGTCTAAACTATAGTGTTACGTTTTGGATAGAATAAGACCCCATGGAGACACAGGGATATTTTCTTTTTATCAAAATACATATTACAAAAAAAAGTAATTGCAGCTTTTGTGAAATGCTACAACTGCATTTTTGCTATACTTAAGTTCAATCCTATGGAGGGCTTTGACTATGACCACTTTGACTACTACCTCCAAAATGTAACCTATGATGCTAACGCTATTGAGTTGGGTTGTAAACCAATGTAAACAATACAATACAATACAAGAGGAGATGCATTCCTAAACATTTGAAATAAAGTAACTGAATAATAATAATCATAAGGATAATAGTAATAATAATAATAAGAACAACAACAACAACAACAACAATAATAATAGACCTACCGCATGCACAGAAAACAGGGGGAGTCTGGGTACATAGTGAGATTTTCAGATGGATACAGAGCATGAAGGAGAAGACGTGACATCAGCCGCGTTCTGGCTTGAAATGTGGGCTAACGCTGCAAAGCTAACTGTGGAGAAGCAGACAGCACACCTCTGAATGTGAGAGGGAGGGAAGGAAAGAGGGAGGGATGGCAGGGAAGAAGAGCTCGAAAGAGAGGGAAGGGAGAGATAGAGAAAGAGGAGGGAGGGAAATACAGAGAGCAAGGGAAAAAGGAAGGGAGAAGGAGAGGGAGGGAAGGCAGATAGAAAGAGAAGGAGGGACAGAAAAAAGACAGGGAGGAAAAATAAAAGAGGGAGAGAGAAAGAGAGGGAAAGCAAGAGAGAGGGTGGGAGAAAGACAGGTAAGGAAGGAGAGGGAGAAAGAGAGGGAGAGAGAAAGAAACAGACAAACAGAGGAAGAGAGGGAGAGATAAAGATGGAGAAATGGATAGAGAGAGAGCAAAAAGGAGAGAGGAGGAGAGGGAGAAGGAGAGAGGAAAAAGTGAGAGGAAGGGAAAGCAGGAATGTAAAAAGGGAGGGATAGTGGGAGAGAGGGAAAGATAAGATTAGATAAGAGAGAGGGAGGCTTATTCAGTCCCCATTTTTGGTATTGGTAGCGCCTTAACTTTTTATAAACAACCCAAAAAATGCACAATAGGTCAAATCCTCCAGCTAAGATAGAGTAGTTCAAGATCTGGCACTGAAGAATGGGTCAAATGCAAAGGACAAATTTCCCTACATGGACAATTAAGTATGTCTTTACACCTTCCCCTTAACCAGAGTTTTGTTAATTATAGTTTTTATCATATTTATTTACAATATTTTCTTCTGAAAGTACCATGCAGTTCTTAAGTGCTCATATTATTCTCATGTATTGCACCATCCAAACGTTAGATTGGTCTAAAAGAAATAATGTGATTTGAATAAGTGTATTTTTCAAAATGTAAAAATGTCCTTGGTGAAGTTAACGGCCTATTCAAGTAGAAAGTCCAATCATCAAGTGGTTTAGTGAAGTGTCATTGATAAGGCTGTAAAAGAGGTAGGAGGTAAAATGCATGAAAAGTATGACTGAAAATCTACACAACAGCAATGGGAGCAACGGACATCTACAGCTACAAAACAGCCTAATGAATGTTCCGCTTCAGCATAGGGCAGCAAGATTAATCGCAAAGACTGCAATTATTAATTCCTTTGGAAATAACAAAATATCCTTTCTAAGTGGTGATGCACGATAATATTGATCAAATATGAATGGCAATTATGACATCACACCGATAATTTAATCCAATAATCAGAAGCTCAAAATACACTGATTCAGCTTTTCAGACACATATAAGTAAAAACACGAGGCAGCTGAGAGTCCCAAGTTATGGGGAGAATAACAGTGGAGCTAGTAAAGAAACTTGAGGTGTCTCTTTTTAAGCAATGATCCTCTTAATTCAGATGATTAATTATGAATATATTGTAAAAAAAACTGTACTGTCTTCCAAATAGATATATTTTTTAAAACTTATTACATGAAAATGTCCAATGCCTTGGTTTGACAATAGCTGCGGTTGTGTGCACACCAAAACCCGATCATAATCTGATTTTTGGACATTTAAGATTATTTGATTGACACGTAAACTGCAAAATGTGATGGTAGTAATCTGGGGAACCATGATCAGAAAGAAATTACATGATTTTGCTTTTAACATGTAATTTAAATTGCCTTATAACTAAAAAAATCTGATATTAATTAGAATTTGATTGTGCATGTAACTGCAGTCAGTGATATTACTCTGAATATATTGGGCAAAATCTTATATTTAAATTGATAACTTGATAACTTTCTTTTGGTCAGCATCTCAAAACAAGTTAAACAAAACCGTTAACATCGACATAGCTGCTAATTTCACCATCCTCTCAGTTTCAACGCAAAGAACAGGGAAAGTGCCCCCTCCTGTGCAATGAATTTAATTGGGCGGGACACTATTCATGCCCTGATATAACCACACTGCCCAAACTTCACAAGCAGAAGAAAATACCTGCTAATATCTCCTCTTCCCACTGTGGCCACCAACCTCAGCCAATTTAAGCCTATTTGTTCAGTGCTGTTTGAAGTAGCCAGCGCTAGAGCCTAATAAAAGCTACGCTACAATGAAAGGACCACATCCCAATGAAGTTCAATGGAAAACAAACAGCAGGGTTTACAGCCGCTAAGCCTCTTGTAGGTAGCAACAAGAGCCGCACAATCAAGTAAAGCAGGCTCACAAGTATAATCAGATTTGTCCCATTGGTGATGGCACTTTACCACAGTGACAGGGCGGGAGCAGGGTGGCCATGTTGGAAAGGGTTGAAATCATTAAACACAACAGATGTGAAACTGTCATTTGGATGGATTCACAATTAGCAGATCGCAAACGTGTATTCTGCAATTATTTGGATAATAATTTTCAGGTAAGGTAAAAATACATATCTCTTTGGAATATAAAGCCGGCTAACTTTTCATTGTTTAAACCGCTACAAATTTGTTCTGGATGGTAATTATTTATTGTACCAGATAGATTACATAAATGTTATTGGATGGGTTTAAAATATATATTTATTTTTTGAACATTACGTGCATATAGGGTTGGCAAAAGTATTGAAAAAGAGATACTAATCCATACTAAAACTAGTATTGAAAAATACTAATTTAAGCAGGCATCAGTACTAAAAAAGTCACATTCACAAGACAGTAATGAATGAATGAATGAATAATCTTGAGCACTGGACCATTATGGAACCTACTTGACGACTGAGGGACTACACAAATATAAGGCCACATGGGATTATAAAGTAAAGTACGACCATTCATTGGTGAAAATCTCATTCTATTGTCTAAAGAAAGGGTTTATTATCATAGTGATATTGTAATTGGTATTTGGTCGAAACAACACCACTTACAAAACTTGGAAATCCTAATGCAGTCCCAATATTGTTTAAAAATATTGAACTAGCATAACAAAATTGTTCATTCCTATAGAAGAGAACCAAATTTACGCTTTCCTCTGGATTAGAAAAATCTTGATGGACATGTGATTTGTGTGTAAATATTCTCATTTCAATGTTGCTTTGAGCGTTAATGGTCCTTGGCAACCATTATATGTAAAACCAATATGGATAACATAATTGTATGTGGTGCATTAATAGCTAATGCATACATCATAAATCGGGGCACAGCTGTGTGAGGGATCCAGGTGCCGTTATAGAGGCTCTAAAGGAGAAGAGGGCCTTGGAATTTTAATATCCTCATTTAGCGTTCTGATGGTTTAACATAAGGAGATGGATCCGGTATCTCAATAACACCAGGTCTGCATAGAAGAAATCGGGAGCACTCATATACTGTATAAAGAAGTGGACTAAGTGAGTGACGTCACTTATAGCGATTGGGCCCAGTCAAATGAGCTCATCGAGGCTAGCAGTTACAGGGCCAAATTTGGAACCGAGTTCTGACTGCAAGTAAACAATCTGAAAGCAGGCTGTTCAATGTAACGCCCCTTCCTGCCTCTGCTTTGCAATACTATCACTCAAACCTCTTGCTAACGCTAGTGGGAGGCACCTGATTTGTCTGTTATTAATGGTCACATCTTAATTTACAGAGAAAATAGCTAAATAAAAACACAGAATCATGTAGAGCAGGTTAATACAAACATTTTAAGACCAAAATGACGAGGCTCACTGCAGCAGTTACAGAGAGAGGGGTCACACTTTTTCAATGTAAAGCGAATTGGAGCCAGAGTCGATGGAGCTGGAAGCATGCCCATGAGCACTTTCCATTGAGAACGTGGTTGCTAGGAGGATAGCTACATCCATTTATACACATAGTCCATAGGAGCACTGGAACGACTAGTATTCTGTCTGCAGAAAGGAGAATCTTCACAAGTTTTCTCACAAGCAACTGGATGAGATTTGCAATTTAGAAATTAAAACAAAGTTTTATTTCTTTATAACGTTTATATTTTAATCCAGGGGCCAAAATATTTGAGAATTTACTAAATTATGAACTACAACATGTCCATGGAGACAAGCAGGTGGCCCCATCAGGGTAAGTTACACGTTAAATCTGTGGAGAGGCGAGACTACTCTGAATAAGAATTTAAGGTATTTTGGAGCGATAAAACTGCTTGTTATTAAATAAATAAGAAATGTATTTAATGGTATGCCGTGTAACAACGCAATAACATCTCCATAGAGACAAGCAGGCAATGGACCCCCCATCAGCAAAGTTGCACAGTGTAGGCTTAACTTGCAAAGATGAAGGTGAATTTCATGGCTACCACCACATATTTAGGACTCTCTTGGCTATTTGTGGCTTTAATCCAGATTACATTTTTCCCAGTGAAAAAAAATAATCTGGTGTTATCAGACAAACATGCTTTTGACAATGCCTCTTGACAATGTTAAAAGAAAGCAAGCCAATACTGTTACATAAGCCCTGGAGTGCCTGTGTAAACATATGGAGGCCAGTAAAACAGGGATAAATATACACTGAGGTCAAAGACGGAACACCAGTACTGTAAAAACTATGACCATTATCAGTTGCTATACCTATAGAGCAAAACAGATACTTTGCAGTAACATCACGGTGGCAGTATTCAATATTCTGCATGTATGTCTATGTAGAAATGTTCAGCAGTTTCCATGGAGACACAATGCACAAATTAGCAAACATACCCTGATATTTTTTAAGATCTGACAGGTCTAAAAAGTCAAGAAAAAAAACACAAAATGTATTTAAACAACTCATTTTCATGAGCCTATGATTGATGAGCATTCGTGGTCCTGTTTAGGTGTTTGATTCTCAACATAAAAGCTGAAAGTGACTAACTGAAAAAGGGCTAATGATAGCTAGTTTGTGACTGTTATATTATTTGGTGACTTGTTTAATCATACAAATCAACTCACTTGTTGTAGTTCCACCTAAGTCAGTTCTTTCTGGCCAGATGGTTTTAAAACAAAGCTCAGAGCAAAGTCTAATTTAAGAAACCGTTTCAGACAGAGCAGTGCCTCCAGGTAGCATCACCTCCCAGAGAATGTTGCTGATATCAGCTGCAAAGTGTCAGTAAGCAAATATGGCTCTTGCTCTCCATCTGGCAATATGACACCATCACATTCTATAATCTGAAAACAACCAATATATTTTTGACATCCCTAATACAATTCCACTACTAATTTTTGCACTGTTTGAATTCACAGTCATTCATTCAATTCCATCTATACAGAGGCAATCATAGCCTATTAGCCCCATTCAAATGTAGAGCCATGTGAGACTGTGGGGCTTGAATAGGAAAGAGCATTTGAATGGAAAATGACTTGGCTATTCTTACCTTTGAGCAGAAGCAGCAGTTTCTCCAACACAAGTCTATGGCCTGGAAACTTCAGGACTCAACATGCAAATTTGTATGGGGTGGAAAATATGGAAATGAATGGCTGGCTTAAACATGGAATGAACTGCTTCTATTTTAAAACAAGATAGAATTTACACTTTTACATATATAGATATTGCTCCACAAAACAACCATGTCCCCAATTAAAGATTAAAGGTTAATATTGGCAGAAATGAATAACTCATAATTTTTGAAAATCAGGCACACAATATTATGGTAATCCATCAGATGTTAATGTAAATGTTTATGTCCTGTTTGAGGTTCAAGTACCACAACAAACATTGCAGAAATATCAGTTAATATCCTAATTTGAAAGAAACATCTCAATCTGCTCTTTTGTGCAGACAATATACTTTACATTGCAAAAAGAGGGGGTATTTTACTTCTATGAGGTATTAACTGCTAACACATAACATGTTTAGAGCACCGAGTCTCCCCTCCCTTTGCTCTTCATGCTTAGTCACTCCCCATTCAGAGCAATATCACACCACAATCATCGTGCATCCCGCCAGTCGCATCAGGTTTGTCAACTTGCTGTGTACAGTTTTGGAAATTTTTACACACACACACACACACACACACACATACACACACATATATGTCGTGTGGGAATCGTAGTGGGAGCATGGGTGACCTTAAGGAGGGTTTGAATAAGGCCTGGGAGAGATCGCTCAAATACTCAAATATGAGTAAAGTCAGGAATTTGCATAATACCCCTTTTAGTTTGCAGAAATCCTGTTAAATTTTGAGAGAGCAATAAAATATTAGGATACCACATTTTAATGGACTAAAACAAGATATTCTAATCAAATAAAAACCAAACCAGGACTGATTTAGAATAATATCCAAAATACTCATGAGACCAGCATACCACCACAATCAGAACCTGAACACTGCAGTCGCAGTAGTGATGGGATCCAGAATAATTAAAATACTTCAAAACTTTACAAAGATGTGAGTCTGGTCACTAGTGAATCTTCAAATGGGCGTGATTGATAGGTGGATTAGCCAATCAGGGACACACATGGTCTATCTGTATCAAAACAAATATGACTGCTTACCAGGAAAAAAGAAAGGAAAAGAATATATCTCTGTTAATCTGAGGTGAGATGTTTGATTTTGTTCAAAATGAGAGGTGACCAATAAGCTTTTTTTGTTTCACAGCATTCCTGAAATAAGCATATCTGATTGGGCAGTTCTGTCAGAATCCGGCTCGGAGCAGGACAAAGGGAGTGACCAGACTGATATCCCCCTGTATAAAAGGTATGAAGATATATCAGTCTGGATTTGCCACAATGCGCTTTTATCAACAATATAAATTCACAGTTTCACTTGCAGTAATTTAAGTAACACACTCTGGACTCCTTGCAAAAGCTTATAGTGGCACTACGGGTGTAAATATGTTGAGAATGTCTTGTAATAATGATACAATGCTCTGCATTATATATAATGTGGCCTGAGGTTAAACCAGCAAAGATTTGGCGATTGAAAACTGTGTCAATCCACAAGTCTTTGAAAAGAGTTATCTGGTTTATTATCTCTGAAGCCTTTACTGGAAGCTCCACTCTCTTTAAGGATACAGGACAGGTCAAGGTCTGTGCTAAACCTGGAATATAGCAGCATTTTAGTAACCTTGTGACTTTCACAATACATTTATTACAATTTCAATTTCAACTAGAGACAGACCGATATATCATCTGGCCAATGTATCAGGCAGATATTTGGATGTATTGGCATATTGGCTATCGACCTTAAATCTCTAGCTGATATTTTCTTTTGGGTGATCTGCTGCCTAAAAATACCACAAAGCTTTATATGGCCACTTTAATTAGAATTTGGGGAATTTGTAGTAAATTTAAATTACATAATTAGGGGGGAAAAAATATGCCCTATATATCAACTCAAAAAATATTAGCAGAACTTATCAGCCATCGGTTGTTCTGTATTCTAAACAATCAGTATAAGCTGGCAATGAAAAAGACCATATCAGACAGACAGCAATGGATCTCCAGATCAAGTTCTGATCTGGAGATCCATTGCTGTCACCCACTGTTCCTGACAGATCAAAAGATGGGTCAAATGCAGAAAGCAAATTAAAGGCCCTGTACCCTTGTTTTTTTTTAAGATTAGATTTTTTTTTTTTTTTTTAAATGTGTCATGCCCCAATATTGCATAAGCAGCTCTTGGGGTAGGCTGTGTACTGAGTGCATCTAATTAGAGAGGAAATAGTTTATTGTCTGGAAGTGTATGTTAGCGTACTAGTTGTTGTTACCTTTACCATCAGGGGAAAACTCTGCTCTGGTCTTTGAAAGTTGTGAAAAGCACTCATAAACTCCTCATGGTGAATAATTAGGATGCACAGAACACATAAGGCCTGTTACAATAATTACAACATCAACGTATTGTTCAATGTATTATATAAATGGAACAGTTTTTGGGGGTAACATTTATAATGGGAACGTTTTCTTTGCAGCACCAGGAAATCTTTTTTTTTTTTTTTTTTTTATTTGGCTATATGATAAGCTGTAGAGGGTTGAAATAGTAACTTTTATGACTCATTACAGATGCAAACTATGTACTTAAGTGTTTCATTCAGCTATTTATTTATTGCAGCTCATGATTTTTAAGAACATTGTAGATTTAGAATACTTGTTGTAGTTAAAATTTGCTCTTGGGTTATTGTGTCAGTGGCATAAATTATTATCGTTTATCGTCTATATTTACTTCAGGATTATATCGTACTTCATATTTGTTATCGTGACAGGCCTAAAGATAAGTGATTAATAAGTTTGGGTCACTGCAAACTGTTTAAAATTAACTGGTTCTTTTTTTTCCACATTTTTAAGAGAGTAAAAATCACTCCTTTAAGTGTATGTTTACGAGGGAGTATGGAAACTGTTGGTGATGACTTAGTGACGAAGTGGTAAAATAGATGGTCCACCTCAAAGCAAGACAGAGGCAAGGGAACGCTCTCATTAACATTGAAGATGGCACTGACCACACAGTTTTACATTACACAAGGAGACACTACGGATGCATGGCCTGTCCCACACAATCAGGAAGAGGAGCTGTTGTTTTCTGGTGCTTAAGTGTCCTGTTTCTTGTCCCATTGGTGAAAGTGGAATCAGAGACACAGCAGGAGGGGGAGAGGGGGACAGAGATAAGTGTTGCACTGCAGTGAGGTCGTGGGGTCTGTGTGTGACGTATGTGCTGTTGTGAGTATTACAACACACACTAGAAATCAGGCCATATGTTCCAACATAGCAGCCAACAATAAGGGCTGGAGGATAATGGAAATGTGGAAAAGTATTTTTATTTATTTTTTTAAAAACACAAAAATATTTTTGCAGGACTGGAATAACATTAGAGCTGTGCTTAGGCCTGTCACGACAACATATTTTTGAAACACAATATGGGGCAACAGAGAATTATTACGATGAACAATAATATTGAAACTACTTTATGCCATTTAAACAGTAACAAAAATGCAGGATAATCCCAGTAAAAATCATTTTTAAATAGAAAGTATCATTAAAAGGCCTGAGCTGTAACAGATAAATAACAGAATAATGCAATATTTAGCCACAGGAGTCACTTACTCAACTCTCTACTGCTCAAGTATTATTGTATTACAACTAGAATAACAAACACTCTTAACATGATTGCAAAGACAATGTACTCACAGTAAATACTGAGTCTAAAATATATATTGTTCCAGCTTTCATATATGGAGCGATAAGTCCATATAGTAAGGATCATGACAGGCCTAAATGTGCCAGGTCTAATTTAATAGGGCCGAAACAACTTAATCAATTAATCAAAATAGACGTCAGATCATGATCATGTGCTGAGAGAAGAGGTTTTATAACCTCTTTTATGAACAGGAATTGCCTCAAAATAGCACAAAAAATAAATAAATACATAAATAAAAAAGCTAAATTCAATTACCAAAATAATTATTAATTGAAGCCAAAAAATTGTATCAACTAATTATCAGCTTGTTTATTGAAACTGCAACTGTATTATTGCAGTATTCGCTTGCAGTTTAGAGAAAGGAGTTTGGGCTAAGACTAAAATAGTAACTTTTTGCTAGTTCTCAATACATGAACATCTCTGAAAAGGGCATGAAACTGTTCTTTTCAGAGTAAAAAGCAGCAGAATTTCATGTCTACATTGTCCTCAGAACACAACTGCCTCATGAAGAAGTCACATTTTCAGCCCTGCAGATTCAGCTTTAATACAGAATTCAGCAGGTAGTTAAAGTTATAACTCGGCAATTTATATTCAAATGGCATCATTTTAAAGTATCACAATACAGCACCTTGTATCAATATGCTTATTACCAAGAAGTCTGTGACAATATATTGCCATATTGATATTTTTAATACAGCCTTACTTTTTGCTGTTAAATGTATGAATGATTGATGTATCTATTTATTGAACAAGAACTAGTCAAACTAAACCAACAGTAAAACTGGTCAATCTGCCAACCAAATAAAGCAAAGACAAATCAAATATGAATTGACTAAAAAGAAATAAATCACATTCAAATCCGGCCTATTATAATGAGCAGTGTTATACATCCAGGACAGAGATTGGTGTGGTAATGACAGTAGTGGTTTCACAATACTAAAATTTCAAATTTCATTTTGATACTATGGAATAGAATTGATACTCACACAGATTTCAATACTACGATGATAATAAAAAACACTGTTTATTTAGAAAATAGAATGTGATTTTCAACATCAAATGGTACTACCTTCTTTTTATTTCAACATGTAGCCTTATATCTGTGTAATCCCTCAGTCGTTCAGGTCGGCTCCATAGTGGTCCATGGGTGTATACTAGTGTTCTGACATGTTCATTTCTGTCCTGTGAATGTAACTTTTTTTAGAATCAATAGCTGTCATTCAGACTTTTGACAACTCTGAATGACAGAGTTTAGCGAAGAGTCACAAGAACCTGGCCATTTTGTATATATATACATATATATATATATTTTTAACAGGGCCAGCTGCTCAAAACATCACTCGCACACAAGCATCTCATGGTATCAAAACACCAGACAATACCGCAGTCACAGTGAAACATAAAAAGTCAAGGTATCCTAGCTACCTGGGGTCAAATGATAAAGAGAAAATGTGTGTTTTGAACAGCGATTTAGTGCTTTTATAAGTGACTGTGCCATCCTAATGTGCAAAGTAGGTATGTCAAAACATCGGAAAACAGATTCTAATTGATACTAAACCTAGTATCAAAAAAATGGCTGAGCTGACTATTTTATACCAGAATGACAATGCTACATACATTTCAAAGCAAAGTGATTTTTGTTTCACACCCATGAGATAATGAACTTTTACATTTAGGCAAGTAGAACAACAACGAGTTTCCTGTGGAATGGAGACAGAGCTTCACACATGTTAATGTCTGGTCCTGATACACTGATGTGATCTCACTCATGTGATCAAATGCTTTTAAAGACACAACATGAATATAATTAAATTACCATCACACTAGATACTCATTTGAGCAGGTTTCGATACTAAAAAAGTCACATTCACAGGACAGAAATAAACCTTTCCTAAATAGCTTTACAATGATCTTAAGCTGTATCAGAACAAGTATAAGACCACATTGGCTAGTATAAACCCATGGGCCACTATGGAACGAGTGAGGGATTACACAGATATAAGGCCACCTGGTAATACAAAAGATAGTACTATTATTTAATGTTGAAAATGACATTCTATTATCTAATTTTTTTTATCTTTGTGGTATCGGAATCAGTATTGAGTATCAAGTCTATTCCTTACTATTGAAATTGAGTGCGAAATTTTGGTATAGTGACAGTAAGACTGCACAGTATATATGATAGTCCCGCAACAAAAAAAGGCTTAGCACAATGAATACTTGTTATACTTCTCTCAAAATTCAACAATTCTGCAAATAATCTAATTAGACTTGACTTGAGACTACTTTCATTTTACTGCCCACTATAGGACACACCTAGCAGCATTATTGAAATAAAACAGAGAAACACTAATACAATGACTCTTTCACACAACTGACTTTTGACAAGAATGAATTGAGATAATTTGCTTTTTTATTTATAACAGCAACAGAATGTAAGGTATAAACTTATCAAAGTGGCAAGTTCAGTTAATTGCATTACTAGATAAAATATGCATTCATTTTGCAGGATGGTTAGGAATAAAGTCCTCATTATGAGAAATAGTCAAGCTATTTAAAGCATCGGAAATCAGATACTAATCGATACTAAAAACTAATATTGAAACTACATACTAATTTGAACGAGTATTGATATTAAAAGAGTCACATTCACAAGACAGTAATGAACCTTTTCTGAAGTGCTTTAGAATGATCTTGAGCTGTATCAGAACAAGTATAAGACACATAGACTAGTATATGCACATGGATCATTATCAAATCAACCTGGACCACTGAGGGATTGCACAAATATAGAGTAAGGCCACAGGTAATATAATATAAAGCTCAATGACTTCATGTTGAAAATGAAATTATATTGTAGGAATAAAGAGTTTATTCCTTATTAAAGTCAAGTTTAAAATTTTAGTATTATGCCCACATTAACGAATTGCCTAGTATCTGAGGCCCTGCCCATTTCACAGCATATGATCCTGGCAGATACACAGTAGACCATGTAACACACCCAGAAAGCACAAAATCTGCATTGCAATTATCAATTTGCAAAACAGCCCAAAGTGACTCAAGTGTAAACAAACCATCACTTCTACGTAACCTCCAATATGACAACTTGTCAGCAATGAATACCGCTTTTACAACTCCGCTTTTACCAAATTATCAGAATATATTACAGATTCTAGTTATTACATCACCATTTTAGCATATGCTTAATACAGATCCAGATGTGGCAGGAGGAAAGTGCCGAGATGTCGCAGGTTCTGTCAGCTATTACATAATAATTATTGAAGTCAGTTCTATCGAGCAAATTATATTTCTAACAAAACAAGCCTCTATGTGTGATTGATCAAATAGCGTATTTTGTTATGCTAATTGCGTCGTTTTTGGTCTTACCTTTTGATATTTGCAGTACGGAGGTTGTTCGTGTGGCTAAACCCAGGAAGAAGCCGTGAATCTTCAACCCCAGTCAGTGACGGGTTGTTGGCTGCTGCTAGCTGTTAGCATTCAACCTTTATTTTTAGCTTTAGCCTCTAGCTTCATTCGTTCGCTTTTCGTTCAAATAGCGGCATTAACGTGGTTATTTAAAGGGTGCAGTTTAAAAAGTGGCGCTGAAATTCAAAGATGATTGCTCCGCGGCTAACGCTGAGGGCTCCAGTAAAGTGCAGGAGGTACACGGAGCCTGACCCGCCTGCACGCCTCTCACACGGGGAGGGAAGAGCGGAAGTATTGGAGGTGGACCGGTTCCAGCCAAGGATTTCAAATTAAAAGCATTTCCGATATTGACGGCGTACATGTAAAGCACGGATCTATAATAAGAACTCATATTAAAGATCTTATTATACTTCCATGGTAAACAGGTCCTGTGAGGATAGGTAGAGCTGCAGCACAGAAGCAAAGTATATTTATATTAATTTTACAAAGAGATGAGAGTTTTCATTTTTAATCAGAGTGTCTTGGACAATCTCTCTAAGCCCTTGGAAAATAGTCCATGCATAGACTATGTCATGTCTATGATGACATGATATTTATTCATTTATGGGATGGCTAACAGTCTGGTGTATAATTACACTGAATGGATGGCATTGATACAGTATATATGAAAAAAATATGATATATAAGGATGAGTCTATTCGTTTGGGATTGCAACAACACTAATTTTGATGAAAAATATGAGAAACAACAGAAACGGCTATTTTTGTATTTTTTTTCTCCATCTTTCCACAATTTGTATTCATTCATTCATTCATACATATTTCAGCTATAGAGGACAAACCAATCCACTGCATGGGATAGATAGGCTACACTGTAACTTTTTATTTATATATATATTTTTTTACATTTATTTTGAAGGGCCCACGTTTATTTGTAAACATAAGTTCAGGTACCTTGATGCCATCCCGACCTATATTTTCTTGCTTTTCTTTCAATTCAGAAATATATTACCCTCTGAATATATTCGTGAACAATTTTTTTTCTATATCACCAAAGAAATATGCTACAATATTCAGTTTCAAACGTCAAAATCAGCATTATTTAAAAAGAAAAGAAAATGAAACTGACTTTAGAAACGTGGAAAAAGCGCAACAGCTTGCACGCGCTAGTGAACAGTGACATCTAGTGGTGTGAGATGGCTCCACTTTAGTGATTCAAAATGGTCAAGGGTGTTCTGGTACATCATGTAACTTTCCTCTCTCAGAACAGAGACGTGGGCAAAGGCCTTCTTCTGAAATATTAATGCAAAGGTTTGTTGCAGCACACAACTCATGTAACGCTGGGCCAGTGCACAAAGGCTAAATTGTGCAGATTATATAGACTACAACTGACAGTCGTTCTTGTCCTATAAGTAGATCAGGGCCAGTGATACAGTTACTAAATAATTCCTAGGAGTAATTTAGGTCTTTTTTTTACTGTAATAAGACAATATTTTGATCTCAAATGTAGCAAATAGAAAATAAAATAAGACTAAATTGCCTCCTTATTTCTATATTTCTACTGTAACATCAAATCTTTTGTACCAGCAAGTTTATTCAGGCAGGCAAGCATTTATTTCCCATTTTACTTCTACATTCATAAGGCTTTTATAGTGTTGCTGGCCTATAACGTTTTCTTCCACGCAATGCTGTTTATTAATGTAAAAACAAAGGTCAAATGTAATTTATGAGTACATCTGAAATATTTTGCAGGGGGACAAGAAACCCTCTCATTTGTAAATATGTATGCTGCAATCATAGCCTATTAGACATTTGTTCAATATTTAATGGAGTTGTTAGAACAAAACTTCAGATTTCAGAACTTATTATGTCACTGCACTGTTTATCAAGAACATGACAGAACAAGCCAATTCAACAAGCCTGTGCAATCAGGACTTTACCGCCACCCATGCGTTTCACAATAATAGTTCAATTCAATTAATTTTTGTAAAGCCCAAAAACACACCAGCAGTCGCCTCTTAGGGCTGAACAAGATCACTTTTTTAACCAACAGAAAGCTATCAACTCAAACTGTGAAACGGACATAGGTCAATAACAGATTAACCAACATTTATAGAAAACAAGCAAACTGAGGACTGTTGAAGCCTTCTTTTTGACAAATATTTTATCTTTTAAATAGGAAAAGTCCCCAAAATGTTCTATATAACAATAAGTACTAAACTGTAATCGATACCTATTTTAATGAATTTTAGATTTAAATGTTCTATATAAATAAACACTGAATTATTGAATGATATTAAACTTGCATGAAGTGTTGATGGCAGCATAGATGACGCTAGTGGCTCTATGAAGTTACTATCATTGCTATTCCTCAGCTCTATGTAACAATTGATGTATAAATAAAGTAGTTATATAGATTAATATTTATGATTTATCCTATTGGCACTTGTCACATTGTTTACACATCATTAGCAACAACATGTAGGCTAATCCGGGGCGTGTGCTGCTAATTACAATATAGATTAATTGCTTCTGGCCTCTCCTCCTCCTCTCCTCTTTCCACCTCCTTTCCACTTCTCCATTTCTCCATCCATGTCTCCTTTTTCCTCCTCTCCTCCTCTGTGGTCCTCCGTTTGTTGTGTCCCCCCTCCACAGCTTCTTGTTTCCCACGATGCTTTGCGCACTTCAACACCAAGATGGCTGACGCTATGGAGGAATATGAGAAAGAAGCTGGCTGCGTCCCCATTCTCCATCCTGAGGTAAACCCGTATGCCTTTACGTATTTTGGCATTTGACTAAACATATTGATATCGCGAAATCCTGAAATATTCACCCATATTTGTGTCATTTTCGTGCGTTTTGGTTCAGCCTCCCGATGCCCCCTGCAAAACCAGCGGTGGGGGGTGGCTTAGAGCTAACGATGCTAAACCTGCAACAAACGCTAGCTTCCTTACACTGGATGGTGACTTATGTAAATCTCTTAGCAAATATTTTACTAACAGTTAAGCCAGATCGCTCTTCCTCGTGTATTTAATGCACAGATAGGCTTTTAAGTTGCACGATTACGCGTGGGTGTGCGTAAAGTGGATAGTGGGTAATCCCAATACTGATGCGACATTAGCACGCAGGCTAAAGTGCTACAACGTTTAGCTGCTGTGATGTTGTTGGTGTCAAATTGAAAATGCAAGATGTCATGAATGCTTTGAGATGTAATATAAACTGCAGTTCCAAATTGAAGCTTCTTTGTGGCCAAGAAACACTGCAGGTTATAAATGCTACCTACAAAAAAGTTCGTTGTATTTGGACTAGCTTGTGCAGTGACAATCAATGAATCAACATGATCAAATAGGCTAATGCAAAGGTCGTTAGTCTTGTAATGAGATAAGACAGTTTAACTTCATTGTCTAAGCGGAAGAACACGCTACAATTACCATTATCAATGTTACTGAAACTTTGGTAATGCAATTATAATATAAATGTGATGTCAAATGTTTTGGGCATTTCTTTGTACCTGTACGTTGCAATGAATCGAAGAGTCACTACATTGCTGTTATAGGCTTATTGCATTTCAGTTTAATTCTTCTTTGCTAATAGATAATTTAATAGTATAATGGAAGTTGCTTTATAACTCCTCAAAGTTTCACGTGTCATTGTGAAAATGTATGCACTTATATGTATGCAGGTATCAACACTAAAAAAGCCCCATTCACAGGACAGAAATGAACCTTTCCTGAATAGCTTTAGAATGATCTTGAGCTGTACCAGAACAAGTATAAGACCACATAGACTAGTATAGTATGGACCACTGTGGAACCTGCCTGGACGACTGAGGGATTACACAGATAATAGGCCACAAGATATGATATAAAAGAAAGTACTACCATTTAAAGTTGAAAATCGCATTCTATTTTTTTTTTTTTTAATTATCATCGTGGTATCGGAATCGGTATTGATTACTGAGTCTGTTCCTCAGTATCAAAATAGAGTTTGACATTTTAGCATTGTGACAACACTAGCAAAGAAAAAGTACTCATGACAAATAGTGGTCCCCAAAAATAATTGTTCCATCTATCATATATCCAACAATAAGATGGTATAGTAATTATTGCAAGAGGCCTAGTCTTAGTCGAGTAAATGGTTGTCTGTCAATGTGTTTTAGCCATTTTAGCACTGTGACACTTTCTATATAGTCCTCCTGGTGTTATCCATAGTTACAAACAGTGAAGTGTCTTTTCCGATGAACTTCTGTTTGCCTGGATTTGGCCACACTGACAATAAAAAGTGTGGATGAGTGTGTGCTAGTGGATTGCTAAATGGATCTTATACAAATGCTTATTTTTGCATTAAGACAATATAGTACATTCAAATTCTGTATGTTATATTTAAATCTTGTATCTATTATATAAAACCCTGCATTGCTTGATTTGTTTACTAGAATTTCTACTTTCAAACAGGAACAGTTAGGTTTGTTCTGATATGAATAATGCATGTAATAGCAATGTTGTTGGTAATTTAATATGTGGCCGCTTGGGGTAAACCACAAAAGAGTTTAAAGCCACATGTTAACGACCTTTGGTAACATGGAATCTGGAAATCTGTAGCTTTAAACGATCCCATTGGCCAGGGTTTCTATTCTAATCCCCTCATCAGTGTAAATTTAACAGTAACACAGGATTCTGGCTTCTGGCACAGGATTTGAGTCTTTTTTTGTTACGTTTTTTTGTTTTGTTAATGTAAATTTTGTTAAGAAATCTATATATATAATATAATTTTAGATTATTTGAAACTTGCATAAGTGAATCTAAAGGTGATGGTATATTTGGAACTTTAGCATTAATTGATGACAAATTTTGATTGAGTTTGATCTTATGCCGAAAAGTAAAAATTGGTCCAAATTTGGCTCAGTTGAAAGTAGGGATGGGACTAGGCATGTCATGATAACATATTTTGAAGAATAAAATATTTCTATAGAGATACAGTGTGATAAAAAATAATATTGAAACAAATTTATGCAACTGATACAATAACAATAAAGTAGGATAATCCAAGTAAAACATTTTTAAATAGACAGTATCATTAAAAGGACTGAAGTGCAATAATTAAACAGCCAAATGAAGCAATAATTAGCCACAGAAGTTACTATTTCAACCCTCTGCAGCTCAAATCTTATCATATTACAACCAAAATAACAAATTTTGCAACGTAAAAGTACCCACGATAAATATTGAACAATAAGTCAATATAGTTATTATTGTGACAGGCCTAGATGAGACATTAAACAATGATATCGTTTATCATGATAAAAAGGATTGACAATAATTGTTGGCAATTCTCAGTTATATCAAATCTCCTATGAACAAAGATTGCCATTATATCACCAGAATGTGTAGAACAAACCTACTTCTTCATAATGTTCTCCATAATTTGCTACATTATATATATATTTTTTCACTTATATCAAAGTACAGCTATATAACAGGTGTTTAAATATGGAACTTATTTATATTATTCAAATGATCAGCAACTTATATTGTTTATTGCAATTATTTTGGCCATGATAATTGTGACACCAAATTTCAATATCGTTCCATGCCTAGTTGAAATCATAATGTATGTGGTTACATTTTATTGTATTTTACAGCTAATGTTAATGAACTGTTAACCTTATAATCTAATTGTAATGAAATGTGTAGTTTTAATGAGTGTTCACCTCAGGGACTGCACCTGCCCAAGGACTGCAGATGGAAAGTAGCAGTAGCTAAATCTAGTACAAATCATCTTTTCTTTTGTAAGATTAATTAATTGTATATGGTCCCTGACAAATAAAAAATAAACAAAGAAATAATCAGGGTGGGGTAAATTATATTTGTACACTGTAAAGATAAAAACCTAAAACGCATTTTTTTTTTTTTTTTTTGCTTGAATCAGTATTTGTAAAGTCACATTTGGAGAAAGAGGAAGTGGTGTCTTAATCATTGTAATGGCCATCTGTCCTTTTGTTTGAATGAGACTCTCAGCTCTGGCTCGTCTGACGCCTGCTGTGGATTGATTGGGTTAGAACTCGGGT
The DNA here is from genome assembly GCA_019594935.1 of Periophthalmus modestus. Lineage (NCBI taxonomy): Eukaryota > Metazoa > Chordata > Actinopteri > Gobiiformes > Gobiidae > Periophthalmus > Periophthalmus modestus. The sequence goes on from JAIEZT010000054.1 coordinate 19,810,138, forward strand.
AATTTAGGGACAACATCTATTGGAAAATAATATTAGACAGGTGGGTAAGTGATTCCATTATTTCTGAGTTTATTGCTTTGTGAATTCAGAGTTGCAGTTAACAGGTTATCTGTTGTGTAAAAACCATCCTATGTGGATTCAGTAGGCCTGTCATGATAATCCCTATCTCGACTTGTCTGTCAGTATATGAAAGCTGGAACATATTTTTTTTTGGGGGTGGTCAGTATTTATCGTGTGTACATTTTCTTTGTATTACTGGAAAGTTTTGGTTATTTTTTTTGGCTAGATGATGAGATTTAAGCCGCTCATTGCAGCAATTTTTTTTTAAACAATATTGTATATTTGGAATAGTTTTTGTGGTTTAAATCTGCTCTTGGGTTATTGTGTCAGTGGCATAAATTAGTTTAAATATTGTTGTTTATCTATATTTAGCAATCATTGCACTTCAAAATTTGTTACACGCCTAGTATTTAGTATTATACGTTGACACTGATATGAAAAGGGCAGTGCAAACAACTGAAATGCAATCAAATTATTTCAAATGATCAGTGCTCAGCTTGTGGTTTGTTGAGTTTAGCCATTGGAGGAATAAAAAAAAAGAGAACTGTTATTTTGGAAGTCTGTTACCGTATTTCCCGGACTACAGAGCGCACCTGATTAAAAGCCGCATGCTTTAATTTTAGAAAAAAACTTGTACAAGCCGCACCGGATTTTAAGCCGCAGGTATCCCACGTGGTAATATGAAATGTCCTGATTGGCTAAAGGAGGTGCAGTGTCTCCTGTACAGTGCAGAATGCGTTCAGCCAAATACCAAAATATTCGATGCTGCAGCGTGACTCTGAAACAATCGCATTGGACACCTTTGTATTTGAGGAGAAACGCCTCCGACACGCATTGCGGTCTGCGAGTGCCTTTGGATATTTTGTTTTCCCTGTGTCTTTGTGAACGCTGTGAACATAAGGACGACAGCAGAACAAGTTTTAACAAGGAGCAAAAAGGGCTGTAACCATGCGGATGGAGTCTGCTTTAGTTTGTGGATCAGTGACTGCAGGAAAAAGAACATTACGAGACATTACAGCGGAGCGGCGCTAGGACGAAGAGGCAGGGACAGAGGAACTGAGAAATACACCTGCAGCTGCAAAAAATATATGTTGATGAGAGTTAGTACAAATGACTGATTTACAATAGTTGTGAGAGTGCGCTAGATTGATCATACTATTTCATTGGACCTCTGTGAACTACTCATCAGTTTTATTGGTCTACTGTTGCTGAGCAAAATGTTGTTGGCGCCACAGGAAAAAAAAAAATGTATAAGCCGCACTGCACCATAAGCCGCAGCGGTTAAAGTAGGAAAAAGTAGCGACTTGTAGTCCCTAAAATATGGTAATTTATTTTATGTATTTTAGGTTTTTATGTCTTGTTTATGTTAATATTGAAGCTTTTTATTTGTTTTTAAAGGGGAAATGTATTCATGTGTTTTTCAATTTCAGTATTTTCCAATATGAACAAAAGATGGACTGAGATCAGGCCGATTTTTGTCCTGTTTAACGTATCAATTATCGGCCTTAAATCTCCAGCACAGCCCAATATTTTGTTTTGGCTGATTTGCAGCCTAAAACCACCCATAAAGCTTTATTTGAACACTTAAGTGTGAAGAGATTATCTGCAAAATATGTCACTACACAACTCTTTTATAGGACAGTGGTAAGAGTTGTGGGTGCTTTTGTAGTAAATTTGTGAAAAATTTGGCCCAAAAATACCGGCAGAGTTTATCAGCCATTGGCTGCTCTAGATTCGTTCAATCTCTAATATGAACCAAAGCAATAAGTGTTTATTTGAGATGGTGCACATATAAATTGAGCATGGCATTAGATTGTATTGCAGACCACAAATTGTAATCTGTCTGGTTATGTTGGATAGATCGTAAGCGCAGAAGATTCAGCCAGGACAATCTTTACAACATGACTAAAGGCCAAAATGCATTAATGGGAGTGCATTTCAAACCAGTTAACCTTCAGTTTAAACACATGATCCTAAACCAAGGCTGTAGGATTAATCGTAATCAAGTCAAAATCATAATTTGAATGGACGCAATTGGCAAATCGAAAAGGCTGCAATTTCAGAAGTACCATAATTTCCAAAAACAAAGTATCCGGTCTTATTGAATGCTTCTTGTATTAGGTTGTCAGTTTGTATTTTAGTTTTTTGCCAGTTCTTCTGGCCATGTTTAAAATGTGAGCGTTGAAACAAAAAAATTGCCAATCTAATTGCAACCACAATGCGGATATTTTTCCCAAATTGCTCAGACCTGTCCAACACTAATGAATAATAGCCTCAAAAGTGAATATTGCTATTTATGTGTGTTGTTGTGTTATGTGTTCTACTGAACTCGGGCCGAAATGTGTTTCTCTTCACACTGTGTTAAACTGTGAAACTGGATCATTACTCATGCCCTTCACTGGTTTCAGAATGAACCATCCAAATGTTAAGCTCTGCTCCTCCTGCTCTCATAATTTTTAAAATGATTTTACCTCCCAATTTGATTACTATTAAAATTATGCAAAAAAAAAAAAAAAAAAAAAAAAAAAAGCTTTTAAATAAAAAAATATTTCTAAGTTTAATAACAGCTTCGGAGAATAGTCAGAATGATCATACAAGGTTAGTATTAACATTTTGTCATTTAAAAATTTGAAAAAAGTCCTATTTTAAATCATTTGGAAAGTAGTGATTAGAATAGGTTGTCATTCTAATCATAACAAGTCAAATTTCTTTCATTTCAAAGGTCTGAATTCTGGTCCAAACCATGTTTTTACTGAAAGAGGATATATATACCTCGCCAAAGTTATACCTGCTAATTATTAATGATTAGAAATGACAAAATGTGTATCGTAATCAACATTTGATGAATCACACAATTAATTAAAAGTAACTAAAAGCATGCTTGTTGGCAAATGTAAATGAGACAGATGCATTTCAACTTGTAAACCTTATTTTTTTATTTTTTTATTTACTAACTGGGATTTTCCACACTAGCTTTGAGTGTCTGAATTTTAACTACCGGTAGTTGCCCCAGCCTGCTATGCTGATGGTCATTCATGGACATATGCATCTACAGACAGAAAGTTTTGCTATGTCTCTCTGCCAACTTTTAAATAGATCCAAGGGTTATGTGTTTGTGTACTGTACATTTTAAAAGAAAATACATTTTAAACGTATATAGGCTGCACTTGAATATAAGCCACATGTTACAAATATGTTGTAACATGAGATATTTGCACAGAAAGATGGTGCACAGAAGGGTTTTTTGAGTGTTAATTTAAGACACGCTTTTTTTTTCAAACTGCCTGAAAATTGGCAGTTTACTGTAATTTTATTTTCTTCCATGGCACAACAAATTCTGTAGTCCTGGTTTAGTGCTGGCTTAGACATGATTTGGCCCTTGTTAAGTTTTAATATTGTAAGGAAAAAAATGCAATCCAAAGTTATTCCTCACTTATCTTAGGTATTTTGAGTGTCCTAGTTATTCACCATGATGAGTTTATAAGTTTATAAGCGCTTTTCAAAACTCTCCGTGGCCAGAATGGAGTGTCATGTAAACAGTGCATTTCCCAATTTTTGGACAATAAAGCGCTTTCTAATTAGATGCAGAAGTACACACCTGACTTATTTTGACCTCAAGAGCTGCTTATAAAATATATCTGTACTGGGCCAAGACACATTTTGCTGAAATGCAAGGAAAAAAATCTGGTCCTTTCTCTGTTGAGGAAAATTATATTGACAACCATTTTTATTTATTTTCAGTAAGACAAAATAAAATTTAAAAAAAATCGTTAATTATCAATCTACAAATTGTCCTCTGCATTTTGCTTACTACTAGAGATTGACCAGTATGTTTGTTTTCATGGCCAATACTGATTGTTTAGAAACTGTACCAATCGATGGTCGATACACTCGATGTATAGGGTCGGTTTTGATCATTTCTACTCAAGTTATATGATTTGAAATGGAAACAAACTTAACCGTGACCTTATTTTACTACAAACCCATCAGTCTAATAACATTTTGAGGAGTGCCATATTCACATTAAAGTGTTAAAATTATGCTGAGGATCTCTTCTTTTCTCAGGTGGTCAACTGAAACAACATCGGACCATGCTGGAGTTGATAGCTAAAAAGTGCAAATATTGACCCATCTCTACTTACTACTCTGTGCCCTCTCTACCTCTGTCTTTAGTTGTCCTATCTGCCCCTCTATCATGTTCCTGGTGCATTCAACATGAGGCTGTGCTGTGGTCCAGGTCAGTCTCAGGAGAGAGGGGACATTGATTTGGGGCAGAGTGGTCTGTTTGAGATGAACAGATGGTCTCTTTGCTCCTCGGGGAATAAAGGTCTGAGTCTAAGATGTCACACAGTAGAAGCACGGGAGGAAGAGGATTGGCCGAGGGATGTAGTCACATCTAGTGCTGATACTCAATACCGATTCCGATGATGATTAAGAACACTTTTTCTTTAGGTAATTGAATGTAATTTTTCAATATTAAATTATAGTACTTTCTTCTATATTACCATGCAGTCTTCTGTCTGTGTAATCCCACTGTTGTCCAGATAGGTTCCATAGTGGTCCATACTATGTATACTGGTCTATGTGGTCTTATACTTGTTCTGATACAGCTCAAGATCTTTCAACAGCTGTTCAGGAAAGGTTCATTTCTGTCCTGTGAATGTGACTTTTTGTTAGTATTGTTATATAGTTTTGATACTACTTTTAGTATCGATTAGCGTCTAATTAAAAAAAAAATATATTTTTGACAGCCCTAGTCACATCACATGCGCAAATAAGATAAGCTTTTATTCAATATTGTTTTGTTTTTTTAACGTTTCATCATAATTCAGTACCAGCAGCTTGTTCCATTGGCTTCAGTTGCATAAAATCCTGGCTTCATTCTGCATTCTCTTTAGCAGATTTAGTCAGACATGTCTCTCTAAAGTCTCTGCAGTCTCCAGCTCTGTCGTGAAGCAGCTTTTTATCCCTCGGGACTTCCCTTAGGCCCAGACTAAAGACACAGCCACCAGCACTTTTAATACTATGTCTACTTCAGTCTTTGGACTCTGTTGGCGGAAGCAAAGAGAGGGGGGACACCAAAAACTAAAGTGAAACATGTTAATAAGTTTTTGATGAATATCGCATTTTCAAAACAGAAAAAGGTAACACGGTGATCTAAATATGTTATGTTGGTCCTTACAATTTTAAGAGCTTTTACTAGCGCCTTGCTATGTCCATTTTTAATCCATGAATCTACACAAGGCATGTCTTTATTCAATCAATAATGTATGTAGTTGTCTGCCACCCTAATAATAATCACTGTCAACTAATTGCACACCAGAGATCAGATAACCTTTTCTTTGTCCCATTTTAATGGATTCTTTACCCAGACTAAGGGCTGTGTCCGAATGTCTCCACTAACCCCTCAGTCACTACCCAGCCCCACACTCTTTAGTGGACTTTATATTGCACTCATTCACAGAGCGAAGCTAAACTCCGATAAAACTTATTTTCGCTCATAAATAATGATCAGATTTACATGGCACAAATATTTATGGACTAATAATAGTTTTGTCAAGCTGGATCTCGTCTCATATAAACAGACTGAATTATACATTTTAAAAAATCTGAGATGTGGAAATTATTGCTCTTTTAACAACTCAAGCTAAGTTAAATGGCTAACGCAATCAACTTTATTTAAGAGGGATCAGCAGTGTGATAAACCAGTACTTCTATCTGATTTCATTCAGTCGTGTTGTGTCCAATTAAAGACCTGTTGCCGCGCTGTTATTTTTTCAACTCCTGCAATGCATTTTGGTCTATATTGATCGGTCTAGTGACTACTGATTCCCACTACTAAGGTGCATTATGGGAAATTTGAGTGCGCTACTTTTTTCAACAACTAGACATTCTAACATCATTAAAAATCTGTCACTCCTAAATAGTGCCCTAAGTAGGGAAGAGTGTGGACCTTCAGGCACCTCCAGCCTTCATACCTGTTTAGACTGCTCACTAGCACTCTTCCTCAGAGTGGTCACGTGATGTTACTGTGACATGTCCAGTCAGCTGATTTCAGTTTGGGCACTGTCTTCCTATCGTGGAGGCAAGACAACGGTGCCATCTGCAGTCCGACTTCTTCAGGTCTATTAAGATAAATTAACAGAAGACCAGATGAACCTCATTGGACTCCTTCACAATGGGGGAATTTCCTGAATTCCCCCGTTGTAAATGAAAGAATTTCCTTTTGAACGTGCCACCGTGTGTTCCAGGGACAAGGACTCTACCACTACACCATACTGTACATTTGTGATCTATAACACTGTGTTGAGATTATTTTAAATTCATTCTGTCATCCTTCCCTATTTGTTCTCCTGTTTATGGGATGTGGCTGTAGATTTGGTGGGAGCTAAATGTGCCGTTTCTATGGAGTTAAATTGAATGATGGTGATAGCATTGGCCCATGTGATTGGTTGATTAGATTCTCCGGCTGCAGAAGTCTGTAAACACAACGCTGTTTGTTTTTCTGCTCTGAACAAAGACAATATTAAACCATGAGAGGTGCAGTATAACATGACTTTATGGACCCAAGAGGAAATTGGATGAGAATATGAGCTGCAACTACTACAAATATGCCAGAGGGGGAAAGGGAAAACATGAAATATATTATTACTATTATGATAGCAATGCAAAAGGCTTATTTTGCATACATTGTTTTTTGCCATAATAGTTGTCATAATTGTACTGTATAACTATAGTTTTAGTTTAAGTATTGATTAGGATTTCATTTTCAATAATTATAACTGTACTTTGCATTACTTTTTGCTGTGTGCTATACAAAGTCAAACTAAAGGAGGTGTGTAATAACGAACATAAATGTAAACTGAAAAATTTGTTCACCATTTGAATTTTATCACAAACCATGTAAAAGGTGTGTTATATAACTCTGCGTGAACTTTCTGCCATTTGCTCATCTCATTTTAGATGGAATTCTTTTGCACAGAATGTTCCACAGTATGGCATTGAACTTGTCTAGCTCACTGTAGAGGAGCAGGTGACAGTTTTTCAAGGGATTTTATTTTTTAATTAAAGAAATCAAATCACAAATCACAATCAGATTTATTTTAATGCCATACTGTGGAACATTCCAGGCAGAGCAATACAGCTGCAAGATTAATCACAGTTAAATCAAACTCACAATTTGAATGCACACAATTGGCAAATTGAAAAGGCTGCAGTTTTTGAAGCCCAATAATTTCCTCCACAAACAGCAAACTATCCTGTATCATTTTGCCTATAAACAGCTAACCCTGAAGTTTAGCTCTTTACAAACATGTTCTTAACTGACAAACTAATACAAGAATCAAATTTCAAATTTCATTCTTTTTCAGTTCATCTGGATGCGTTTTAAAATGTGAACTTTGAACAGAATTCTGTTATTAAAACATAAATTGCAAATCTAATCTCATTGCTTTCCCAAATCGTGCAGCCTTACAGAGCAATAACTTCATGGAGACAAGCAGGTGGCTTGTCCAACAAATAAGTAGCATAGTGCACAATATATATCACATAGCTTTGTCTTAAAGAGATACAGTTGAAACCAGAAGTTTACATACACTATATAAAAAGACACATACATTTTTTTCTCTCACTGCCTGACATGTAATCACACTAAACTTTTCCTGTTTTAGGTCATTTGGGATTATTAAAATTATTTGTATTTGCTAAATGCCAGAATAATAATGAGAAGGGATTTTTAAGGCAATGTTTCATTACTTTCTTCTAAGTCAGAAATGTACTTACAGTAAGATTTACTATGCATTTAAACAATTTGGGAAAACCCAGATGATGATGTTATGTCTTTGGAAGCTTCTGATTGGTTTTATTGACAACATTTGATTTAGAGACACACCTGTGGATGTATTTGGGTGCAATTTCCAGATGTCTGAAGTTGCCACGTTCATCTGTTCAGTTATACGCTAGTTTAAACACCATGGAAATATATAGCCATCATACTGCTCGGTTAAGAGATGGGTGGGTTCTGTGTCCAGAGAGAAACGTGGTTTGGTCAGAAATGTGCATATCAACCCAAGAACAAAAGTGAAAAACCTTGTGAAGATGTTGGCTGATGCTGATAAGAGCCTGAAAGGCCACTCTGCCAGGAAGAAGCCATAACTCCAAAAGAAACAAAAAAAAGCCAGATTACAGTTTGCAAATGCACACATGGACAAAGACCTTAATTTTTGGAGACGTGTCTTATGGTCTGACAAAACTAAAATTGAACTGTTTGGCCATAATGAGCATTATTATGTTTGGAGGAAAAAGGGGGAAGCTTGCAAGGCTCAGAACACTGTCCCAACTGTGAAATACGGGGGTGGAAGCATCATGTTGTGGAGTTGCAGGAGGGACTTGTGCACTTCACGAAATAGATGGCACCATGAGGAAAGAACATTATGTGGAAATACTGAAGCAGCATCTCATGACATCAGCCAGGAGGTTAAAGCTTGGGCACAAATAGGTTTGCCAAATGGACAATGACCCAAACCATACTGCCAGACTGGTTACAAAGTGGCTTAAGGATAACAAAATCAATGTTTTGAAGTCGCCATCACAAAGCTCTGATCTCAATACTATTGAAAATTTATGGGCTGAACTGAAAAGGCATGTGCGAGCAAAGTGGCCTATAAACTTAGCTCAGTTATACCAATTCTGTCAGGAGGAATGGGCCAAAATTCCTGACACCTATTGTGAAAAGTTTGCAGAAAGATATCCAAAATGTTTGACCCAAGTCATACACTTAAAAGGCAATGGTACCCAATACTAATGAAATGTATCACTCACCTGAAACTGAAGTTGTAATGCTTTCATTGTTTTGTGTCTGTGTTGTAGGAGATCAAACCCCAACCCCACTATAACCACGGTTACAGCGAGACTACAAGCCGCAAGAACCACGTGGACGACTACAGCACGTGGGACATTGTCAAGGCGACACAGTGAGTGCAGGAAAATACAAAACATGTAACCCTAGTATATTTTTAATCAGTTAAACTGCAAAAAGATCTGATTTAAAGCTTTATAATTAGATTGACGGGCCGACCCTGTTGTATTCTCACATATCACCACTAGATGCTATCTATATTGCTGCTGTTTGACAGTGTGCCAGCTTTAACAGCTGACGGAAGACCAGAGAGCACAGAGGAGTCTGAATAAAGGCCAGGAGGGGGGAGATTGACAGGTCTCACTTCTGCCCTGTACTGGTAAAAAACAACAAATAAACTTGGGGATAGTAGCTTCAAAAACTAAAAAAGAAGGTAGCTGTGTAATTTTAATAAATAAATAAGATACTATTTATGCATTTGTGTGTGGTCCTATTTAACCCTTTATGCGCTGTGCTGCTTCAGATATGGGATCTTTGAGTGCTTCAGTTTATTTGTCTGTGTATTGTCTTTGTTATCCTAACCCTCTGTGGTTGCAGATATGGGATCTTTGAGCGCTGCAGGGACCTGGTGGAGGCGGGGTTTGATGTGCGACAGCCCGACAAAGAAAATGTCACACTGCTGCACTGGGCAGCCATCAACAACAGGATAGACCTCGTCAAGTGAGTCCCTGTCCCACATGTTAAACTGGACCTGACGTGATGTGTTGCACCCCTAGAATTAGAAGGGTCTAATTAGTAGAGAAAGGGCCGATATTTGGACTTTTTAGTCCAAATATCGGTGTGTCAGGCCTAAAATCTCCAGCAGAGGCAGATGTTTTGTTTTTGTTCAATCTGCAGCATCTATGGCCTCCCAAAAATCCCACAAAGAAGGAGTACCCCTCAGACCCACTGTATGTAGCACAGACTCCATCACATACAATGTGGCCAACATCTGAGGATCATCCTGGCTCCTCTGGTGGACAACACGGAGGACCATATTGAGAACACAGCAGAATTTGTGAGCAAAGTCAAGCATATCCAGTTTGATTCAGATCAGACCATGGTTTAATTTGATGTGACCTCTTTTTTCACTTGTTTTCCCACATCAGTAGTGGTGGCAGCAAAGAGGAGACCACTGCAGGATACTAAGCTAAGCTGTCCCAGTCAAATGAATAAGTAAATAAATAAGCTAGAAGAGAAAACCAAACTGTCACCTGACCAAATCTGCAAACTGCTGAAAATTTGTTTAAATAGCACATATTTCCAGTGTCCTTATACAGCTGGTGTCTCGGAAATACTTCAGAGAATTTTCAGGCAGTATAAAATTCCGGTCTATTTCAAACCTAAGACAGAAACTGGTTCACCCAAAGGACAAAACCCCGAGCCATAAAGTAATGTAGTCTACTCCATTCAGTGTAGTGAAGAGTGCTGTGAGCATTACATTGGAGAAACTAAATAGCCACTCCATAAGAGAATATACCAACACCGCCATGGACTTCCTCTGGACCCTAGTCCTCTGTACATCTCAAAGCCACTAACTACTCCTTTGAAAATAGTGAGGTAGAGATCTTAGCAAAAGAATAAAAAAAAAATAATAATTTTGAAGCACAGCAGTATTTATGAGCTTAACTTTTTTTTGATTACATCTCTGTCAAATTTAAAGTTTGGTGCTAATAAATTACTGTGTTAGTCTGATGATTGGTGAACAACACATAGGATGACAATTTAGCCTTTTTATTTCCTTTCTGCCATGATGAGTTGAGTATATCAACTTATCTTTCAATATATTAAAGGCGGAACAGTAATTTTTTGGGCTCAACATGTATTGTGTGTACATTTTCTTCACAACAGTGGCCAACAGCCATTTCCATGTAATACAATAAGATTTGAGCTGTAGAAGGCTGAATAAATAACTGCTAGGGCTAATTACTGGTTCCCTCTGCTATTTATTTGTTGCAGTTCAAGCCATTTAATGATACCGTCTATTTAAAAATGGTTTACTGGGATATCTTTCTTTGTGTCAGTGGCATAAAGAAGCTTCAGTTTTATATCGTTTATTGCGATATTTCCCTCTAGCAATATATCATGTTTCAAAATTTGCTAGTCACAGGTCTAGCTGTAGATCTACTAGTATTGATTTTATCTGCAATTATTGTCTCTCTTGTCTCTCATGTCTTATTGTGTGGTCAGCTCATTTATGTAAAGTGCATTAGAAGAGTGTATCTGATTTATAATGCCTGTCTTTCAGGTACTACATATCAAAAGGAGCCATAGTGGACCAACTGGGAGGAGACCTCAACTCTACACCTCTGCACTGGGCCACCAGGTAACACTACAAGAAAGATTCAAGAGCTCCTTTTAATAGCATCATTATTTATTATTATTATTATTATTATTATTATTATTATTATTATTATTATTATTATTATTGTTGTTAAAAAACATAAAACAGGTAGATTTTTAAGTTCCCCTTAAAGGTGCACTATGTAATTTTTCTGGTGGAACCGTCTGCCAGTTGCTTGTGTCTATGGAGACGTTATTGCCTTGCCTAGAGTGTTCTGCATATGGTGAGACCTCGTCGCTGCCTTACACGCCAGATGTGTAATGGGAAATAAGTAAGTAGAGTGGCATGTATGGCGTTACACTTATCTGTCCCAGTGGAGGCAATCAGTTAGAACTTCTGGTTACAGGTCAGCTATATGAAGAGTAACAAAGTTTCTGTTGAAGAACAGATGCAGACGCACAGGGATCGTTCTGTAGATTTTTATTGTCTGTTACAAAAATACAGTCGGGTAAAGGCAGCATCCAGCAAAATTCTAAGTGGTGTCAACTGAGTAGTCTCTGAAGCAGTGTCTAGTGCAGAGTCTTAACACGGTGAGATTGTACCAGTGTTTTATACTACTCCCAGAGTGGGGGTTACATAGTGAGAGCTACACATTAAGAAATTTAAAGCAAAGTCGAACAAGGTGTTTTATAACCCTCCCAGAGTGGGGGTTACACATTCCTTAGATGAGAGTGGCTACAGATAAGCAATGTGGCTTTAACCAAAATGATCAGAACATAGCTGTTATGTCCCCTTAGTGTGATTATATGGCCACTGCTGCATGGGAAACAGAACATTTTGTGCCTTTGTAAGAAAGTAAGCAGTGTATTACATTTGTATATTGTCCTCACTAACCTGCTAGCCACCATATTCCCAATAGAAAGCAAGGATGGACATGCTTCTGAGTCCATCGACTCCGGCTCCAATTCACCAATTGAAAAACTGTATTCCCTCTCGCCATAACTGCTGCTGTCAGGCTCATAATTTTAGCCTTAAATGTGCGTATTGACTCGCTCTACATGATCCTGGTCTTTGTATTTTGCTATTTTGTCAAGATATGAACATTAATAACTAATTAATAACAATTAGGGGCCTTCTTTCCGAGGTCACTCCCGCTAGACTTGGCAACAAGTTTGATTGACAGCGTTGCTAAGCACCCACTCCCTGCTAAACCAGAGGTGTGGACGGGAAGGGGTGTTACCTTGAACAGCCTTGGTCCAGATTGCTTTTTGGTTGCTACGATATTCACTGTCGAAATTCCAAATATGGAACATCACATGTTTTGGCTTGTCCTAAATTTACAGTAAATATAATACCATACTGTGGAACATTCCAGGAAAAACATAACCTCTCCATGCAAATGTTATAGTAGCTGGCTGACCGCTCAGCAAAAAAAGTTTTTAATTTAATTTAATTAATTTTAAATTTTTAATGGCAAATTGGAAGTATTACCATTATATTTTTCTATATGGTGTACATTGTCATTGGCCAATGTATGTTTGTGTATAGACAGGCAGACCCAGACATAGTATCCTGTTGCCTGGTGGTCTACAGCAGGTCATCCAACCCCCCCTGAGCTCCGAGGATCAGCTCTGTCCTCTGAATTATTGATGGCACTGACACCCCCCCATCATCTCACCCCCGTGTAACATTTAACAGGCCTTCAACAATGTAGTTATTCTGTGTAAAAGCTGCTAACCCTGTAGTTTAGACCTCTACAAACATGTTCTGAAATGCATGGGATTCTTGTATTTGTTTAGCAGGTATTCATTTTTCTCTCAAATAATAAGGCCCCTAGATTATTGTAAAGATGACTGTGTAAGTTATGTCTCTATGGAGATGCTCTTGTTTTGTCTAGAATGTTCCAAAGAATGGCATTAAAACTTACATGTCCATGGAGACACACATTTGACGCAAAAGTATTTAGCTTTCATTTGGTAAGTTACACATAAATAAAAACTGTAATTTTTAATCTTTAATGTCATGCTTTGGAACTTTCCAGCCAAAACATTAGCATCTCAGTGGAAACTAGCAAGTGACTGTACCTTTACCTGAAATGTTACATAGCACACCTTTAAAAATCAGCACTGTGAATCTCAACTGATCTTCTATATTAACTTTCTCTTTCCCCCACCTTCTTTCTTCTTCCACTCTTTCCTTCCCCTCTCTCTTCCCCTTCCTCGTTCTCCTGCCCCACCTGCTTTTTCCCTTCTGTCCATCTCTCCCCTCTCTCCCTTCACCCTCTTTCTCCCCTTCTTCAGACAAGGGCACCTGTCTATGGTGGTGCAGTTGATGAAATATGGTGCAGACCCGTCTCTCATCGATGGAGAGGGCTGCAGCTGTGTACACCTGGCTGCGCAGTTCGGACACACCTCCATCGTGGCCTACCTCATTGCCAAAGGACAGGTAACACATGGTTTTTATATGGGTCAGTATTGGGGGTCAATATTTATAATGAGCACTTTTTGTTTGTACTAGTGGAGATTGTTATTTTTCATTTCTATGATGTAATTTGAGCTGTAGAAGGTTGCAAAAAGTTTCCCTAGAAGGGTTTGTAGATGAATAACGTGGGGTGTTTCAAATCAATGTATTAAATCATCTTTTACAACTTTCAAAAACACTTTGCTAATTTATTTATGAAATATTTTTTAAGTCCCTTTTAATTAAAGTTTTAGTCCGTTTTACATTGCACCAGAACAAACATGGCAATGCTGACAAACATGGTTCAGCCTATTTTGGTGTAAATACTGACTATTGTATTGAAAAATGTGCAGAGGGGAGATATTTGTGCATTTTGGACAGGGAAAATGTCTGTACTTTTCTCTCAACTGGATTTAACTAAAGTTAGATTTTTTGGCTTGTTCTGCTATTGTGACGCTTTGACCAATCAGATTCAAATATTTGTTTGTACATTCCATATTGATAAATGTGTAGAACTCAATTCAGAGTGATACACATATAAATCTGGCATGATCTAGGTTACGTTATTGTCAGTTGCATAAATTAGTTTCAATATTATTATTTTTTGTTATCATGCCTGGCCTGTGTGTTCTGCCTAAAATAATGGTATATTTTAGGCAGAAATGGTTTATTTTTGTAAGTTTCCCCATACACCAGTAGATGGAGCTGTTGTTGCACTTCTTGAGCTGACTCTCCTCTCTTCTGCAGGATGTGGACATGATGGACCAGAACGGGATGACTCCTCTGATGTGGGCCGCCTACAGAACACACAGGTCTGTGCACCAGCAAATATTACAGAAAACTGAACTTTACTATGTTAATATATTTATGTTAATCTAGTTTGTTGTATTTGGCCATATGAAATATATCAAATAAATAATAAATACATTGTAATACAATTGGGTCCAGTTTTTGCCGATATCATTCGATTTACTTAGATTGTCCTCTGTCCATAAAATTTGTCTTTTTGAACCATAGACTGTAAGAAGTGGACGAGGCGTGTCACATCCCCCGTAGTGTTCAGCTCTAGCCAAATGAAGCTCATTGAGGCTAGGAGTTATAGGAACCAATTAGGTGCCGAGTTCCAAAATTCCGACTGCTAGTATCATGGCAACCAAAGAGCCAATCCGGACCAAGGCTGTTGAAGGTAACGTCCCTTTCTGGCCACGCTGCTGATTTAGCAGACAACGGGCACTTTGCAAAGCTGTCACTCAGAAGTGTAGCGGGGAGCAACCTCTGCGAAAGAGGACTGCGTATTGATCTGTTACTAATGTTTATATCTTTATTGAGGGACAAATTAGTGAAATAAAAACCCCAGGATCATGTAGAGTGGATCGATACAAACATTTTAAGACCAAAAGAACGAGTCTAACTGCAGCAGTTACAGAGAGAGGGCCGACAGTTTTTTTTCAATAGAAAGTGAAATGGAGCCAGAGTCGATGGAGCCAGAAGCACGCTCAGGCTCACTTCCTGTTTGGAATGTGTCGGCTAGCAGTCTAGCTATGTCTATTTATATATACAGTCTATGTCTATGTGTAAAAATGGAAGAGTGTTATATGATAAATTATGTCATATCCCAGATTGTTTTTACTAAAGTAAAATTTATTGTGTGTGGGCCTTGCTGTGGATTTTAAAAAGCTAAATATTGATGTCAAGCTAAATGTCCATATCAGCCGATCCCTAAAATATCTTGTTCCCCCTCAGTGTGGACCCGACGCGGCTGCTGCTCACCTTAATGTCTCAGTGAATCTGGGCGACAAATATCACAAAAATACGGCTCTGCACTGGGCTGTTTTAGCTGGAAACACAACAGTCATCAGCCTCCTTCTGGATGCTAACGCTAACGTTGACGCACAGAATATCAAGGTACATATCTAATCATTTACAATCACATTTATTATACATGTTTTTTTACTCTAATGACGTTTTTTCCAATTAAAAGTTTACACTTACTAACCTGTATTAAAGGCCCCAGATTATGATATTTTCTGATCTATGTTATAACGTTGTTTCCTGATCGAAGACATACCTAGGGTTGTGTTTTTGGTTTTATTCAAACATGTTTAACACACAAACCCTTCATATTTAGGCTGAGTTCTTCTCTCAAACCGAAAACACTCTGGTCCACCTTATGATGTCATGTAGTAATACAGGAAGTGCTCTACTGTGTTTTTAAACTCCATACACCTTCATTAGAATAGCCTTAGAATTAGCAGTCTACTGAACAAAAGCTAAAAGGTTAAAGGTAGCTGTTAACTTGAAAACTACCGCTGCATGACATCACAATGCGGAACAGAGCATTTTGATCTCAGTAGACAGACTTACTCAAAACAGGATTACTCAAACATGTGTTAATGAAACTAAACACAACTTTGGGTATGTCTTTAATGAGGTTACAGCATTATAACGTGGCTTAAAGGTCAAGAGTCAATTTTGCTGGGATCTTTAAATAATATTGCTTTATAGAATGTTGTGATGTCATCTGAAACCCACAATATATTTGAAATGTTTTTGTGTGAATTTGTGTGTATTTACTGCAGTACTTGTTTGTGCCAGGGGGAGACGCCGCTGGACCTGGCCAAACAGAGGAAGAACGTGTGGATGATAAACCACTTACAGGAAGCTCGCCAGGCTAAAGGCTATGACAGTCCATCCTATTTGAAACGACTCAAGAGTGACAAGGTACTAGTGTCGTCATGATACTTAAATTTCAAACTTTAGTTTGATACTCGAGACTTAATACCCATTCCAATACCACAAAGAAAAAGAAAAAAAAAATCTTTCTTTAGACCATATTTATTTATTTATTTACCATATTGCCTTATATCTGTGTAATCTCTCAGTCGTCCAGGTAGGTTCCATACTGGTCCATGGGTGTATACTAGTTTATGTGCTCTTATACTTGTTCTGATACTTTTCAAGACCATTCTAGAGCTTTTCAGGAAAGGTTAATTTCTGTCCTGTGAATGTGATTTTTTTAGTATTGTTTGCCTGCTCAAATTATCTAGTTTCAGTATCACTTTTAGCATCGATTAATATCTGAATTTTGACAACCCTACAAGGTACAGTGCTGTTTAAACCAGTCTGAACCTGCAGCCTAAGTCCTCTGTCAACACCTGTTTAAAGGGTAATCAGGCAGTCTGCCATGGGAAGTGGTGAGGTAATGAGAGAGGAGTCAAGTCAAATCACTGCTTTTTGTTCTTGAAAATCCGCAATGCCAAAAACGCAAGGTAAAGGGACTGTACTCATGGATATGTGGAAATGCTTGAATTTGAAAATGGACTGCATTGACAGAGGATCCTTAGAGCTGCACTGTGTACCTTTTCTGGTCTGTAAATGCTTTGCCTGTGGTGGCATCGGTACAGGTGGATAAGTTTAGTGCCATGTTGTGGTTAATTCCAGGCAAAGCAATAGCATCGCCATGGAGACAAACAAGCGGACCCTCCATCAGAAAAGTTAAATAGTGCATCTTTAAGGGCTAATAGTTTTACAACTGTGGAGAAGGGCAGATGAGATTTCAGTTTCAAAATGCAGATGTTTTTGCCTGGACTTATGGTCATATCTTAACTGTTTGAAATACAGGAGGAAATATGGTCAATAATTCTTGTCAATTTGTTGATCCTTTCACTAAAAATGTATGAAATGTATAAAATTGTTACAAAATGATGGATAACACATAAAGAGTAAAGTAAACCTTCTTTTAAATGACATTAGCTGAACTACACTGGAACTGATATGGAGGAATCTCAAGTAGGGCTGCAAGATTAATCTTGATCAAATCGCAATCACAATTTCAATGGGCGTAATTAGCAAATTGCAAAGGTTGCAATTTTTTAAGTACCATAACTTCCTTCACAAACAACAAAATCTCTTACTTTGTAGTTTACATCTGTACAAACATGTTCTGAAAATTTAGTAAATCTTTTATTAGCTTGTTAGTTCATAGGTCTTTTCAAACTTGTTTAAAATGTGAACTTTGAACAGAATCGTATTGTTAAATCTAATCATAATCACAATGCTTGTCGCTTGATCGCGAGAACATTATTTCTACTGACAAATTGTCCTGTCTTTTGTCTACTTTACTAAAGCGTTTTCAGATTTTAAAGGTAAAGTTTAAAATTTCATAGTGCAAGTAAATAGTAGACTGCTTCTCTTCTGTAGTGTGTAGCTGCCTTTAAAATTCTAGTTAAATATTTTGTTTGTAATTCTAGTTAAATATGTTTGGCCTAGATTATTTGACTTGTGTGTATAAATTCATAGGATGATGGTCAAATCTGTGTTGCTAAGACCCTAGGGCCCAGGAAAACGGACCCCTTTGTCTCTGTCGACTCCCCTGATCTAGAGTAATCCATTTGAATCATTCCTTACACTGCTTACAAGTGTCCTCCAAATGTCTCAGGACCAAACTAAAATACGTATTTTTGGTACCAGTTTTTGTTGGCAATATTTTTTTAGCTTTCAGTAGAGATAGACCGGCATAAACATAGTTAAACATACTATTTATCTTTCTTAAAATTAAAAAAATATAGTCTTCTGAAAACGAATATGGATTTATGCAACTAAATTAAAGTTTCTTGTCAAAATGAGCACTATATGAACAATGTTTGTGATTTCTATAGGACATCAGGCAGAAGGTGATGCTGGGGACTCCCTTCGTCGTCATCTGGTTGGTGGGATTCATCGCAGACCTCGACATCGACTCATGGTTAATCAAAGGGATCATGTATGCTGGGGTCTGGATTGCAGTACAGTTCCTCTCCAAGTATGACCCAAAATATTTAACTAGACTACAGAAAAAAAACATGTTTTGTCTTATTCCATCAACAAATATTTCAAATGTTTAACCTAAAATGTGATGTTGGGTGTCATTACATAAGATTTACTACTATTGGAAATTGTTTTGTGTATGCCCAAGTTAAGTGTTGCAACTGTGGGGGGCAGCACACTGTGACGTTTGGTGTAATACTGAGTTATATTTTCAACAGGTTTAATCCCACCAAATTAATTCAAAATTAGAGAATCATAAAAATCTGTCACACAAGCTGTACACGCAAAAGCACTGAATCATCATAGAACCATCTCTACACTAGTGATATATTCATTGTTATATTTTCCATTTTTATTTTATTTGGTCATATTACCCTCCCCATTTGTATTTATTTTCCTATAGAACAGTTAAAGTTAAAACGGAAGTCCTTCTTTCTCCACAGAGCCTTCTTTGACCACTCCATGCACAGCGCTTTGCCATTGGGGATCTATCTGGCCACGAAGTTCTGGATGTACTGCACATGGTTCTACTGGCTCTGGAATGATATCCTTTACCATGGACTATTAACTATTCTGTGTTTAAAGGTGCTGTACCTGATTTTGAATTCAATATATTTGTATAGTCCAAAATCTCAACAGTAAGCCAATTGTTGATTTAACCAACAGAAAGGTAGGAAATCAAACAATGAAACAGTCATTTCTTAATAACAAATGGGCAGATTAAGCAGATTTACTGTCTTTAAGAAAGCAGTGGCCCAAAATTATTCCTCCCTTATCTTATGCATTAAGAGCATTCTAATTATTCACCAAGATGAGTTTAGCGCTTTTCAGAGCAAAGGATGTGGGAGGGAATGCAGAGGAGACAATGCACAGGACAATACACATGAAGCAGAGGATCGTTCTCTCTCCTCTAGTAATTTTTTTAAATGATTCTAAATATACCAGCTTTCCTGAAATCCAAAACATTAAATATTAAAAGGTATGACTAAAATGTACAAAAACACATGCTAACCTTTGCTTTGACATAGCAGAAGTTTGTAGTAAAGAGCATTTTTTTTGTTAAATGCATTACATAAGCTCCTAAAAGGGGTAGTACTGCAGTAGATTTGGATTTTAGGTTCTTGAGGACAAAAACGCATTGATTCATGTGCTGGTGACCAGGTGAAAGAGGAAATGCCATGAACAGGTTGAAAGAGTGAATAAGCAGAGCTGGTTTACGGCGGATACGGGATAATGGGGTTTCTGTGGAAGAGGCCAATTACTGGAGGTGAGAGAGGAGTATCCTGTAAGCTTTATAATTTTCTGCCTCATTGCTTCACTAGCCAGTTGAGTTGAACTTATTTAAAGAGTAAATGACAATTTTTTTTATGGCTCCAGATTCTCCCCCAAATTGTCAGTTTTGTTATTAATGTTTTAGGTTAAGTTAATGTCATTATGTAAATATTGACAGCCAGTTCTGCCTTCGGTTAATATTGCCACTGGTCTAGTTGTTGTCTCACCTCCACCTGTGCAGTACATGACTTAAAGGTAGTATTGCCCAATATGCTTAAAACCACATATGTGAGATTAAATTTACCCTTGTAGTTAAAACCGTTTTAGTGATAAATACGTTCTTAAATCTGTGAAGATTGTGTATTTAAAGGGCCTGTACCTGATTGTTTTACTATGTATTTGAGCAAAATGTGTCTTGCCAGTACAGATATATTGTATGAGCAGCTCTTGAGGTCAAAATAAGTTCACTGTGTTCTGTCTGCCTCTAATTAGAAAGCATTGTATTGTTTGATAATCAGGAAATGTACAGTTAGAATGCTAGTTGTTGTTGCGCTTTTCACAACTTTCAGTCATTGCTGTGAATAATTAAGATGCTCTGAATGCATAAGCTAACTGAGGAATAAGTTTGGAATGCTGCAAACTGTTAAAAACTACTTTTAGACTTTTAAGATGGTAAAAATCAGATACAGCGCCTTTCTTTGTTCATTAGTACAAACTGAGTACTGACTGTGACTTCAGGTGTAAAATGACAAACTTTGATGATCATGAGCAAGTCCTTGGGTAAATTTAACTGATCGACAATAGCGCACTTTACAGACTTTAGATAGACAAACAAACAATCACTTGGCACACTGCATTTAAACACCATTACACCGCACATCAAAATGTTACGGAGGAGGGCATACCGGTTTTTGCTTTAGCGTTTGTTTCAGGGGGTATCCCATAATGCTTTGCAATGTTATGTTTAGGCACGGGTCGATTTGGTGTCACTATTATTATGGCCAAAATAATTGAGATTAATAACTGTATCACTATAATTATGAACATTGCTGCCAGTGTAAATGTTTTGGATATAAATCAGATCAGTTTTTTATTTTAATAAAAATATAATAATCTATTCTATATTTGAACTATTATAGTATTGTACTTTGTCATAAGTGAAAACACCAATGATTTAGGCAACAGTAGGCGGTTTGAATCCTGCTCTCAACATAAATATCATTGAGCGATCAACTGACCCACGTGTTGGCGGTGCAATTCCAGCTCCCACAGAATGCTGCTGCTGTGACACTTAACCCACCTTGTTCCCAGTATCTGTGTACTTTGTTGTATAAATGAGTGAGTGGTTCACTAGGTGGCTAGGGGGTTAAAATGTTACCAGCTAGAGATAATCAGGGATAAGTAGCTTTTTTGTGCACATTCTGGAAATATGTCAGTTATCTTTGTTGGTGATTATCACTTTTATTTTTTTGTTTTTCTTCCTAATAAAACAAAACAAAACAAAAAAACAATGTAAAACAGTCAAACTTTTATATACATATATTTAAGCTGAGCACTTTTTGGGGCTACAGCAGACAGAACACATTTATTATGTGTCTAAAGCAGGTATTTTAGCTGCATGTTGCAAAAGTTATTAGTATTAGTATATCATCTTGTTTTGGTTTGAATTGCGTGTCTGTTCTTGTGTCTGCTCCCACGTCCAAGGGGCACAGCTGGTGTTTATGCTTAGACCAGACTTAAGCTGCTGATTTGTCAGACTAAACTATGAATCACCATCAGACGGGAGCAACACTGTCGTCATTTTAACATGACAAAAGTATCTAGGGAGTCAGAGACCTCAAAATGTGATCTCATATGTGGCGTTTGGCCATGTGATTTTTGGATGAAGATTTGTGGTTTGAAAACTAGGCTTAAGGGAGATTCACGTGAATTTATTCTGAACAATGTATGAAGCTAGACTGTTGGAAGTGTTTTACTGAGGAGCAGATGATGATAGCAATGACATCATATTTTGGAAACTATAGCTGTTTTGTCTGTGCTTAAAGTAACTGTCTGCTTTGTGTCTGTAGCATTTTCAGAGTGCAAGATAAATTGTGAAGACTTCATATTTAACATAATCATTTATTCCCAAGTTTATAAATTCTATAAAAATGTTTACCTTTTTATTTTTGAAACTAAGCCAGAGTTCATATTTGGGGAAATATTTTGGATTTTCTGATGTTAAAGAGCACTGGAATTGAAAGCTTTATATTGCTGCTTAAAGCTGCACTGTGTAGCTTTTCTGAAATCTTCCAAAGTATAGCATTAAACTTGTCTATCTTCATTGAGATAAGCAGGTAGCACCAGCAGACCAAGTTACAAGCCAGATCTGTGGAGAGGCGAGCCTGCTTACAATAAGAATGCCTGTGTAAGGTATTGACCCATATAAACACCTATGATTTAATCAAATACTACATTTAAATCCAAACATTTCAAGCAAAGCAGGCTGCAGAGACCTCACTAGAAAAGTTACATAGTGCATTTTTAAGCTGAGGTCAATTAAAAGGGTTTAGACCACCCCCTGCTTATGCACTGTGTTTTGTTGAATTGCTTTAAGTAAGTGTTTGTTGTGTCACCTCTGTTTTCCTTGACTCCTCGGCACTGCTGCCTTTCGCCACAGTCCATGTGCCATTCCTCATCACAACTGTGTTTCTCTTTTACAACTTGGAAAATCCTGGAAGTCCGACCCTGGGATCATCAAGGCTTCTGAGGAGCAGAAGAAAAAGGGTAACGGTTTTAAAAACTCTTTCTCCCCTCAAACATTCATACTCAATTTTGAAAACAGACTAGAACTGCCAGTTAATATTAAAATCTGTTATTTTTCACATGCAATCATAGACTGTATATATAAATTGACATAGCTAACCTGCTAGCCAAATAGGAAGTGATCATTGGCGCTTCTGGCTCCATCAAACTCTGGCTCCAATTCACCTTACATTGAAAACTGTCCCCTCTCTCTCTGTAAACTGCTGCAATGAGCCTCGTCATTTTGGTCTTGAAATGTTTGTATTTACCCGCTCTACATGATCCTGTTGTTTTTATTTTCACTATTGTATCTGTAAAATTCAAGATATCAACATTAATATCAGACAAATCAGGCACCACCCTTTTTTCCGAGGTTACTCCCACTAGTGTCAACAACAGGTTTGATTGACAGTGGTGCTCAGTTTGGAGTCCTGGAAGGGGCATTACCGTCAACAGCCTTGCTCCAGATTAGCTCTTTGGTTGCTAGGATGTTGGACTCCAAATTCGGCCCATAACTGCTCGTCTCGATGAGCTTTGTTTGACTGGAGCTGAACGCTATGGGTGACATGACACTCCTTTAGTCCACTTTATACCGTCTAGCTATACAATAGCTTTTTTTTTAACGTTTTTGAAAGGTCAGTCTGAAATTTGTCTGCTCTTCATCTGTCAGGATTCTCATGAACTTTCATACAACATTATAAGCAATACATTCTTTCTGCAATTTAACATTTTGGTGGACAGATCACATTAATTATTCAAGATTTTACCACATATCCTAGAAAACAACAGTTTTGGGTTTTTTTTAGAGCAACAAACTCTGGGTTGATGTAAAATGCAATACAAGGTTTTTTCTTGTACCGTAATTTCACGGCTATAAGGCGCGGTTAAAAGTTGCGAACATCGCGGGAGCGATGGATGACAGACGGCGAAACACGCCGCGCAGCCGGGCAAGTTGCGACACAATTTTGTGAATGGATTTGAAATGGATGTGGCTGCTTGGGCTAACGGTGCGACTTTTTGTATGTGTTAAATGCAGAAAAAAGCATGAAAAAAAAGCACCCGTATCTGAAGCTGCGCCTTATAATCCGGTGCGCCTTATAGCCGTGAAAAAATTTACGGTACTTAGTTCAACATATAAAAGATAATACTGAAACTACTTTTTATAGCGCTGACACAGTAACCCAAGAACAGATTTAAACCACAAAAACTATTCTAAATGTACAATATTGTTACAAAAATCATAAGCTGCAATAAATGAATAGCAGAATGAAACAGTTAAGTCCTTAGTTTGCATCTGTAATGTCATAGAAGTTATTCATTCAACCTTTTATGGTTGAATCTAAAAGTACCAAAAAATATCCCTAAAAGTGTCCCAGTAATGCAAAGGAAAATGAACACACAAAAATGTTGACCCCCAAAAAAAAATTATTGTTCCAGCTTTCTTATATTGAACAATAAGTCGATATAGTAATTATCGTGACAGGGCTAGCACTCTTTTAGGTTGGGAAAAATATCGAATTTGGATTTTTTCTGACAAACATTGATTGCGATTTGATTTGCAATTTTGTTTTAATAAAATGATTCTGTTCAAAGTTCAAATTTTAAATATGTCCAGAAGAATTGACAAAAAGACTGAAATCTGAACTTAGCAGTTTTTATGTAGAATAAGACAGGATATTTTGTTATTTGTGGAGGATATATGGTACTTCAAAAATTGCAGCCTTTGCACCCCACGTTCCCATTGCTAATTTTTGATCAGTTGTGATTAATCTTGCAGCCTCTAGTGCAGTTGATACTGATCTCTGGGAGACTAGCTTAATGTACTGAAAATGTATTGAGCCTTTTGCATCATGTAAAAAAAACAAAAAAAAAAAAACAAAAAACTCAGGGTTCAAGGATACTTTATTTATGCCGGTAAATTTCCAAAATTCTCTCTCATCTTCTCATCTCATCTCATCCCTATTTAAAGGTCTAATATTATGCAAAAATTACTATTGAGCTTTAAGTCACCGTTATGATGATGTTACCACCTCAAAAAACATACCTAGAGTTGTGTTTTATTTCATTCACATATGTTTGGAGTAAGCCTTTATTATTAGTCAGTCTACATCTCCAGTGGGTAGTTCTCAAGTTAATGGCTACCTTTTAACTTTAGTTCAGTAGAGATTGTCCAATTCCAGGGCTGAAATTATCCAAATGATTATAGTGAAGCGTATGGTGTTTAAAAAACCACCAGTGGAGCAATTTCTGTAATACCCACATGACATTCTAAGTTTTAGTTTGGAGTAGATCATAGCCTAAATATGCAGGGTTTATGAGGTGAACATGTGTGAATGGAACAAAACACAAATGAAGGCATGTTTTTGATGAGGAAAAACAACATAAACATAGATCGAAAAATAACATAATAAGAGCCAGTTAACACCCATTTATACTGCTGTTGGTGCACTCCTTTGGCTTTTGTCTCACTATCCAGCTTGATTATCACACTCAGATGGAGAGTCACCACTGGTCTGTCTGTTGCCACTGGTCACACAGAGCTATATTTTACCCTCTGTATTGTTTTCGCCTGGAGGTCCCTAAAGGGGTCCTCACTGCTGAGCCCCTTTACCTCTTCCACCTTTGTTCAGTTCAAAGATACGGCCGCAGTTTGTTTACAGAAATGTATTTTGTTTGGACTAGTTTAAAAGATAGGCAGCAAGAAAAAAAAGAATAATTGTTGAAATTAAGCCAATGCCAAAAAGTAATATATTGTATTATAGTGCCAGTCATTTCTAAAAACACAAAAGTCCAAATTCATCGTATCAATATCCTCTGATATTTTATTGATATTATCCCCTCTAAAATACAATTCATCAACAACATTACGTGAAGACAAATTTCATTAGTCAAGCAATACATCTACAGCGCTAGGTTAGTAAAGTTTGTACAGTTTGTCCATTGAAACAAAGGTTTAGGTGTTCAGAGTCGGGACTGATCTCGACATAAAACATGATT